>CM038723.1:14222133-15438799 GCA_021613375.1 Megaleporinus macrocephalus | reverse complement strand
GCCTTCAAGCACAGCGAATACAAGTGCATGCTACCCAAGAAGATGTACAGATTCTAACGTGATATTACATTATACTTTATATTATACTTTAAATTCTTTAAAAACATGGAGTAGAAAATCACACGGGTCTAAATTGTCTGGCTATGTCTACTACCTGTGATTTGGATACAGGAGAATTAGGGCTGTGCTTTCAGGCACACAATTTTATAGCCTTATTTCATCAAATTTAATGGCTTTGAAAGGTATCAACAGTGCCGGTTCCCCATTTTCTGCTTGTTCTCTCTCCTCCACCTGCTCATTTCTGTGCTTTGTTTCTTCTGTGTTCTTATGGTGGGAGAGGAGAAGTAGAAAGGGAGGGGAAGACGGAAGCAGCAGCAAAACTTTGTGGAAGCAGCCTCATTCTTCTTACAGACTTTGATCGGATTAACCACTGACACAGAGGGGTGCACTTGAGGAGTGACAGAAAGCAGGATGCATTTGCTACTGGTAGTAGATTTAAACATTAATTTGTACTGAATATATAAAGAATGATGCATTTTATTTTTTAATCAAGTAAATAAGTACAAAAGCCCAAACTTTGTGGCACCCTGTCTTTCTGGGTCCCTTGGAATCATCCAAATCCACCCTCCTTCCTTATAGCACCCCTAAGTGTGTGTGTGTGTGTGCCTGCATGCGTTCAAATAAATAACTTCTCTCCTCCCTCTATATAACACTCCTCTAACGGCAAGGCTCGCGCCACTCTCTCTCTTTCTCTCTCTCTCTCTCTCTCTCCCTCTCTCCCACAAACCCACACCTGCTGAAAAGTGAATAAATAAAAGCAGCATGGCAGCGTGCGGGGGCCAGAGCGAGGCTGAATCACCCGCATGCTGCTTTGATCACCCGCAGTTGGAGTCTCACGCTATAAAATATCTGCAAAAGATGAAGAGGCAGTGAGTCAGTGTGGAGTAACAGCGCTAAAGTTCCGCCTCAGTCACTCCCTCAGCACACAGACACATGCTGTACACGCATGGATCATACATGCACACACTTTGTACACACATACACATCATATACACATACATCATAAACACTATACAAACACACACACGATAGAGAAACATCATACACACCTTCACACATACAATGCATATCACACACGTCATACACATACATATATGCACACCTCTTATGCACATTTGAACCCACCCACACACTATGTACACACAACATGCACATTATATTCACAGCAAGGCTGCAGCTATTGATTTTTTTAGTAATCAAATACTTAACTAAGTATTATACTGATTATGACAAAATTAGATTTTTTTTTTATTTTAAAAAATACTATGTAAAAGTAAGACAGGTCTCTTAAAATGAACTGTTTTCCTTTTTTTTTTTTTTTTTACAATTCTACATTTTATAGCTTAAGTTGCATACAATAATGCATCCCTACGAGTGTGTTTGGCTCTGTGTGTGAGGTGTACGAAGCTTAGCTAACTGAGGAACATCGCAACTAACTGTCATATTAATTTACATCCTTAACCTGCCATTACTTATAGTCATAATTAACATATATTCTGTACTAGTCCTTATATCAACTAGCAGTCATATTGATTTATATTAAATGCTAACGTTACCCCAAACTTTGAGCATGTTTTGTCATTTTTTTCTCATCCATCTTGTTTGCTCCTCACTATTTTTCCACTTTGCAATATAGGTCATCAAATCGCCATGACACAAGCCCAGAGTGTAAGCGTATTGTGCAACAGCAAGATTGATCATCTAATGCTTAAGCTTTATATATTAATATGGATTAAACAAAGCTCTGATGGAAAGAATTTCCATAAATGACTTTTAGTAATTGTGTTACTCGAGGAATCGTTGCAATTCTAACACAAACATACACATTACACAGATCATACATGCCAACACACATCTTGTACACATAAATACACATCATACACACACAACACCCACATACACACCATACAGATCAAACACGCAAATACACATCATGCACACCCACATCATACACACTCAAGCCTTCAAAATAAACAAACAAATAAGAAAAATATTAAATAAATAACGTTTGGATATTGAAAACAAAGATGACATTTTATTAACTATTAATGCTGTTTTGTAGCTATTTAATAAGTGTCCTTGTGATATCGTTAATCACAAATGGCTACAAGACGAGGAACATGACTGCCACACAAACACACACCACTGCACAGTGCGGAGAGACAAAAGGAGCGCGAGCGGCGGGCAAGGGGGAGCAGAGGCAGGGACTGCGTGACGTCATATGTACTCAGCTGACACACGCTTCTCCCCATGCCTCAACTGGCCAGGACACACACATACACACCCCTCTAGCTCATACACTCTCGCTCTCTCAGTATGAGCGCGAGCGGTGTGCTGAGCTGGCTGCTGTAAAATGGCAGAGCGCTTTGTGAGCCGGAACATGTGTGTGCGTGTGTGTGTGAGTGGTGTTCTTTCCGGGAGACGATCGCCTTCACCAGTCAGTTAAACACCGCGCTGTTTTCGTTCTCCGCTTTGTTGTTTGACCCAGAGGACTTGACCGATGAGCCGTAGCGCGCGGGACGCCGAGCTCTCGCCGCCCGTTTCTTCCCGCCGCCGCAGCTGAAGACCACTGCGGCGCTAGCGAATTCCTGGACTTCGGGCTCAAGCCACCTTTGGCGGCATCGATCCGCCTGGACTTCCCGGGACACGTACATTTACACGCACGCGCGCACGCACAACGAAAGGTGACCGACCGGTCTGTGTGGAGCGCGCGGGAGGCAGAATGGCGCCACGGGAAGGGCTCTTGCAGATTCTTGTCGATGCACTTGGGTACGGCGACGTGAAATAAAAAAGCAAGGGCGCGCACGCGACCTCCACCTGCTGCACGCTGTTGCGAGGGAGAGAACCGCTAGACTTCATCATCAGCAACAGCATTAGCAGCTTCATCAGAATCAGCACAAGCAGCATCAGTAGCAAGGCTCGCGCTTAATGCAGGGGAACACTCACGCGCCAGTTTAGTCAGCAGTACTTGCTTACTGTTGAGTAAACACACAGACTGCTCTCGAGCGCATGCCACCCTGCCCGCGGGCCGACAGCACATGGCACACGCCGCCCAGCTGTGACTCGCGAGAAACGACTGGAGACGACCCTGCTGACCATAAGAAGGCTGAGGAGCGCGTGATGATGAATTGCTACCACTTTCTCACGAGCCTGTTCGTTCGAGCGCAGGCATACGAGGCGCGCGCGCCTCAGCGCGAAGTCCAAACCTCAGCCGGCGCGCTCAACACGCTCGGCTAGTCCCCTTAGTACCCACACACGCGCGTGCACACACACCTATATATACACAGAGAGAGATAAAAAGAGCGGGAAGGATGGAGCTATCGGAAGTGAGGTGCTCGAGCGCGAGCGACGAGCTGTACACCATCAACAAGACCCCCTCGAGCTCGAACGGCGCGCGGCCCAAGCGCCTGCTGTGGCAGAACGCCGTACGCCACATCACCGAGCAGCGCTTCATCCACGAGCACGTCGGCGCCAACAAGGCCGCGTCTCCGGACGAAGCTCACGCGCAAGACTCCAAAACGGCAGGAGACCGGCAGCGGCAACAGCAGCAGCAGCACAACAACGGCGGCACTAAAGTGTTCCCCGAGCGCTCTAGCAGCGACCTGGGCTTCGTGCAGCTCGACTGCGCGCCCAGCAATTCGGAGTTCTTCCTGAGCTGGGGCTACACGTACCGCGGCGTTATCTTCCCCACGCTGCGCTACGCCTTCAAATCACGAGAGCTCGAGCGCCTCTACCAGCGCTACTTCCTAGGCCAGCGGCGCAAGTCCGTAGTGGTCATGAACATCCTGGACGTGGTAACCAAGCTGACACTGCTCGTGCTGCACCTGACGCTCGGCGCCACGCCCGTGGACCCCATTCGGGGCATGCTGCTCGGCTTCTTCACGGGCGTCGAGGTGGTCATCTGCGCGCTCGTGGTCGTGCGCAAGGACACAAGCTCGCACGGCTACCTGCAATACAGCGGCGCGGTCACGTGGGCGGCCATGGCCACGCAGATTCTGGCCACGGGCCTTGGCTACGGCCTGCTCGGGGACGGCGTCGGTTACGTGCTATTCACGCTCTTCGCCACCTACAGCATGCTGCCGCTGCCCCTCACGTGGGCCATGGCGGCCGGCGTGCTGACCTCCGCGCTCCATGTCGCTCTGCAGGTGCTCGCGGCACCCCACGCGCAGCTCTCCACCAATCAGGTAAGAGCTACTGAGGCACGCCTTCATCATTTGAGTTTTGCGTACTTTACGCGATGTGGATGACTCGTGCGTTTCCAGAACGAAAACATGTACAGACTCTATAGGATAAACAGGGCTAATCTACAAGTTCAGGACTGAACAAATGCTTCCGACTTTGTAATGCCTCAGCTTAAAATAGATGCCACCTTTCTATAATAAAGGATTGTAAGAATTTAGTATAAACCTTTTCTGTTTACGTACTATTGGACATTCAGTGAAGTCCAGTGAGTTTTATTGCAGTGACTTGAAAAATGCTGCAGCTCTTACACTTGAAGTGATTATCTAACAAATCACTGCTGTCAAACCAAAATTTAAAAAACTGTAAATGACAAGATAGGTTTTGTTTTTATAGCAACAAAATTGTTCAGATTATTTATTTGTTATTAATACCGGTTGCCTGGTGTGTATTTTGAGCTTAGGGTCATGTGTGGCTGCTCCAGAGCATCCCATTCTATTTGCAGTGCTTTCTTATGGAGACTATACGAGCAGCATGTGCACAATTGAGCATCTGTGTCAGCAATTGCACATATAGAAGAATTTACTAATGAGCACTTTTGCATATAAAAGTGTATAAGTCAAATACTTTAAACAGATGCACTGTATTACACATTTAGGGTAAACTAAAATATATTTTACAGTGTATTAATTTTATAACCTAGCCTTAGCTGGACTGAAAATAATGCAAAAAAATGCCCACCACTACAAAAATGGCTTTCAGTAATTGTTAATGTATTTTGATAAAATATCTATTGTCACTGTCACACCCTCTAAGATCTTTACAGGACAAGGAAAGAACTTTGTGTTAAAAGTTTTGGGGGACAAAATCTACTCCCATTAGCTTACAATGTAAAGGACAGCTGGCATTTATTAAATTCTTTTTAAAAAAGACAAGTTTTTCTTCTGACAGTGACAATATATTATAATATAATTTGATTCTTTAAGATCAACAAAATTGTTTTAGTACACCATATGAGGGCCATTGACCCAAGCAATGAACATGACTCTGTAAAATATTCAGAAAGATGTTTTTTGCTAATAAATGGATTTTCACTTCAGTCTAAAAGATTTCCCAGTAGAGGAACATTTTATGGATCACTGAGTTCATTCTAAATTCTTTAATAGGCAGCATAATTAATCACACCATGACTTTTACACATTATCCTGAAGGTTTTTGGTGAATGTTGATCACACTTTGTGTGTTAATATGTACAAATGCTGAAAGTATTTGTCATATGGACAGCCCGAGTTCTCAGAGTTTTTCCCATTCCTTCCCTCATACTATCTTCAAATGTTCAAGATATTTGAAGATACTACAAGATAGGATTTTCCTAGTTCCGAGTCTATCGAATGTCTTTTTGTTTATGAAACAGAACTGAGACTATTCAGTCAGACTGATGCAGCATTCGAAGAAGTGTTGGATTGGTGCAGTGATTTGAACGCTGTTGGATTGGTGCTGCGTTTAAAGCACTGTTGGATTGGTGTAATGTTTACAGCACTGACGACTTTGTGGAGTTATTAATATTATTTTTGTGGAGCACTGTTGGATTGGTGCATTGGTTGGAATATTATTAGATTGGTGCAGTTCTTGGATCACTGTTGGTTTGCTACAGTGTTTGGATCACTGTTGAACTGATGCAGTTTTTGGAGCACTGTTAAATTAGTGCAATGTTAGTGGAGTTATTATTTGGAGCACTTTTTGATTGATGCAGCTTTTTGGCCTACTATTGAATTGGTGCCATTTTTGGAGCACTGTTAAATTGGTCCCATTTTTTGACCACTATTGAATTGGTGGAGTTATTATTTGGAGCAATCTTGGATTGGTCACATGTTTGGGTCACCATTTAACAGATGCAGATTTTGGAGCACTGTTGGATTGTTGCAGTGTTTAAAGCATTGTTGGCTTGATTAAGTTATTATTCGGTGCAACTTTTGGTGCAGCATTTGGAGCACTATTAGATTGCTACAATGTTTGGGGGACTATTTGATTGGTGCTGTTTTTGGAGCACTGTTGGATTAGTGCAGTAATTGGTGCACAGTTGGTTTGGTGTAGTTTTTGAAGCACTTGTTGGATTGATGCAATGTCTGGAGCACTGTTAAACTGGTGAAGGCATTATTTGACCCACTGTTGGCATGGTGCCATTTTTGGAGCACTGTTGAATTGGTACCATTTTTTTAAGCACTATTTAATTGGTGGAGTTATTTGAAGTCCTTTTGGATTGGTGCGGCATTTGGGTCACTGTTGGATTGATGGAGTGTTTAAAGCACTGTGGGCTTGGTGGGGTTCTTATTTGGAGCACTGTTGGATTGGTGAAATGTTTTTGTCACTGTTTGATGGATGCAATTTTCAGAGCAATGTTGGATTGGTGCAGTGTTTAAAGCACTGTTGGCTTGATTGAGTTATTATCTGAAGAAATGTTGGTGCGGCATTTGGAGCACTATTGGATTGATGCAGTTTTTGGACTTCTGTTGAACGGGTGCAGTTTTTGGTGAGGAGTTAGATTGGTACAGTGTTTGAAGCACTACCGGCATGGTGGAGTTGTTATTATTAGGAGCACTGTTGGATTGATGCAGCGTTTGGAGCACTGATAGATTGGACCAGTGTTTTTGAGCACATTATTTAGACCATTTTTTATTAGTGCAGCATTTCAAGCGCTGTTGGATTGATACAGTGTTTGGAGCCAATCAGATTTGCAAAACATAAACATTAGTGACCATGCTTTTGTTGATTTCGTTTTTAGTCAAAACAGCTTTTAAGTATAAGGTACTAGTATTTAGTGTGTCCTTTCTTGCCCTTATTACAGATTTATCTGCTAATCTTTCCTGGAGACTCATTTTTAGTTTTTCAAAAAAATCTGCAGAAATCTACTCCTAATTAAATTCTCTTTTGTCCATAAATCCTCACTCACAGATGTCCAGTTCAAATTGCCCCTTTTACCAGTAACAGCTTGTATTAAATTGCACTTTTTGGTACTAAAGCCTACATAAATGTTTTATGGTGAACTTAAAAAAAAAAGAAAGTTGAGTATGGGCCCCTTAGAGAACATTTTAACTTGATGCTTTTTAAGCCCCAAGACAGTATATTCACATTGATAAGCCTGCGCTTAGCCTGACTAATTATAGGAGATGGGGAATAAATATCATTGGACAGCTAGCAATTGTGCAAGTTCCTGGCCAGCATGGGGGAAATGTCATGATGTGTGCAGCAATCAGCCAGCATGGAGTCTGCCATCATCATAATGCCCCTATAACATAGCTCACCTCATCACTTTTTTTTTTACAACCTGCAGAACACTGTTCTTAATAGCCTGGTAGGTCAGAGTAGCTGATGTACATAGTAATCTGGGACAGTAGCCATGTTTCCATTTCAAATATTGAATTAAATTTCCACACAAAATTTTCATAAGAAGATTATGGGAAACAGATTCCATTTCTGTCGAGTGTTTAGATGAATAATCATGTCATGTAACAGGAAGTTTGAAAAGAATGCATCAAAAAGTTAATAAAATATCCAGGTGAAATTTTTCTAGTTTAACTGATAGTCACAACAGTTCTTGTCATGTCAGTTGCTTGTCAAGGGCAAAGTAAATGGATATTTATTACAGGTATTACCTTATGACAAGGAGCAATGAATCTTTGGCTGTAAAATTTCAAAATGCTTAAAGTCATAGCTGGAATGTAGTGCTGACCTTTAATCAGGCTAATCATGTCATTAACCTCCAAAAATGTAGTAATATCTTTTTAATGGCAAAAATAGAAACAGCCAATCAGACACACATTTTTTTGCCTTTGTTACAGCTTCCATTCTTTTTGTGGAGACTCACAAAGTTTTTCAATAAAGTCTGCACAGTTCAGTCTTAGAAGTAGATTTTTCTGCATGTTATCCTAGAGGTAGATAGAATTAACAGTTTTTTTTCAAGCTTCAGTTTCTTTAAAATCTCTTTATCTCTTGAACATTTTTGAAAACTCTTTATGCAGGTGAATGATTTCATATATAATCTCTTAGTATTCTGTTTTGTTCTAATTTTTTCCAAGGTGAATTTGGGTAGCTGCCTTTGTGAATGTCAATGTCTGTTTGAGAGGGAACATGGTAATAATGTCAGTGAGAACTTTGGAAACAGCTTTTGTTGGGAGAATGCAGCTAGATTTAGACGGGAAGAATGGAAGAATTAAAGTGGCAGTACAATGCAGAAAACAAACAAATGGACAAATGAATATGGATAGATTTTATATAATACTTTTTGGACATATTTAGGTAATTGTTTTTCCTTTCCCCCTGGCCCTAAAACGAATGACTTTTCATGTTTATTGCTACCTTTTAAAAATGAAATGTTCAAAACTATTTTAAAACTAGTCATTTTCCCTTGTGCTGCTTTAGGTTTGCACCTAGTGTCATATGCAAAAAGTGGTGTCTTGGCAAGTAAAATCTTTCATATAAGTTTATATATTTATTTCTCATTGTAACAAATAAGCTTAAATACAGCTAATTTCATGATGAAAAATACTAGATACACTTACTAATTTCACATGATAAAGTGAAAGGTATGAAAAATGTTACATAAATGAATAGACCTTTCACATGCTCTGAAATATAGCATACAGGCATGGATGCAAGTGTACTGCCCCCTGTGTTTGGTCAAGAAGAATATTGAATATGAATACTGATGATGGAAACCTCTGGTGTGATGCAGGTCGCAGGCAGGATCACATAGTTGAATTAACCATGGGCTGTGTGTAAATAAAAAATAAATGTCATTGGATAGGCCAGTCCGCGTTCATTGGATAGGCCAGTCAGCAGGGCAGACATACATATTTTCATCTAGAGGCAATTAAGCATCTCCAGTTTACCCGACTGCATGTCTTTGGACTGAAACCCACAAGAAAACAGGAGAACATGCAAACTCCACGCATAATTGACTCATTGTGCTACCATGCCAACTTAGCAGCAAAATTTATTTTTTAAATGAAGGATTGCTTAACCAAAACAAGAATAGGGTGTTAACTGTACATGCTGAACATCTTACAGCAGAGCTGTGCAATTTATTTGTTTTTCTCCTTATTTTAGTGTTAATAAATGCTTACTGCCCAGGCAACTATATGTACATATGTTTTCCTATCAATATCAATATCATTCTCTAAACTATGTTGAAGTGTTTAAGAGCAAGTTCACAACAACCAGACTTGGTGTGGACCATTAAAATTTTTCTTTAGATCAGACCGCTTTGACATTTTAACACTCCACCCATATCTGTGTTTTTACTTGTTTATCATTTGACTCTTTCTGTGTCACAAAACCCAAACTCTAATGCGCACTTTGGTAAGCGAGTTACATGTAAGTATGTGAAAAAAGTTGTGTTTTGCTTTTTTTCAACAGTAATGTTGACGCAATTTAATATTTTGGTGGAAATATGTATTAATTTCTAAATCTGGAATGGAAGTAGATTTTTGTATTTGTTAGATATGAAATGTCAACAGTCATGGTGTCTTTTTTTATATTCCATTCACTAATACACTATTTAATGTGTATATGAACAACATCCAGATACCGGTGGCAGTTTAATGTGGAGTGTAATCAGGGCTTGTAAGGTCTGTAGTGTTACAGGGGGTTAAATTTGTTGGGCTGGATTAGAAGAGTTGTTGATTAAAGGGGTTCATGAAGTCTGATTGTGCAGTAGTCCAGTTATGTGTGTCAGCTACATAATAGGTGTACAAATATGATGGACAACGTAAATAAAAAAGATAGAAACACCCTGTATTTACAGTTGTTTAGTTTAACCAGATCAAATGACCACAGTGTCATTAATGACTCACCATGGTACATATAGAATTGTGACAGTGGCTTAAATATCTTCTATAAGCTGAGGAAACACTGAACTCCCAGGTTTATGTTAGTAAATTATGTTTTTTTTTGGCTGTGATGCTGTTAAATGATTTCTTATTCAGACATAATGACGCTAAAAATAAAGATGTGTGTATTCATTTCTGTGGTCAAACTTCTAAAAGCAGCATTTATTAAGCAGGTTAGCTGCATATAGCATTACAGTACTTAACTGAGCGCAAAACAGCAAAAACAAAGAAAATTAATTAAAGAAAAATTAATTAAATCCACTTCTCAATCATAGCCTGTATGTACCTGTAAAATCTGTAAATTTGTGACATTCCTTATTTTTTCAGGTTAAAAATCATTATTGCATACACACCATACTTTTACTGGACAGCACTCTTTCTAGTTTTTGTTCATTGCAAATAGCCACAGCTTGCATGTTTCTGCATCATTACAAATCAGTGGCAATACACCAGACAATTTCTTTGTTTGATTTACTGTGTATACAAAGTACACAGATTGCAACTCACATGTGAGTTTGGAAATTAAGTTTTTTTTTTCACTTAATTAAGGTTGTCATGTCTAATTTAATTAAGCCTGTTCAGGTTTTTCCTTTCAAGTTTGGCTCTTAAAGGTGCCAAAGAATAAATTTATTTAGTATTTATATTGTTCTGTGGTCTACATAGAAGGTATGTAACTTTGTTCAGGGTGAAAAATGCCCAGATGTGGTTTTACATGCCCATTTAGACCATGTGATTTGGCCCTAGAATAAAACAAGCTGTTTTATCTGATTTAAATTGATTTACAGTGAGAGACAGTTAAAACAGTCACAGGCAGGAAATACAATTTACATAGAAACTTACACAAAATAAAAGGAAAGTTGTTACTGACTATAAAACTTTCTGTTTAAGATGATCTGCTTCAACCAGAAAACAGAGATAAAATCACACCGCATGCCTGCTACTAATAAAGCTGGAACTGTTCCGCGCTTTCCTTCTCTGTGCTGCACGAAGCCTCAGTATTGTTGAAGTTTTCAGAAACTGCCCAGTTTGAAATGTGCAGTGCAAACTAACATCTCAGTATTAAAAATCTTTTTAAAAATGTTGGTGCTGAAAATCCGCCATTGCTCTTGAGCCATTGAGTTACATTTTAGGATTACATTTACAGTTTAGGATTTTGAAATCGGCTTGTTTTACTTTCCTCTTTTACATACCATGAATTTGTATTTGAAGAAGAAGACAACAGTGTTTAAGGATTAACTCAGCTTGTTCAACTATGCCAATGCAAATACAGCACTGTAAGCAATAAAACAAAATATTAGGACTAACAAAATAGTCTAACCTGAGAAGGTTAAAGTTGGGTTTAAAAAACAGATTACTTATAAGCACTTAAATGTATACATGAATACATACATATAATAGAAATGGCACATGATGATATTTATCAATGTCCTAACAATGTATAAAAACAAGCCTGTGTGTGTGTGTGTTACCAGTAGTTGGAGAGCCATGTGTGTGTGAAACTGTAAAAATAGCACGCGTGGGAGGATGCTATGGAAAAGGCTCCTCTGACTCACATTCGTCTGCCTGCCTTCTTCCCTCTTTTTCTTCATTCCACTTCTCTCTTCTCCTTTTTCCTTTCTCTCTCTTCATTATGTGAGATCAGACAGAAAAGACACACGCACGCACGCATACATATACACGCAAACAATGTAGTTCGTTATTTTTTTATTGTCTTGGCTAGTATAGCATTACGTTCATAAATACTGCATGAGCCAATGTCTTTGGCTCGGACAAATCAATAAACCCTTATTTATCTTAAAAATAAATGTATTTTTGGAATGAAGCCTTAGAATAACCACTTTTAGCTCCCTATATCACCAGTCAGATAGAAAGTCCTTATAGGAATACTGCAGCATTTTTCAGCCTAATGTCTGTGTGCTGAAGTGCACACTTTTAAAAGCAAAGATACCAAAAAGGTTCTTTAGAGTGATCCCACTTTGGATCCTCTGAAGAACTTTTTAATTAATGGTTGTTGAAAGAATATATATTATTCAAATGAGATGTACGGTGAACTCCACATAATATAAAAGTGAAAATATATAAAAGAACTGTGTCTCCTAGGTATCCAAGAACTGTGGAGAAACCGTTATTTTTAGATGCAAAGCACCTCATGGAATCTGATTATAACTCACTCACATACGCACGCACGCACGCACGCACGCACGCACGCACTCACTCACTTACTAACTCCTGCTTGGTAGGCTAAGAATTCTCCACAACGGGGCACAATAAGCAGTAAACAAACCGATAAGGGTTATGCAAAAAGGGAGCATACAAAAAGGGAAAACAGGTGAATAAGTCATACACTATTGCTCAGTATGCTAAGACAAGGTCAAAAGACAATACTTTGCAAGGTAACAAATGAAACAGACTGATATACATACACATATGAAAAAAATTAAACACAGGTGCGATAATCAGTACTCTGGTAAGAGCTTCTGTGACTGGCTGCAGGTGGACACGTGATGATGGCTCGTTGGTCATAGAAATTCTCCGAGATTTGGCCAGTTCCTGGTTAGCTCGTTCACATTGCCCATTAGCTTGGGGGTGATAAGTCTGTGACCACGGACAGGATGGAATAGGTAATGGCATAAGTTTGCCAGCAGGGAGTGCTTTAGGTGTTTTGCATTGTGAACACGTAGTACAGGATGAAACAAACGTATGGATATCTGCTAACATATTCTCCCACCAGTATGGTCTGAAGACAAAGAAGAGTGAGTCCAAATAATTAATCGGCCCCTACAAGTTACAGGGAAGTACTTTCTCCCCTCTGCACATTGTTCAGGGACCTCACTGTCTCTAAGCAACTGATCTTCTCGTCACCCATCTGATGGGAGCTATAACGGTGGAAGAATTCTGGGAGGATCTGGAGTGGGTACCGGGACAGAGTATTTACTAGATTAAGCGTCAGCTTTAGTGTTGCAGGAATAGGTGATCGAAAAATCAAAGCTAGAAAAGAATAGTGACCAATGAACCTGCTGTGGATTAAGTCTCTTAGCTGACCAGAGGTATTCTAGATTTTTATGCTCAGTCAGGACTACAAAAGGGTCATTAGCACAAGAAAAATCACACAAGAAGACGCTTGGTATGCTAAGATAAGGACAAAAGGTAACAAATGAAACAGACTGGTATACATACACATATGAAGAAACACTGGTGAGGGGCTTCTGTGACTGGCCAGCAGGGAGTGCTTTAGGTGTTTTGCATTGTGAACACGTAGTACAGGATGAAACAAACTTATGGATATCTGCTAACATATTCTCCCACCAGTATACCCCAAGCAACTTATAAGTGCGGGTCTTGCTCCGATGGTCTGAAGACAAAGACTTATTAATCATAGTAAACAGGTATACACTGCAAATGTGAAAATAAAGATATGGTTAAATATGCTGGAGTATTCCATAAAAGAACTGTCCATTGGAAGGCTTTGTTACAGTAACAAAAGTGGTTTTATTGGGGCCTTTAATGTAATGTAATGTAAGTAGCATTATATGTGAATTTGTATGTTGTACTACTAGGGTCTGCTTAGAGTTGCAGAGTGTAATTCACTTTTACACCACTGTCATTAATACAAATCTTGCTTTGCCCCACTACATGCATTTATTGGCAATCTAAAGGATGCAGCCCCATGAAGACAGCATCAGAAGTGAACAAATCATTTATTAAGATTTGTTACCAGTGTCCAAGAGTGTTATCTAGCAAGTTTGCTTACATCACATCAATCCTCTGAAATCCTCTTAGCTTATGAATAAAAACTAGGGAATCAGCAACTTTGATCAGGGTTGGGTAGTAACAGATATAACAGTATTCTGTAATCAGGATACAAAAAAGGTAACTGTATTTTATTATAGTTACAGAAAAAAAGAGAGTAACCAGATCGCAGATGCTTTATTAAACAGGGTAAGCAGTATCACATTAAAGCCACATACAAGCAAACTTATTGCCTTTCACCAAAATTTGCTATTTTAAATGATAAATATGTCATCTTAAGCATGCAGATATAAAGAGTTTTTTATTTCTAAGACTCCCCGTCCCAGCAGAATTTTGCAGTCTTTTATTCATTTGACGTTCACATGAATGCTTGTTTTTCAACAATGGGTGCGAAATGTTACTATGTATAAATGATTAATATGTACAAATGATTATTTGTACTGAAATCAATCAGTCCTGACTTTGTCTGACTGGTCTTTTGTAATTAATGCCTTTTGAAATCATGGGACACCTTGATTTGTGTATAATGAGTGAATATATTTTAGCAGTTTGAACACAAATGATGATTAGTTAAGAGTTTTTAGAATGATCTCTGAGGTGTCTCAAAAGGAGATGTTTAACAGATTGATCTTCAACAGATTGAGCAACAGATTTTAATAAATAAGTGCCAGTAGAGCAGTGCAGTGTAGTTTTTAACTAAATTGTATATGCATAAACAACTTTTGCAGCCTAATGTAAAATCGGAAGGTGAAAGAGAACTGGGTCAATGTTTCTCTTGAATGGGGTGTTTAAGCCACAATAAGCAACAAGCTTTCTACAATGTCTAGTAACTGAACCTGTCAGGAACCTTAATTTTTTTTATGCTTGTCAGAAACCTGATGTTGGAATGTGTTCTAGGATCTTCATCATCATCCTCATCATCATTAAAAAAGAAAATCTAGAGCGTCTCTGGAAGAGTTAAATAATTTCATACCTAAAATGTAACTCTTTTGTCTGTGGTCACAGCATGCTCGGCTGAGCCCTGAGAAAACAACATTAATGAGCAGCACTTAAAAATATTGCTTTAATTAAGATTAACCACTTTTGCATTTCATCTTGGGCACTGATTGTGCTGGGCTCATTTCTAAAAGAGTCTGTCTCTTAATGGGATTTCCTTGCAAGAGGAGCAAAACAGCAATTATTAAAAGTGTTAGCGCTTAGCAGTGTTAAACTAATTTAAATTCTATTTTCAGACTTGTCTTTCTCGCTGATCATTTCCTGACATTGTGTACTGCTGTCCTGCGGTTTGGATTAATGTTGGAAGTGATTAAATTTGTTTGTGGAAGTGATTAAATGTTGGTTATGGGTCAGTAGTCAGAGCTGCAGAGTTTTGTTGAAAACTTCATCCCTAATGCACTCATCAGAGTGGAAGAATCTGACAGTTAATCAGTCACATTTACAGTTATCATCAGAAGCTGATGAGCTGAGCTCAGAACAGTTTTATGCTGTTGTAGAGACTGCTTTTTTTAAAACAAAGGTGGAGTTCTTTGGAGCAATGCTATAGAAGAACCACTTCTGGGTTTCTAAAGAAACTTTTAGTAGAAGCATGTTATTTCTGTTTATAGTTAATGAAAGAAACATTCTTAAATGACCATAAAGGTTCTTTGGCATAAAGGACACACTTTTGGTAGTACTCAAGTCTTGGTCTTGTCTCAGTCTCAGCTTGGTCTTCTCTTGGTCACGTGGTAAGGTGAAGCATGCAGTGCCTCCATTTGAGGTAACTGTAAACTAAGCTTATTATTGAATATTAAACAAAATATAATATTTAAACAGAATATTTAAACAGATTATAACAGTCCTTTCTGCACATGTTTAAAGGAGCAATATGTAAAATCTGTTAAATTCATACTCCATACAGTCCCTCCGCCTCCTTTTTCATTTCAACCCCCATTTACTTACCAGTCTGAAGGAATACTGCTCCTTACTGCTAAGGATACTACTGCTACACTTACTACTCACAAACATTCACACGCCATGTGGGGACAGAAGTCAGATTCCACACTATAGTGATTCACTGTTCCCTCTTTAGATACAAAGAGGTGACAGCACAGGCCAGGCCAAGGCCTCAGGGCTTCTGGCACCTAGATGTCACACCATCAAAACAGTTCTTTTTCATATTCTGTTATGGAATTTTTTAAACAAAATATCTTAGAAATTGATTGCATTATTTTACATATTGCTCCTTTAAATTAATAGTGTTTGCTATGTGTCATTTGTCTGTGGGTGTTAATGTTGAGGTTTCAAAATTCAAACATTTGCTGACAGTATAATAGTAACATTACCTTTATTTTCTTTTCACTTAACAGATAGTTAAAATGCAAAACTTGGACTGGGACTTTAATATAATAATAGTTCTAATAGTCAAAGATCAGAGTTATTTTCCATTCCACTGGGAATAGTAGAAATAGTATTTTTTCCTAGTTCTGTATATTCAAGCCAAGAACCACTGAGAAACCTTTATTTTTAGGAGTGTGTGGTTCTGTGATGCCATGGAAGAACAACTTTTGGTTGCCTGAAGTCCCACAGAATGTGAAGTAAAATATTTAACATATATGTATGATATTAAATGTGCATGTTTATTAAATGTCAAGCAAAGTCTGCATGTAAAATATGAGTTAGAAATGTGATAAAAGCGCTGATCAGAGAATTGTGTGTGTGTGTTGCTAATGAGCAGCTTGATGACATCTCTCTGTCCAGTCCAACACTCCTAGCCTGCTCCATCACTCATACAGAACTAAATAATTATCCAGCTTTTATGTGACATTAATTGGACAAACAAACAGACATGCAGATGAATAAAGAGACGAACAAACAAACAAATGGACAGCCAAGCTATGTGCAAAGGAATGACGAAGACGTGCAGATGGACAAAGCAACACATGAATAAAAAAAGGTTAGTGATGGATAAAGGAATAGACAAATTAAGAAGTTATGTTGGCATATAAATAAAGGAATGAATACTAAATAGGCAGCTGCAGACAGTTTATTTGTTTATGGGAGCATTACCTAATACTAGATCTGCCCAGTTTACATGGAGAGGAGAGAATTATGATGAAATACAGTAGACATGTATGATACATTCAGGAGGATATTCATAAGACATACTTTGTACATGTATTCTGTATGTCCAGAGAAACAAGATTGACTTTACAACCCCTGGAAACTGAAATCTTGATTCTTCTGGCCCCCATATACATCTGTGTGTCTGTGTGCCGCTGAGAGAGCTGAATGTTGAACCTGATTAAAGTATTCTAATACTAAAGTGTTTATTAGCCCAAAGTACCTTTAGTGTATGGTTATCGACCAATCACGGAAATCACTAAACATTGTTGGCTGATGGCATCTGGTTTTGTGACTGACCGCCCACTACGTACAGCCTCTCATACTACAATAAACACAGTGAATTAAGAAGAGCCGATAAGTGAGTTAGATTATAACTTTGACTTTACTCGCTCCTGCTGCAGCTCGGTAGGTTAGTGGTGAAGGGTGACTCAGTGATGGAGGGCAAGTCAGTGATGGAGGGAGAATCAGTGATGCAGGGCAAGTCAGTGAGAGAGGGAATATTAGTGATTAAGGGGGAAGTCAGTGAGTAAGGGGAGTCGGTGATAAAGTGTGAGTCAGTGATGGAAGAAAAATCAGTGATAAAAAGGAAAATCAGTGTGGAGGGAGAATCAGTGATGTAGGGAGAGTCAGTGATAGAGGGAAAATCAGTGATGGAAAACACCGATTAAGGTTCCTTGGGGCTTAAAAGTGTTCTTTGGAATGATGCCACAAAGAAAACTACTACTAGTTTATTTTTTTAATAGCCATAAACATAAATGATATATGCACATATAAATTTCCTTTTAAAAGTGTAAAGAAATTGATACCATGTAAAGGTGTTTCCTAGAGCCATGTATAGAAGTCAAGAAAAGTGTTTGGAAAGAGTGTATCTTCAAAGTTCTACTTAGTTGTGAGGTGTATTTAGTTGTGTATGAAATGCTAGGAAGTATATAGACATCAGCTTGACATTATTTGAAGATTTATTTTCAATATTGTGGGAGTTAAGAACTGCACTAAGGCCAATGTAAGAATATTATTGTATGGTTGAAGTGTTCAAGAAGTAAAAAGCCATGCTGAGGGTTCATTTTACAAAGCAGACGTCAAGAGTCAGTCATTTTCAGTGTTGGCTTATGTTACAACTTACCATGATATCCTGTTTTATGAAATCTGCCTTTTCCACCACCAGAACAGACCCATAATAAATTAACCTATGTGTGCAACCTTTTCTGTCTGTAAGCGGTATGGCTTAGAGTTGCTGTTGTTGGAGATAAGGTCCTTTATGAAAATAGAGCATGTGTTGAGGGCTCCAGGACTAAGACTACACCAGTGGTGCAGAGTTTGAGGGTTGGATTTCTGGGCACATAATAAGACTTTAAATAAAGCCGGGATTAAATAAAATATCATCAACAGTCAGTTCTAAGTTGGTTGTAGTTTCATAAGTACAAATATGCTACAGCATACGGTCTCAGACTCAGTTACAGTTTCTAGGCTATGAAAGACCAACTGGGTGAACCAGTTTGCACCAGGCTTTTGACCAGTGCTGCAGCTGTAGTTATATAAGGGTACCAAAAACAGAATTTTAATGTTGAGACATTCAGGGGGTCCATGGCCTCCAGGACCCCTGTATTTAGTACCTTGCTCTTAAGTATCCTTATTGTACCAGGTACTGTGGCATAATTTTAGTGGTATTGGAGAAATCTGCATTCTGAGACTGCCTCACATGTTTTTTTTTCACTGCTAATGGAATTTAAACAAACCAGACAAGATTTTGGTGTGTAACAAATGTTAGTACTCTGAGGTTGTGTGATTTTATAGTGGATAACTTTCCTAAGTATAGACATCCAGGTTTAGGCTATTTTTGTCTCTGGACATAAATGAATGGTCAGTGCAATAAAAGAATGGTCAAAAATTGTCTAAAACCAATACGCCTGGTCCTGTGTACAGTATTTTCCCAAGTGTAACAGAGCCTTCAAAATTCAGATGTCTAGTAATGTGACACGCAAGCTCACACTACTGTTAATTTACCTGACATTAAGGGTTACTGTATTTTACTTTAGACAACTTTGGAATTAAGTCTAAAGCTTTGGACTAGGCTCTCTGGAATCCCTAAAGTCAGAGATTCTTTTTGCGATAGATTCAGATTTTGTTTGTGCAAGCTACAAAATTATCTACTGAATTTGCTAATATGTGTCTTGATTTTTAAGAGCGGGAGATTCATGCATCTATACAAAGTAGCATGATTAGACCATGTGAAACACCCAGGATTCAAGTGTTTGCTTGCTCATGGCCTCAAGTATCTTCACGATGATGCCCTGAAGACATTTATGTATTGCATGCACACACAATTGCATACACATATGCGTAGCCATGCTGTTATCATCTTTATCCTCTTGTGCTGTGAAACAGAAAAAAAACATTAGCATCTTCCCATTATGTATTATACAGTGCCGTACCAGTGTCAGACCTTTTTTCACTTATTAACTTTTAACTTAACTTTATTTATTAATTTTTTAGACTTAGGTAGAGGCTGGACTGTGACTTATAGACTTATAGAGAACCTAGTATGCTTTTCTTTCTTTCAACAAAGTCGGGGAGGCAGGGCTTAAAGACACAGGAACTCTAACAAAGCATTTTATACAAAGAGTGAATACAATTGTATAGTATGAAAGAAATAATGTGTTTTGGAAAACTGAAGCATTTAAATGTATGAATCTACATTAAAATGATCAGAATAGGTCGCTTTTAATACAGTATTGTCTGTGTGTTTGTGTGCGTATTTTTGAGTCAATGATTCTGTACATGTTTACTAGCTCTCATTAAAACTGTGTGTGTGTGTGTGTGTGTGTGTGTGTGTGTGTGTTGTGAGGATCAGTCATTGAAACAATATGGCGATTTAATAATCACTCACTAAGGGGAAATAGTGACAAGATGGAGATAGTGACAGAACCTTTTGCCTCATTGTTCTCTTAATCATTAGGATAATACAGTGACCCGAGAGATATTGCACATGCATATATGCTAATCCCGTGGGTCTTTTGGAGTAGCAGGTGCAAAGACAAGTCTGGACTAGTCTATCCAGGGTCTGACAACATGTGTGTCTTTGCCAGTATACTTGTGCATTTGTAGTTATGCTTGTGTGTGTGTGTTGGTTTGTAAGATATAATTGTTTGAATGGGCAAGGATTGCAGCTGGTTACAGAACTGTCTCTGAAGAGCATGCAGGGTGTTTTGGAGAGTTAGTGTATTTTTGGAGTTCCCCTGGGATGCAGGGTTTACTGTTTAGGAAACAGGAGCACCAGCAGCAGCAGACATTAACCTAAAAACAGCTCACTATACCAAAACAGACACAGATTTTCAATATGCTGTATCAGTAAATCCATTCAAAAAAACTTTTAAAGACAGAGAATGTTTTATTTAAAACACAAGGTATTGTAATCTTTGCTTTACACCTACATGGTTTGTGATCATCACATTCTTTTGCGACTAATCCTTAACCTGTTATTAATTTTGGACTGACTCTACACACCATCATATAATATTTTGTCAACAGTGTGATGTCAGATGATGTTGTATGATGTTACTGTACAACATCATCTGACATCACACTGTTGACAAAATATTAGAATCCAAGGATGATTTACTTGAAATAATTAAGAGGAAGTTTTGTTTAGATTGGCTAATATCAGTACACAATTATAAGAGTACATGACCAAGGAAGGACCTGTTTACACTTGGCATTAACATCCAGTTGTGGTGATCAGCTCATCCAATGAAATAACAACAACAACAACAACAATAACAACAATACTACTCCTAATAATAATAACTTTAACTATGACACTAATCATTAATAGAAATTATTTATATTTTTCCAATGTATTTATTGAAATATATGTATTTTCAATATACTTATATATTTATTTAATTTGTATATAATGAATTACAGTACTCCAGCTTAGTTCCACTACAGTTCACATGAACCAATGATTACTAAGAAAACAACCCGACACCTCTGACCTCTAACCATTTTAATAACTTTAACTATGACATAAATTTGCTAAGCCAGCCTGCGATCTTTAGCAGCAGAGGGCTTGTTCTTCTCTGACCAGGGAGCCCCACCTCCGTACCACACAGGTGGCTGGCCTGGGAAGGCCAGAAAACTGCTTAGTCATGAAGGTGTAGCAGTGCTCAAGTGTCCAGCCAGAGCAGCTTCACAGCTGCAATGCAGTGTTGCCTAAGGGCTGAAATAATGTCAGGAATTCTATGTCAAATGCAACAAACCCAACCTTCAACCATAAGATATACACATATTTAAAATAATAATGGGGGCTGTTTTTTTATTGACTTGGCAAAACATTTGAGATTGATCTGTGATGCTATTTGTCAAAACCCACAACCTCTCATGTCTAAGTATATCCTATAATTATTAACATTGATATAATATCAGATCGTCATACTGAGACAGCAGCATCAAAGCCTACTCTAAAAAAATAACGTCAATGTTTCCAATGCACTTATACTGCACTCAGGATACTTATGTTTGGAATTTTCGATCGGTTTACAATTGAATACATTGTAGGGCTTGTTTCCAAGGCAGCCTTACTGCATATAGAGTTTCAGTTCAGAAGATGCGTTTGATCTTTCCATTTTCAGCTAATGAGAAACACGCACACAAGCTAAAGCCTTTCTGTGTGTTTCTCCCTCAAAGGAACAATGAGACAATGATATCCAAGAAAAGTGGTTAATGTTGAGTTATCATGTTGTTTGTTTGATCGAAGACTGCTGGTTTTGGATGGTTTCTGTTTTTATTCACTTTAAATAACTTTTAACTATTTTTATGTAAATGGTGCCATAATAGAAACAAATGTAACAATGATTTTTGCATTATTACCACGAGCCTGGACTCTGTACACAAAAGTACATTTGGATACCTGGATACCTAATAGGATACCTTCAGCCACACAACACTCAAGCTATAAGTCCTCATGTGCAATCCCATGAAAGTGTGATATTTAAGACTAGCAGCCAATTGCTTGAAACACAATGAGTAGTCCAGTAGCTTATCAAAAAACATCATTCTACATACATATGTAGACCGTAAGGCATTTATAATGATAAAAAACTTCCAGTGTCCACTACCACTTTTATTTTTTATATATCTAAGCACTATGATTTGTTTTGTCTGCTAAAGAGTAAGGTTTATCATGTGACTGACACCACAAATGCAGGGGTCAATCAGCAGTTTGGTCCCTAGTTGCTTTAAAACCTGTTTATCTAAATTCCCAAACTTAACCAGTTCTGGTCAGGCATGCTGTGTATGTTGCCTTGATGGTGTATGCCAGTAAAAAGTATATACCCTTATGTGACAAAATCAGGCCTTGGACAAATCAGGCCTGAGCTTCTGACCAACTATGGACAAACTTCTGAGGTCTACTCTTACTGGATCACTTTTTTCTCTCTCTGTGCCATCATGTGAAAAATATCCCTTTTCAATGGAGAAAACAACTGATGGCAGACAAATAACATTTGTTTATCTGCTTATTTTAAATGTTATGCTTTTAAGTATTATTTATAGTATCCATACCTGGGTTAAAGGGGTAACTGCTGTCACAAAATGACTGAAACACTGTTGCATTTGTCAGATTTTAGGACACCTGTCCAAATTAAATGTGCTTCTTTAGATAATTCCCTGGCATAAAGACACCAGATCAAGCACACACACACACACACGTGCACACACACTAATAGTCAGTGATTATGGCTGTGAATAATTTGTACAAAAGATCTAATACTTCTAGAACTAAAACTTCTATCTGTTTCTCTTTCTATTTATCTCTCTCTCTAGCTCTGTGCACAGGTGTTGTTGTTCGTGTGTATGAACACTGCGGGGGTGTTTATCAGTTACCTGGCCGACCGCGCCCAGCGGCAGGCCTTTTTGGAGACACGCAGGTGCATCGAGGCCCGTCTGCGCCTGGAGACCGAGAACCAGCGACAGGTGTGTGTGCATTGACCGCAGTGATGGGAAACATTATGGGGATGCACAATATATCATTTTTTAAGGTCATCACAGCATTGGCCTTTGTTTACTGTGGGCTGTGTGCATCCCTAACTATCACAGAGTGATTCCTGTGGGCATGTTGAAGAAACACAATAAACCAAAACAAGGGGTAACAGTAATACTTAATTTGGCTAACACACTTTAGATGCACATCTTGCTTTGAACTGAGTTTGCAATTGGAAGCAAGTTATATCCTCTACAGCAGGGGTATTTAATTAAAATTCAGTAAGGTCCACCTAGTGGTGAATCCTGTATACTGAAGTAGCCTAGTATCAGCATCTTATACCAACAGCAACTGAATGACCAACACATGACACATACCGTTCAGTATATTTCAGTATATTTACTGTTTAAATGCTGAACTGAAATGCTAAACTTAATAAATGCATTTTTCATCACTTTAAGTAAAAACAAGGGCTACATATAAAATGTTTTTAAAAAGTGCATCATACAGTGCTTATTTATAATAAAAAAGGGAAATAAAATATTTAGTCTTGTTAACTTAGTTTACGTCTTAACAGTTTATCTCTCTCTTGTACTCCTCCACACTTTCTCTTGTTCAATGAGAGAAGTGAGCTCTTGGTTGTCCAGCCAGGACTTTAAACCTGACCCACACACACATGAGATATCCAGGCCGTTCTTTGTGGAGTGTTCTCCCTGAGTTCCTCCGGGTACTCTGGTTTCCCCCACAGTCCAAACACATGCATTTTAGGTTGATCAGTCACTCTGAACTGGCCGTAGGTTTAAGTGTGTGTGTGAGCGTGTATTGGTGTATTGATGGACTGGCGATCTGTCCGTGGTGTACCCCACCTTCACCCAATCATGCTTGGCTGCTTTTAATTAGCGCCACAGTCTCAGAACATATGAGACATGTTGGTTTGGAGCTGCCTGTGGGCCTAAATAGAGCACGCCGTCTGACTCGCTTTTTTCTCCGACTGCTGCTTCTCGCCTGTGTGCGGCACATGATTGGTCTGTGAGTTTACTGCACTGCAAAGCCCATATACCGTAAAGACAAGAAAAGTTACGCCGCTTAAAATAAACACTGTCAACATTAAAAAGTTCTCAATCGATTATCAGTTTGGGTCAGTATTGGACAATGCCTGCGGTCCGCCTATTAGTGACCTCTGCTCTACAGGTAGCATATGTGATTTTCTGCAAATTTTAGTGCACAATTTTTATGTTGCTTGCTTGCTGAGGTTATGGTGCGTAACACTTTAACATATACTTTGTTCGTTAAAAATCTATAAATAAGCTTTTCAGTGCTGCACCATTAAAATGGGGTCCGGGGTCACCAGTGTTGTGTTTTATGAACCTAATCTGCTGCATCTGTGGCATACAGTAAATTACTGCAGCCCGTGCCCGTTTTCCTGCACTGAGAAAATAAAAAAATTCTTTGACTTAATAGAAGCCACTGGATAAGCTTTTCAGCTGCTTCTATTATATATTTTCCTAAATTATTTTCAGTGGTAATCAGCTCCATCCTACAGAAATGACAGAGACAGATTAGACCAGTCCTATAATATATCAAAACATCACAATATGTAGCAAGATTATTCTGACAAGCTAATTTGCCCATATTGTTAAGCTCTGAAACATAATTGGACAAAGATTAACATGCCAACATCTCCTAAAAAAAAACTGTAGCATGCACACACACAAACACTCACATTGTGGTAGCAGCATGGGCTCTACTTGACTGGCAAATGAAACCCTCTTCACCAACAGCCTGAGAGCTCTCGGTTAGCAAGAAAAAGAGGGAGAGAAAGGAGATATTCCCTAAGCAGTCTGCAAACCTTTTCCTCAGTACTCTCCTGTCTGTCTCTTTCTCATGAGATTGCCCTTCTCATCTTTAAATCAATTACTTTCCCTTCCATCACCCACGGGAGAGGAATTCTTGGAACAGGGATGATATTGCAATATGCTTTGTATGTGTGTGTGTGCGTGTGCGTGTGTGTGTGTGTGTGTGTGTGTGTGTTTGTGTGTATGTTGGAGTTAATTTCTGTGTATTCGCATGTTTGTGTGTATGTGTAAGGACTGGGACTAAAGGAGAGAGAACATATTCACATGTTACTTATTTAAACACACATTTCTCATTAGTTATACAATATTATATACCACATTATATATATTATGCTATAATAACACTTCATTAGTACATGAAAGTTATGTTGCATGATGAAAATACACACTGATGAACATAGTAGAACATCCGATTTTCTAATTATCAAAAATTCGATTTTGAGGGTGGAGAGCTGATCCAGTAAATAAATTGTTTGAAAACCTCTTTCAGCCTGCTCAAACCACCTCCAGCTCTTGTTGATATGATTTAGGGGCTTCTAGCTGCAGTGCTAAACTATAGAAGCAAAACTTGAACACTGAACATAATATATAATATAGAATTATATATTATATAAATATTATATATAAATATTGATTTTATTGTAGAATGGGTAGAGCAAAAAATAAACTTGACTAATTATTAATAGAAATTATTTATATTTTTCCAATATATTTATTGAAATATATGTATTTTCAATATACTTATATATTTATTTAATTTATATATAATGAATTACAGTACTCCAGCTTAGTTCCACTTGCAGTTCACATGAACCAATGGTTACTAAGAAAACAACCCGACACCTCTGACTTCTAACCATTTTACTATTTTAGACTTTACAAGGTGACTTGTAGCAATACACGCAAAACACACATTTTGTCTTTTTGTGTTTTTAGTCATGTTCCTAGTGAGTTGGTGATAGTCCAAAAATATGTTTTGTTCAGTTAGTTCAGAGCCCTGTACTTTGGTGCTTGTGCAATTGTAAAGTAAATTACTACTTCATTTTTTAACCCTTTGAAAAAATTACATGCTTTGCAGACTAACATTTGGTATTTTTCAAGAGGCCACATATTACTGTAAATCATATTACTATTACTTTCATCCAAGCTGGGAGTAAATGAATATGTTGGTACAGTAATAGTGATGCACATATCCTTGGAACCTTTGGTTTAGGGAAATTTATCATGCATATGTCCTTGACATGTCATGGTTTAAGGCTCAAGTACAACACAGTGCAAGGTTGTGTGTATTTGTGTTTGATTATTTGTGTGTATATGCTTTTAAGATGTGCTTTTGAAAATGAATGCTTACTGAACTACATTACCCTTCTGCTAGGAGCGGCTGGTGTTGTCAGTGTTGCCCCGGTTCGTTGTACTGGAGATGATTAATGACATGAGTAACGTGGAAGATGAAAACCTGCAGCACCAGTTTCACCGCATCTACATCCATCGCTACGAAAATGTCAGGTAAACACCAAAAGACTAGTTAGTCAAATTCAGTTCTAGTGGTCTGCTCACACACGTGCATACATGGAACACAGCCATTGTTTTAAACTTTTAACACTGTTGCCTGGTTACTGGGTACTCCTGCCTTCTTATTGGTTATTTTATTGGGAATACCTACCATAAGAGGGCACCTAGTATATAAATATTGACTGTAGCATCTCTTTTTACAGCCTTTTTTTACCCTGTCCATCCATGCAACAGGACCACCAAAGTACCACTACTGACTAGAGATTTTTTGGGTTGTGGAACTCATTAACATAGTAGTGTTGGATATTTTTCTAATGCTGTACATTTTACATTTACTGGTCAGTTTATTATTAACATCTACCCTGCTTTTCTTGCATATTTTGTGTTAATTGTTCTCTTGCCTTTCATCAGTCCAGAATAACACTGTTTATTGGACTATTCACAGCTCAGTAGAGACCATAAGTAGAGACCTGTTAGGTTTTCCTTTTGGTTTTTTTTTGGTTTTTTCTCTTTTATTCGGAGCAGTGTGCATGTAAAAAGGTCTGAAACCCAAAGTATACACCAGAGGAACTCTTTTCCAAGAATTCCTTTTCTCTGTTACAAGGTGACAACATCTGATAACATCTTCATAATGCCTGTATGTCATGCTGCTGCACTGCAGTTTGTCCTTAAAATGACACCAGAGTTTATTTACTTTGGCGGCAGACATTCTGTTAACTTCAGCCGTCTGTCTGAATTTGGGCCGCTTGTCAGCTGAGATTACGCTCGAAAAGTGAGGGAGTGAGGAGTGTGAGGTAATTATAAAATAATATAAAGAAATAAAGGGAGATGATCAAAACCATCAGAGAGAAAAAGAGAGAGACTGAATTTATCTTTGCATTTTTCCATCTTTTTATCCTCCTTTTGCTATCTTGTCATAAACAAAAACAAACATGCCTGACAAGATGGACAGTCACAGAGACACAGTGAAATACTGTTTCTGGTACATCCTTTATTTATTTCTGAAATGTTTTGCATGTATGTCTTTTTAGAAGATTCCTCTTGTGAAAGGTGTGTGTATATATATATATAAGGTGTGTATATATATATATATATATATATATATATATATATATATATATATATATATATATATATATATATATATATATATATATCAGTTTAAGGTTCAAGAACACTTCTAGTCAAAAGATTTTTTAAACCTTTGACTGGTAGTGTTTTTTTCCATGCACTGAAATTGTTTGACAAATTTTAATGCCCAGCTTGCTTAGTGAGTGACTGTAGATGATGTTCTATGAATTTGGGTAAAACATTGTTTTGAGCTATTTTAATGTATTTCACTATCCGTTATAACAAACATTGGAATTACATTTGAATTAGACACTCAACAGACTAGCCAGATACAAAGTTAGAGATCTACCCATTTCTGTGTCTGTAAGTTGACTGATCTAAATTAAATATCAATTAAAACCAGAAAAGTGGTTCTTTATAACTGTTGACTGAGCATGCAGCCATATTGATTTGATATCATGAGCTGAGCCTGGAGTTGAGAACACCATCCTAACTTTTAGAGTGGGACTTCCCAGTTGAAAGGTGTGTTAAGAGGACTTGTTAAGTTGAAATATGATTTATGATGCACTGAATCATTTCAAATAAACAAATATTTTATTAAATTTAAGGCTGGTTTGGCTGGGTTTTTAAGCTACTCAAATAAAAAATTGTGTGTGTGTGTGTGTGTGTGTGTGTGTGTGTGTGTGTGTGTTTTTGTGTCCGCTACAGTATTCTCTTTGCTGATGTGAAGGGCTTTACTAACCTGTCTACCACCCTCTCGGCTCAGGAGCTTGTTCGAATGCTGAATGAACTCTTTGCCCGTTTCGACCGACTTGCGCACGTGAGTGATCCAACATCACACACATGCATATGAACACACACTGTAATGTGACGTGATCAGACATGACCATACAAGTGCTAGCTTAAGGAAGATGAATCTCGCTGACCACATCAGTCCTGTGTGTGTGAGTTTCCATTGCTATTCCAGAGTATTTCCCATCACACACAGAGACAAGACCTTTTGTCCACGTAAAAGTAATGTAAAAGTGGACATTGAAATCTTTCTACAGATGTTGCAACACAATAACCTTCCAAATTCTTATCACAATACCTATAATAAAGGAATAATCCAGCACTGTCAGTCTCACCTCTATTTGCCACTTTAGTTGTCAATTACCAAAAAAATAATATTTGACCGATCCTCTATACTCAGAGAAGAAAAGAAAACCTGTTGACTCAAAACATTGCCACAATGGAATGTACTTCATATCCATATCACAGTCATCAATGGAGTCAAACAGTTTACACCAGAAAGGCACGACATCCCGCACAAGCTAAAATAGAGGCGACAGGGGAGCCAGTCTGGAGCTCTGCACCACGCTTGGAAGAGATGGTACAAGCCCGTCACTCCCAATGGACAAGTTGATGGCGCTAACGCGGCATCAGAGTAGTTCAATGTGTAACATCATGGTGTTTACAGAGACATGGCTAACCATGCTAACTGCGGATACGCTTGTACCTATGGATTTCACCTCATTTGGGCGGACAGGGCAGCAGAGAGTTGTAAGAGGAAGGGAGGTGTAATGGCAGTGTTTGTGAATGATATATGGTGTAACTCCTGGCACATCACTATTACTATTATCACTATTAAGGAACAAATCTGCTGTACAAACATTGAACTATTAGCCGTTAGTATGAGACCATGCTATCTCCCAAAGGGAATTCTTGTATGTTATTGCGATTGCATACGTTCCCCCCTCTGCCAAAGCTGACCCTACTTGTGACATCCTGTACTCAGCTGTATGCAGTCTGCAGACACAGCACCCACAGGCCCTGCTTCGCATTTCTGGAGACTTTAGTCATGTTTCTCCATCCTCCACTCTGTCCATCCTCTCACACTATGTAACCTGCCACACCAGAGACAATAAAATATTGGACCTGTTTTATGCCAACACAAAGGAGGCATATAACTCATCACCTCTCTCTTTCCTTGGAAGATCTGATCAAAATCTGGTTCATCTTCTGCCTGTGTACAAACCCCTTGTACACAGAGAGCCAGCTGTCACCTGCATGATGAAGAAATGGTCTAAGGAGACTGAAGAGGCTCTGAAGGACTGTTTTGAACATCAGTGTGGGAAGAACTGTGTGATCCTAAATGGGATGACATTGACAGTCTTACTCATTGCATTACAGACTATGTTAACTTCTGTGTGGAGAACACTGTCCCCACCAGAACTGTTTGGTGTTTCTCCAACAAGAAGCCATGAATAAATCCTGATATAAAGGATCTCCTAAAAGAGAAAAAGAGGGCCTGGCGATCAGGTGACAAGAATGAGCTGAAAGTTGTGCAGAGGGAATTAAGAAGGAAGATCAGGCAGGGGAAAGCCAGCTACAGAAGGAAGCTAAAAGAACAGTTACAGGGGAACAATGTCAACAGAGTTTAGAAAGGCCTTAAAACCATCTCTGGCCACAAGAAGCCTGACTCACAAGTTGTGGGGGACCAGAAGTGGGTGAATGAACTATCTGTTTTTTAATACATTTGATTAATCACCTGCCCTCCCCCCTACAGAGACACCCCTGCTGAATCCCCACTCTATGGCACTACCAGCATGCTTCCCTTCTCCCTCTCGCACACTCACCCCGTTTTTGCCAACTTTTAGCCCACATCCACCCCCACTGGTTCATCTGCCAGCACCTCTAACCACTCATTCACACATTCCAGCCCGCAGCCCCCCTGCTCCAATCTGTCCTTCACAACGGCCCAGGGGAGGAATAAGTTGAGGAAGATCAAGACGAAGAAAACTGCAGGTCCAGATGGTATCAGTTGTGCAGGATAGTTGAGCACATGTTCAACATGAGCCTGAAGCTAAAGAATACCACAGCTGAGTAAAACATCTCGTTTGGTACCTGTGCAAAACATCTCGTCCGGTACCTGTGCCAAAAATGCAGCACCAAAAAGACCTATACAGCTACACGCTGGTGGCACTGACTCTACAACCAGCACTGCTCCCAGCTGACTGCATATACACAGCAGACCATATACACACACACACACACACACACTTAAACACTACACACTTGCAGGAAGTAGATTTTTTTTCATTGTAACATTATGTGCAATATTTTCCTATTCCACCATGTGCAATTAAGAGGCAAGGTGCAATTATCTGTAAATGTAGACTTCTTGACTTTTTATTATTTGTATTGTATATTCGGTGCTGTATATTTATCTTTTTTTTGTACTGAGTGCCTTACTATCCCTTTGTTGCTGTAACACTAATAACACTGATAAAGTGACAACACTAATAATTATCTTCTCTGATTCTATTATATTGTAACTAGTGAAGTTTTCATGTCTCCAAAATGGTACAAAACAAATAACTTACAAAGGATATGTATGTGTATATATATATATATATATATATATATATATATATATATATATATATATATATATATATATATATATATATACACATTTTACATTTTGCACTATTGGATCTTAAGAAGGTTCTAAGTAGAGCTTAAAAGAAGAAATGGGAGTAAGAGACAGAAGATTTTGAACAACTGCATTTACACTCAAACATGCTTTTTCAGTTGATCAAAAGTTTAAGACCACAGCCTTTAAAAGCCAAATTCTGCACAAAAATCTGCAAAAAAGCATAACTTTCAATGTGGTAGGATTGTTGTGCTGCATAAGCAAGGCCTTTCACAAGATGCCATTGCTGCTGAGATTGGACGCAGTAAGACGATCCTGAGGGTTATGGAACAAAAAAGGGCGCCATTATGATTTGGGGTGCTTGTTCCTTCAATGGAACATTGGAGCTTCAGGTTGTGCAGGGGTATCAAACAGTAGCTGGCTATGTGGAGATGTTGCAGCGGGGATCCCTAATGACTAAGGGCCCTCGACTGTGTGGTAATGACTGGGTTTTTTAACAGGACAATGCTGCAGTTCACAATGCCCGTCAGACCGAGGACTACTTTCAGGAGAATAATGTCAATCTTTTGGACCTTCCTGCGTGTTCCCCTGATTTAAATCCATTTGGGGGTGGATGACAAGTTTGCGAAAATAAACATCAGTGAATGCTTTTCGTAAAGCCATCTTCAACACTTGGAGCAATGTTCACACTAGCCTCCTGGAAACACTTGCATCAAGCATGCCTAAACAATTGTTTGAAGTTATCAACAAGAAGAATGGTTGGAGCTATTAGGTCCCCTTTTGACACTTTGATTTAATTGGAGGGGGTTTTCTGTTTTTGTTTAGCTATAGTCTTAAACGTTTGATCAGCTGCTGAACAGCCTATTTCAGTTAAATTTGTGTTTTTGATAAAAAGCCTGCGCAAACTCTTATCTTTTGCTCCCGTTTCTTCTTTCAGCATTGTGAAGCTCTACTTAGAACCTTCTTAAGATTCAATATGTAAATTCTTGCAAAAATTTAATTGGCTTTAAGATGTATATTAAGGAGTATATATATATATATATCTCATTTTAACCCATGCCTGTAGGAAACTGCTGCCAGACTGCATCTGCGGATGTTAACTGCTCACGGTGTGACAGTGTGAAGTAGCAGGCTAGTGATGCACTGCATAATGATCATTCGCTGGTTGAGGAAGCTAAATGTGCTACAGGCACACAGCAGTTTGAGAGCGAATAGTCGTACTTTGAAATGGCACTTTTTGTAAACTGTACAAAACACTGTATTTTTTGAAAGCACATGCAGTTATCTCTATTGCTATATATATTTCTAAAACACAAAAATGTGGACTCACATATATAATTTATATGGTAATAAGTATATGAAGCAAAATGTGATTTTGCATGTGGTTGTGTGCATGAATGTTCTTGCTCCACACCCACACATGCATATACACACAAGGGCATGCAAATATACACGCTGTAATGCCTGCATCTTAGTATTCTTACTATGATCATATAAAATACCTTACATACCTGTTAAGGCAATAGGGGACCCAACACTTGTATTCATGAGAATACAAAATATTAACTAACCAGCCAAGAGCCAGCTTGCTGTTGCATAATGCAGATATTCAAATGAGGCACATGCCTCCATAATAAACTACAAAAGTATATCACTGTCTATATGAGGCTACTTCATTGTCACTACTGATTGTAACTGAAATCAAATGATCTACTTATAATCTACAAATAATCTATAAGCCCAAATGCAAACAAACTGAACAATAGTTCCATTAATATTTTTTTTATCCAAAACACATTCCTGTAGAAGTAAAAAATGCTTTAAAAAGATTTCATTTAAAGCAATACAGAACAGTGTAGAAGCCAGAGATCACCCTCATATTTATTTAACTACCAATCATAAGCATATTCAGTGTCAGAAAAAGCAGAAACATAAATTTATATCATATACATGGTTTATCATGAAATATAAATCACAAATCACACAGTAAAAGGGTGGACTATGTGTATTACATGATAAAACAACAGCATTACAGAAATGTGTGTCTGGCTGCTTCATATTATCATATGGCAAATTGTCAATTATTCAGCAGGAAGATTGTATTAGATTTTTTCATGAACTCATTGTGATGGCCCATCAAATGTCATTGAAGAGAGGGCAGCAGTCCTAGTATTCTGCTTGCGTGCATGTTTGTTTTAGCATGTTTTGCTGTTTCAGGGTATTAGTAGCTGTAGAGGGTCGTTACACTTGGATTTATCAGTATTTCTGTCTTTTTGCCAGACCCATGTGATTTGTCATGTATAGTGTAGTCTTTTTTCACCAGCTGTTCCACCTCTTATTGCAAACCCAGCTAACAACAGGATTAGTTCAAACTACTGAAACCACATGGTGAGAATAAGCAAGTTTTTAGGGTATAGCGATGGACTTAATAATTAAGTCAGCAGCTGCAGTAGCACTCAGAAAAAAAGCTCATATATATATATATATCACCAGTGCCTGAATTCAATATTACAGTATAAGAGAACGGAGACAACTCTCAGGCCAAACTGTCTGCAGAATGTGATGCTTAAGATTGGATATGAGTGCGCAAGGGGACAACAAACCTGTCAGTCAAACTTATGAAGCATGTAGGAATATGCGTATTAGAAATACAACATTACCCAGGTGTTTTATTCCAGAAAATGATGTGATTGAAACTGGATTGAATTATGACCTAAAAAGGTGAAACCACAGAGAGCAGACTAACCTAGTAAACATTATTAGCTTTAGCTCTGTGCTGGGTGGGCAGTTTATCTATTTTCTTCTTTTTATGTATCAGATATCTAATGCTAAGATACAGTAAAGTCTGTCCACCAAGAGTCCATTGTGGCAATTTCCAATCATTCAATATCAGACCCCTATTTCAATTATGGTTTCAAAACCATACTCGAAACCATAAATAGTTCTCATGGTTTGGCTCAATTAGTGCCCAAAAAGCGATCTCTACAAGAAGGGCGTTCCCACTTGTGTCTTTCCTAGGGGACCTTACCAGAAAGCTGATTGGGTGTTTTTATTAAAGGGTGTTACTTTTTCCATAAACAGATGAAATGTTGAAGGTTGTGAGTCTTTTCATTTATTTTTCAACTAGTGACCTGTCTCTTCCTTTCTAAGCTCTCTGGATAGCATGTAGGCTATCGATGTAGCTCATTATCACATCACATCATCACAGTTAATGTCCTTATTAATACTGATTAACTTGTGATTCTAAAATTACCCTAAACTAAATGTACCCTTGTAAAAAAACAGATAACTCATCTGGCATAGTTTAAAAATCCTGGAACAAATATTGGAATTGGTAAACTTGCTACAGCCAAGATGCAAATGAGTACTAGATTGCAGAATCAATCATGCCATAGAGAACTCTGTGTTCCAAAAGCTGGGCTGCATTCCAGGGTGGGCTAAATTTCTAAACTGCCATGTCATCCTTGGCTGAAGGTGTGTCCTTAATAATCCTTCAAGGTGTTCTGACACAGGTAATGCTTTGCATATGTATCAGACCAATTAAAATTTCAAACGAAATGCCAGCAGATGAAAGATGGTGTCTTGGTAAACACCCATAAAAATTTAAAAACGATTTCATAAATGGTGATCAATCTTAAGACATAAGCTATGGGGAAGCGGGAACCTGTCATGCCATGGCACCCACAAATCGACCATCTTGAATGCCGCCATCTAGGATTTAATATACATTTTTAAATGGGAAAGTAGGTGTGTGACACATTATACGGGTGGTGAATTTCACTAGAAAAACAATTATGCACTTTGTTTTAAATTTAACTTCATCCATTCTCATGATAAAACAGTGATTGTGTGTGGAACCGGGAAATTGACCATAACGGCTACAGAATGTGTTCAATATGCTGCCCACCATGTGCAAGTGGTAAAGCAAGTGGTAAATCTTTTTTTTCCATTCATGATAAAATTTCAAGAATTCTGTTTTTAAGGTGAATAACATTCCATATCTTCACAGTGTAAACAAGTGTCTTGACGTGACCTCACAGAAAGAAATCCAAAGATGTAAAATCAGGAGAACATGATGGCTGCTCAGTTTGGAGGGGCGCCATTTTGTTGGAGATTTCGGTACATTTTCCAAATAAAGGAAACACAACCTAATTAACAACCTTGCCTGACAGTCTGCAATTAATGTTCCATCAATGAAGAAATGTCCCACAATTTGGGTACCACATATACCACACCATACCCTGACTTTAGGTGAGGCAACGGTGTTAGATGCATCAGTCCAAGGAAGGTTTGTGTCCAACCAGTATTGATGATTCTGTTTTTCTAATTACTGAACAGCACCGGATAGGGAAATTGATGGTTTATCTGAAGTTGCTGTGTCATCCATTCAACAAATTTCATCAGTCTGGGTTGTCCTCATTGCAGCAGCAAAATTTTGTTAGGGTGCCATTTATACCCATAAGATAATATTAGTTGAATTGAGGCACAGCTAACCCCACATTCCAGAGACAGATGGTCATCCAGCATTCAGTTTACTGGTGGCAGAACCTGTTTCTCTGAATTTGGAAGACCTGTTGGAGTGGGATTTATTGTATAATTATTTTTGTACATTGCCTGTACAGAAGAAAAATCACTGTTTTTACATAAGAATGAATTAAATTCCAAGGACATGAGGCACACCACAATTTTTCTGTTTAAATCCTATACCAGTATGATGTGTCACACACCAACCTTCCCATAAAAAAAAAAAGAAAGTTGAATCCAAGATGACAGCATTTAAGATGGCCACCATGTTGGTGACATGGCCTTGCAGGTTTCAAAGCCCACAGCTTGTGTTTAAAAATGGAACACTATCTACAACATTGTTTTTATTTTATGTGTGTTTACTTATTTTTGAGACATCCCTTAGGAATTAACCCTGTGATACATTTAATCTTTGAATAAATGTCACAAAAATCTAAATGATAATTTTTTGAAAAACAATGCAATTATAAAAATGTAATATTTTTTTCCACAAGTTGCAAATTAAGCGTTAAGGTCTGGGACAGACACCTCTCAATAGGCTTATTTTATTCGGCTCACCATTTTGAAAATTTCCTGCACAAAAACAAGCAATTATGGAATTGTTGCCATTTGTCCATACAAAAGCATGAATCAAATCCAGTGCTTTTGTTCTATTTTTTTTATTCTGATGCATTTTATTGTACTGTACTGATTTTTTTTAATGGTGACCATTGTGATATAAGATTATAGAAAAATGTCTTCATTTTTAATTTCTATTGTTAACTTTTACATGATATTAGATCAGACATCTGTCAGTAGAGTAGCTTTGGAAGCTTAATGTTATACTGTGTATTGCTGTATGTTTTGTGTATATTGCTTTATATTATATTTCAGTTATATATATATATATATATATATATATATATATATATATATATATATATATATATATATATATATATATATATATATATATATATATATATATATATATATATGAGCCTCACCCCAATGCATGTATGTCTCTAAACAAAGATACAATTTCGCCAATTTTCAATTTTCTGGCACTTGTAGACATGGACACATGTATAGGTCAGTTTTAGAAACACAAAACACAAGTATTTTAGAAAGATGAAATGAAATTAATAGCCTTCTCCCTTTCATGCTAGGTCTACTACCAAGCAATATATTATTCAGATAAAAGCATTATACACTTTTTCTAATTGAGGACCATTGTCCAGAAGGCTCTGTCCTGTCACAAATGGCATCCTCACGGTACTCTTACAGTTGCCTGTAGCATTTAGCTCTAGCAGCTGAAGCATGCTATTATGACTCACAGCTTGGCTAATTGTGGCAGTGTGTGGTGTTTAGTGGAGATGAGCAGCGCCAACAGCCGTTGTGGTCTTTTGTTTCTGTGCAGTTGTTTCCCGAGTTGTGAGAGCATGAAAACACAGTAAGCAGTAGGTATGAGTAATAGATACCTGGGCAACTTTTTTCTGTGCAGCAGTGTACCACACTGAAAAATGCTAACATAAAAATGTAATAGTTTTTCAATTGCAGTGGCACTGTTTTTAAGGTGAATGACATTCCATATCTTCACAGTGTAAACAAGTGTCTTGACGTGACCTCACAGAAAGAAATCCAAAGATGTAAAATCAGGAGAACATGATGGCTGCTCAGTTTGGAGGGGCGCCATTTTGTTGGAGATTTCGGTACATTTTCCAAATAAAGGAAACACAACCTAATTAACAACCTTGCCTGACAGTCTGCAATTAATGTTCCATCAATGAAGAAATGTCCCACAATTTGGGTGCCACATATACCACACCATACCCTGACTTTAGGTGAGGCAACGGTGTTAGATGCATCAGTCCAAGGAAGGTTTGTGTCCAACCAGTATTGATGATTCTGTTTTTCTAATCACTGAACAGCACCGGATAGGGAAATTGATGGTTTATCTGAAGTTCTCTTGAAAAATGCTAACATAAAAATTTAATAGTTTTTCAATTGCAGTGGCACTGTGTCAGAGTTGTCTAAAAACCATTCATTAAAATAATATTATTATGTTACTATTCTTTGGTGTGATAGATTGCTGTACAATTAATGGGCCACACCCACATGTTTAATATAACACTTGCATTTGTATCTTTCACACATACTTATTATTTTACTCTGCGTTCCCCAGGGTACTTTTTTTTTTATTGCTTTTGTGGCAAGTGACAGATGTGGCAAGAACGTTAATGCCATTTGTTACTAAAAGAGTGTTCCCTCTCTGTCTTTCTGTCTCTCTTTCAGGAGCACCACTGTCTGAGGATAAAGATTCTGGGTGATTGTTATTACTGCGTTTCAGGACTTCCTGAACCTAGGCCTGACCACGCACACTGCTGTGTGGAAATGGGTCTGAGTATGATCAAAACCATCAGGTAACATCAGAGCAACACATACATCAACAGGTCAATGCCACAATAGCCTTCAAATAACAGTAAATCTTCACATTTCAAACTAAAGATGCCATTCTTTGAACCTCTTTTTGGTTCCTTAACACAGCCTTCCAGTCCAAACTGTGCCGATTTGGATCACAGTGCATCCAACTATAAAGTCATGGATTTTTGTATAGTGAACATAAGCTGTGGGATCTGCATTGACTTCTAGGAGTAATTTTTGCCTGGGGTCATGGTGTTCCATCAATTTTGCCTCTTGGCCACAATTCTGATGATAATTTTCTGTAAACTGGGATTTTTGTCACTGCTAGTAGACCCTTATGACAAACTTCAATACACTTAAAAATTCAGCTACGTCCTTCATACTTGGCCTTTGGCATGCCAGAACTCTAAATACTTTAATTCAAAATGGACATATCTTTAACACAAAGTTAATATATTGTCTTTATATTATTTATTATTTTCATTCTTTAATAAAAAATAGGGTTTGCATAAAATAGCATCCTGCTTGTATTTACATTTTGCACAGCATCCCAACTTTTATGGATGGATCGTAAGTAAGTTAATTACAAGCAAAAAGTGAATTTCTTCTATTTACAGGAATCATCTGTAGGCTACAGTTGCATCAGAAAGAGATTATGTTGAAAAATGCTGAAATATTACTATTAAGAACCATCAATTGAAAAGGGTGTTTTAGAAAATCAAAAGTGGTTCTTCTATGGCATTGTTCCAAAACCCCTCTAACACAGAGGAAAGCATTTAGGGAAACTGAACGAATGAGAGGAACAAAAAGAGACAGAGAGAGAGAGAGAGGGAGAGGGAGAGAGAGTAATAGAGTAGTCCTGCTGATTATCTGTAGAGGCAGGATGTTGGATGAGAGGCTCTTCTGAAGCAGGTGTGTGCAAGTGTGAGTGTGTGCATTAGATGAAAAGTGCAATGTTTGGTTACATAGCTGTTTGAGTCAGGGCAAAGGGTGCACTTACAGTCAAACACACCACTCAACCTGCAGTTCCACACCCCCACACACACTGAGCTACAAGCCCTGTAATTATGGTCACATTCTGGGTGAATGACTGGAGGCCTGAATGACATAATTAATGAGTTAACTGCACATTTTGATAGCTTAATAATTAATTAGTGACAATTATTAATGTAAAGATAGACACAAACAATCTTTTTTTTGTCATGGAATCTTCAAATCTTACACACAAAACAAACATGATGCATCTTTTAATCTCATTTTTCCAGGCTTTTTTATTGTTGGGGTTTGGGTGCCTCCGTAGATCCTTTGGCCAGGTTATCTGCATTATCTGCATCTGTCAGTTCAGCTTAGTTTAGTTTACTAGGCAATAAAAGCAAGTTTGTAGCTCAGCTTGTTTAGCATAATGTCATTAACACAAAAATACATATGAATTACTTTAGCAAATGGTCACTTGCTGATCTCATTCACTTGCCACAATTTATGTTCTTGTTAAAACTAAAAAAAAAAGAAAAAAAGTTCAATCTAACTAGGTCAAGACGAGGGAACAGAACTGGGGCATTATTGTGGACAGACATGGCGTTGAAAAAACTAAGCACAGATGTAACAATAAACAAAAAAACACAGGACCTGACGAAAACACACTAAAACAAGAAGACTGTCTAAACAGAGTCAAGAATATAAATACTTAGAATAGAGGGTTTACAAACTATACACAGGTGACAGTGATACCTAAAATGTGGAGCAAGGAAAAAAGATGGGGTTGAATAGAGGGTATGCATGTGATGTCACAGATAACAGTGGTTATGCCTACTGAGGAGGAGAAAACTTAGAAACAACTGTTGTGTGATTAACTGTACAAAGAGATTCATCAGATTCAGCAAAAACATATCATAGCTATCTTTTTACACATTCCACCTTGCTTGGTTATCATGATAACGCCTAAGGCACCAGAATGGAACTGCTGCACCATTTAAGGTGGAATGGCAAAATTTAAAAAAGAAGCTCTTTGTAATTCTTAGAAACAACTAGAATCTGTTTATATTTTGTGTAACGCCTATGATAATAAGCACTGTGTTGTTAAAAAAGGGGAGTGGGGACTCCGCAAAGCTAGGTTAGACAGTTATCCGTATCATTTTGTTTTAAAATAAATTATATTGTATTGTTGAGTCTTCACTGTTTAAAGAATGTTTTGCCACTCAGTCTGACTGACTATTATGGCAGGTCTGACTGACTATTGACTGACTACAATCTGGCTGACTATTTTGGCTGGGAAGTGATGTCAGTGATGTCAATGACAACCATGACATAGCTACACTAGTGTTTTTTCCAAAAGCTAGGCTGGGCTGTATTTCTTGACCTCTACGGTCTTTATCCGTTTACAATTAATGTTGCAGCCTAAGATATAATTTTTTCATGTTTTAATGTTCAGACTTGTACGCCTAGAATGTGTATCACATAGATTTGTGACACCGGATTCCTCCATACATAAGAAGACTACATTACCAAAAAATATTATGGAATTTTAACTGACATGGCTTTTATTATAGGTATATATAATTATATAATAATAATTATATTATTTTTAAAATGTCTTTACCTAAGCCTTACGTATTGTATTTTTAATTTAGCTAGTTTTCTTATATGGTTGCCTGTGTTATTCTGTTGTTTATTGTGCTTTGTGTGTACGTGTATGTAGGTATGTGCGCTCACGTACAAAGCATGACATCGACATGCGTATTGGGATTCACTCTGGCTCCGTGTTGTGTGGAGTTTTGGGCTTAAGGAAGTGGCAGTTTGATGTCTGGTCCTGGGACGTTGATATTGCCAACAAACTTGAGTCTGGAGGCATACCTGGGTAAGTTAGGGAAAGTTAAGGAAATTAAGGTTAGGGAAAAAGTAGGACATAAGAAGATATTTGAGAAATCAAGATATTTGTCTGAACTGGAAAAATATTAAGAAATAATAACTGAACTGACTGAACTCAACAACAATTATCACATAGCAGTATTTTAAGCTGTGTTGTATTTTTTGGTGCTGCCCCCTGCAGGCGGATCCACATCTCTAAAGCGGCTCTAGACTGCTTGAACGGAGACTATGAGGTGGAGGCAGGCCATGGAAAGGACCGGAATGATTTCCTGCGTAGACACAACATTGAGACGTTCCTCATCAAGCAGCCAGAGGAGAGCCTGCTTGCCCTGCCAGAGGACATCATGAGGGAAGCCACCAACCAATCAGATCACAGAGCATCTACCACTACTTTTACTGAAGGCACCTGGAGTCCAGAACTTCCCTTTCACAATATAGTGGGCAAACAGAATGTGAGTGACACACATACATACACACGCACACACACACACACACACACTGACACACAATTGTTAACAGAACGTTAATAGAGTAGAACAAGTAGAACATACATGTCACACGAAACACACAAACCACATCACTACACACACTTTATCAATAGTGAGCAAACCGATCATTTTTGAAAAGCTGTTCAGTGTGCTACTAAGAAAAATTGACTAATGTGCTATTTATGATGCGTTATTCATTTTTCATGTTAATTTCTTCTGTATTGTTCTTCCCCTCACATTGTTTCTCACGGTTTTTATGTTTGTGTTTTGTTAATGTTTACATACGAACACGCACACACAAAAAGGAGTGCGGACAAATACATTTCTGAAATAAGGGCAGATTTACAGATTTAGCCTGTTGTGCATAGTTTGCTGTCTCAGCACCTAAAATAAAATGAAAGGATAGAAATTTTAAGCAGTGGATTTAGTTTTGCTAATTTACATAAAACATAACCATAAATGTCATACACTGTAATAATGCAATTACAATAAATACACCTGACACTTCAAACCGCTGACCCACACCATCACACTGCTCTCTGGTTCTGTATGGACTTTGTGCAAACGAGCTAAGCAACCAAATTGTTGACATGTGGCATGATAACCGTTTCACACCTACCGTCATGCACTTAGATTTAACACGGAAATGCACAGTGGGAAATCATTTTTAATAAAATGTTACGTTTAAAATACAATATTAGGCTACTTTAAGACTTTATAATACTGCACAGACTTTCTCTCTTTGCACCTTCATCTGTGTTTTAATATAAGCATGCATAAGTTGTTACTGTAAGTTATTTTACAATTTAAAATGTTTGTTATTATTATTATTATTACTATTATTATTATTACTATTATTATTAGGGGTACTGCAGACCCCTCAGCACCCCCACTTCTATGAGGAGCAGTCGCTGCTCTTTTGTCCTTTTGCTTCAACACATTAATTTTGGCAGGAGGGTATTAAAATTAAGCACTTGTGCTGATCTACTAAAGCTGATGATTTCATATTTTTTAACAGCTTGCCTCTTTTCTGGCACTAACATTATCATTTGGGCTCAGAGAGTTTATTTCTGAACACATTCATTTATTTTTATATTTATGACACCTGCCATGTCATATTGTTCCTTATTACATAATGTAAGAAATAACTTTTACTTTTGTTGTAAATTTTGGGTGACCTAAGAGTAGGTGTTGCCTAAATAATTTGTTAAAGAGTGCAATGTGCAATCTCTGAGGCTTCTGTTCTAGAACAATGCCAAGGACATGCTTTGATGTGCTAGCATTTGTAAACCAGCAATGCTTTCTGGTCATGTTGAATTAAAATTTAGCTCATGCTTTCAGCTGAAAATGAAGATTTTAAAACATAAATAATGTGTCAAAATAATTCAAAAATAATTATATTTTTTATATCTGATGTATTAAATAAAAAGCCTAATAGCATTCTAATAACCTTTAAATTTGATTTTTGGGCCCCCACACCCCCCCTCTTTGGAGGACAATGTGTGTGTGTTTGTGTGTACACGTGTGTGCACATGTGTGTCTATGGAAAGAGTGGTGTTGTTATGTATAGAGAGCGTTCAATTTGTTACTGGATCTTAGCATACCTGTGTTTATAGTGGAGTTGGTTTTGCCAGATGGTCACTGTTGACGGAGGTTAATAATTGGTGTCCAGATTTGAATTGTATTCAGGGATTTTATTTTTAGTGGAAGTAGATATTTATATATATGATCTATTAGTAGGTTTTTCCAGTAATTGGCAGTGATGGTGTTTTTCGATTTCCAGTTCATGAGGATAGTTTTCTTGGTGATGGTGAGGGCTATGAGTAGAGCGGTTGTGGTTTCTTTTGTTACACTGAGTGTTGATGTCGCTCTAGGGTTAGGGTTCTGGTTCAAATTGTGACCAATGAGTAAAAAATTAAAAGTATTTTCCTTACCTGGTGGAAATGAGGTTTAAACAGGAGTGCCAACCATTGTCTGTCAGTAATTGATGCATCTTTTAGTAAATCTGCCCTATACATTTTCCTCTCTTTGCTGCAGTAAGTTACTTTTCATAGAAGGTTTTACACTAGATGTTGTGTAAAGATTTGATGATACGTTCAGCTAGTGAGATCTGGTACTGATTTTGGATGATTAGTTCTGGACTACTCAAACTTCACTCCAACTTGTTCCTAAAGGATTGGATGTTGCTTAATAAACACAGTGCCACTGTTCCACAGTCTAATGCTGGGGAGCTTTATACCCTTCAAACTGAGGCTAAGCATTGGGCCTGGTGGCCTTTGACTAAGGCAAATTTGAGGTACTTCACAGTAATTAATAACACAGAGAAATGAACCGAGGATTGACATGCCTGGCTAAGAATATGTATAATGTGCTTTAAAAAGCCTTCCTCCACCTAAAGGAAGTGAATTTTTTCTCAAATTACCATGATGAGCAATTCTTAGAAAATGCATGAATAGTCTGTTTAAAGGGAAAGCAGAGGAAGTGGTGGTGTGTATGGTTTTGAATCAGAATCCAGTTAAACATAGCAGTTGTTTTTTTGGTTGACTTGTTTAAGGTCGACTGTCTGTTTGAGGAACTTATATTTGATTGTATTGTCTCTACAGAGCTATGCACTGTGCTCATGCCCTAGAGAGGCTTGATGTTCTTTCTGTAGGCTGCACAGTCATATAAGTGAATGTATGTGTGTATGCTTAAGTGTCAATGTAATACTTAAGGCTGTTTAGTCCAGTTAGTGCCCTCATCCTCATGGAACATCTTAAAAAAAGACTCATGACTCGTGATGTTTGAACAGCAGGACAATGTTGCACCTTTCACCAGGCAGGGACCAGCTGGTTAATCAAAGGATGAGTGAGTTTACTTTGGGTTTAGCACTTCCCCTGACAAAAATGTAGCTCTCAGTCAATACAGCATAGCAGTACTACACAAGTAAACTAATATTGGTGAAGTATCCTGCTAACATCTTTAAAAGTCTACCTAAATGAGAATGATTTGATAACTGAGAAAGGATGCAGCCCATTTACTACAAAAGTCTTCACTGTCTTTGTAGTACACACTTTGTAGTTCTCACTGGTTAGCTTTTCCATCATTGTTAATGAGAGAGGTGTAACTGTAATGCTGACTGTAATGCTGTTCTAGTGAGGTGCTATATCTGAATGTGGAGCTGTCTAATGTGGCACTTGGCCCTGGGACTGTATTTGGTCAAAGACTGTACTCTGCTGAAGCTCATTTTCATGCTGGTACCTTAGAATTTTGTCTTGTTGAAGGTGCAACCTTATTTACATCAGCAATCCATCTTCAACTAACACTATGATAGAAAAAAGAGTTCTACACAATGATGTACCAAAGATTTGATTTAAATGCAGTCAATTTGATACCCAAACCAAATGTAGGCATTCTTTTGAAGTAAGAAAAAAACTTATTTGGCAAGGACAATTTTGCTAGTTATGTTAACTTGTGTAGTAGCTAGTTAACCGCAGGTGTTGCTTAGAAGGGCTACAGATGGCTAAACAGTGGAAGTGTTTCAGAAAAGTCTTCCAGAATGTTTTTGATGGTTTTAGAACAGTAGCATAGAAGGTTTTAATTGATGTGGAGTACTATTTGCCATAAAGGCGCTAGAGGAAATTCTAGATGGTTCATAACAGTCTTATAGATAGTCTTGCTCGGCTGCATTGAAAATGAGGGTCACCCCTCAATGTATTTCCGAGATTAAATAAAGGTTGATTGATAGAATGTTCTTGATTATGCTGTATAAGGGTCTAGATTATATGGAGTGGTATTCTGTCTAGCTGTTAAAGAACAACTAGTCCTACAGAATTTGCTGGAAAAGAGTCTTGGAGAAGGTACTTGATGGTGCAGAGCAGTGGTATAGTTTTGTGATACAGAGTAGTTTTTGCTTTTTACAGAAGAATGCTAGAGAAAGTTCTGGATGGTGTGTAACAGTGGTGTAGAATACTTTAGATGCTATGGAGAAGAATTGTTCTACGTGTTAAAGAAACATGCTGGAGGAAGTTCTGGATGGTGCAGAAGAGCCTTGGTGAATGTTCTTGATGGTGCAAAGCAATGATGTAGAAGGATCTAGATTATATGGAGTAGGTTTCTATCTAGATAAGGCAGAAGACCTGTAAGAAGTTCTAGATGGTGACAGTTTTCCAGGTGATTCAGTGTGTTGCAGAAGAGTCTTACAGGAGGGATGGTGCAGAGCAGTACAATGTGCAGTGGCATTTCTCTAAATTTTACAGAATAATGCAGAAAAGAATGCAGAGATGCACTAGAGAATGTTCAAGATAGTTCTGAGAAGTCTTACAGAAGGTTCATGATGGTGCAGAGCAGTGGTGTAGAAGGTTCTTGGTATGTAAGCAACTGCTTACAATGCAGAACTCTCGGTCGATGTGGGCTGAGTTACCGGGCTGTTGCTATGGAGATGTCGTTAACATAAGGGAATGCAGTCTTTGATTAGCGCGGTGCTTTGTTGTTTTTGTCATGCAGTCAGCTCTGAAGAACAGCTTAACACATCAAAGAGCTCTCACCAAGACTGGCAGAGGCATTAGCCAATCCTGCTTCATCATAGAGCACTGAGCCCTCCCTTGTTCATCTTGCAGGTTTACCGGAAGATGGAGTGCTTGCATGTATGCATGTGTGTGTATTTTATAAGCCTCATTCAATGTAGCGAGTCTGTGTGTGTTAGTGTTGGTCTGTTGTTTATTACACTATGCTCAAATGGATCTGTGTGTTAAGAAGCTGATGGAGTCTATATGCACTGAAATGATAATGGCAGTGTGTGTGTGTGTATGTAAGTAGGAGAGAAAGATTCTGGTACTGGTCTCCATGGCAACAAGAATGTCTATAGGGCAGAAACAGGATTCCTTTCCCACAGTCTCTCCTTTCCCCTTCTTCTCTCTCTCTCTCTCTGTCTTCCTCTTTCATCTGCTCTTATTTTCCTTTTCTTTTTTCCTCACCTTCACTCATCTTCCTCCTCTTTCTGTTCATCCTTTGTCCTTTGTGACACAGTCAAACAGTACACATGTGTGCCTGCGTGTGTGTCTGCACACATAGGATCAGCCTGTGTTTTTGTTTGTGAGCGTTTCCAGTAATGGACGCTGTCTTCCTTTTTTATGCAACCTAGTAGCGCATACATACACACACGCTCCACTGAACTGCTGGAAGCACAGTGGGCTGCTCTAGTTTTTCTAAATCTTAGCGAAACAGTGTTTAAAAGTGTAGTGTGCATTTATAGGAACCCACACAACAGCCAACACAGCCAGACAGAAAATCCCAAATCCCTGCATAACACACACTCATCTTTAACCCTTTCAGTGAGTTAGTCAAATGGGCTTTTAGGGGCTTAGTCAGATAGACATATAAGGGTTTTGGTTTCAGGAGTGAGTCAGGTTTCACATGATTAGTCATATGGTGTTTTACGAGGTTCAACAGATAGGGTTTAAGAAGTTAGTCAAAAGGAGTATCAGGGGTTTGTGCTAATTTCTCAGATAGGGTTTCAGAGATGCTCAGATGTGGCTTTGTCTTCCTTTAGTCAGGTAGAGTTTAAGGGGATTAATAAAACAGGGTTTCAGGGGGTTTACCAGATTTAACATTGGGGTTTCAAGGGTTTAGTCAAATGGTGTTTCACGAGGTGAATTAGTTGGGGTATCAGGCGTTTTGTTGGAATCTACACACAACACAACACAGTCTGCACAACACAGCCTGTTTTTATAGTTCACAGTAAGTAGTACTTCACAAATTAAAAAGGAAACTATTGCAAAACAAATCTACTTTACCAGTTTCTGTGCCACATCTGATTTAGCAAAGTCTTGAATCAGAGAAAACACTGCTTTCAAAATTTATGTTGAGATGAGTCATGAAACTATTTAAGTTTGACAACGAAATTGATGCATAATGACAGACCAAGAGATTTTTGTATATTAGTACAGACTTATACATTTCATGATTTCTGTTGTTTCATTGAAGTCATCTTCATCTCCTCAGTTGCTCTGACCAGCTATGGTGTTGACTTTAGCCTTAGCTATACAAGAGCTGACTAAACTAATCTAATTCCTGAGGTAATGACTGTCCTCCCGTCTGTTGAACGCTGTTGGAGGACTGACCATCAGGGCCTCCTCCCCACCCATCACCAGTCAGCTCACCTGTCCATTTGTATCAACTGCTACACCCTCTGTTTCAGCTCGCGCCCACTTTACATAAAGACGCAGTCATAGACCCCCTAAGTCAGAGACTGCCTCTACCTGTGCAGCTTCTAAAGCTTTGGTATCCAGATTTCAAACAGAGACTCTTTTCTTTGGTGTTTACTTTATTAAACTGTAAATACTGTTTGTCTGGTTCCTCCCAAGGTTTCTTCCTCCAGTCTGATGGAGTTTTTCCTTGCCACTGTTGCCTCTGGCTTGCTCACTGGGGGATATATGTCTTAACTGTCTGTTTTCAAAACTCTGTAAGGCTGTTTTGAGACAACTTTGTTGTAAAAAGCGCTATATAAATAAACTTGACTTGACTTGACTAATCTAGTACAGGTCTGGTGCTGGTTAGGCTGGTCTAAGCTGTTTTAGGAGGTTCATCTAAAGGGACAACTGTTTTACCTCAGACCTCCTTCTGATCAGACAAGAAAACTGACCTTTTTATCATCTAGATGGTAAAAGATTTCTGGTTTGATTAATCAAAACATGGTTTCCATATAACATATTCTATAGTAACTGGCCTACATTCAGTTCTGAAACATGTATGTCTCCAGTGAACATTCCATAAAGTCAGTTAATTCTATAATATTACAGTGTTTTCAGAGGGTCTCTTATGCTTCTGAATTTTCCTTGTGTTAATAAACTTTTTTTGTTGGCATAAGTGTTATGTAAGCTGCAGGGTAGCCTGATCTGGGCGACAACAAGACTGGGAGTGGATCCCAAAAAGAACTGATTCCTACATTCCAGGCATTTGCAAGTTTTGCTAGTGCCAGAACAGTTACCCACCCGAAAAAACAGTAAAACTTTTAAAAGAATTAGTTACACTCCAGAGACTCTCACTGAAGGGGTATAAAAAATTAGAGCTGGTGGCTTTGGGTCTGTTCCGTAGCTATGCATCGGCATTCATAACCTCACAGGGCCAGAGAGAGAAAGAGGGAGAGAGAGAGGAGGGTGGGGGGTATAGCCTAAGAGGGAGGCATAAACTGGGATTATACTGCTTTAAATCTCAGCAGCTAACAACAGATTAACACAACCTAATCCCAAAGCACCAACGCACATCAGGTCGCAAAACTGATTACATACACACACACACACACACACAACCTACAGCACCAGCTAACTGCTAACTACTGCTGAACTTGTGTGTAAGAGAAAGATTGTGAGTTAATATGTGAGCATCATTTGAACTACAGTGGAAATGTTTGTCAGGACCATAGCTAGGGATATTTCATCTTTAAAAAATACATGACCAATTTGACCTTAAAGAAAGAATTTCTCCATTTAAAAATCAGCAAATTACATTATTACTATATCAGTGATAAAACAGGATTATTACTTTATTAATCAGTGGCATACTTTTCAGTACATGAGCGCAGCACATTTCAGTACATACGTTCACATGATTCTCATAGAGCAAATGCTGACAGGCACATAAAATCAAGCACATAGCCATGTAATCTTCATAGACCAACACTTGTAGTAGAATAGTAGGGTTGTACTGCACAGCTCAGTGTCTTTAACCTTTGCACCTTCAAAGATGCCATCTTTGCCCCAAGTCAGTCCATGAAATTTCTGCCTTGCTTAATCACCTATCCTCTGATGTGTTACTTCTAAAACTGTTTCTGAAAGCAATGTCAGCACAAGAATTGTGAGTTGGGAGCTTAGTGGAATGTACAATGCCAAGCATCAGCTGGACTGTTGTTATGCACCACTGGACTCTGGGGCAATGGAAACATGTTCTCTGTATTGGAATAATGATGAATCACTATTAAGCAGTCTAATTGGGCAAATCTGGCTTTGGTGAATGTCAGTAGAATTCTACCAAAATGCATAGGTCCAAGAGTAAGGTTTTGTGGAGGAATAATGGATCAGGTGTTGTTTTTCTGGGTTTGGGCCCCTTAGTTCGAAGTGTAGCGTATTGTAAATGCTACAGCACACAAAGACATTTCAGACCAATTACTCCAAAAAAGTGTGCCACTGTGGTTGCATTTTTTTTTCCCCCAAGCACTGTTACTGTAAAAAGACTATTTTTTTAATGCAGCTTGGAAAGGCGAATTACGATAAAGCAATATTTCTTTGCTCTTGTCTCCCTGCCCACACTTTTTTCCTCTCTCACAGATTTGTTCACTTTTGTTATCCTTTTTTCATTAGTCACAAAAAGAAACCTGCGAAAAATCAGGTTTCCTGTAGAGGCCCATAGGGGACACACTGCGAGGCTGTTAGTTTAGCTGGAGAGCTGTTCTAATGAGAGAGAAATAATGAAGTGACTTTACCACAGGCACACACATGCACTCACACATACACACATCTTGACATTCTATAATGACTTAATTATGCTAATGAGCGGCACAGTCGCTAACGCTGTGTTCAGTGCTCATCAGAAGGCTGAGCATACCAGATGGTTAATATGACTTCATTCAGGTGATTGTAGAAAGATGCACCAATGACAACAAAAATGAAACTGCTGTGGGCAAAGAAACATATATACTTTTTACAATGCTTTTTTTTTTTAGTTATAAGTTTACAGTATTTTATTGTGAACGGTTACATGTTTCATATGGCATGTCTCATATGGCAAAGTGGTCTTCTAGAGTCTTTCTAGAGTGTCCTATTTGGAAATATGACATTGTCAATTTGCAAATTTATGAGCAGGAAAATTGGTATTTATTAAACACACTCTCACTGGGCACATAGCTGATTTTACACAACTCTGATTGTCTCTAGAAAGCAATTATTTTGGCTGTTATTTACATTGCATGTTTTGAATTGTACAGTTCTGATTAAGAGATTTAGCTTAAATGCTGTATTCACCCTGAACATGTGCTAATAAGCCAAAACATTATGACCATTCACCAATCAATAACATTGATTATGTAGTAACAATTGCACAATGTCAAGGTCTGAGATATTCTAGTAAGAAACTACTGTCTAGCAAATGACAGTAAAAGACTTCCAGAAGTTGTTTTTATTCTTGGTTCCACCCATTGGAAACAAGCTATTATAAATTGATTTCACTAAGGCAGCAAACCACCCATCAGATTAACTTAATGTATAGTTATTGACTTTACTGCAAAGTTCAACAGCAGTGCTGCAGCAGTGTGGCACATAGAGCTGCATAACCTCACACAAGGGGCAAAAATAACACCTTTACAGTGAATGGACACGAAGTAGACGAAAACCTTTTTTTCTGTGGTAGTGTGAGTGCATTCACACTACCACAGAAAAAAAGGTTTTCGTCTACTTCAGGTGCTATTTATGCTAGTGGCTAATTTGACACATTAGTTCAGCTCATAAAGTCCAAACCAAAGGAAGAATTTGCCTGGCTATATCTACCAAGAGATTCCAGAAAATATCCTATTCAGAAATTTGTTTTGTTGGCAATTTCGAGATTTTTCTTGTTTCTGATCCAAACATTACAATAAAAAAAGAGTGTTACTGCAATATGTGCATAGTTTAAATGAGTGAAGAAGTTTGATAATTATATTAAATAACTATTAACAAAAATTACAACATATTGTTTAATTATTTTCACAAAAATCATTAGGCCATTTCTGGTGATTCAATATTGTGCAGTTTCTTTAATTAATCTTAAATTAGAAACAGTGCATGCCATTGCTACTAGATTTTCTGCACATTGTTTTACATTATTTCATTACAAACACCAAACATGGCTTTCATAGTTTTTATCATAGAAATGTTTACTTGTTTCATCAAGATTTTTGACATTTTTCCAAAATGTGCATACAACCTTACTCCTAGGATGAAAACTCTGTTACATCATAATTTTTGTATCTCATGCAAGCTGGTTTTAATTAATTCTGAATAATGGTAGGGCAAATGCTGGTATGTAATCTTTGGCCATTCTAGGCAGATCACATTTGTATCTTGTACAACATAGACACTAACATAGTAACACAGTTTTACAGTGACTTTTTCAATACAGAGCCCCGATATAGAGCTGCTGATGAAAACCTGCTTAGGCTACAACTCGTCAGAGCAAATGAGTGGAGTGGAGCTGTAGACAGTTCCACTGCTCGCTTAAAGCATATCTGTAATCTGTTTCTACGCTCTGTTTCTGCTCCGTTCTTCTTGATATAATTCTTATGATATTTATTTTATGTCTTAAATTCATGGACACTACACACTTTATTTGATAAATTAGATCATTTATGGATGTCCTTAAATGAACAAGAAGTTAAACATTCTGTCAAACATTCTAGCTTTTTCTGAGGGTTTAGGCTTGAAGTGTTGGCCCAATATCAACTACTGTTTTTACAAACACACATGCTTTTTCTTCTTTATCATATGCGCAGCAAAATGGACATCATAGAACAGCTCCAGTGTGCAGATGCTGTGTATAAATTATCTTTATGTGAGAGCTGTAGCAGTTACTCACAGCAGGATCAAGACTGTAAAGCTTGTGGGGTGAAGCAATTCTGTAGCGGTTTCAGAGCAAGAGAGAACACAGATGAACAAAAGCCTCTGACTTTCTGAAAAAACTGTTCTGCGACCAAAACCATTTGAGCAGCAGTGACTTCAACCGAAGAGTTCTTATAAGTGTTATTCAGCCTAGCATATTGACTTGACTCTTGGCCCATTCCTCCTTACAAAACTGTCTCAACTATATCATGTTGATGGACTTTCTTACAAAAACAAACCAATTTTGGTTCTTCTTCAACAGTTCTACTTGAAGAAAATCAGCCATTCCAAAATGCAATATTGTTTAAGCTTTAACCAGTCTTTCAACACTAACTAATGTTTTTGGGGTTGTTGTCTTTTTGTAAAACCCGCATTTTGTTGAGGCTCGGTTCACAGATGTAGGCCCCAAAATTGTCCTGTAGAATTTCCTGACAAAATTCAGACTTCATAGTTCCATCAAATGATGGCGAGCTGTCCAGGTACAATAGCAATAAAACAGCTCTAAACCATGAAATTGCCACCACCACGTTTCACAGTTGGGTTGAGGTTCTTATGCAAGAATGCATTCTTATTTCTGGGGAGTAGTGACTTGTTCTATGCTGTCATTCTATACATAATATTCTTGTTCAGTATTTGCCTGTGATTGTGGACTCATGGACACTGCAGTCTTGCAGGACCTTAGATATTATGGAGTAGTTTATCTTAATCATGGTAATCAGTCATTTTTTATAACACCAGTGATGTTGAATTTCTTGCATTTATAGACTAATTGCTTAGAAATGGACTGGTGAAGTCGTAACACCTTAAGACTATTGAGACAAATTATTTGCTGAGGTCCTCAGAAACCTTATTTGCCTGTGACATGGTATGCACTATGAAAATGTGTGTTAATAAACAGACTTTGATGCCCAGATCCTGATGACAATCAAACTGTTCATTCTAGAGATTAACATACCTTAACTAACAAAAACATTTACTTAGTTCATTAAACAAAAAATGTTAAATGAAGATTAAATGAAGATCTGATTAGTCTTTTAGGTCATTTTATGTAGAAATGCACAAGTTGACAAAGCGTTCACCAATCAGATTGGTATAGTCTTTTTCTTTTGCCCTCTTTCTCGTTCTCGTTCTCTTTTTTTCTCTCGCTCTCTCTGTTTCTTGCACGCATGTATATAGAAAGACAGTCCAAATTGAACTTACAATCACACACACACACACATGCAGACTCAAATAGGAAAATCACAACACACAGAGGTAAAGAGACACACACACACAAAACCCCACCAAACCTGCCCATAAAAATATATACGCTCTTCAAAATAAAGGCCCCGAAAAGCCTTGTTTGGAGTAATGCCATAGAGGAACCACTTTTGGTTTTTTTTATATTTTTCAGTGAGCCAAAAGTGTTCTTCCATGGTAGAACCTTTTTGCACCTTTATTTTGTGACCTTTGAGTCATTTCACTTGCTGTAGTAGTTTGCATGAACTTTCCACACACAAACACAGACACACGCACGCACACTCATGGAGGCTGCATGTGCTTTCCCTCTGTAGACGTTGGCTGCTCTCACTCGTCACTCCATAAACCTGCTCCCCAACCATCTGGCGCAGGCGCTGCATGTGCGCGCCGGCTCGCAGGAAATAAACGCGCGCATGCAGAGCACCATCGCACTGCGCAGCGGAGACAAACTCCGACGACAGCACATCACACCTTTCTCGCTCACGTTTAGAGAAGCCGTCCTGGAGCACAAGGTAGCCAGCTACCCCCGCTCTTCATCATCATTATCATCATCATCATCATCATTATTACCACCTCAAGTCCTTCATCTCTGCTACTTCGCTCTCACTCTTGCTTACCCTCTCAGTCTTCCTCTACATAAATCTCACTTTCTCCCTCTCTCTTTATCTCACTTTCTATTTCTTTTTTCTTTTTCTTTTCCTGATGGAGATCTCTCATTCTCTCTCACACTTTCTTTCTCTCTCACTTCTCTCTCTTATTTTACACTGTTTTTCCCTCTTTATCTTTATCACTCTTTATCTCACAATTTCTGTGCTTCTCTTACTCGCCCTTTTCATTGCACTAGTCCTATGCTCTATTTCTCTCTTGTCCTTTTCCCTTCTTCTCTCTCTCATGCTCTTTCTCACTCACTGTCACACTTGCTCTTTGTCTCTCTCCCTGTTTAGCAGTCTCTCTCTGTTTCTCTTAAACTCCTTCTCCCTCACTTTCTCTCCCTCTCCATTATTGCACATTCCTGTTCTATCTCTCTTCCTCTCTATCTGTTTCTCTCTCTAACTTTTCCTCTCTTCACTCTTTTTCTCTCCATTTCAGTCTCTTTCCCTGTCACTCTTTCTCTTTCCATTTCTCTTACTTTCTCTTTGTCTCCTTCTCCTTTGTTCTATTTTTCTCTCTCTGTGTTACCCTGTTGTTTTCTTTCTTTTTGTCTTTATTTTCCTCTCACTCTTTTTCTTTTCCCTTCTTTTCTCACTGTCTCTCTCGCTCTCCTTCCTCTTTACTTCTAAGTAATTCTTTCTTGCGGTATATCACTCTTACTCTCTCTCTCTCTCTCTGACTCTGTAAATGACATTTCGTCATCATGAGTAAACAAAAGGGTGCTGTGTGTATCCAGTCAAGGCACACATTCACACAAATATGCAAACAAACTTCACTGGTGTCTTTACTGAAAAACTCTACTGCTCTTAAGACTTGTAAGGAATATTCAACATCAACATTATCATATCTGCTGAATGTGTAGCGCACAGCCAATTACCATGTACAATGCACTTGTTGACTTGTTGACAATTCAGCACCTGCACATTGACTTCTATAAAGAGTGTGTGCTGAGTCAATGGGTTAGCTTTTTTTCAAGTACATGGAAATGCATCAAAAGTACTGTCAACTGTTCTGTGCTACATATGCAGCAGATAGAGATTAGACTGAAAAACAGTGCAGTATTCCTATAACAGGACGCATCAGCAATCCACTTATAAATCAGTACTTGGTTGCTGACCAGGGATAGTTGACTTTAATCTTCTTCTGGTTACTCATGACACCATGCACTGAGTGTTTTCTGTTTTTCCTTTTTTGCATCCCATTGTCGTTCACATCTTCATTGGCTCTACATCTGTGCTCATCAGTGTGTTGAGCTGACCTTTGACCTTTGCTGTGTGTAATACACGTTGTGCTTGATTGGTATAGTCTGCCTTGCCTCCAAACCCTGACATCATACATATTCTTTAATCCACCAAGCAGAGACAGAGAGCGAAGAAGCGTGTATGCGTGTGTGAAAGTAAAGAATCTGTATTCTCGCACCAGTAGTTGATAGCATGGCCGCATTTGAGGTGTGTCTAGATTGTGGGCACTTGCAAAAAAGATGTTCTCCTCATTGCGTATGCATGTTTTTCTCTTACAGTACTCGCAGATGAGGGATGAGGTTTTCAAGTCTAACCTGGTGTGTGCCTTCATCGTACTTCTCTTCATCACAGCAATACAGAGCCTACTGCCATCTGCAAGGTAACACAGACACAGGTACAAGAATACATTTGCCTAAGGTGTCAAAGACAGGATGCCCTGGGGGTCTGAGACCCTATAATTAATCTATGAATGTCTCAAAATAATATATGGACTGCAGAATTTCACAAAGTTGTGTCTGACCTTAGATGACCTTGCCAAGATGCTTGCCTGCAGCAGAGGTCCAAAGAGACAGAAAATTTGAGTTCCGCTGCTCAGTGAAAATTTTTGAATAACTGACTTAAGAAATTTTACAAAGTTGCCATTATGACTCCTCTCCAGTGACACACAGCTCTTTATAGTAGTCTTCGGGAAACCAGAGGTAATGACATTTACATCTACAGATCAGCAAAGAAATGTTAGAATGGCAGGTCTCTACAGGTCAGTACTGGTTCCATGTTATTATAATCATCCAGAAAAAGTGTATACAGGCTGCTATGAACAACTAGAAAGCATGGGTTGCAAACGCAGCTCATAAAGCTAAGGGGGTTGAAACACATATAATATGTACACCAACAGTTTTTGTTCAACCTATTGTGAAGAACAAGATAACAGGCTTGTTACCTTGACTCTGTATGCATCTATAGGATGGCAACAATGGTCATCCAGTTCTCTGTGCTCATCTTACTGCACTGCTGTCTGGTTGTCGTGACGACAGCGGAGGACTACAAGTGTCTGCCGCTGGTTTTGCGCAAGGCGTGTTGCTGGGTGAACGAGACGTACACGGCGCGAAATGTTGTCATCCTTCTCTCCATCTTGATCAACTTTCTGGCTGCCATTATTAACATTGTGAGTCTGATTCACACCCACCCACACACCTACAAGGACACATTAAACCCAGTTTTATGTTATCCACAGAGTCTGCAGAACTGGCACATCAAGTTCTAGAAGTTAAAGAAACTTATAGGAAAGTCTGTGTTCTCAGCCACCATGTAAGCAATGCCACCAGGCAGTTATTTATAATCATATAAGCATCATACCAGCAGTTGCCGTTATTTACGGACTCCCAAATCTCTCTCAATGAAAAAGACCTATTAAGCCCAAGTTATAAGCAACATTAGCATTTCAAAAACATATTTAGATTAGTGCAGTGTTTTGCAGCTGCTGCTGGCTAATACACTTAGACAAACGTACACAACAAAGGTGAGCTTTTCCCACTTGCAGTTTTTCCAACAAGCCGACTGTCTCTCTGAAGGCAGACACATTCCGTCAGAGCCATGTTGATTGGTACAACTGAACTGTCTCCTCCTTAATAATGTCTCCTATTTAACACATAATTCAGCTCATCAGACAATCGATTGACTAATTTGGGTTTGTTTGAAATGCTGCACTGCAGGATTTCACACTCACAAAGTGATGCTGAAGTGCTATATACATTAACCCAGTATGAGGGGTGAAAGTAATTACAATGAATATGATATATAGTGAATAAATGACATGGCATGAAATAATCTAGTTAGCTGACAGTTACTTTATCTATGATAGTTTACATTCTTGTTGGAAAAAATGATAAAAATGCAAGTGAATTTAAAATGTGTTAAATTAAAACAGTATTAATTTGATACAATATGAAAATTTATTATTTGTCATGAAGGTGGTCTTAATAAATGGCCCTTGCTAAATGAAAGCTGTTGACAATTAAAACACAAAATCACCAATTTGATAATTGTTTATCCGTCAAGTCACAATTCATTCTTATATTTGGCATCATTTATCATTTATCTCAAGCTGTTTTTTATTACTTGCCTCATTTGCTGTTTAAACGTCAGTCAAAAAGTTCTGCCCACAAATGACAGCAGCAGTGATTCACTGTGTGTCAGTGGGGAGAATATTCTGATTGACATTTAGCACTGGGAGGTGAAATTAACAAAAATATATCAAACTAAATGATAAATGAAGCATGTAACAAAAATGACTACATTAAAAAGATAAATGATGCATAAAAAGCTACTTTGTTATTTGATATGACATATCTTAGTTTCCAGTTTATCTGCATTTCCATTGCAGTTCTTTGTAAGGAATATAAATATTTAGCTTCATGGAAGCCAGGCTCATTTTAAATAAAATTACAGTTCTTTGTAAGGAATCAACAGTTAGTTAAGCAGTTGCAAACTACATGACTACCACTCAAATGTTTAATATATCATATGCGTTATTTACCTATTTTCACCAGATTATTTTTATTATATTTATTACAGTTATATTATCAAGTGCAACGGTTTTCTCCAAAACAACATAACAACAATATTATTTCATGAACAGAACAGTGTTTAAGAAACTGGTGCATTAAAATAGATTTCAGTTGATATACATACATTGGTGTCGTAGTTGCAACTTCAGAGGTAAATCAGAGTGAAAACCAAGATCTGGACACATCGAGTTCAAATCAAGACCAAGATAATGCGTGATTTTAATAAATATTTTATCAAATATCTATTATATTATAGTTTTAGTTAACTAAATAATGGTGAGGTTATTCTCTTTCCCATCTTTTGTAAAACTTCTGTAAAAGTACAAAATCACCACCTAAGGTAAACTGATAAAAGAACAAACAACATTGTACATCAACAAACAAAAATAATACCTACTCAAGATGTAAAGGAAGAGATGAATTATATTATCAGCTGGTAACAAACAGATTCCATTAAAACATGAAAAGAAGTTCGGTTATGTTGGAAGGTATTGTTGCTATTCAATAATAAAAAAAAAATTCTGTGCTGATCTTCTGAGACCACCTTACTCCCAGATCTCCCTAAGAGATATTTTAGATATTTAAAGAAATTAGAAATTAATAGCTATTTATCTTGGCATTAAGCAGTTATTTGCTTAGAAAAAAACACACTTTCATAAATACCAATCAGTACAAGGAGTGTTTTTATGCAATATGTTCATTTAACCATTTCCAAACCTCTTGTCCTAGCAGCCTTGTATTAGTTGTAACTCATAAGACTGCTTCTACTTTTTTCAAAATATGACATCCTATTTGTTTGCATCTTTTCTCAGGATATATGGTGATTTTTTTTATATAACAAGCCTAGTAGCACTTTTGAACAGTACTCTATATATATACCATGTGTATAACATTTTTGTTTCTTTCGCTGTCTTGCTCTAGTTGTGGTGTAATGTTGATAAATCCATCTGGGACGTGTTCAGGAATGGCACATTTGATGCTTCAGCCTCCATCCCTGGCTGTCTCTATCCCGAGGTTTGTTCTTCATCTGACAAGGCCCCCATAAACTTGAAAGACCCTTAAAACACCACCACCAAGCCATTAAGTGATACAGATGTTCCTATAGTGCCTATGCAACTAGCAATCTTTAGGTTAAAACAGTACAGTTGTAGGCAAAAGTTTGTGTCTCTGGTCAAATGGTAACATGGGTGGTAAAAATGGATTTGGTAAAAAAAATGTTACCACATCCTCTTCACTTCTGCACAAGTTAATGCACAATTACTATTTCTTTGCTGGATTTATTTTGAGAAAAATAGTGGCATGTGCAAGTTTTGCACTGAAATGTGCCAGTATATAAGTTTTTTCCTTATAGAAATTGTTAACTCAGCAAATTAGCAAAGTATTGAAATTTTACCTATGACTGTGATGTACATAGAATGTTTTACTGTAAATAGTTTGTTTTAAAGAAAAATAATTATAAACATTCATTAAATTTAGTCATTTCCTTTTTTTTGCAATCTAGGTTTGTATTTTTATATCATATCCATTTATATTAAATAAATATCCTGCATGTATATCCTGTTATGTATTAGTGATTAAACATCGTGTCACTCATATAATTATTTTGAATTTAGAGGCCATAATGCAATTTTTTACATTTTTTTAAATTATGTATTTATTTTTGACTCAGTGCTGTAGACATGTCATTCAGAATAAAACAATTCTCAGTTTTGTTGTTGTTTGTGTTTGTGGCATATTTATTGTTTGTCTTTCTTTGGCAAAATGATTTCTTGACTGTTTGCAGTAGTTAGTATTTTCAGGTATTTTTTGTTTGTTCTTTAGCCTTTAAAGCATTTTGTGTTTGTTATTACATTCTGTTTGCAGTAGTGTTTCTGTTTTTCTGTTCTGAATTGTGTATTTATAGGTTTGTTTGTTATTTGTCGTGTTTTATATTCATAGGCAGATTTGCTGTTCATTGTTTACAGTATTTTGTGTTTACGGGCGTGTTGGCGATGGTGACGTGTGCTGTGTTTCTGCGGTTAAACTCTGTGCTGAAGTTGGCTATCCTGCTGCTGATGATCGCCATCTACTCACTTCTGACCGAGGCTTTCTACCACTCACTGTTTACTCGCTATGACACCATTTCCAGCTATGATAACTTCAGCAACCAGAGGTAAGCACAAACACATACACAGTAGGGTTGGCAGATAACAAGGGCTAATATTGACATCCTGTGAATTTATTAGCTACTACTATCAAGATCACCATTAATACACGCTAATTATTAGTTTATTATATTCTAACAAACAGAAAAGAATGAGAAGAAAACAGTTCAGTTATTATCAATGTTTTTTATTCAGACAACCAATACTGGTACAAGTGGGAAATCTGAAAAAACACAGAAACTGCATCCAAGTGCAGCAGTAACCACTGTTCAAACTATTCGTCTGATGTAATCTAATCTTGCATATGCATGTGTGTGTGTGTGTTTGTGTGTATATATATATATATATATATATATATATATATATACATATACATACATATACACCTAAGTATTATATGCATCATTTTAATTGTATGGGTCATCATTGTATGTATGTATGTATGTATATTAAAAACACTTTTCAGACTTTCAACTGACTTAAACTTTGGACTGAACTACTACTTTGAATGACTTTGAGCATAACTCAATATTTGCCAGTACAGGACTAGCAAACTCACATAGAAGTTCACTGCACATTACATTAAAATACAAAAACATGCTAAAAATACAGTACTGTGAAATGTTTACTCCTGAAAATACACTTTTTGCTAAGATAAAGGTTTTAAACAATAAGCTTAGGTGCCCAAGATTTTATCCTAGATTTTGTTTGTTATGATGATAACAGAATTTATAATGAAACTGAAGCACTAAGGTTGTCTGAGTCCCCATTGAATATATATATATATATATATATATATATATATATATATATATATATATATATATATATATATATATATATATATTAGTCCTGGTAAATATGAGCTGTAGTGGATGAATGTAGCTAGATCAAAAAAGCGCTAACACTGCATTTGGCCCAGAGGTTTGTTTATTTGACCGGGATCACACTTTTGTTTTAATCTGTTCATGTAGCATGTCATGTTCTTTGTTTGTATACTATATGCAAAAGGTGAAAATTGATTTATTAGGACCATTTTTATTTTTAAAGTAGTATATAGCTTTTGTAAGTTTGTAGGTTTAAAGACATAAAGAATTAACAAAGAATTAAATTTTCAGACATTAGTAGGTACAGACTTTCACTGTAGGGTTTCTTGGCAGATTTTCTGAGGCCTTCAAATTATTTATATCGGAATTATATCATATTGACTGAAATTATGGAATATGTCTCAATATACATTTTTGGTCATATCATCCAGCACTAAATGTGGCCCATGGCTGAGCTGTGGTTTGTTAATTTTCTGGACTGAATGAACTGAATGCTCTGTAAGTCCAATAAACCCTACTGATGACTTCTTCTGTCCTGTTGCCCCGGCAACAGCGAAAGCTTCCTGGGAACCAAGAGGACATCTCTGCTGCTGATGGCAATGTTCCTGTTAGCGGTGTTCTATCACGGACAACAGGTGAGCAGATGCAGCATAAGCGCACACACGCTTGTACTTTCTCTCTCTCTCTCTCTTTCTTTCTCTCTCTCTCTCTCTCTCTCTCTCTCTCTCTCTCTCTTTCTCTCTTACTTTTATTCTCTTGTTCTTTCTATCTTGTTCCCTCTACTTGGCTTTTACTGGTTTCAAGGCGCTTGTGTGCGTGTCTTTATAAGGTCATGTGTTACTAGGAAACGCGGCCGAGCCATTGGCTATTTCATAAGGCCTTCTCAGCCAATATATAAAAGCTCAGCTCCTCTAGATGGACTGTGTGTGCATGTGTGTGTATGAGAGAGGGCAAACAGGAGGCTTTTTAAGTTCACTCTGTTGAATTGCTGTCTTTGATGCTAGAGATCAGTAGAAGACCTGCAGGGTAATGAAACAGGGGGTGGGTAGGTGGGGGGACAGGCAGCGACAGAGAGGGGGTAGAGTGATAGAGAGAAAAATGATTGCATGCTTAAGAGCAAAATAACAGATGTAGCAACTCAGTCTTGAGAGAGTAGCAACTCTCTTGTTGTTGCTATAAATGTAGCTGGAGGAGAGATACATCACTTAATCCGCTATCTTTCCCAAGCACTTTGACTGTCAAGGTGTTTTTACAAGTGTTTTGGGGTCTCTGTGGTGTTTGTACTGTTTAAATGAAAGCTTTCTAAATAGTTCTTGGCATGTACGTATGGTTCTAGGGAAAGACCTTAATTGGTTTACATTATGTAGAGGCTCTTTACACTTTAAAATGCTTATTCAAAGACTTCAAAGTGCTTCCATCAAACTGCCCTAAAGAACCCCATTTTAGAGTGTATGTGTGCACAAATATGAATGGCAGGCACATGCACAAAAAGACCCCAGTGAAGGCCTGAACCCCTTGCCACTGAGCCCTCTAGGTCGGCATGCATAAAAGTGCTTTATATGGTCCCTGCTTTTCTTCAAGATCCATTTTGGTAAAGCAAGGTTCAGCGCTGCCCAAAGAACAAAGCTAACGGGTCAGCTTAGGTTCCACAGGCCTTGTTACTCTTAGGCGCCTCCTCTGATGCAGTATTGGCATTACTGAAGATTTCACATCAGTGACTCCAATAACTGTCATAGATACACACATTACTACAGCACTGAACATCCTGCCATTAAAGCACTGATAATATCTTTAAGAAAACTTTACATTGCATGATATGGTTAATATGAACAAAAAACAATCAACTGGCAGATCTATCTGTTTGTATTTTGAGCTATTTTCACTTTACGTATCATGACCACCTCAGGGAAAATAACAAAGGGCTGATATTGGTCGTATATAGTTTGAAGCAGCCTACTGATTAACAAAAAGTCTAATGACCTAGTGTGTGACCACATTCTAATCAAGTAAACTCAACTACTGGGCTTATAGCTTTTACAGTAGGCCTGTATATAGCCTATGTAACAGAATGTTTCTTCATTTTGTTCTAATTGGTTTAGGAAGGGTATGTTGGGCTTGGAATAAAAGAATGGAAACATAAAAACACTGACTGTACTCAGAGCTTGCGGATTCAGTGTTGTGTTTCTAAGTCCCAGATTGGCTGCTCATGTCATGGATAAAATGTGTGGCTCTGTTTTTCCCAGCTTTCTACTTATCATTCAGTATGGGAGACCTAGAGCACAAGGAAATAGCTATGACTGACACTAGAATTATTTCAGACAAAATTATTTGGATTAGTTAATCAAATGAACACCAAGTGTGCTGCTATAAAGAATGAACTTGTGACCTTGGTCTCAAACCCAGACTTGGAATGGTCACAGAATTCCTACTGACGCTTAAAGTGCCGTATTGTGTTCCATCTGGCATTGCTCCCAAGAAAGACGTTAAAACCAGCTGAATAATTAAAGGATAGCTGAAAATTAAAGCTGCTTTTGCTTTCAGAGGCTGCCATTGCTGTCTGGCTAGGAGCTAGGCTGATTAATAAATAAAAATAAAGAAATGTCAGCATAGACATCATCAGAGGAGTAACTAAGATGTACCAGATGTCAAAATAAAAAATACTATTGATTATAATACAGTGCATGTGTGCAGGGAACAGGGGCTGTATATATATTAAACACACTGTAGCTGTTTAGTTTGGTGTAGTTTTTAGATAGATTAGCAGGCTGTTGTTATTTTGTGCTTTGGACATGTGCCATGACACTAATGAAATAAATAATGAAATAAAATACAAAATGCCGAGATAATTAGTTTCTTTATTAAAAAGTGTTACCTATAGGGGTTGTAGTCTTTTAGTGAAGATGTTTTATGTGTGTTAAAGGAAAGGAGTAATGAGGGTCAGGCTTGAAGATGTGCTTTTAATTGTGGATGTGCTTTTAATAGTCATTCTAAAAAAAACAACCATGGAATCCCCCCTCCTCTACACACACTGCACCCTCTGTGCCTTGCTCATTTAATTACTTCACAAAATTATCTTTCACACTGCATTCAATTTAATCTCACCCTCCTCTTCACATGCACACGCATTCTTCACAGCTTACACCATGCCCAGTCTGTTAGTAGATTCATTTTGAATAAGGGAGCATGAGCAATGTTAAGCTTTTTCCTCATTTAGCACCCGCAATTATATTTAGATTTTAATGTAAGCAGATAAGCATGTGCTCATTGTGCTTTTGGAGAGAGGTCATTAGTGCTGTTTACTATCTGAGTTTATGTGTGTCTGGAACAGGGGTGAAGTGAGGTCTATTTGTTTTTGATCATGTGTGCCAGCATGTGCCTCTAAGAATATTATGCATGTGTGTGCTTGTATCTGCATGTTTAAAGGGATAGTTCAACAAAATATACACAATTTTCCACTTAGCCTAGATACAGTTCCTCAGCCAAGAGATGTTTGGAGTCCAAATTTTGCTTTAGAACTGAAGCCTGGAGGGTAACACTGCTAATAAACACAATAATCTTACAATAAACTCAATAATCACCCACATGTTGTCCAAAAATAGCAACGCAAAGCTTCTCTTAACTCGATTAAACCACATGCAGCTCTTCACTGCGGTTGCCCATACCTGATTTAGGATACGGTATGACTTACTGTGAACTAAAGATTAACAAAGTTTTACTGTGTAACTAAACGCAGCAAACAGTCTTTTTAGAAAACTGCGTTTAAAGGAAAAGGATTCCTAAACTACATTGTGAAAATGAGAGGAACAATCCTGTTTTGTAAATATATTATGATGATGAAAGATTTAGGTTTTGCTTATTTTTAGAGAAGAATTGAAGATGTATTTTTATAAAACCACTGGGGCTTTATAGGTGAATTGTGTAAATTATTTTTTTTATGTATTGCTTTAAGATACACTTCCTTGCCAGTTTAGTAAAAACACCCTTGATGTGGCTCAACCTTGCTGGAGTATAGCAAAGGTGTACAGTACAGAGACGATAGCTGTTATCTGTTAAGGTGCAGTATGAGTCAGTCATTTATAGGGCTGGGGCGACGCGTCAACGTAATCGACATAATCTATTACGAAATTATGTTGATTAGCATAACGTGCGTCGATGTGTCGCAAACATGGCCGCGCCTACTAAAAGCATTTATCTGGAGCGCAAGCTGCAGCTACAAACACTTGCGTGCATCTAAAGATGATCACAACAGTACAACTGCTATGCACAAACACTTGAAGTGCAAATATCCTGTAGTGCTTTGTCAACACAGCAGCAAGACAGCACCTGTTTACCTTTTTTTCTTATCCTAGCTCATTATTTTAAGATGAACACATGTAACATGTGTCTTTTAGTAGTTGTCACTTGAAAAGTCGCATTGCTAACCGTTTCTTAACCGTCCAGTATAGATACCTAAGGCTGTTCTCGATACTGTGGAAGCTTTAAAACACACATAGCTGGTTCGTAAATTGCTCTTTGCCAACATATATAGTCCACAAACTGTCCGATTTCTTGTGCGTAAGGTGTGTAGGCTATGTGTCAATTTGTGTAAAAGTCCAGTTAGAGCGTAGTCTCTTAGTCTTTAACCATTCATCGATCACGTGCATTTAAAGTACCTTTTTATACATTAGAATGGCTATGCATTTTTCCTTGTGCTTTCCTTGAATTCCTAACACACTCACAATGGAGTAATCTAAAAACTAGTCGTTAGATTAATAGACTAATCGAAAAAAGAATCATTAGATTGATCAATTAAGAAATTAATCATTAGGTGCAGTCCGAGTCATCTATAGTAGGATTATGTTGAGAATAAATTGTAAAATACACAGATACATAAAGGAGTGAAATCTAAAGTTGAATCTATTTTTTGTTTTCTCTTCATAGCTGGAGTATACAGCACGGCTGGACTTCTTGTGGCGCGTGCAAGCAAAGGAGGAGATCAATGAAATGCGAGAGTTACGGGAACACAATGAAAATATGCTGCGTAACATTCTGCCCAGCCACGTTGCACGACATTTCCTGGAGAAGGACAGAGACAATGAGGTCCTTACGCAGTCTCACACACAGTACTTGACATACCCACATGTTAAGAACTAACTAGTCATGTCATTATAACATTTTTGTGCACATTCCTTGGTCATATAGTGTATGTGGATTTCCAATGTCCTCCTGTTTTGTGAATGTTTTCTCCTTTGTTTTGTGCTCCAATTAGTTGTAGTAACTTCCCACCTGCTAGTTGGGCTTTTTGCAAACGTATGTTCGTATTTTACATTTATATTGTTCAATAAGGCTCACAACAATGCATTGACAAATATTTATCCATATATTTCTTAAAAACAAGCTATTTTCAATCAAACAAGAGGATATTTCTCTCTACATACATACATAAACATGCACACATACATGTTACATATTCATGGATTCAGTAGTTTGCTGGTTAGGTATCCTGTCACGCATTGCTACTACGCTGCAAGGTAAAGGCTAGGACAAGCCTCTTTCAAGTAAAAAGTGAAGTACCATTACATTTTTCTGCACTGCTGCTAACTTCAAGGTTTAACACGCTTGGAGTAGAACACTAACTGCCAGGGACTCTCTGACACAGATGTTTGTGGAATTGCAAGAGATTAAACTTGATATGACAAGGATAGGACCAACAGTTGTGTCATTTGAGACCCTTGTATAGTTTATTTTTGTGGACGAACTATAAAAATCCAAACACCATCACTATAATTGTGTGGCAGTTAAATAATCTTTAAGACCTCATCTAGACTTACCCTTCTGTGTATTTCTGACATACAGGGGGTGGGGGTGTTTTTGGGGTCACAGCAAGATTGACAGAGAGACATTTTCTCTCATTCTCTCTGTTTGTCAGTGATTATTATTCGGAGAACAACATGCGCACAAATAACCCCTTTCAATAGACCCACCCCAACATACACACTCACACAGAGGGGAAGAAGAGTGTGTGTCATGGCGTTTGGTTTGACACTAATAACACGCTGTCACTCTCGACTACAGGGGAACTGGAGGATTTCTGAAGAAGAAAGAGAACCAACCACTAAAGTAGCTTCAAGGGCTTCCTCTCTCTTCAGCTCTCTCTTTGTATTACTACTATACTTTTTCTCACTGCATTTCCACTTGCCTCTCTGCATTTTACATTCCTGTAAAATTGCTGTAGCCCTTTATCTTCTTTATCTTATATATATATATATATATATATATATATATATATATATATATATATATATATATATATATATATATATATATATATATATATGTATGTGCGTGTGTGTGCGTGTATGTATTTGGTCAGTGAGGTTCATCTGTGTACTTTGTTACCTTGTCGTTCAATGGTCAGGACCCCCACATGTCCACCACAGAGCAGGTGTTAGTATGTGTTGCGCTAGTATGACTGGATAAGAAACAGCAGTGCTGATGTGAGGGACTACAATCTGTAATTTGTATGGCAAAGTACTCTCATTGGTAGCTCAAATGGACAATACGCATAGATAAAATTAGGTATATATTTCTAATCTTCTATTATCTTCTTCTAATATCTAAGTCCTTAGCAGGGTAAAATAATGTACAAACTGCTCCTTGGCCATTTGAGCTACTAAACACTGAATTCAATACTAAGCTAAACACTGAGATGTAACTGCCGTAGAACAAACATTTGTACCGTGTCAACTTTATTCAGTGTCTGAAAATCTCACGTCAGCTTTTGACAGCAACAGTATTTTTGTCAGATTGAACTGGAAAATAACGTCCATGGTTCTTACTGATTTTCACAATTTAGGCATCTTATATATATAAGTGCATACCTAAAATACTTCTTTATTTCTTTCGCTCTTTATTGCATGGCTTCCTGAATCTAGTCTCCCTGTATTTTCTTTCTGTATGCATAGTGTGTGTGTGTGTTTGTGTGAGTGCATTATCCCATCCATTTATAGACAGGGGATATATCAGGACATGCTTTAGCTGTGACTGGGACACTAAATGTGTTCTAGGGTGTGTGTGTGTGTGTGTGTGTCTGACTGCTGTTGTCATTCGAATGATTCAGCACTAGCATCATAAAGTCAAAGAAATATGATCTGAACCCCACGCATACACACGTGTATGCACTCACGCCACCTCCTCCTCCTATCTCTCTCTCACACACACATACACACACACACACACACACTCTCAGACATACACATACCAGCTCACACACACAGCTCATAAAATTGGTTCTGGTAAGGGACTCTGTTGCTAATGTGGTTTATGTTATTGGTAATGTTTGATATTAACATGCGGTTCTAAGATGCAAAATTTATGGTGGAGAAATACTGCCCTCTGTTGGCAGACTGCAGTAGTATACCCTGGAAGCCAGGAATCTGTTTTTGTGTTTACTGTACTCTACACACCCAGCCTTTCCACAAGAAGCTTGTTACTTAGTGTCCATATCATGGAGAAATATTATTTATATAATTTTTTTAAACAAAAGATTACCTTTTTCTCCTTAGTCCATGCAGTCTGTATATATAAATTAAGCTGTATAATTAGTACATTTTTAATGCATTGCTTTTGTGATGTTGGGAATGCTAACATTTTCAATTGTTAAGTTCTGTTTGCAATTAGTTGTAAGATGGCTACAGTAGGTAGAAGAAATGTATTTTTATAAGCGAAACTGAAAATGAATATCAGAGGTCCTAACAGTCACTAGAGAAGACTAAAGACTGATGTGTTGCTGTTTTGCTGAATTAGTAATTCAGAGAACAGGTTCTCTTTCGCTCTCAGAGTTACTTAAATTCTATTTGGACTAGTTTTACATTGTGAAGAAATGTGATGTATTTATTAAGCAGCCAATATTGCTCATTTCAAAACTCTGACTAGACTACTTAGAGTTCATCAGTGACTGTACATAGTTAGAGTACATGAGCAGTCAGATATTTGTTTAGATAACATACAGTCACAGTGCTTTTGTAATTCTGACTTATCAGAGCTTCAAATGTAATTCCAAGACTTTTTCAGTAGTTATTGTTATTTAAATTACATTTCCTACACGATGTCTATTAGAGAATATATGTCTATTTTCAACTCAGGTCAGAATTGTGAAAACTCAACAAGAACAAACCTACCTGAATGGTAATGCTAAGTTCTGCTGGTAGCCCAATGGGTTTCTTCGCGCTAAGCAACAGCAATTCTTTGGCCATTCTACCTTTAAACTCAGGCATATGACATATTTTTTTACTTGTAGCTGCCTCTTGGCCTCTTGGACTATCTCTTGGACTTCCAAAAGGCATAGAGAAATTTTTTTCTTGCAGATTTTTTGGATAAAGTAACACATCAGGACGTCTCCTGAAGAGCTAACCAATTGGAGTGCTTGCATAGCTACTTAGTTGTTACAGAAAAAAACAATTTGCCAATTTTTGATTGGCCAATTTTCTCCAATATAAGCATTCTATTCTATTTAATAAAAAATAACTACAAATTACTACCATGTATTTCTAGTACCCAAAATCATTAGGCTTTCTCTGAAAATGGTCCAAATGGGTTCCCCACTGCCTAGAAAGTCATGCTCGGGACAAAATTGAGCAAGTCAAAAAGTGTCCGGGACAGTCGTATCCACACCATTCACAATATGAATGAATGAAGTGTGGATGCTGTTTGACTAAGGCTGCCATGTGTAAAGCTTCTGTTTAGGTCACTGCACAGATAATCAGCCCTCTTGGAGAGGGAGATTTCTGTCAGCTGATGCTTGCTTGAAACAGATGTCTGTGGAAAGCCCTATTTAGGAGTTCAGCATACCCTTCAAAAGGCCATCAGACAACCCTCATCAGAGGGTTCATGAGCAAGTTTGAAAACCCTGAGGTTTTGTGATTTTATGATGACATATATGCCCAGTACATTTATGTATATAGCACGTTCCCATAGCCATTGACATTAACTACATGATTTGTTGATTTTGTATGACAAAATAAGTTAACACGTCATCTACAGGGTACATAAGAGTAGTTCATATTTTCTGTTTATTAGCTATGTTTACCAAACAAACACATACATTATAAAATGAGTTCTTGCACCAGCCACAAATGTTTTTAATATGTTATAGCACACTCCACCACGCTGTTACAATGAATGAATAATTAATGAGTAAATCCTTCTTTTTGTATGCATCTGTGTTTTCTCTCTTATAAAATTCTCTCTCTCTCCCTCTCTCTCTCTCTTCTTGCTCTCTCTGTGTTTGTATGTATAGGAGTTGTATTCTCAGTCCTATGATGCGGTTGGAGTGATGTTTGCCTCTATTCCAGGCTTTGCTGATTTTTATTCTCAAACTGAAATGAACAATCAGGGAGTTGAGTGTCTGCGGCTGCTTAATGAGATCATCGCCGACTTTGATGAGGTCTGGACTGAGCACACATACACCAAGACACAGACAGGCTGACTACAGTGCAATAGTTGAGAGGTTGACCAAACCAAACTGCCACAAAACCAGCCACAAATGTGTTATGACCAGTAACAGATCACATGGTCAGCAAATATTTACCTCAATTAGGTGTTTCGTATACATTGTAAACAACTTCTTAAATGCCATAAGCATTAGCATAAGCAAAGTTGCTCCATGCGGTACAAATTAGGTTGAATCCGATTATTTACCACCATTCTGCACAGCTTGTCCAATCTGACAACAGTTACTATGAAAAAATGAATTTCTACTGTTTTGGCTCTACAGTCTAGCCCAAGTAATAAAAATGTGTAAAAAAATTGTCATGCAAACTCTGGATGTATAAAAGGAAAGTAGTGTGCGTAGATCTCACATCAATAGAAAGTTGAACACAGAATGCATAATCAGAGTTTTTGCTGTTCTGTTAACTGCCATTAACTAATTTGTCTATAGTAATTTAAATAGCAAGTTATTTATTTTGACTGAGCATCAGCAAAAAAGTAGAAAGCATGTATGTAACAGAAAATTACACAGAAGTCTCACCAACTGTATTTTCTGTCATGCTGTATTTTTAAGTATTTCAGTGTCCATTCACATTCATTACAGCATCCATTTTTTGTGAGACTTTATTTCAGTTTTTTAAAGTAATCTGCAGGAGTATTAATCCCACACCCAAAATTCAGTCTTAGCACTTTGTTTAATTTTTTGATCCTTATAATTCAAGTAATCCTAATTCCCAATAATGTTGTGTAAGTCTGTTAGACCGTCGAGTGTGCTGAGAACAACTGTTTGATTTAGTCTATTTTCTTTTCTTAGTAAGAACTTTTTGAAAGCTAGAAATACTTTCAGACTCATAATTAAGATCAGAACATATTTAAGATCATACAAGTTTAAGACATTATTCAGATTCAAACTGGAAGGATAGACAGAAGGATAGATGTTTTAAATCTGAAATAAGAGTGGAGCTTGTTCTCCTTTCTCTGTTTATGGGTGCTGTTTATGTGATACTGACAGTTTTGGTGGTCCACCAGTTCTTGCGGAAATCCAATATTCTTGAATGTTTTTAATTTTTCATTTATTTTGTTTATTTTACTCATCAATTCAGAAATATCTCCTGAAAATAAATAAGTTGCACTTAATGACTCTTTTTGATTGTAAATTAAATAAATAACTTTTGCATGACATTGTCCTCATACTGATGTATATGTCCTCTAATTATAGTTATCATTTTGCACTTTAACCTTCAGGCTTTATCATACATAATGTAGACTATTTAGTGGCATTTATTGGGAAATGTATTTATCTCTATACTCTGGTCCCTCCCAGTGCTAAAACACCCCAAAAATATCTACTGCATTGGTAGGTTAAGGAAAACCCCACAACTGCACACAACTATTGTGCTAGAATGTTTTTTTCTCAGTGCACAAAAGGTTAAAGCTTTATTTTAAGAAGACCCAAACCCTGATCCCTATGATTGAGCTTCGAGTGTTATGCAGTGACAGGTTATGTGCAGAGAACGTGGGATTACAGACATGAGATGTTTGTAACTGTGGCTGCCAGTGAGGCCAGGATAAGGTGGTCTCTCTCCACAGCACTGGCATGCTCCAATTTCTGATGCAGAAGCGGTGCTGTTGAATATAGCTATAGGTTGAGAGGGGGCAGAAAGAATCCATACATTCTATGGCTTCTGCTAATTTAGTTAGGTAAAATAATATTAATCAGACAGGAATACTTCTATTTATGTAGTTTTTGTGTATATATGTATATATGTAACACATATAAGTGTTACAAAAATTAAATATCAGTGCTGATCATATGAATGCAAGTGCATGGGTTTATTTGATATATCACCCCGTTCGATCTAAATAAATCTCTTATTGTCTCTGCATGCTTGTTTTGTTCTCTGTGTCTCTCTATCTCTCTGTCTCTCTCTGTCTCTTTCTCTCTCTCTTGCTTTTTCTCTCTCTCTCTTCCCCATCCCAAAAGCTGCTGGGGGAAGATCGTTTTCAGGACATCGAGAAGATTAAGACCATTGGCAGCACATATATGGCAGTGTCTGGTCTGTCACCAGAAAAACAGGTAAAATATATGTATGTATAACTCTAAGAACTCATGCTCATTACAATTAATAAGGATTATATATACCCTACCATGTCATATTAATACATCTGTTATTTTATATGCAATGATTTATATACAGTTATCTACATTGTATATAAATTCATTTTTGGGACTTGCATTAAATATATCTGACTTTTACATGTAAAATGGAGTATTCTGTATATAATTATGTTATTGTTTTATGAATATAATTTATTGTATTAATTACATTAAGTACTTTTTAATTTGATTATTAAATTAAATTTAATAACCATTGCTCTTGATTATGGACGCATATAATATTTCCTTCTTTAATTAAATTTCCTTCCTGATCATTTGAAACCTCTGAAGTTGCACAGCACTGGCAGAGTAGAATCATTTTATCTGCAAGCTATTTGGTTAAATGATCTACAATGATTTTAGACTTTAGTAGTGTTCACTGAGGTGAAAAATCTACAGAAAAACTGTACTTAAGTGACATAAAGGTACTGTGGTGGTGTGTGGTAACTGATTTACACTGATGAATTTACTTGGATGTTTTAGTTAAAATAATACATTCAAATGTACTGGAACTTTAAAGGTCTAAATTAAAATGTTTTTCGTCCTGAAAATGTTATTTAGACAAAGGACAAGTATTCCATTTCTGTTATTCTTGAGTAAAGAATCTGCAAGATATTTAGTGGCAGATGAAGGTGATAAGGGCTGCAGGCTAGTCAAGCCAAGTCAAGAACTACTCTTTGAATGAAGACAAAATTATGCTATTGTCAGGTGAAACAGAAAAACAGAATGCTGAGATCTACATTTGTACACATGTGCACACTCATACACTACAGTTTGACACAAAGCCAATCACACACTAGATAAATGGCCCTGTACAGATCCACCTCCTTGGGTGGGAACATCACTCAAGAACAACACAAACAGTCAAACTGAAGCCAAAAAATACTAATACTCAAAAATAACTTCCTACTTTAAGCATTTTTTCTTTCTAGTCTTTCTTGTAGATAATTATTTATTAGGCTTGTGAAATCAAATTAACAAATCATACCACTTTCTTTCGTCAGATATTTAAGTCTTTTCTGATCTATTGATGATCTAGTAGCACTTTTAATATGAGCCTTCATCACTCACATTGGAGACTGCTTCTGGTGTTTATGTTGTCTCTGACAACATTCACATTTTTATTCTGACATGACTCCAGGCCCATTTTAACTTAACATCTGTTCAGCAATTTTAGTTCAGCATGCATCGATCTGTGGTAGACTGTTCCAGCACATTTGTTATGTGATTCCTACTTTGAAATTCTACACTAATGTTGTGCTGTGTGTGTTGTTGTAGCAATGTGAGGATAAGTGGGGTCACCTGTGTGCTCTGGCAGACTTTGCCATTGCTCTGAATGAGAGCATCCAGGAAATCAACAAACACTCCTTCAACAACTTCCAGCTCCGAATTGGTAAAAGTCCACTTAGGAAGCAATGAACTTTTTGAGGGAATTATTGAGTTAGTGAACAAGTTTCTATATATATTTAGCATATAGGTTGAGAAGAATGAACAATATACTGTAAAATGTCAAAAGGTGCAGCAGCAGTGATGTCAGATAAAACATGTTAATTAACAGTAAAAGTATGTTTTCTTAACATCTGGTGAAAACATATAAAGTTAAAGTAAACTTTTTGATGAAAACTGACTTTTACAGTAATTCAACAGTTCCATTAGTTCAACTAGTTATTCTGACATTAAGTACTTTACTATATTAATAACTACAATGGAAGTTGGTTGGTATTGGTATTGACCATTTAAAATTTATAGTTGTTTGACAGTGAAATTACCTTTTTTATAGTATCTCATGGGTAGGTATGTAGGGAAGGTATTTAAATTGGGGCTGCTGATAGTTTAAATAGCATATATGTGATGTGAATGGCGACATCAAGCAATAAATTGCCTTTTAAAATTTTAATGTTTTTTAAAATTTACATTAAATCAGAAGATGTTATAATATGCTTATATTTGGAGAGGGTCCACAGTATATACATATTGGCAGTTTTTATGCATTTTAAGTACAAATAGACTGTTGTCCATCAGCTCTATCCTTTAGATACAAAAAAAGGTTTATTTTTGTTTAGTTTTTCCATATTTCACTGCCTTCTCTCTTTGCTATTTCTCATCACCTGTTCCTGTATCTTTTCCACCCCTACTTTCTCCTCTTCTATCTTCTGTCCTTCTCTCTTATGCCAGGCATGGCCCATGGCTCCGTTGTAGCTGGTGTGATTGGCGCTAAGAAGCCTCAGTATGATATCTGGGGGAAGACGGTGAACCTAGCGAGCCGCATGGACAGCACGGGGGTCAGTGGTAAGATCCAAGTGCCAGAAGAAACATACGCCATCCTGACAGAGCGCGGCTTTGCCTTTGAGTACCGTGGTGAGATCTATGTGAAGGGCATAAGCGAGCAGGAAGGGAAGATCCGCACACACTTCCTGCTGGGCCGCGTGCAGCCCAACCCTCTGATCCTGCAGCCACGCAAGCTTACTGGTCAGTACTCACTCGCCGCTGTGGTGCTCGGCCTCGTCCAGTCCCTCAACCGGCAGAAGCAGAAACAGATCCTCAATGAAAACAACAACTCAGGCATCATGAAGGGCCACTATAACCGCCGAACCTTGCTGGCACCTGGGGGCCCCGACACCAGCCACACTGAAATGGCAGCGGACAAGAATGAAATGGCTTAGAGAGTGCCTGAGTAAAGTTTTTTCAAAGGTACTTCAAGTAAAGACCAAACTAGAAGACATTGCTATCCCAGTGATGGCTTGATGAAAGGACTAAGCGGTCCATAATGATCGCCTGACTAAAAGACTGAACTGTCCCAAAGACTGTCTGATAAACTGATGTGTCCCTCTTGCTGTCCATGTTTCTTTTTTGTATTTCTTTTGTATTTCCAGCACAATAAAAGGGTTTAATTTTTTATAAATGTTTTTGGAAGCTCTTTGTCTGCTTGCTGCTCTCCTATATAACAATGAAATATTGGAGCCATTTTGTGATCTAGCACCTGCTGGAGGATGTCTTTGGTTCCTTAATTCTCCTTTCATGTGCTGCAAATTACTAAACACCACTTTTTAGCACTACATAAATACAGTTTGGAGAGTTTTGATTGTACTATAACTTTTGCCCATGCTAAAGTAAAACAATGAGAAATATTTATAGATGCCTGCCCACTACACTATCCAACCACTCCATTAATTGAAATCACTTGCCAGAAAGAAAATAAAAAGTATAAACTGCTCAAAACAATGTAATTTGGTATCCTAATATTTTAACAATAAGCTGAATATATGTTTATTAATATTACAATTTTAATAATTAAAACATGCTACTTGGGCCTCTGTGTATGGATACTATTTAAGATGTCAAAATATAGCTATATCATGTAGTATAATTTTTTATCCCATTCTCCATTAACACAGGTTTCAAATCATAAAATGCCACCATTTTAGTTAGGTTGTTATCTGCAACAAATTGTGAATGTAGACAATGGAAATATCCTCTCTGGTGAGGAAAAGCATGTTGCATTCCATTACTCTTCAATTCCTTATTTATATATGTATACACACCCTCCAGTGGTGATGGTGTGTCAACACTTAAAAAATTTAGTCAAGGAGTGAGTAGTAAGGCTGTGCTATTATGAGCACACACAGGTGCATCCCATGTGTCAGTCATTCTAGAGAAGCACTTGAACAAGGCCATTAAAATGTATCAATAATGATTCTGTAACCCACAAGAAACTTAATTACAGATTACATAATTTGTCTTAGCTCTTCATTATAGCCCTATACCCCTGACTGGCCAAAGTATAGCAACATGTAACTATGCACATGCAGACCAACTTTCCTAATACCACAGTTTTGCATAATTGCAATATATAAATGAGATACTCTATATCTCAAGAGTTTATAGAGGGCTTATAGTTATTTTTGCCCATTTTCTAAGACAAAGACACAAGATGCTATTTGTATAATGTGGCTTAAACATTTAAATCTATATAGCCCTTCACGTAGCTGTGGTTCCACAATAGAACCCTAACATGGGGGTCTGCATGTTGCCCCAGTTTCCTGATTAATTGGGGCCCTATTTGGGAAACCCACTAAGCCCACACCGGAGGGTTTAGAGTGGAACAGTACACAAGGGCCCACACATACTCCCAGATGCATGACTCCAAATTCATGGTACACAATAGTCCCACGCTCAAGGCACATGGGTATGTTCACTGGAATATTTAAAAAACTAGATTGATATACCAAAGACAAATGACACATGACTTTGATACCATATTGGGGAAAGGTTGATAATATAATATTATGTTTAAATTGACCAACAGGGGTGGTCAGGTTATCTGTGGAATAGCCCATTGGCATTGCTCACAGTGGGCTAGGTGGTGCAGGCCCAGTGTGGGCTGACCCACAATCTGCACTGTTGATGTTACTGTTATTATGGCAAAAATTATGGGAATAATTATGGGAAAAAAAGATAACTCCTGCTCTCACTAATTCCGCTGCTTTTCTGTTGAATTTATGTCCAGCAGATGGCGCTGGTCACTTTGTCCTGTCACACTGAACTGAAACAAGCTTCATGATGTGGATGTGGAAACCGGGATAGACGGTGGAATACAGACTGAGAGAGAGCGCGGGTCTTTAGGTTCATCGCTACAGCACTAAGGGAAGGGTTTGTTTGTCCCTCACAGACCCACACAACCACAAACTTGCACATACACACAAGAAAATAAGAGGTTACAAATTAAAGGTCCTTGGGATTAACTTCTTATTTTGTCTACTCTATGTATATATATATATATATATATATATATATATATATATATATATATATATATATATATATATGTGTGTGTGTGTATCTGTGTTGGGGTGTGTGTGCATTGTGAGGAAGCTTTGTGTGTGTGTGTGTGTGTGTGTGTGTGTGTGTGTGTGTGTGTGTGTGTGTGTGTGTGTGTATTTGTGTTAAAGTGTTGGGCTGTGCGTATTCAGGGGGCAGGGGTGCTTGAGGTGTGGGTTGATGGACCTGTCTCTTATGGCTCTCTTCTCTCTTGCTACTTTGTTTTCATTATTTCAGCTTGTCACTGCTCCTCATATTTTGTCTTGTGCATGGAGCTCCTGTTTTGTGTGGGCATTTTTTGTTGAGTTTACAAATTTTAAATCATATTTGTTTTAGTGGTATAGCACAACCTATGCTATGAGGATGACCAACACAAACTGTGCAGCAACAGTTGAGCTATTATCTCTGACTTACATACATAATGGACCAACAAGGTAGGATTGTCTAATAAAGTGGACAGTCAGTGGACACAGTGTTTAAAAACTCCTGCTGCACTGCTGTGTCTGACCCACTTGTCCCAGAACGAGACATTAACACAATGCCACTAGGTTAGTAGCACAGCCAAATAATATCTTCTCTGTAGATGGACTACAGTCTGTAAGTGTAGAACTACAAAGTGCACCTGTATTGTAAATGGAGCTGATTAAATGTCTATAGATACAAGGAGATATATTTAATGTTATGGCTGATAGGTTTAAGCATAAAATTGTCCAACTTCAATGTATATGCTATAGCATTAACATTACTCTTCAATGGAACTAGTTTCAGGTTTATTTGTCATTTGCACACAATGTCAGGACATAACATGCATTGAAATGCTTGGGGTGAGGCTCAGATAATAACTCTACAGCAGGGCAGCATTATATATGTAGTAAAAAGGTGGAAACATACAATAAATAAACAATATCGAAGAAAAAATAGGCTAGAATATATACATTTAGTAATAACTGAAATATATAAAGGACTATACAAAACATACACAAGATATATACATAAGATATGCAGGACATATGTAGAAACTTTTGCATAAGCAGGTTATCTAAGAAGATATATCTATTTAAAGTGACAGTGATATTGTCCATAGCAGCGATATCAGAATAAATAATATAATAGTACAATATAATATAGCAGCGATATCAGATTAAATAAAATAATAGTATAATTTAGCAGTGACCGAGTGAAATGGTATTGAAGTCTTTCAGCTTCACCGAAGCCTAACAGAGTGTGCACTGTAAAAAAGTTAACTGTAAAAAAACGGTAAAGAACTGGCAGCAGGGTTGCCAGGAACTTACTGTTAAATTAACAGTATCATACTGTGGTAAAAATGTATGGTTAAATGCTGTTTTTTTATAAATACAGAATACAACTGTAATTTAGCACTTTTACAGTGTGATATCCTTAAATTAATGGCATTATACTGTTGTAAAACTGTAGCTCATTATCTTTCCTGACAGGTGTAGCTACAGATATTTACTGTAATGTAAGCAACATTTTTTTATAGCTTGTCTTACCAAAACAACAATTTGTCCTATCACAGTGAAGATAGTTAACATGGCATTTTCAATCATGTGTCTTCCAAAACACTTGTTCTTTTATTGTAAATAAACTTTTGATTTCACTAGTGATATATTTTAATTTTTTTCACACAAGAAAAAATAACTTCAACAAAGAAAACCATTTAGGCATAAGAACATACAGCAACTCAAGTTTCTCTTTGAATACACTATCAGCATAAACAAAAAATTACCTTTTCCCCATTTTCTATAATCAAGCTTGAGATTTGAACAAATTTATTTTAAACACTTTGAAAATTGTCATTTCTTTTAAGATGTTACAACAACACTAAAACACATAAAATAACATAGATCAATCATTAATTATAAATAATTTAATCAAAACAATTAAAGGCTGTACACAATGCAAGAGTGGTCATACGGTTGCAATAAAATCTACACTCTGGGCCCTCCAATGAGTTAAAAAAGGCAGAAGTAATACATGGATGCAACTAAAAAAGTTGGAAGAGACTTTTAGCTTGTTGTTGCTCATTAAATGAACCAAGAACCAAGCACAGGGTCTATCGCAACCATATTACTCAACATTTCAACAATGGTGACCCACTAGCATAGGCATTCTGTCTATTTGTTCTTACACAACATATTTACATATTACATATTTTATAGTACTTGACTATGTTAAACCTTACCAGTTTTATCAATCAGAGTTGTGAAGTAAGTGTGAAAGGAATACCTTTAAATGAATTTGAGTGTACATGCGGCTTCTTTATGATACTGAAGAGTGAAGCTGTAGAATGTGGAAAACACAGCGGCAAGACCGGTAAAGAAAGTTGGCTGTATGCTCTCACGGATAATGTGATCCTCAATACTGACCATCGAGTGCTCAATATGGCCAGATGTTTTCTCACCTGAAACAAAACACATAAAGAGTTAACCACTGAGAGCAAAGATATTTTGATCATTTTGACAAAATACTATTTTTGTTGGGTAATATGAATTCTTTATGAACATACCAAGCAGCTGCAACCGAGGAGTTGTCCATAGGGTGACCTCTTCAAAGTGAACCATTAGAATCTGTATGGCACGGAGATACAACTCAACATCATCTTCAGACAGAACTGCTTGAACTTTGTAACTCAGTGCTAAAATATACTAATGAATTATTGTGGAGTACTATCTTGACAATCTTTCCAATCTTAAGCCCCTCACTGCCCACACCGATAATAACAAGCATGTTCTTTCTGTATTTTGTGCCTTTCACGCTTGCTTCATGAGCAATCAAAGTATTTGCAGGCTAAAAATCATAATTTGACACAGATTCTGAAATACTACATTAGGGACACTGCTGTGCAGTCTCATATGTTTCACATAAGCCACCATGTCGTTAGCTTTATGCCGGCAGATCTGTCAAGGTAACATGTTGGTGAATAAAACCAAGCAACGCTAAGCTAAGTTGCAAGCAAAATCGTTACAGTTACAGTTCTTTTTGGAAAATTTCAGAATTACACTAGCACCGAATCCAGTAGTTGGTTTTCTATCCACCAGTTTTTTATTTTGTAAATGCTTAAGGAAAAACATGATTGAAAAAACATAAAAAATCAAACGCCCAAATGGCCTAGGAGTTCATATCTCTGCAAACAAAGTTTAACAAGCTCTTGAGCTTGAAAATAAAATACAGTAAAGACAAGTTTTTGATATACTCACTAATAAATAGATGATAATAATAAAAAGGAAACCTACCTTGTTCAATGTTGCGGTGGAGAGAAAGGAAAGCACACCCAAAAACGTAGCCTCTTTACAAAAAAAAGTAATCTAGTCGGTTTGAAATGTTTGAGATGAACTTTATATAACCTGATAAACAACATGTAAAGCCTTATACTAATGTAAGAGATTGGGATGGATGAAAATCAAAAACTTTAAAAATTGCTGTTTTAAAAAATAACTGAATAATACTGTCAAAACAGGCCGTTAATATACAGCCACTATATATTTTATGGTAAAGAGCTGTTTTTTGTGTATAACAGGTTAATACTGTTAAAAATCAGCTGTTAATTTACAGCAATTTTTTACAGTGTGGGTAGAACTGTTCAGTAGCCGGGTTCTGGCCTGGATGCTGCAGAATCTAGGGTTGGGACCTAGAAATTAAGCCCCAGAAACTTTCCACCAAACAGAACAGAAACTTTCCACCAAACTTTCCTGTTTGTCACTATGCATTCAGGTACGTAAAGTTCTCCTGGCATCCTAGTTCATTAAATCTAACTGGCAGATGGTGACGTGTAATTTATCACACAAAAGAGAATGTTTCCACTGCTCCACAGTCCAGTTGATGCATGCTTTATGGAAACCCATTTCATCAAGCTCTCAGAGAAGAGTTCTCGTGCTGATGTTGCTTCTAGAGGCAGTTTAAAACTATATAATGAGCAATGCAACAGAGGACATGCTTCAGCATTTGGCAGCCACACTCTGTGAGATTGCATGGTCTACCTCTTTATTATTGAGTTGTTTCATGTCCATATCACAATAATGGCACTTACAGTTGAATGAGGTAAATCTGGCTAGGCAGAAATTGTACAAGCTGACTTGTAAAAAATGTCACTGAACTTCAATCCATTCTACTGCTAATGTTAATATTCCATTGTGTCATTTTATTTTTAATCTTTGATATAAATAATTGTGGAAAATGTCCTTGCAAACCAAGAAACTTTGTATGTATTTTAAAATTTACTTTGCATACAATCAACGCTTTAATAAAAAAACTGAAGGTGTTAGATAACAATCTTTTACTGTGTTCTGCATCTCTGTGGATGTTTCATCATACAAAACTTAGTTATAGATTATTACACTCTATACTCAACAAACAAATTTTACTGCTGATATGTTTTACTGATACGCACAGGGCACTTTAAGTACAACTCTTTTTATCTACACTCATTGCCCAATTTATCAGCCCCATTTACCATATAGGAGCACTTCGTAGTTCATCTGTTTGTATAATTTGTTTTTGTTTTCAGGATCCCCACAAGACCATCATAGAGCAGATATTATTTGGGTGGTGGATTGTTGTGAGCACTACAGTGACACATGGTTTTGGTGTATTAGTATGTGTGTTGTGCTGATATGTGTGTAACAGGACACAGCAGTGCTGCTAAAGTTTTTAAATACTGTATCCACTTACGGCCTACTCTTTTAGACAGTTCCACCTTGTTGGTCCACCTTGTAAGCAATTTGGAATGTTTTAAGCAAAAATTACATATTACATTGCTCTTTTTTGACACAATTCAGAGAACCCATATTGGGGAAAAAAACACAACGTAACAGCTTTTTTAACATTTTTATTTAATACAGGGTGTTATACAGGCAATGTTCAATCACAATTCAATTACTTTTTTGTAGTAGATATAAATGGCATGCCCTTGTTCGCTCATAATATTGACTACAAAATGATGCAGGAAGATGCATGATCTCAAAGGTCTGTGTAGACATTAAGTTTTTTCTGTATTTTGTTCCGTTATGTCTTGAATGTGCTTCTGTTGTTGTTGTTTTATTTGTACGACCTTCAGTTTGTGGTTTAGTATTACTATATCTGTTTAATCCTTATGGGAATGGCTCAATTCTTTCAGCCCAAGTCTTTCATCTCCTCCTTCTGTTTCCTCTGTCCCTACAAAGGAAGCATATCCATGGCAACCTCAATTTGCTCATCTGGTCACCGTATAGTGAAAACTCAGTGTGTAGGGTAGTGTGAATCTACGTGTATATATGTGTGAGTGGTCCTGCATATCTGTTGTTTGCATGTATGTGTTGTTGTGTGTGTGGGCGTCTGTCTGTTGCAAAGGTTTCTTCCTGTCTGACTGTCATTCGCTGGCCAATCAGAATGCTCTATATTTTCACTGCAACCAAACACCACTGATGTTATTCTTATCGCTGTTTCATTTGACCAATAAAATTGTGACAAGACAGTTGCCATGACGATTAGTGAAACGCTTTGATGTTGAGACTTGAGTTATGGAATACGTGTGAGAGGGACTATTAAATCAAGAGAGAGAAAGAGGGGGTGGAAGGATGGAGAGAGAGAGAGAGAGAGAGAGAGAGTGAGAGAGAGACATCAGAGAGTTAAACAGCCTAAAACTTGGCACAAATATGAGCTCAGCTGTGTCACTGCAGGCAGAATGTGTGTGTGTATGTGAATGTATGTGTATGTGTGTGTGTGTTTGGTCATGTTTATAAAGTGAGAAGCCATCTGTGTGCAGTCCATTTTTTTTAAGCTCTTCATCTTTACACGCACACACTACACAGTACTGTTGTGAAAATATGTGACACATTCATAGTGACAATCCTGTGCCTGCCGCACATCCTGTTGCTTGGCAACAACCCCAGTGCCTCTCCTTGTGTACATCAGAGTCTGTTTGTGTTTGCGCTTCTGTGTGTACAAGAGTGTGCAATATTTGCATGGGACCGGACCTTCACGTGTGTCCACGCTTTAGCATTTCCTGTTCATAATTGATTATAAACAATTCATAGGTGCATTAATACCCACAATGAAAATTATTATGAAAAAGAAAATGGGGATCTCTTAGATGCTTTAGATTTCATTAAATTAGAGGGCGGAGTCGGCTGTCCAAGTGGCCTATCAGCTCACTAGATCACTACACAGCCGCTGCATTATTTATGAAGGCCCATGAATATTTAAATGAAAGACCTATGAATATTTAAATGTGCTGTAACTGTGGATGAGTCATGAGCCTCTTTAAACTGTAGCTGCCTTCACTTACAGAAACAATACAGTCTAGTTTAGGATTTATTGTGATACAATGTGTATTTGTGACTAGTGTCTTGTCAGTACCTTTGACCTGTATCATCTGGATGTTAAGTTTTGGTCATTCCTGTTCTGCTTTTATCCAGCCTTTTCTTTAAGTGAAAAGCTAAGCATAGGCTGAGCCAGGCAAAAGCCTGGAAATCTACTGCAGAGATTAGCTGCAATCACTGTCTTCTGAAGTGTTTAGGAAGTTGAATCAAGAGTATTAGCTTTGGGTTGGAGTTAAACTTTGCATCTCAATACCAAGAACATCACTAAAAGAGATTTCCTGAGCAGAGAGATTTTTAGTGCCATCATCATAGACATCATGGCCAAAGTTCACAGTTTTGTGTCCTTGTTTGCATACTTATGTGTTTCGCAGCAAGTGTGTACGTGAAGCGACTCAGACATGAGTTGCATGCAAGTCGCATGCTGAGTGATTTTACTAGAGACTGAAGACTACAGAAAATTTTATCCTGAAAAACAAAAACAAAACTTTTATAACATTAACCTTTATGTACTGCCATTATCCTGCAGCTTACACCAGCATAATGTTAAATACAGCTTTCAATAATGAGTTTTTCATCTGGTATTTAAGGAAAAGAAGCAAAACCTGTTGAAAACAGTTGACTATCATGTAGTTAGATAACAAGTATGCAAAATAGGTCAATGGCTAATTAAGTTTTATTAAGTTGCACATCTAATTGCACTAAAACCTCAGCTGGATATTCACCCACCCACCCACACGCATACAAATATATTTCCATTCATTTATTTAAGAATCCTATCTAACACATAAGGTACATGTAAATATGTATGCAAAATATGTTAGCTAAATAATAAACATTATATAGGTACCTGTGGTCTGTACATGTAAACACACAACAGGTTTTATGGCTTATAATAAACATTGTTGACTACTGTTTTACATCTGAATTTTTTGGAAATTGTCTCATACATACATCTTATTCACACCTGCTTACATCTCTAAATTTCAGACTCTGAGTGTAGTGAATACATAATACATTAGAAATTTTGAGTTTTCACAACAGCTGCTTTTTTGTAGATATCCTCAAGTTGTGTTTAATTAAGTAAGCAAGTTAGATTTGTTTATTCCAATTAAACTGGCATTTATCAGACAAGAATTGTTTATATTACAACAGCTCTCACCCAGAATTGCTTTCAGACTAATCATGTTACAGAGGTAAACTAATGCAGCATTAGGAGCCTTGCTCAATAGTTCTTTTTCATACAACATTATGTGTTTACCTATATGGGAAATCAAGGCTCTGTTGTGCAGGGCAGAGGTGTTTCCTGCTATGCTATAAGTTACCTCAGTAACATGAATATACAGTCATTCTAGATGAATGTTCAGTGGTCCAGTTCTCTCAATAGTTTCTTTTTACATGGTAGTTTAACATGATTATGAAGTTCTAACACACTGTTAATGTCTGCAGTAACCTGTCCCATGAACACCTCTGGTCCTAATGAGAAATGCATCACTTTTGTGTGCATTAACGCAAAATCACAAACTGTAACTGTGGGCTTTGGGACAGGCCTGTAGTTTCTACCCTGTGGTTTTTAAGTGGGGGGTATCTAAAGGCTTTTAACAAACTGTTAATGTCTGCAGCAACCTGTCCCATGAAGACAGGGTACTTGTCTTTACATCTGTAGTCCTAATGAGAAATACTTCACTTTAATGTTAATTTAGGCAAAACCACAAACTGTAACTGTTGGCTTTGGGACATGCCTGTAGTTCCTACCTTGTAGTTTCTGAAGGCTCACATCACGACTTGCAACTTGCAGACACAGAGGAGACTGCTCAGTGTGCTAACAGTAAGTTATCAATGCTGTTAGTCCATATACCTCTGGTGAAAATTTAGTTTTTTACATAACTTGCTCTGCTTTCCTCTGTAATATGCACTGCAGAGCACAGCACACATAATGCTAACTTGTACATGCCAACACATTTAGTACTTACCACAAACACCTTTTTCACCACCCAGAGCATAAGTGATAGGTTGCAAACTCACTAGCCAGAAGCCACATTGATATAAACTGAAAACTTACTACACAACGTCACTTTCCATCGTAAAAAATAGTGTCAACTGACGTTAGTTAACCATATTATCTAGCATTACCTAGCAAGCTAACCCTGGTTTCTATAATCTCTTGGCTAGCAATCAGGTTGCTTGTAGCAGTACAGAAAACACAGCAATGGGCTAAAAAAAAGTAGATCACACTTATAAGGTGCATAATAATGGTTTCAGGAGAGGTCCTAATTATCAATAATAGTTTGAAGTTATAGAAAAGATTTGTATTAAAGTTGGCCTTAGGATGTTCAGCAAATATAACCTTTTCAAGTCAAAATATTAAGTCATAAGTTTAGTATGTGTTCCTTAACAATGTTAAGACCAAACTTATACATTTGCGTCATACAAAACATGATTTTCTTGCCCCAGTGGTACATTGGCTGCTATAGTTCCTGTACCTCCTTAGCTAATGGTAGTTTAATCCCACCCATTTATGCTGATATTATAAGTAGCAATCAATCCTTGTTAAGTGAAGAAAAATACAGGGCAGTCAACCAGAACAGTGCTCATTTAATCTTTAAAAAAGAGCCTGTTTCATTTTAAGGGATGTAAAATGGTGATGTATAAAGGAATCATGACTTTTTCATTTACATTACACCATCATTGTCATAAGGGAAAAATAAAACATATGAAAAATTAAGCCCATTAGAAGATAATATTTGCTTCTTCCTTAGTGCAACAGAAATTGCATTTGTGGGGGAAAAAAAGAATGTTAACATGCACTGAAGATGTCTATGAACATAATTCTTATTTTAGCTGCAGGAAGGAATCTTGTCTGAATATATAATATCATTCTAGAGAGAGAGATACGTGGTTGCTTAGCAACTATTTCACCTATAAAAGTGTGATGAACAACGTTTGACTCTTTGTTGAGATTTCAAAAGACGCACTCTTAGAGTTGCTGGTGAGCTCTGTGTGTGTATGTGTGTGGAGTGGCAGAAAGAGTGAGAGAGAGAGAAATTTTATCTCCTTACACAACTATAGCCCTGTGACAAATATGTCACATCAAAGAGCCATCATTTACAGACACACATACACAGTGCATAGCTAGTGGCAGAGACACCCAACTAACAGGATGTGACAAGTTTTCCACCACCTCCCCTTAGCACCCTCAACTAAACCCTCCCCAACACACACATACAATGATAGTCAAGCATATTGATATTCATTTACAGGCCTATAATTATATATCATACATATACAGTACTGTTTGAAGATCAGAGACCACCTTCGTTTATTTTATTTCCAGTCACAGGTTATTAATTTTTTGTGTGTTCAAAAAACAGAAAACATATTTAATATTACAAAGATATCACCTCAACATTTTTAGTTTATCGGAAATCTGCAGGGATATTTTTCCACACCTCCAAAGTTCAGTCTTAGAAATTCTCATTTTCTGCATCTTACAATCTAAGTGATCCCAATTACATATTTCTTCTGTGAGAAGACAACGCTGCCAGCCTAAAAGGATGTGCAGCTGTCAAAACACCCTCACTGTGAAAGTTTGGTAACAAAATAAAGAAGCTGCAGATGTTTTAAGAACAATGGACTTACCACCTCACAGGCCAGACCTTAATATCACTGCATGTTTTTGAGATTACTTGAGGTCACGAGATGCAGAAAATGCAACCAGCTGATAAGACTGAACTTTAGAGGTGTGGAAAAACACATAATTTATTAAGAGTTCAGTCCTCTGAGTGGTCTCTGATTTTTGCACAGTTCAGTCATGTCATAAGAGCATAAGGAACTGAACTGTGGACCCATACAGTTTATTATTTTAGTTTTTTCCTATACAAATAAATAAATAACTAGTAGGTACATGTAAATCTATGATGGGGCACGATTGCTTAGTGAATATACATTTTTGAAGCCTTAATAAATATGATATTTGTTCTTTTTGTTACAGCATCTTTTAGATCTGTAAGTTATATGTGGGCGGTTCTGGATTTGCCTATTTAATATTATTACACTTCAGGGCTGCTGTAAGTAAAATTCCTAAAAATTATTAATTTTATTATATATTATTTTATGTATTTATAAAACACATTTTTGAAGGAAAAATAATTAATAAATGAATAAAAAATTTTTTTTGTCCCGAATGTTTACCTAATGCTAGTCCAGATACTTGGACCGACCTGAAGGGCTTAGGTCCAAAATGCACTATTTTAAAGAATTTCCATTTTTTATGACATGTGGTGTAGGGAGTAGGCTTTACACATTCCAGAAATAATGATATATAGTTATTATTTATTCCAACTTTTTTAGAGAAATAAAATTTAATTAGATTCAGTCATATGCCAGCTGTTATTCTCTCATTTAACTTTTTATATAAAAAATTGCTAAAAATGAATAGATTTTGGAATGAAAGTCTTCAATTATTTGTTTGTGTAGAAATCTTGCTGCACTAGAATTGTAGGCTAAAAATAGAACTGCGCATGTGACAGACAACTGTTAGCAGGATGTATGGCTGCACAAACATCCCTCTGTTATGTAAATTGCCATAGAGAGCTTCTTGTTCTCTCTCATTGAGTTGTTTGGACAATTTTTTTCACAAATAGATGAGAAGACGAGTCTTGTTAACTCGTTAAACATCTTTATGGTTTTCATTTCGGTGTTGATTGTCGGTCTCTGTTACAAGATGCTAAATACTACGGTTATTTCCATTAGAATGGTAAATGTTTTCGTATCTTGTTGAGCATCCACCTCTTGCAAAAACATCACAATAGCATCCAATTGAGTCAGCTGCAGCTTAAATCTACTGTCAGAACTTTTTAAATTATGACATATTCTGCAAATGTCATATTGATAACAATTATATTGTACTGTGTCTTAAATACAGTCCAAGCAAAATCAATAAATAACTAATTGAAAGCAATAGAAATTAAAATGTATTTGCATGACAGCAGGACCACTCACTTACATCAGGAATACAGCCTCCATGAACAAATAAGCAAGTATGAGAATCAAATGCAATACTTTATGTGCCCACTCCAGTTTCATTTCCTTCCTCAATCTGAAAGTCAATGAGAGATTTGAGTTCAGCACTGGACAGCTCCTGGTCTGACACAGTAACAATAGTCAACAATAAGCAATACAGAATATATATTTATTTTATACTAATAAGACTATTTTTTCTTGAATTCTAACAATTAAAAGGCTTTTTAATCTGACATTTTATTTTGGACAGAAATTAGCACATTATTCACTGTTTTGAATATTGCTGTAATTAATTATAAATATTCAAAATATGACCTTCCAAATTTGATTACAATTAAATCAGCACTCATTTAACAAGTGTCATTGGTGTGAATCTTTAGCCTGCTAAATGTGAGTGAGTATGTCAGTCATCAATGAGTCAGTCAGTCAGTCAATGAGTCAGTAAGTCTGTCAATTAGTGGGTCAGTCAGTGAGTTTGTCAGTCAGGCAGTCAGTGTGTCAGTCAACCAGTCAGTCAGGCAGTGAATCAGTCAGGCACTTAATGAGTCAGTCAATGGGTCAGGCAGTCAGCGAGTCTGTCAGTTAGTAAGTCAGTGGGTCAGCCAGTCAGTCCGTCAGTCAGTCAGGCATTAAGTATTTCATTAAATAGTTGGTTGTGCAGTATAAAGTACAAAATACTACTGAAGTGCTAGAATTTTGTGGAGAATTTTCAGCCTACTATATATGAGTCAGTGAGTCAACCAGTCAGTTAGTCAACGGGTCATTCAGTCAGTCAGTCAGTGAGTAAGTCTGTAATAATTGGGTCAGTCAGTTTGTCAGTCAGTTAGTCAGTCAATGAGTCAGTCAGTGAATTAATCAATAAGTCGGCAGTCAATCATCAGTCAGTCAATCAGTAGGTCAGGCAGTGAATCAGTCAGGCAGTCAGTGAGTCAGTCAATAGGGTCAGTCAATCAGCCAGTCAGTAAGCCACTCAAACAGTTGATTGTCAGCATGCCAATCAGTAAGTCAGGCAGTAAATATGTCAATCATGCAGTGAGTCTGTCAGTCAGGCAGTGAGTCAGGCAGCCAGTCAGATGTATCCATGAGGTGCCACGCATCTAATACTGGGTCAGGCAGTCCATCACTGAGTGGGTCACTGAGTCAGTCAATAAGTCAGTCAGACAGGTATTCAGTGAGTCATTCAGTCCGTTGATTAGGCAGGCAGTGAGTCTGTCAGTTAGGTGTATCTATGAGGTACTATGCATCTAATAACGAAGATTCTAATGTGTTTTATCTTAAAGTTTTAGAGTGGGAGGAGCCTGGGTAAGACGTATCGACCTGAGCAGGGTGAAGGTGGAGCAATGTGTGGGCAGAGGCAAAGTATGGGGGGAGAAGAGCAAGCACTACATTGTGAACAGCAATTTGATATTATGAACTGTGTTCTCTCTGAGGAAACACACCTGCCTCCAACACACATGCATGCACACAGCTGTGTTACCATGGAGATGCAGCCAACCAATGACAGGCACTGATTTTCCCTCCAGGGACTCTGCTGACCTAAAAGGGTGGGGGGAGTCGGGAGCTGCATTTTTTCCTGGTAAAGCCATCTTTAGTGACTCTGAAGTGCAAATTATACCAATCCTGCCTCAACACTGCTAATTTTAGTCAAAGTACAGAGAGAGAGAGGCAGAGAAAAAGAAGTGTCTGCATGTGCGTGTATTCTTTAAACAAAATATTAGGTTATGATTAAATCATATACAATACACTCCAACTGTCAAGTAAGATAATCTTTGTGTTTCTGTATTTATGTAGCAATTCTGTAGGACTGAAGGCTGATGCATCTGTGTACATATATATTTCTGCGTGTAGTTGTGGACAGAGTTTATGTAGTGTGCAGTTGAATCTGTTGCTAGGCAAGAATGGTAAGCATGGTCACCTCCTAGCCAATCAGGTGAAGCTGCAGAGTGCCTGTTTCAATTAGCCAATCAAATGTTGGAGATTGGTTGATCTATTTATGAATGTTTGTGTGTATTTTGGTGCATTAGTATGTGGGTAAAAAACATGAAGTAAGAAGTAAATGATGTGCACGGCTATATTTAGGGCTGTTACATGATGTATTGTGGTGCAAAGATCAGTACATTCAGATTAATACATTCAGGTTAGTGTGTGGAGTAACACACATAACATAAATAAACCCACACATCCCATTTACATTTCTAAAGAACCTTCCATTAAATGATTTTCTTTAGTGGTGGTTCTTCTACAACAGCACAGAAATTACCATTTTGCCACCTTTATTTTCAAGTGTGTAGTATGTACCTTAATATCTTACGCTATTCCAGAATAATGGCTTTATACGGTAGTATTCAAGAACAAATTTAGTCAAGAGTGATTCAAGAGAATGATGAAAAATAGCGACTTATAGTTGTTCTTGTTTGAGGTCTTTCAGTAAAGAATAATTTGTCTTTAGCCAGTTCATTTTATTGAATCATAGATTTGCATACATACAAATGGAGACATTTTTATGTGCAGGTCCTTGGGCTAAATTTGTCACGAAATCACATAAATCTTAATCTAGAGTTAGTGTGTGTAAGAGAAATAGAGAGAGAGGCTTGTCATGAATAAAGCCAATCTGAAATTAACATTGACTTTTTTTTCATATGCAATACCACATCATATCATACTCACAAAATTCTTTTTTCTGCATCTATATGTAATAGCTTTACTCACCTCTCAAGCAACCTCTGATTTTTGATAGCATCACTGTGCACCAGCAGGCAGGCAAAAATAATATTAGCTATATCAAGTAAGACCTCCCACTGCCACACAGTGTAAATGGGTGATTTAGTGCCCCGGCAACATTTAAGACATGTTTCTATAGTTATAGGCAGCAAAGTAAAACAAAGTTTTTTTTATGTTGTTTCTGCTTGCTGCATGCGCATGGTATAAAAGGCTGCATTAATTAAGACAGAAGGGTTTGCATGCATGACTTTGTACTGGATGCATTACAGAGGCATGCTTGGGTGATTTGCTGTAAATTTGGGTCTTCTGTTGATTTTCTCTTGAAGGTGTAGCTCCTTTGGACAGAGCAATTGTATTTTTGTGGCTGTAACCTTTTGCTGTAGGGCCTGCACTTTCATAGAATGAGAACATTCAACTAGTGCCATGTTTTACTTGGAAATATGTCACAGTACAGAAGTAAAACACAGAAACCAAAAAAGACACGTGAGTTGGTCAAGAAGGATTTCAATCAATTTCTTACATTTTATTACTGTTGCTCCATCTATACAAGAACATATAATCTCAAATCATCCAGTTTACTTTCTGTTTCATTTTTGTAAATGATGTTTAGAGAAAGAGAGAGAGAGAAAGAGATAAAGAAAGAGAAAGAGAGAGAGAGCGCGAGAGAGAGAATCTGTTGGTGTGTCTGTGCATTTGTTGAAATGGAGTAGAATATTAGAATATCAACTGTAACAACATTATTTCCACGGCAACCAAAAATACACTACAGGGCCACTCAACAACTGACATGCAAGAAATCTGTTACAACACTCACACACACACACACCCACACCCACACACCCCCCCCCCCCCACACACACACACACACACACACACTCACACAACACCCTTATACAGAGAGAGCTGTGTGTTTGATGAATGTTAAAGTCTAGTTTCACACTGAATCTCTCTCTTACTCTCTCTCAAACTCTTCCACCCCCAGTCTCACTCTCTCTGCTGTCATGCAGGACGACTACGGCTTTATCATTAAAAAGGCAGAATAGAACTGTGTCCAGAAATCCTAAAAGCTACTTAATCTTCTGGTAATACAACTTGTCTCCTGTGTGACCTGGAACCTGGTTTCATGAAGCTGCTCCAAATGCATGCCAAGTGGAGTATATGCTACCTACGGGCACCTTTTTTTAGAGTGATATCGCTAGAAGCAAGCCCAGCAAGAATGGACAACATGAAGGAAGTCAATTATGATTTTAATTCTGTGTTTTGTACATACGGATGAGTGCTCTCCTGTTCTTTCTGTCAGCTTACAGTCTGCGGCATGGGCTGGAAAATAAATTGTATCTACAATTAAAATATGTCAATAGAAACTCTTAAGTTTCCCATTACAGGTATGAGTAACATAACAGATATATTTTTTACCATCCTCCAGGGTGTGCAAAGATCTCCCTTTTCGAAATGTCAAAAGCCGCAGCATGTGCTGCTTATGAATAGAGTCGGAAACACACCCACATGGCACAGCTGAATGTACCATGCAGACACTGGAGGGCACCCACTTTACTCGATTCAAATGTGTACACAACTCTTTACACAAGTATATTTTGCGAGTTTGGACCTAAGGTAAACATTAAGCGGTAGTATGAGGTAAAGGAGGGGAGAGAACCTTAAGAACTTGGGCTGGAGTCATGGGCAGCGTCTGCCTGAAGCTTTACTGTGGTAGGATGTATGACTGAGCAACAAAGAGGAGGTGGGGTGGCAGTGAAGATCACAAAAACTTTGTACCAGATATGAATGTGAGTTTACAGGGAGTTACATTGGAAGAAAGAGTTATGTAATAACTTAAGTTATTAATGTGTAGAAGACCACATTACGAAACCAGGAACAGTAGCAAAAGTTTCTGGACGCAGAATCATCCCCAAGTAAACACGCATACACTAACACACACATGCACACAATGTTTTCTATGCATCATACCAATGAACAGGTAAACAAACACTGCAAAAAAATACACACATGTTTAAATGCATCAACACCATTCAGCACAACAGACTCTCTCACTCTGTGTGTATGCGTGTGTGTGTGTGTGTGTGTGTGTATGTGTATGTGGATTACATTGTGCTTTACACACTGATTTTATTCCATCAATATGGGGGGGGATCTATCAGAGGCGATGATAATTCAGGAAAGACTAGAGAACAGAGGCAAAGACTTCAACCACTGCAAATGACCAAGCACAAACCAGACAGCAGCAAAGAGAAGATAACCAACAGAATGCTACGCCACCATACACACACACACTCATACTCACACTCATCTCAAAAGAGAGGGATGTAAGAACAGAGAGGTGAGAACCGTGTGTGTGTTTGTGTGTGTATGTGTGTGTGTGTGTGTGTGTGTGTGTGTGTGTGTGTGCATGTGGCCTGTAAAGAACTGGCTTTATTCTTTCGTTTGACCCCTCCATTCGATGAAGGGATGAAAGGAAAGAGAGAGACTGAGAGAGAGAGAAAGAGAGAAAGAGATGAACAGAGTTAGATTTTGGGGCTGGTGGTGGACTCAGACTTTTATCAGAGTGTAAATAACAATAATAACTGTGACAACAATAATCAGCAGCACCAAGTTCCTCATCATCATAGGATTAACCTAAACCTCCTCATCAAAATTATCATCAACTTCATCATCATCATCATCTCTGTAAGCCTCATTCATAAATTTTCACTCTAAACCTCATTGATATCATCACTTTACGGCATACTCATCACCATCACCATCATCAGTATAAATCATTGAGAAGTCATGCTTGTTGTCAAAGTCAATATCATTATTATGATTATCAATATTATTATTATTTTTGCATTTTAATAACAGGCAGGGCTAGTTTTGCTAATTTTATCTGATCTTGTTTTCTTATTTTGTTATTTATGTTTCCCTTTTAATTTGTTTTGTTTGGTTTTGTCCGTTAATCTTGCACGGCAACTGTCTGCTCCTTACTGGGGGCAGGGCTGGTCTCCGTGGTTACAGGCTCTGCAGAAGTGGGTTCCTTGGTGGGTGGAGCCTCAGTCTTTTTGGCCTCAGCATCAGCCTTGCTCTCCGTTGCTGTGGCAGCAGCGGGGGCGGGCTCCTTGGCTGGTGCGGTCTCTTTAGGAGCAGTGGCGCTTTCTTTTGCCAAATCTTTTTCATTGGCTGGGGCCGCGGCAGGGGCGGGTTTTTCCTCAGCCTTAGTGGGTGGGGCCTCTGGGCTCTTGGCAGGCTCTGCTTTGGCCGAGTCAGCACTCTTGGCGTCGGACGTTGCAGTAGCATTGGCCGCAGATTTCTCTTCCTTGGCCACTGGGGCGGCGCTCTTCTCCTCTTCCTTGGCTGTGGTCGCATTGCTATCTGCAGCGGGTGTGGCATCTTTGGTGGCCGCCGCTGTGTCATTGGCTGTCTCAGTGGTTTCTGTGGCAGCGGAGGCATCTTCCTTCTTGTCCTTGGGAGCTTCACTCTCCTCCGCCGATGCTCCCTCTGCTTTGGCATCTTTTTCTTTCGCCTTCTCGTCGTTCACATTGTATCCCTTCTTCTTCTTGCTCAGTTTCCCTCCCATGATGCCTTTGTCCTCTGAAACACAAAGAGAGATATTAATTAGGGATGTATATTCTTACGTAAAGGGTTAAATCTTGAAAACCCCAATAAACCATTGTCCAATTAGAACTTTTTCTATAGATGTAGATGCAGCCAGAGGAGCTTGGCCTTTAGTCAGGACTTCAGAAGCTGGACAGGAGGCCAAAAACACCACCATCAAATTTGTTAGCTTAACACTAAGCACCCCATAGGAGTGCTAGTTACAATTAACATAGAGGTTTAAGATATATGGCCTAAACTCTAACAGTTAAGGTTGGCCAATAGATTTCAGTATTTGTATGTCCTTTCACACTCCTTATAAATTGCATTTTGTAGATACTAATACTCTAATCACTCTAATAGTTAAGGTTGGACAATAGACTTCAATATTTGTATATCCTTTCACACTCTTTAGAAATTGCCTTTTGTAGACCAAACATAATGCTATGGATCAATAAAGTGATTTAGTTTTTTCACAATTGAGTAACAATGTGAATTAAACAGTGAAGTCCTCATTCATAAACTGTCACTGTTTGTTTACTAAATCACTGATTTGAATTATGCCTGTAGTTTAGTCTGTAATTCTTCATCACAATCCGATATCTCCAGCACTCAGATGAGAACGGCAAGTAAATTTTTCTCAACCAGACAAGGAGTCTGTTTGTACTACAAGACAAGCCTGGATAAGTCTCAGGACCGAGAATAGCAGTTACCACAGCAACTAGAGAGTCACATGACATGTTCACAGTGGAAAAAACACAGAGACACACAAAGCACACAAAGCAATAAAAACAGAATATGTTAAATGAACCTAATTTAAAATTATAACACTGTAGTTATGTTCTCTCTCTAATCTTTCTCTCTCTTTTACTCTCTCTGACCCTGTCTTTCACATTGTCTCTCTCCTACTGTTTTCTCTCTCTCTCAATGTTTTCTCCTTCTCTCTGTCTTTCTTCTTTTTTCTCTCACTGAATTTTATCTTGCCCTTACTGTCTTCTTCATCTCTCTCAATTTTTCTTCTTCTCTCTCTTAGTCTTTCTCTTGATCTCTCTTTCCTTTTCTCTCAATGCAATTCTTTCTCTCACTTTCTCTCCTTTTTCCTTCTGTCTCACTCTGTTTTCTTCCAGTTCTCCCTCTGTCTTTGTCTTTGTCCTTTTCTTTCTCTCTCCTTCTTTCTCTTTGTTGCTCTCCTGCTCTCTCTCTTTCTTCTTCTGTTGGCCCGGCTTAGGTGTGTTTAGCTGACCACCATGGATTACGACCATCTGTTTACACAGTCACACATGCACAGAACGTCAGTCTTCTGTACCAGGTGAGAAGAGTAAATCTGTATTTAAATGGGACTTTGTTTCCTGTTTGCATGATAGGGAAATGCTGTACTGTGAATGTGTGAGATGCATGCCAAACAGAAAGAATCCAGTCGTTATTAAAAATGTATGTGTGGCTGAACCGAGCACACTCTCGTTCTTACAGAAACGACAATGGAGACTTGCTCTTTGCTCACTGCTGCCTGAATGCACGCGCATGTCATACAGAAAACAATAGAGTCAGCCTCCCCCAGCACCATTCATGGCAGCAGTGCACTATTCCAGCATGACAGTGCAGTGTGTGTGTTTTTTCCTGTACACCACCAATACCCTGGTATCACATAGAATATTTAAATATATAATATTTCTATAACAACTGACCTACAGCACACAGTGTAACACAACTTTATAATATTCTATACAGGTTCACAGATTTACACTAATATTATTTAATGGCTTACATTAGCTGGTCTCAACCACTACACACACACTGTTTGGAAGGTGGGTCATACACTGACACCAACATAGCACTGGTATGAGTGGATTAGACACAGCAGTGCTGCTGGAGTTTTTAAAAACCATGTCCACTAACTGTCCAAATTATACACTCCTACCTTGCTGGTCCACCTTGTAAATGTAAAGTCAGAGACAATAATGCGTCTGCTACTGTACAGTTTGTGTTGTCCACAGAACACTATTCTCAGTTAGTCCACCAAACATTCTCAGTGCAGCAGTGACAATGAAGTGTTTAAAAACTCTAGCAGCACAGCTGTATCTGATCCGCTCGCACTACCATTATGCAGTGTAGATATTAATTCACCACCTAAATAATACCTGCTCTTTAGTGTCCCTTTGTAGGTCCTGACCATTAAAGAACAGGGTAACACAGCATGCAGAGAAACAGATGGACTACAGTCGGTAATTGTAGACCTACAAGTACTCCTTTATGGTAAGTGGAGCTCATAAATTGAACGATAAGTGTAAATACAAGGAGGTGCACCTAATAAAGTGGTCAGTGAGGAAATGGCTGGAAAGCCCTAATGGCAAACATTTTCCTTGTGCTATTAACGATGCTAATCCTTTACCCTCAAGCAATGCAAAATATGAAGCTAAAGTTTAAAACAAAAAGAGAAGTTATTTAGTTCTTTTCTCACATTTGTCATGAAAGATAGGTCATCATTGTTTTTTTATGTAGTTTAAAATCTGATTATATTGTGGGTATGCAAGCAAATATCACCATCGGATTTGGTTACTTTTCATGTGAAAACATAAAATAAAAAATATATATATACATTTTCCCGAATGTGTCAACTATTACACATTGCTCCAGATTTATGCATGTGCACAGGCTCAATAATGGAGCCATAAACAAACTCAAGACAGAACAGAAGGGATGTTGTTCTATTTTAAGAAAAATTGGTGTGTGAAAACCAAACTGCGTCTTATCACATACGTACAACTGTACAGAGTTCGAACAGCGTTTTTTTTTTTTTTTGGTGCCTCTAACATTGTGTCTTCTGAGATTTTAATTTGCTTATAAACCTTTGGTTTTAACCAAGCTTCCCAAAGTTCAATTCCCAGCAACCCTATTTTGCTGCACCTGATAAAGTCTTATAACATTATTAATTGGATAAATTAATACTTTAGAAAGAAGCGTAGATGTTCAGGAGGAAAAAAAGTTACTGCTGTTACACATGAAAATGTTTACAATTGTATATGTCCAAAGGTTTGCAGACATTTGCTCATTTTGTGTTTCAGTATAGGGTATAAATACTGAGTATGTCCTCTCTTTGCTGCGATAACAACTTCTACTTTTCTGGAAAGACTATGCTTGAAGCTGGGACATTGCTGTGAGGATTTGATTGGATTCAGCCACAAGAGCAGTACTGGACAATGCAATGGTAAAATTTAAATCTCTTTAGCTGACACTTAGCATGGTGACTTTTGGGTCATGTGCAGTTGCTTCATATTGCAATGATTTTTATTGAGAATATATAAAATGTGTGTGTAATTGAACGCCTGTGCTTTAAAGTAGCTTTTAATATTACTAAAAGTACAGCAAACACTATTGGACAGACCTACCATGTTGTGGCACTAAAAAGTTGCAGTTTACTGTAAAGGCACAATGACACTTTAGCACCCATTATAGGATTAAAGAAGAAGTTGCTGATCTTTGTGTCTTCGACTCATTGCATATGTGCTGAAATGATTGTCTTTAAGTAAAGATTTTGAGAAGACATCATTATAATGAATCATTTTCTCTGATTACCAAGGCTGTTTAACACCTGTGAAAAGCTTGTTTAATGTCATATATCTTTATATTTTATAACATCAAAAGGAAGATCTGGCCTGACATTTAGATCTTAAATGTGAACTCAAATGACATATGACAACACATACTTCACCACGTTGTGACTGAGTTCTCCTTGAATATTCTTTCAACGCATTGTCAATCATCAGATTCACACATTTAGGGAAGGGGTCTGAAGCACGTTGCTTGCATGCCCTCCTGGGACATTGACTTACTAAGTTTACATGTTGGTTAAACAAGTCATTATTTTGAATAGTCTTTACTTTACTAACAAACAGCTTCATAATTTTGCCTGTAACAGTGGAACAGTGAATAAGGATGTATCTAGCATAAGGCAAATTTTATTTTATGGTCAATATCATTAATTACTCATAAAACTATAAGTGGTCCCAGATTTACCCTGTTTAGTGATATTAGTGACTACAGCTGATTCATATACTGTGTGAGTATTGGAGCCCAACACACTAAACACCCAAAAATGACACTCAAGGGAGAGAAAGAGAGAGAGACATCGAGACAGAGATGGGGAAGCCAGACAGTTAGTCAGAGAGGAACAGAGACAGACAGAGAGGGAAAGGGAGAAATGTGAGGAAGACTGAAAGCTTGTCTTGTCTATTCTGTCATCTAATGGCCCCTGTGTGGATGCCCTGTTTATGTGTGTGTATTTGTTAATTAAAAACCAAACTAACTTAACCAGACAGAAAGGCTAAGAAAAATCTTATGAAATATCATTTCTCTAAAGCCCTTCAGAATAGACATGTAAACAGTTGACCAATTGACTGGTATGTGACAAATAAGCAATCAATGTTACTGGTCAAGAAAACCATAATTTATTTCATTTCCATTTAGTAACAGTTCCTGCTTCAATAGGCCAAGGATGGTGGTACAATAGGCAATGGGTTAGGCCAGATAAGCCTAATAATATTGAAGGATGCAGCTAACAATAGTGGTGCTCAAGAAGGCAGCAGCATAACTACAATGATGTACCATGCTATTTTGTCTCTTTGTTTTTCAAAAGAAAGTGTGGTGCATGCTAGCATGAGGAAGTTCACATATTGGTGTGCAAAATGATACAGTAGTACGGTGGCCGAGGAGACTCAAAGCGCCACAGATTCACCAACGCGCTGCAAACAGAAAACACTTTCATCAAAACGGCAACATGGGCACTACATTTAACAAACGCGCTGCAAACAGAAAACACTTGCATCAAAATGGCAACATGGGCGCTGCAAAAACGTCCACAACACAACGGAAGTGTTTCCGGAGGACACTTAAAGGATGTGGGACCACATACGGCGACGCAGCGTAAACAGAACCATGCGGAACTGTGGTAGCGTCTAATAGTGATGGGCAAATGATACCGATGCTTCTGAGTTTGTGTCGAGAAATACAGAAAGTCGTTTATAAAGCGCGTATGGAGGCTTGCTTTGTTAAGAGCGAATAACGTCACTGATGACGTCTGTAGCCTCGCTGTCTCAGGACGTGGTGGAGTATTGGCATGATTTATTGCTTCTTAATAAAATTTAAAGTCACCAGCACCCCACAATCACTGTCCCATCTCTTAAAACATCAATATCTCACATCCTATTGGATTTATTTACTGACTGGAATCATACTGGCAGTTTTTTTGTTAACAGACCTCTATTACCCACACATTCAAACAAAGATCAGATAAACAAATGAATGAACCACAGAAAATGAAATTAAGGTGTTTTATGTATATACCATGCTGACAACGTTGAAAGAGGCCACCGCAAATAGTTGAAATGGCAATAAAAGTTATGGCCAACAGGGTGGTTCGTGTGCACATGAAGCTTCGAGTAATTAACCTTTTTTGAACAATCTGGAGGGAAAGCTTCAGCGCTTCAGGGGGCTTGATCTGGCCATCACTAGAGAGGTAAGTCTGGATAGTTAGCACATATAGCCAAACTTACTTCTCATAAGAGGCTACCGCAGCTCCACATGGTTCTGTTTACATTGCGACGCCGTATGCGGTCCCACGTCCTCCAGAAACACTTCCGTTGTGTTTTGGACGGTTTAGCAGCGCGTTCGTGTTTTTGCAGCGCGTTTGTTAAATGTAGTGCCCATGTTGTTGTTTTGATGAAAGTGTTTTCTGTTTTTAGCGCGTTTGTGAATTTGCAGCACGTTGGGTTTTCTCGGCCACCGTACAGAAGGACTCAGTAGGCTTAAAGATAGGGTGCGTCCGAAATCGCGTACTTCTATACTGAACAGTACGCAAAAGTATGTGCGCGAGTGTGACTAGGGTGTCGGCAAGCAGTACGCGAAAAGTCCCCGGATGACGTACTGCACTGTCCTATCCCAGGATTCCATCAGAGCCGCGGGGGAGGAAAAAGGCGTGGTGAAACGTGGTACGCCGGCTGTGTGTACGTAGCTACGGACTTAGCGCTGCTGCTTCTGAGGTAAACAATGATTACATTCCTCCTGTTTCGTCTTCTCTGAGCTACAGCTAGGCACCGCATGAGTAGATATTTAGACAAACACGCAGAACGGTGTCACAAACAGTCTCTAATTCCGTCAGTAAACAAAGCTTTTAAATGAATAGCGGGACCTTTACCGTGACGGTCTGACGTCTTGCGTCACAGGACGTTGGTAAGATGGCGGACGTAGTGCGTCCGAGGTTGCGTGTATACTCCCCACTCGCACACTAAAAGAGTGTACTGCTTCAACGGACAGGCAGTGTGCTCTAGCTCCAACTGAGTACGTACTGATGTAGTATGCGATTTCGGACGCACCCATAGTCATGGCATTTATGTTTGTTTTATCTTGAGCTAGTGATGAGTAGCAAATATTTCAAACTTTAATGATATAAATGTCTGTTTAATAGTTCATATATCGTTGGTCTATACACGTCATTTTGGGTTTGTATTGCATGTCTGTATTCACTCCCTGTCTGAAACACTATGTTAGAGCTACTGTGTCTGTACCCACCTCCCAATGAGCCCAATATACTCTAAGGGGTCAGCTTGCCCACTCTGTTGTGATTGGTAAACCGCTAGATCTTTATAAGCAGTAGTGGTATCCTGCTACAATTTCTACCCCCGAAGATGGGCAATAAGGATTGTTACCCGATCATGTCACCGTGTAACAGAGACAAGCGCTAAAATTCCAATGTGCCATTTTCTGCAGCTGAGAAAAATAGTTTCTTTGGTAGAGAGTTTCTCCCTCTGGCATGTACTGACATGTGCAGGTATTTTACATAAGCAAACATCTACATAACACACTAAAGCAAGGAGTTTGAGCTAACAGGGTTTTTTTTTACTGAGAAAAGGCTTATTTACACAAGGAAAGCTACCACACTGTAAAAAAATATTTGTTGACTTAAGCTTGTCATCTTTTTGCATCTTTTTGACTCAGTTGCAAAGACATAACCTGTTAAATTGTTTAACTTAACTAATTAATTTGGTTAACTTAAATCTTATTGGCAGAACTTGTTTTTTTAATTTTCACAACAATGCAGCAAGTTCTCTTAACATGATATGGCTAGTTTTTACAATGTACTTTACTAAGTTGCATTGGTCTAATTAACAGTTCATATAAGTTACAGTTCATTTAATAGTAACAGTTCAAATCAGCCTGCTGAAAAATTACTCTGAAACGAGAAGTACATTTTGGGTTTGCTATGATCCAAACCCTTTTTATTAACAAATCACAATATTTCCATTAGTTGGCTGAAGCAGAAACATCATTAGCTAGGAAAAGGGCCTCACACTGTTAACACTTCAAGGAGCCAGTGATTCTGTAAAGAAAGCGTAGAAAAATTACTGAAACAAAACTTCAAACACTTTAAGCAGATTAAAATTTTAGACATCATCAATTCCCCATTTCATACAATAAGACATGCAAATTGTTTTAATACGTCCAATTAAAAGTAAAAATGCAAACGGCCTGTAAAACATTAAAACATCTTATATTACTGGTGACAGCCCAGGCTTAGTGTTTATTGTGGACTGTTATCCAAGTATGTCTAATATACATTACTCAATTTTATAATTACACTAAATGTTAAACTACACCTTAAACTAGATGCCCTGAACTACACTTTGGATTAGGAATAATATTTCAAACTCAAACACCTCATTCCTTTAAGTCTTACTGATTGCACCTTTATATCTCATATGCTGCGTCAGTTACATAAAATAAAAGCGCAAACTGTGCTAAAGCTCATTTTTGCTAACAAAAAAAGGACACAGACATGAGAACTAGATAATGTTAGTGTTAAAATCATGTTCATGTGCACTATGTCGTCAACCTTTTTTGAATGGAAATGTTTGGATTCCAGTCACTTTTACTTACTTCAAAGCGATTGGAAGACATATTATGCATAGCAGCTGCAGAGTACGGCGCTTCCCAAAAAGGCTCTTCTCAAATCCGAAGATGAACAAGTACTGACGTCAGACGCTTAGCACATGTGTAGTATATAAAAAGTTGCCTGGAAAGCCTTTTTTTATTATTCAAAAAAAGCGATTTTAAGTTGAAGTTCTTAGAACACATTTTATTTAGTTGTGATGGACAGTCAGTTTATTCAACATGATAATAGCAGTACTGTGTAATAGACGACACTCGAAATATGTGGCAGATAGAAATTTGGTTAAAAACTTTCACTCCTGAAACTTTCATGTCAATGATCAGTAGGTATCATATCTTTGATGAAGCTCTAAGTTTTAAAGAAATTATCTTGAAAGAGCAAGCTTTTTTGACTAAAGAAAAGAGTCTGTGTGTGTTATATAAGCACATTGCTCCATGGGACTCTTAGGTGCTTCAACACACACACACACACACACACACACACACACACACACACACACACACACACACACACACACACACACACACACACACACAGCACTAGGCAGGGGTGAGAGAAAGTGGAGCAGAAAATTTGGCCCAATCATAGACGGGCCTGTAACAGCAGCAAAGCATGCTGGGAGGAAACGCCAGAAGAGACGTCTGGAGTCTAGGGGAAAATTTTAACACACCACTGGGCCTGATATTTACGCACACACAGTAAATCACAACCTTTCTCATTGAATTCAGCACTCTGCTCCATCCAGCACAAAGAAACTAATACAACTTGTTCTCAAGTATACAAATATTCTCTACCTACACAGCACAATAGCACACAATTAAGCCCGCATACAAAACCACAGTCTATTGAGAAAGAAATAGACGGAAAATGCCTGACGTAGTATTATTTAATGGCAACTGGAATAGTTGAATAATATGGACCCTAGAATCATGCCCATGTGGGCTTGCGGGGGCTATCTGTGGGCTGTGATAGATAGTGACCTGATACAGTTCCAGGGTTAGTCACTCCACATCATTTTGCCCACTCCAAATGTATTTAGAGGGCAGTACATGACTGGGCTAGCCTGCAGATAATCGGACACAAGTCAACTGTGGGGCTCATATGGGTGTGTTTGCTGGGCGTCATCCTTGGAAAATAAATAAATTTAAATAAATATGTTTGTTTGAGCTTAATTTGAACTTGGTGGATGGAGTAGCCTCTTTACATCAGCTATCAGGCTGGAATTCCTTCCAAGCCAGTCAAGCATCAAAGTCAGCACTGTGTTGTTTTAAAATCACAGGGTTTACACGTCATTCCAAAAAACCTGACAAAAAATAAATGATTAAAAAAAATAATAATCTAAACTCGGCCCCAAGCATCTCTCTTTTAGTTAATGAATATGTAGATATTCTAATAAAATTCATACATAAATATGCAAAATATACTCAGCATGCACACACATTCCTCACACCCCACAGAAACTAAAAAGCAGTGTGTGTGTGTCTTTGTGTCAGCACTCCTGTTCCCCTAAGGTTTCTCTACAAGCGCAGTTCTCCAACTCAAGGCTACCAATTTAAACACACACACACACACACACACACACACACACACACACACACACACACACACACACACATACATTTATCAGTATTTAATGGATCAATCTCCAAATTGAGAGAGCAGCATAAAACCTTACACTGCAAATGACTATTGATCAAAAAGGCTGCCAAGAGGACACACACACACACACACACACACACACACATACACCAATGTCCAGTTTTCAGATGAAAGTAAAAGCAAAGAATTCTAAAAGGAAAGACTGTTGATCATCCTGATATGTCAACACATTTGTTTTTAAATTAATTTTTTGAAGGTGGCCAGCAGCTTCCAATTTTAACAGCTTAAACAAAATCGCTGTTAGCTCTACTACATTTCTATCCTGTAAAAACAATGTATATTCCTAATTTAATTGTTATATATATATATTTACTTTCTTCTCTTTTAAATTGCTTACAAAATTACTGCCCCATCCACACAACAAGGCATTTTCAGCCATTAGAGGTTTCCTTCTAGAGTGGAGATTTCATTGGTTTTTTTGGGCACAGGCCAAACTCGGGTTTGATGGAATGAATAAAAACATAAGACTAAGACTTTAAAATGACTGCTACTACTACATGCATGATAGGCCAAAAGGATGATGTCATCTCGTAACAGAGAAAAGGACTGGAATTCCAATGAGACATTTTGGGCAGCTGACAAAAGTGTATTATGTAGGGAAGAGCTTCTCCGTCTGGCACATATTTTATAATATAGCTAAACATTTACATGTATAAAACACACTAAAAGCACAACTTAATGAAAAATGCCATAATAAGGTTCAGTTAAGTAATGACAGTATGATGTGCTCAGAAAACCATAATGTGATGCAATGTGTTACGGCAACTGCACAACCCTCACACTATGACATTACCCCCCTTACACCTTAAATAATCTCTCTCTCTCCCTCTCCCTCCCTTTTTATTCTTCTCACTGTTTTCTTTGAACTATATATGAACTTTTAAGTCCCACAGCTTGCTTGTGCACACATGCACATACATGTGCTCTCATTCACTGCTCCAACAGTGGTTCTGGTTATTTAGTAACTCAAAGGAGATCATGATCACAAGAGTCAAAAAGAGAGTGAAATGTTTTCCTCTCCTTTCACTTGCTTTGTTTGTCATACTGATTGGTATAGCCACTTTCATTGTAAGTGTGAGATAAGTGAATAAGTGAACATACATGGGAATGTGATAATTAATTATGCAGTTTAGAAAATCATTTGACCATGTTTATGCATGTTATGAGTGTGTTGCTCTGCACTATATCTCATAGGCGAATAACAGGACCTGGAGGAACAAGGTAAGCTCTCTGCACTGCTGGAAATAAATACTTTTTAATCTCCTGCTGCTCCACCTTCATGTCCAACGCAGACCTGGCACTCCTCTGAGCTTAGCCTTTTTCAGTTTACAGAAGTGCTAGAAATAGTTCAGCATAGTATAGAGACAGCACTGACCTGATACCCAGTGTTGGTATCATGCTGATACCAGCAGAAAGGTCTAGACTAGATAAAAAATAGAATAAATCTGGTTCCATTCTGGCTCTAAAAGGATGGGCAGTGGTCATGAAGTCCTTCCTGAGAAATAAAAGCTGACAAATCAAAAAGCTGCCGTTGTTCGTAATAAAATGGACTGACCATGCCAGACTTCACACGTTACTTGAATCGTGAAAAGCAAAAAATGCAACCAACTTCTAAGGCTGAACTTTAAAAGTACTGAAAAACATCCTTGCAGAACGCTAGAAAAAACTAAACGCAATGAAATACTGGAAAGAATATTTGTATGTCAATGGTGAGGCATTTAGTTCAAAAGATTCCAAAAATCACTAAAATTATCAATGGAATGTGACAAAATAACCATTTTAATGATATGTCAAAGATGTTGATGTATCGAGGTGCAGAGATATCTACTGAAGTTAGCATGATAACCACCTAACCCATCCTGTAATACCATCTTAAGAGGCAATAGTGAGTCAATGTAGCATGGATGAAGAAGTGACACAGCCCGGACAGCCTGTTCTAACCTCTTGTCAATCATGTTGAAGGTGCTGCTCCCAGTTAGCTCAATTAGAGACAGGTAACCAATGAAAGGAAGTGTAAATGCAAAAATGGCTGAAGCTCCCGGCATAACATTACTGTTACTTTCCACCACCATAGACAGCTCTTGGTGAGTAACGTGATGAAGCTGATTGCTGAACTTGCACTGTTTCCTCTAGACTTGTAAGTAGTGACGAGGTAGACAGCTTTTTCTGCATTTTCTGTCGCTACCTCACTATTATTTGGAGTATACATTTGCCAGCTTGTATCATCCTACGAATTGCTCCTAAAATGGTCATTTTGATTGTATAATTAAATTTAATGTGCTATGTATTTATTACGACAGTGTATGACAGTGCTGTACATGATACTGATATATGATACTGTTAGATGTTTTAGGGGTTTTATGTGTTTGTTTTTTAAAATATTGGCATTGGAATCAGTCAATACTCATGATTGATAAGAATTAAATGGTAACATGTTATCTCTATTGGAGTTGTTTTTCAGCTTTAGCTGAAGGCAAACCACATATTACACAGTATAGTATTTTTTCTTCACCTAACATGTCTGATTCAACACATTTATTAGTTAGTTATTATGAAGCCAGTGCCCCATAAATTGAGGGCATGGATGTCTCTGATTTGAGTCAGAACTACTGAGGTAATGTTTAGTAGTACTGTAATCCCCCTAAAGAAAAAAAACTGTCACATTTGGATGTATCACTGGTGTCTTTGTGTGTAACCACCACTTCGAGATGAACTCAAAGAGTCATAAATAAAAAGATGAACAGTTATCTAAAACCAGAAAATGAAGATAACTCAGTCTGTATGTGTGTAATGTCATGTGTCTGTGTGTATTTCATTTGGAATGTTCCTGAATGTGTGGAGTATTGAGGTGGTTTACTAATATGTTTGGACAGTGCCTGAGAAACGCCTAAACTCTGACCCAGCAAAATCCTGCATCCTGTACACACACATGCACGCAACCGCATACATAGCCTTCTTGTGTATACAGTCATCTCTCATGCTGAAAGTTTCAGTAATAAAATGAGTGGAGCTCAGAATATAAACACCAGAGAGACAGGCATAGCCAAGCTATTCTGTCACACAAACCCTCTCTCTCTCTCTCCTTCTCTCACAAACAATATTACACCAGAATGTTAATATGTTATATGTCATTTTTCAGTATCAGGAAATAAGTTCATAAACCGAGATGTTAACCAGTTCCAATGATTCCCTCAAGCATTTAGCTGTTACTCTAGCATTCTTTTGTTGTTTACCTTTCTCAGTAACAAATACACATCTTTTCTGACTTTCAAGCTTGTTTGATTTGTCACTTATTGTCACTTATTTTACTTTGACATGTCCCTTTTGTATGCAAGTGAATTATGTTATATCTAACCTTGTTTGAAATATTGCTGAAACTAAAGAAATTTTAAAAACTATTTTCTATATTGTATGTGTGCAATGTGAACTCCAAACAGATGTATCTAAAACATTTTTTTCTGGGAGGTTATCTTACCATACATGTTGCTAGGCAATGTTTTGGGTAATTTTGTAAAAACAGTGTTTGGCACTTGCCATAGATAACAACCTTAATGTAAACTAGTCCTTTTCTTATAGCTTGCAGGCTGTCAAAATGACTAAAAACTAATTCCATTGCCCAACCTCATCAGAAATAAGATGTTGGGACTATTTACAAAATGGTATGTATTCAGTGGCAAAAAAGTATGTGAACCATTTGAAAATACCTGGTTTTATGCATTAATTGGTCATAAAACATGATCTGATCTACACCCAAGTCCCAAGTATAGACAGACACAATGTGCCTAACCTAATAACACACAAAAAAATATAATATTTCATGTCTTTATTAGACACATCCATTAAACATTCACAGTGCTGGTGGAAAAAGTAAGTGAACCCTTGTATTAAATAACTGGTCGAACCTCCTCCAAAAAGCATTTCTGGTAGCTTCTCAGACATGATCAGGAATTTTGGACCTTTTCTTCCTTACAGTACTGCTTCAGCTCAGCCATATGCTAGGATGTCTGGTGTGAACAGCTCTCTTAAGTCATTTCCCAGCATCTCCATTGGATGGTCTGGGACATTCTGCAGTAGATTTACTTTGATGTTTAGGGTCATTGTCCTGCTGCATCACCCAATGTCAAGTGAGCTTCAGCTGGCGGACAACCACTTGAGAATGAACTTTAGAAATTAATTTTCCCCTTGATGATGGCAAGCAACCCTGAAGCAGCAAAGCAGCCCCAAATCATGATGCTCCCACCAGCTTACTTCACTGTTGGGATGATGTTTTCATGTTGGTATGCAGTGCCCTGTTACACCATATATCGTGCAGCGTGTTCTTACTGAACAATTCAAGCTTGGATTCATCAGTCCACAAAACATTTTCCCAGTAGTGTTGTGGAGTGTCATGGTACTCTTTGGCAAACTTCAGGCGTGCAGTGGTGTTTTTTGGAAAGCACCGGCTTTCCCCGTGGTGTCCTGCCATGGGCACCATGCCTGTTCAAGGATTTGCGTATGGTAGACTCATGAACAGAGATGTTAACCAGTTCCAATGATTCCCTCAAGCCTTTAGCTGTTACTTTAGCATTCTTTTTTTACCTCTCTGAACATTGGAGTCAACTTGGCGGGGGCAAGCACTTCCAGGGAGAGTAACCATAATACTAAATTGTCTCCACTTGTAGACAACTTCTGTAACTGTGGACCTGATAAAGTCTTGGAGATTGCTTTGTTACCCTTTCCAGTTTTATGCAAATCAACAATTTTTGATCGTAGGTCTTTGGAGATCTCATTTTTGTGAGGCATGGCTCACATAAGAAGATGCTTCTTGTGAATAGTCTATCAACTCACAAAAGTTTGAGTGTCCTTTATAAGTTGAAAGAAGCTCTACACCTTGCTTCAATGTTGTTTCACTGATTGGACTCCAGGTTTCTTTCTGTCTTTTCTTTTGTTTGTTTTGTCTTACATGCAGTGAACTGCAGCTGAGCAGAACATGCCAAACGTAATTGCAGTGGAAATGGCTCCCAGCTGAAACCATGGAGCAAAACAAAGTCAAATCATTCAAAGCGATATTAAACATACACTTACCAGAGTTACCAGATTATAAGGTCCTCTACACACTTGTACATTCCAACATCATACATTACATGTTGTATAACTCAGCATCAGTTAGCGTTCAGTTGAGTGTTGGAGTGTGCAAAACAAGTGTTCTTAGTAACTTTGAATGTGGCATAATAACTGGCACTAAGTGTGCTGGTTTTAGCATCTAGTCATCTTCAACTTATCAAACAAACTGTTTCAAGGGTTTACCAATAATTGAGCAAAAATGTACCAGACCGTTTGTGAAAAGGTAGTAAATTAATGCCAATCATGATAATAAATCCTAACTGCTTTATGTAATTTATACATATTGACCCATCAGCAGCAATATATTTAAAGTCTTTTTTTATTTTATTTTCTCTGTGTTAAAGTGTTATTCAATCCCTCTAATGTTTAATTTAAAAGGACATCCTTCTTGGAATCCACCAATTCCTACTTCTTACCAAATTTCCACACATACAGTATCTCACAAAAGTGAGTGCACCCCTCACATTTTTGCAAATATTTTATTATACCTTTTCATGGGACACCACTGAAGATATGACACTTTAATACAATGTAGTCAGTGTACAGCTTGTATAAAAGTGTACATTTGTTGTGCCCTCAAAATAACACACAGCAATTAGTGTCTAAACCGCTGGCAACAAAAGTGAGTGCACCCCCTAAATGAAAATGGTCAAATTGTGTGCAAAGTGTCAATATTTTGTGTGGCCACCATTATTTTCCAGCACTGCCTTAACACTCCTGGGCATGTAATAGGGCACAATTTGGCCATTTTTACTTAGGGATGCACTCACTTTTGTTGCCAGCAGTTTAGACACTAATGGCTCTGTGCTGAGTTGTTTTGAGGGTACAGCAAATTTATACAAGCTGTACAATGTATCAAAGTGTCATTTCTTCAGTGTTGTCCCATGAAAAGATGTAATATTTACACAAATGTGAGGGGTGTAATTACTTTTGTGAAATATTATACATCTGATTAGTGTTTCACCCCCATGCGTATTCAAGGCTAAAATCAGAAACACTGCAAGTCTAAACTGAACTACGCTAACCCATTATACCAGTATTGACCTCTTCACAGAGGAACCATCCTACTCATCTTCTTGATAGACAAACATGGGAACCTTTACACTTACATGTACAACACCCCACAGTTTATGTGCATGTATGTATTATTCATAGTTATTTTAAAAAAAAAAACATCACACTATAGAACATTCAACTAACTCATGCTGACCCATGTTTTCAGTGGACCTAAACAGACATGGACAAGTCTGGCCATGCAGTGCGTGATCATTAAAAGAAAGCTGTAAATCATTGCTAAAGCAAGCATTTGCATCACCATGGAGAATTGTACACACACAGACCTGCTTTTAAAGATGGAACCTGAGCATTAGAATTAGCCTTCAGCACCATCTTTTATGTTGGGGATTTTTAATCACTTTAGTCACAAAAGACATCTGTAAAACAAAATATCCAGTACCAGAAACCTGCATGATTTACACACAGGCAGAGAGACTGGTTGTACTATAAAGTAGATGAACTGAATGGGCATAACTCAACACAAACTATCAACAGTAGACTTGCCGCATGGCAGCAAGATGTAATGTTTACATAATGTTTTGATTTTTGCAGTTGCAAAAATAAATAAATAAGTAATTAAGGGAATGTTACTTATTTTGTTTATTTTCTTTATTTACATAAAAAAGGCATCCTCTGCACAGAACTTAAACATGTAATTTGTTCAGCAAATTGTAGTGCACAAATTATATTTAAAAAAATAAATGCTTATATGGAAATTATCCAAAACTTGAATGAACCTAATAATAACTTGTGTTAATTTTCTGAGAATGATCTGTGCTGCTAGAACTCCGGAGATACCGTGATGTAATAGTGGTTTGCAACTTTTGTTTGGCTCATTTATAATCAGTGTTAGCTAGTTAGCTAGGTGTTAAGCAAGGATAATAATGTAAAGGCATCCAATTTAATACTTTTCTACTTAATGAAGCTGAATAGGAAATTATGGATTTGGTATAGTATGTTAGATCATCTGACTGAATAAAGAAATATCACCATAGCTTGAAGAATGTTCAAATAAGCCATAGCTGACATTCTTATTAACCGTTTTTTATCTATTAGGAATGGCCCACACAATGGACAGGTTATAATGACCAACCTATTGTGGGAGTCATTTGAATACCTGGCAGATGTCCCTAAAGAAGAGCTGATTCCAGCGCAGTAGTTCTATTACACGGAAGAACTGATTCCAGAGCAGTAGTTCTATTACACGGTCCTCAAAAACCAAAGATTAGTGGCTAACAAAGTTGTAGCCATAGATGTTAAACGTTGTTATGCTCCATGTTCCCTGTGTTTATGAGTTGCATTACGATACCATATTCAATTTAAATGCATTATTTATATCTAAGCTTTTGTATCATAATATGTTACTGTAACACTGGGCCTTTGTAAAACTATCTACATTTACTATTTACATTTACAGATTTGCCCTTTATACCTGGATGTGCCACTTTCTTTGTGGATACTGATACCAATATTGAAACTTGAGTATAAGCTGATACTAATTTCAATCCAATACTTTAAAAAAGCTTTAAGTGAGCTATTTTTAACTTAGTCACCTCAAAGTAGATGAGCATCTAAAAGTAGTTGCAATCATGTGCAAACACTCTACGTTCCCTTAGATAAAAATACACAGCAACACACCAACATCACATCACACGTGAGTGTGAGCTATTCCTGGCTAGATATGCCACAAGATTGATTGGGGCTCATCTGATCTAGCATTTTCTGCTCATAACATAAGACCCTGAAGATGTCTGAAAAGCTACTTTAGATTTATTGGCAAAAAGGTTAATTAATGCAATGAGTGCTATTTGATTCCTAAACATATGAATATCACTAACTGAAAATATAAACATGTGTAAATGCAAGCTTAAATATATTAATTTAAGTGGCCCATAGCATACATTTGTCTCATTTTGCCCCTTAGGCCCACCTATGGCATGCAAGTGGTTTTATGTTCCAGAATTAGCCATAAATTACAAGACCATTTAAACCTCTCTCTTTCTTTTTGAATTAAAAACTACTAATATTCAAAAACAGTCCAGATTATAACCTTCCTCACAACTTTAGCTAAACTGCTGTAGGCTGAAATAGCATGAAAATGCATTGGTTCTTGTGACATTCCTAAACCCGTGAACTCACTGTTTTTGCAGTTTAGTTCCTTAATATAGACTGTATGGACTGGTTATTGATAGGTGCAGGACATAGGCCATTTAAAATCTCCATTAATCCACACTGTCATGTCAATTCATTAGATAAACCTCCTTGTATCTGCTTTCAATATCTATTTTATCAGCTCCACTTTACAATTTACATGCATTTGCAATTCTACATGGATTACAGACTGTAGTTCATTTGTATACATGTATAATTCTTTAGCCCCCTTCATCCTCTTCAGTTTTCAGGAACTCTTCAGGACCAGCACAGACCAGTTATTTTTGGGGTGGTGGATCATTTTCAGCACTGCAGTGACACTGATATGGTGGTGGTGCGTCAGTGTGTGTTGTGCTGGTGCAAGTGGATCAGACACAGCATTGCCTCTGTTTGGATGCCCTAGTGGTAAAATACCACGGACAAATTTAAGCAATGTTTTATGTTTTAAGCAAGGAGATATACAACATATGCATGATATAAAAACTGGAAACACTGTATTGATGGTTTGTTTAATTTTGTTTATGAGTTTTGCATATTAGAAGTCTCTGTTTTGAGCTGACAGGCATGACCCGCACAGAAGGTTGCTCTGCCTTTCTCTCTTTTTTGCACACACACACACACACACACACACACACACACATATGCAAGCTGTACCAAATATGCTAAATCAGCAATGTAATCATAACTTCAGTAACCCAAAAGAAATCCTGCAATATGTTAAGGTGGAGGAGGGCTCACACATATCTAGAGATATGTGCAGAAGGTAGCTCTCACACATGCACACCTCTGAGAGGGCGATAGTAGACAGGTGGGGTCAGTGGGGCTCTGCTCTCTTATTGGCTGTTGCCGTAGGAACCATAGAACAGCTGCCATTCTGGCTCAAGTATCCTGATTATCCAAACCATCACCATAGTAACCAAGTGAAAATTTCCATGATGACACACAGCATAAAATATTGTTGCTGTCAAATCGGAGCACTTTCTATTTTAAATCATTTAAAAATACCAGCTGCCCTTTACATATTGTAGGCTTTTATGGCAAATGAACCAATACAAATTCTAAATGACTTAGAATAAAATCTTGTTTTATTAACATACATTCTATTTAACTTTTATCCTTTGTATCCTAAAGCACAAATATTGCTCCTGCAAAATGTCAGAAGAAAAGTTCATTAATCTCAGAAGTGAGGTTTTTTAGAAATCTCTATAAAGTCACACATTGTGAACAGTTTCGTTAAGGTACTAACATTTATTTGCATTTGTAGTTTTTTGTAGTCCATTTAATTCACTAAAGATATTTTAGCCCTTATTTACCCTGTTCTTAAATGGTAATGATCTCCAAAGGACCACCACAGCACAGATATATTATTCGGGTGGTGAATCATTCTCAGCACTGCGGTGACACTGGTGGTGTGTTGACCACCTCATCAGTGGTCACAAGACGCTATAAAGTTATTATACAAGACGCAGAAATTATTATTAACTGTGGAATAAATCACACATGCCAAAAGTAAAAAGGTAATGAATTAGATCTAAAGAATTATGAGGTGCACTTCATCTCTTGTGGTAACTACATGCGATAAACCTACACTGTAACCATTCACAAGAGTTTAGCAGCCTTAAATGTCTCCCCAAGGGGGCACTGTTGGGTCCTTTGGCTCAAGTTTTTGGTGGCTCATTTAAAGAGAAAAGTCATATCAGCAGGATCTCATCAAGTAGTTATTATCTGTAATTCTGCTACATAGAAATAAACAGTATGTTACTATAAAAATTTGACAAGACACTGTGTGTCTGTTTTTGTTTTATAATGGCATAAAGTTTTTAGTGTTGGGATATGAAAAATAGCAAAAATGCTTTAAAAACCCATCCATCCTGCTTCTATCAGGTCCCATCGCTTTTTACTGGCTAATGGCTTAAAGGGGCTGTATATGATTTCAATTCTAAAAACTTTTTGATAGCAGCTGGTTAGGAAAAGTTTGCTAATCCACAACCAATCTAAATATGTTCCTTAAATTACTTGATGTGTTCGCTTACATGTTATGTTCGCTTTGTCTATACAGCAGATTTGATGAAAATTAATCACATGGAATAATTAGCATACCTGTTTGCAGAGGAAGTAAAGAGACAATAAGCTACATGACCCTATCAGATCTATGTATATTTAAAGGGTGGGACTCATGTTAAACTAGTAACATTGGTTGGGTTCATGACCAGTGACAGCCCACCAAAGTATCCAATAAGAAAATTAATAATTATATACCCTTGTTAGTGCAGAGCAATAATGTGGAGGCCCTAGGCAATAACCAATTCTGCCTATTGCCTTACACATATATTCATGCACATACACACACATATCTCTGCGCAGTCTGTGGAGGAGACTTTATGACTGAAAGTGTATCAGATATGTTTGACTTAACTGTCTCTTTTAGCTGCTCATCTCAAATTAACAAACGCGCACACAGAGCTCTGCTCGTTCAGCCTGTCTCTACCTGTCAGCACAACTCTCTCTCTCATTTTCTTTCTCTTGTTTTCTATTATTTTTCTATTACTTCCTCGCTTCTATATATAGAGAGAGATCTTCTGTATGCACTCCATCTGTTTCACTGATTCTGTGGTCAAAAGGATCTACAGTGTCACCCATTAGGCCACTGCGGAACAACTTAATCCAGCACATATCATCATCAACTTAATAGTAATGACAGTCCACTATGTGCCCATAAACCCCTCTATACGTAGCATCTCCATTCACAAGTCCCAAATTGGGGGCGGAGGGGTTACATGCTTTGCAAATACAGGTTAAAACTGAAATTGCTCTATACTAGATATGGATTACTTAGTTCAAGCCCCATGTAGTGCACCATCTATGGAAAAGGAAGCCATTTTAGATTCTGCCTCCTAGCCACCATTTTCAGGCAGTGTGTGTGTGTGTGTGTATGTGTGTGTGTGAGTTTGAGTGTAGTACTAAATTCAAGGCTGTCTTTTAGGCTTTCTATTACGGTTACTTGATCATACAGGTATGAATGACACAAATTTATTACACAGGTTTCAATAGTCTTGAAAGCATTTTCTTTGTGACATCACATTCCACTTTGATGGGCTCTAATTGAGGCTTTAACTTCAGTCAGAGGGTTAAAGAGGGTTTCATGCTGTTGTTCAAGTTGCACAATCGCATTTGCTTTAAAACCCAGAATCAACTTGGGGTTGTAACTCACTCACAGTTCAACTGGGCCCAATTTTAACCATGCAGAGTCAGACCAAATGCAGCACTTGGGATTTTACTGTGTAAGGCAGTAGTTATCCTGTAGACTTGTGTTTATTGGATTCTGTAAGCTTCATTCTCTCTTCCTCAGCAGTCTGACTGCAATCTCAGACACTGGTTTGGTGCAGCACAATTGTATTTGTTAGCTAGTCTCGGGATGCTCTGCCGTTTGTGGTGCAATTAGTTCATCAGCTCTTTTTCTACATGTTCTAAAGTGCCAACACTTAGTTATGGGGCTGGTAGGGTCTTTTCATTAAAACTGTCATCATTTGTTCTTCAGAGATCATCCTTCATTTATTTAATTTTCAGATAAAACATCCATTAAATACAAGCAGGGAGCTCAGAACTGCTGTCAAAACAAAACCTGTTTTTGTGTACATTTGTGTGTACATTTTATGGTGAATGCATAAAACATAATTAATTATAATACAAAAGGAACCTCTTGAAAAAGGCTGGTTACATTGGTTTACATTAAAAGTAAAGTGTGTGTTTCGTTCTCTTGTAAAGTTTTGGAGATATGTGGTTTTGTTCCAACAGCAGTGAAATAAAGAACACAAAAATGACATAGTGGCATCAAAAACTTAATGTAATACCAAATTTATTTTTTTGGTATTCAGTGTGTCCAGTCTTTGCCTTTATTACAGCTTCCATTTTTTCTGGGAGACATCAGTTGGTCAAAGAAAGCTTGAGGGATATTTTCCATACCTACAAATGTCAATCAGTTAAAATTAAGTCGCATTTCTGTTTTTCACAATCCTAGTAATACCAAACACACTCAATAATGTTGAAGTCTAGACTCTAGACTCTTTTTTTTCCTTTTCTCAGTAATGTGTTTTTTTTCTGATTGTGTTTTCTCTCTCAAAGATGAAGGTACTGTTTAAGAGGGGCAATTTTCTCTGTGTATTTGAATCTTTTGAAACTCCAGTTTGGCTTTTCAAAGTACTGTATTCTTTTTCTGTGTTTTTATGTTTTGTTGTTTTTTTGTTATACAAATTCAAAGTTCTTATTTTATTCTTCCATGGCTATATCTCTGTGATTTGTCTAAGTACATTTATTCTTTTTCATTAAATCTAATGTTAAATCTTGTTGGGAAGAGACTACACCGCAGGGCTTTTTTAAGGCACCTGCTTCTTATGGAGAGCATACAAACCAGGAGACATTTTAAAGAGCAGATTGTGGAAGCACCATTTTGTCAGAGCAAAAATATTACAACTATGAAGCAATTAAATGCACATAAGCTTCTACCTCCGCTGTGTGCAGTCTGTAGCCCACTGAGAGAGATCTATTTGTGTGCAACTTTTAGATTGTTATAATAGAAATAAAGCTACCAGGGTTACAACCCCTATACTCTTAATAAATGCACTGATGTGTCTGTGTGTACAGACATTTTTGCAGTCAATAAATCAATTTCACCCTTAAAGTTCTAATCAGGAACAGTCACATCCCAGGATCACCTCTGAGTTTATTACACTTCTTGAACACAAGTTTTGAATTTTTAATAGTAAAACCTTTCTATTGAAGGTGCTTTAAAGAGCCGTTGCATGTGGCGAGTGTGAAAAACCTGAAAGAACTTCCATGCTAAACTTAAAGACTCTATATCAACCCAAGAAATGCCCAAGCTAATAAACACTCAGGAATGTATCACTAAACATGTGGTTGTGCAAAGGTTAAAGGCTACTCATTATTTGTTTCAGTCAAATGGCCATTAAATACAAGTTATTTATTTATTAGTATTTAAGAGGAAATGAGATATAAAACAATACACTGAAGGAAGAAGAAAGTCAAAGTAAAATAATAATAAGAAAATGCACATTCAATCTTAAAACCATGTGTACCTTTTTGCTAGAATTTCCAGGTTGAATGACATGAAATGGCATGCAAAATATCTTTGAGGTACAATTTGATGGATGTGTCCGAGGTGATAGCCAGTCAACAGCAACATGTATATAAAGTCCACCTTTTAAAAAAGTTGGAAGACATGTTTGTAATGTTTTTATTTTAAACATGCTCCATGACTTTAAAAATGGCCATCTCAGCTGCCATAGTTCCAGTGCTAACACAGAGTGTTTAACACATGATTTCCATTTAAATAAATAGTTTTCCAGGACACATCCCTTGTAGGCCTAAAACTGCAACAATCAAATAAACAGAACTCATATTTTTTGTCTTTGAGAGAAAGGGGAACGACAAGCTCCGCTATTGCTTTAGATCTGAAAACATATATAGGCATTTCTGTCTACCATGAGAAAATATACTATGGGTCTGTAAGGATGTGTAGCTGTCAATAATCTGTAACAAAATTTGTAAATCAAAAATGCTTGTGTTCTCAGAACAACTGAGTGGCAACACCAGACTCCAGACCTGAACATTGTGTTTTTTGAGAACATTTTGAGATTACTGGGGTCATGAAAACTTATAAGACTGAACTATAAAGATCCCTGCAGTTTTCTGCAGTTCAGTGTCCTGTAATAAAGTGGCATAAAAGGTGGGCACAAAAGTTACTGAAAACAACTTATATTAGCTATACAATAGCCAATTGACCTGTAAAGGGTGGTCTTCGACTTTTGCAATGTAAAAGTATGTTTTAGTTTTAGTGTGGCACTTATTCAAACATCTTTGCTACCGCAGGTGTAAAATCTGGACTTGTAAACATGTATTGTACTGATTGGACTTGAACTTTGTGGTCTACCTTTACTGTCACATATTACTGCACCCCATCTTGTGTGCTGATTCACTCATTACTACACGCTGTCATGTTTGGCCTGACTTGCTCTGAGCAGAATGGGTGTCCATTAACCCTGGCCTACTGCAGTATAAACGACCAACAAACATGTGACCAAGAGGCAGGCCTACTGCTTTGGTCAGTGTGTGAACACACGCTCTCATTTATCAGTGCTACAGAGATCACATTCGGGACAAAGCCATCCATAGGCCCTCCAGCTGCAGTCTGGTACAAACACTTATAAGCAAACACCAAGCTCAGCAGCTCTTCACCGGTTTACAACATGGTCAGTCATCGAAGTGAATGTGTGGAGGTGGGGTAAGGACCTAAACAGAGAGCACTCTTCCTAAGAGAGGTCTAAGATTGCCCTTTAAATTGTGATGTATTTAAAGTTCCAAGATTGTTTTTTTGTTTGTTTGTTTCCCATGAATTGAAAAAACTAGGTGCTCCTCACAAGACTTTAAATAAATGTAACCAAAATAATACTGAATGCCTAAATTGTCAGCTTATTCTTAAATATTTCATTATGACAACTGAATATGCATCATTTTTATACAACAGTTGCTGGCTAACCAACACAACAGCATTAGCTCAGATGTTTCAGTAACTGTTGGGTGTTGGAGCTGTGGATGCTAGCTTTATGTTAGATTCAAGCTGTCAGTAAAATCCCAATCACCAAGTTTAAGTTTAATTCATGTACAACTAAGTGAAAACTTTGCATTGCATGTTAGGATTATAATTAGGAGAATATTATGTTCTGGTTACGATGAAAATGAATGCAAGTTGTAAAAAGACATGAACAAGCAAATCAAGATGACATCTCCAGAGGTCCAGCAGCATCATACAGTTGCTTTGAGGGCAAGTAAATGTTCTAAAGCTATTTAACATCCTCAGCATACGTTGCTCCATCTCCACTGATGGCATAATTAATTGGAATGTCTATTCTGCACAATGCATTGTCACCATTTTGCATTGTGATATCACAATGCCATGACTCACTGTTACACCCTTTTATCTTGCCACTCATCTCGCCTTCTGTTACCTTCTGTTTCATTTATTCATACAATGGAATCCCAAAATTGGCAATTAAAATAGAGGTCTTTTAGAGGTTCTTACTATTACACGCTACACATGCTTAACATGAAAACAAAAGACTGGGGTTCTAACAAAACTCTCTATTTTTTAATCAATTTCTGTCTTCTGCTCTGGCATCTGTGAATGATGAACGACGACTGAGAGACTAATATCCATATTCTCCTCTGTTTCCTTTATGCGCACATATCCCTCTGCATCTTTCTTTCACTATCTTCTCAACAGTGCGTGAAATTCGCCATTTTGCCTCCCAACTGTTGATCCGTCGCTCCGATTCGCCATTTCACATTTTTTAACTGTTGCTGCGGCTTCCGCGCGCACCTCCCTAATTGCAATAAGACGCTGCTTTATGAAATATGTGATAACGTAATCGCGTTTGGCACATAACAACACCAACTTTCAATTTCCTACGCTGACTATGCTTATAGCGGCGAGACAAGATCGCACAAGTTAACCAAACGGAACCGATTTCGGTGTCTGATCGCATCGTTCCGCCTGGGGAACAATTCTGGTCACTCTAGGAATGTGTCTCGGTTTAGTATTCCGCGCGCGCGACTTCCCCGCGTGCAGGTTCGGGCGCGTGTGATTTAGTCAGTCGGCGTTCTGTTGCACAGCAAACTGATAAGTCGTGCAGAAGTCACAAAGCAGGCGCGCGCTTAGTGTTCTCCATTGTTCAAATCACGCTAGTCGTGTTGTTCTCAGAACCAGCAGTTTTAGGCTAATAGACTGGCGAGACTTGTTAACTGTTTTTTTTTTTTGGGCGGTGGGGTGTTTGAGGTTACCAATGATGCAGTGATAACACTTGTTTTTTATTTTTATTTTTTTGTGCGCTTTGTAGAGACCACGCACGCGAGCGTCTGATCACTAGGTTTTATTGTCTGCAGCGTCTCTTGAAGAACTTGAATATGTGCCTGTACTGCAACAGCAGGTCAACAACTGTGCTACGTGAAGGCTGACCGATTTAAAGAAAAATGCCGTGTGCTGAGCGTAAATTAGGCGCCAATCTGCTGAGGAACAAAAAATGTCCATCAATTCTCCATCCACACCCTGCGCACACTGCGCATGCGCCCCGTTCAGACAAAGGATGGGGCAATTACGGATGAAAATCGACAAAAAAAGAGACACTTTTGTTCACAACAAAATACAAGCTACTCTCTAAAACCTACGTTAAAAATGCAGTCGAAAGAAAGAAGGATCCTTAATGCTTGCAAGTGCTTCAATGGCCATAAGCTCTTTATTAGAAATAAAAGGCAGCTCCTGCTTCAGTGATCAGATAAAGCAAACCTGTTCATGACGTGTATTATTCATGCATTTTTATATTAACAGTATAGTGTGTGTCGGTGTGAGCGCGCGCCCGCGAGCGCGTGCTTGTGTGCCAGTTAGACGTAGCGCTGCAAAATGTGTCACACCTCCACACTGAAACAAAGGGGTGTGGTGGTGGAGATAGACGTTTCTGTCAGTTCTCTTATTTTTTGGGAAAGAACACTTAAAGCGTCATTAATATTCTAAACAAAAGGCACTGTTGTTCAGATCTATCATAACTAGAATGTTACTCTAAATGAATGGCCTCGTTAAACTGCGTGTAAAAAGCAACTCTAGGTCAACAGCTGGTCTGTTAAATCAGTGTCAGTGATAAGACGCGTGTTGGTAGTTTTAAGGCCAAAATGGTATGGACGGCGGCTAAAGCGCTCGCTTTGAGTACAATCCTCCGTGTCAGAGAGCGAGGGTCTGTGAGACTCCGCGGTACACGCCCCTCTCTGCTCACAGTCACAGCATTTTAACCCACATTCTATTCGAAATTGTGCTACATGATCAATATCCCTTATTCGGCATGTAAACCACTATTGCTGAAATAAACATTTTGATTCAGATCTATTTCAGATATACAGATAAACGTTCCAAAAATAAATGAAACATGTTTATGATAAAAAGTAAATAATTGTAATAATAAAATGGGTTTCTATTATAGTGCACTGATCTTACCGTCGGCGGTGGTCTTTCCCTGACGACCCTGTCTCGAGTATCTTCTCGCTTTTTTACCTCGTGCGCGTGCCGGCGGATGATGCTTATTCGGGCTGTCCAGTCTAAAGCTCGCGCTGCATTTCTCTTTCGCGCGCGCACACTCTCGCGCATGGAGGTGGGTGGGAGAGTAAGTGTGTGTGTGTGTGTGTGTGTGTGTTTGTGTGTGTGTGTGTTTGGGGGGGTTCTGTTCGGCCCGGGGGTGGATGGAGTGGGGGGAGGGGCGCGCGTTCGTGCCTCCAGCTGGGACAGGAGCATCTCACAAAGATCAAACATACCAGCAATTTGTCTTAACGCACACTTATAAAATAACTATAATATTCTTTGCTAAATAATTTGTATGAATGGGCACCGAAATAACAAAAAGGAAGCAGACATAAAATAAAACGTTTTAGTTTATATTTCAAAAGTTTTTAAAAAAATGTTTTAGCCCGTTTAAACTGAGGCCACTGTGGTGGCAACGCGCGCAAGCGCGTCAGGAGCGGTCGCTCCATATACGGGATTCAGACCGCGTGTGCACGCGCAGCATCACGGATACAAAACTAGTCTCTTCCCGCCCCCTGGCCGGTTACCGATGGTGCTGCAGTATTAAACTGAATGACCCTTATCTTGGGGGTGGGAGGGAGAAAGCATAGGCAAAGAAAAGAAGAAGAAAAGAAAGGGGGAGAGGTGGAGAAAAGGAGCGAGAAAGAAAGAAAGAGAGAGAGAGAGAGAACAAAAAGATTGCCTGATCTACTAGCTAACATTAGCTATGCTAGAGGATACCTGCTATTGTGATGTAACACATTGATCCTTTGGAAAAGTGACCAATATTAGGATATGATTGTCATATAAACTCACCACTTACATGCAGCATATGCACTGCACATATGCAAGATAATAAACGTAACTGAACAAAGAAAGAAACATATTTTCTCACACACGCACCTGGGGAAAAGAAAAACTGTGCCAGTGCTGCACGCCACTCATCTGACGCTGTGGAGCTATAAACGCTGTTGTTATTCACATGATTACCACGAGATGGAGCCAAAACACCAGGCCAGTGCCAAGGACCAAACGCATTCAGATCTGCAGTCAAGCACCCACGTCCGGATATGAGCATGGTCAATAATACACAATACACATTTAGATGTTTATTGTTTAAATGTCAACTTTTGTAGTGGTTGTTCTAAACCCCATTAGACTGAAGCACCTGCAAACCAGTCTTAGGGAAATCTATGATGGCTCACAGCGTGTAGACATACCCAGCAAACACACAATATTGTCACAGTGTTGTCTGTTTTCTTACAACATTGTCAACAAGCACAATGTTGTCAACAGGTGATGCTGTTTACATTGTCTCAACAAGGTTGTCGCAGTACTCTTGTTTCCTGCTGTAATTTTTCATCAAAAAAGCTGTGATCAAGGTAGAATAAGAAGGTAAAGGTATTTAGCAAAAAACCTGAACAAAAATAAGTGCAGTTTATCATTCAAGCCACATTAGAGCAAATTGAGAACAAATAATGCAAACACCAGGTAAAACTTTTATGTTAAACATCAGTCTAAAGGTCTGCAAATTCTAAGAAAATAAGCTGTTAATTTTGTTTGTGTCCATTTTTTTAACAACCATTTTTAAATAAATTAATGAGTTTTTAATTATACGATGAGTTGAGTTGAGCTGTGTTAAATTACAGGTTGAATAGGCAAAAGTACCTTGTGATGGACACATGTAACAACAACAAAAAAACAGTAGGATTTCTTACTTAGCCAGAAAATTGAGGCCAAAAGACAAGCCTGTCAAAAATGACAAGAGATAAGGGACATTCATTTTAGACAGACTTATGTTGTGCAGTTTATACAAATCCCTGTTTTGTAAAACACCCCCTAGATATTGTGTACAACATGAAAAAACTCTTAGCCAATGATATTGAGACTAATGCTGATCATTAAAAAACAAATTGAAGATATAGGAGGGACGCCAGCCATGGCAAGTCTTCCCAGAAGTGGATGGTCTTCCAAAATTTTCTTCAGGACTCCCCAGTTAGAGAAAGATAGGGCCAAAAATTGTATCCTTGAGAGAGTTGCACAACGAGTATAAGGGCCATTAATGTTTGTTGCGAAGAACCTTTTGGAAGATGTTGGTTACATCTGGCCAGTGTCTGGGTCTATTCTCAACAAAATAATTACACATTACTCATTACTTCTTATAAAAAGTAATGTATTACTTATTTGCTCGTAGTGGAAAGTAACTTGTTACACTATTTTTTATATTACTTTTGCGTTACTCTGCCCACATATGAGCACAAACCCTATCCTAACAATAAGGACATACACAAGTTCTTTCTTTTATGCTTTTACATAAAGTACAACAAAACCACAAAATGCAACAAAATTGGTTAAATCCAGCCAATCTGGTACTTCACAGAAAAAATTGTGGCAAAAGTCTCAATTACATGTACAGTGGTTGGGTGCTGTGGTTTCACTGCCGCCCAGCCCAAATCTGATGTGTTTGCTGCCCTCCACCCAATGTGCGCCAGGATAGGCTGTAGTACCCCTAACAAAAATGTCTTTCAGCTTCTTTGTTATTTTATATGTAAACCATGAGGTTATTAAGTACAGAATACTTGGCAAAATTAGACTTTATGCAGAGTGATAACTGAATTGCACTGCAATGTTTTAAAGTGAGGAATAATTAATATTACACCATAAACTTGTTATAACAGCTGTGGCTGTTGTTCTTAAGCGTGAGGTTTGAGCTTAAATTTTTCCAGATGTGCTGCCAACATGGCAGCCATAATCCAGCCATAATGCACCACTATAGTCCCGTGGAAAACCGTGTTTCCATGCCAACAGACCTGGTCAACCAGAGAACTTAGAGCTCAAATTGTTAGTAATCAGCTGACTGTAAACAAGTATTTACTGTAAACAAGGGCCACAGCAGAGTTTCCTGAGGGTTTTCCTCTGATATCGTTGACAGGTTTCTGAAACTGCCTAGCATTAGAGTCTAATAATATTTGTGCATTTGTTTTTTTATCTATTTATAGTCATTGTGATTTTTAGTCACTCACTAAAGTGTCATTCAGAAAACAACATTTCTCTCTGTCTACTGTCCCTGCCCCCACTTTTTCACCCTCTCACCCTGCGGAAGAACTAAATCTTTATCAGGCATCTGAAGCCAAAGGAAATGTTTATGTTCCTGTTCCTGTGCTGAAATACTCATTGGATCTGAGTGTGTGTGAGTATGTGTGTATGTGTGTGTATGTGGTACAAAGATCACTAAAGTACACAGAACTTTCTGAACATCCCATAGCCAAAAGGAGCTGACAGCACACTCTAAATCTAAAGAGGCACAACTCTTAACAATTCTTCCTATACTTTCAGCAAAAATTATTCTATATAGAGTGGTAAGAAAAAAATAACTGAACACTTTAGAATTACTTGGATTTCTCACAGAATCATATACAGGTTTTCTGTATAGAGAAGAAGCACTTAACTGTGTGTTTTCTGTATCTGTTCTATGTAAGTCCGTTATCTTTAATAAAGATAAAAAATATTTTTTAGGTTATAGCATAGCCCCATCAGTACAACTCAACATACTTAATGGTCCTTGATCATGTACGATCTTGTGTGCATACATTATTGCATTTGTGGCTTTTGTAAGCCTGTTTAAAGTAATCACTGAGCTTTAACTCTGCATATACAAGGCTTAAAATATCATACAGAATGGAACATTATTTACACTTCACTGGAAAGTTTTAGCTGTTTATGGTACTGCCATACAGTACTGTGGTTTTAGGAAAATTAGAAAATTTGATTAAACAGCTATTTAGTTAGCTCTAGATAACAGTTGGAATATAATTCCATTTATTCCATAATTCCATAATTCAATTTATTGCACAAACACACCTTTTCTTTTAGGACTTTTTTTCCTTGCACAATCAAAAACAAGAACTGACCCAAAGGGAACCATTCAAATTTGCGGTTATACATCTAGTTCATGTTTTTTTATTCTAGTTCACCATCATACAAGCTGGAACCATCATAACCACTTTAAAGCATCTCATTTGGCCAATTAGCCATACTTCTTTCTTATAGGCTGATATTATTCAATGAAAATTATGAGTTATGCAATAGTTTTATGAATATGAGTATGACCTCCCTAACTGTACCCTCACCATAGCAAAGTATTCACAAAGTAATACTATTAAAATACTATATTAATATACCATTCTGCCACACATTCTTGTGTTTATTGGTTAGGAAAGGTTGATTGGTGACTTTACCCTTATGCAGAGGAATAAGGCTGCCATGTAGCTTGAAACCTACTTGACTGTGCAAAAGGCACTTGAGGACATTATATTAAAAAGCCATTTTCCAGACAGGAATCTTTTATTTGCTTTTATTTAATACATAAATACTTTTAATACATAAAGTGGTGGTTTTATTTATAGAATTTAACAAATTCATGCAGTGTCTGGGGCGTCCAGGTGAAATCCAGAACTAAACTTTGTTCTTTAGACTGGCTTAGAAAATACTATCTACTTTTTTAAAATAAGATATTTATGCTACGTTGTATTGTATTTATGCTTATTTACATCTGTTCTTGCTGGTAAAACACACATATTCCTAAGATAAAGAGTTTTAAACAATGAGCTTTTGCACAGTACAGTACATGAAAATAAATCACACTTAAGTTTGTCATACAAAAAAATGTTATTGTCAACTTAGTCCCAACAGTTACAAGCGTCTCAACTGTATGAAACAATTTTTTATGAAACAGCCAATTAAAACAACAATAACACACCAGACAATCACATTGACAACATGCTTTCAATATCAATAAACATGAAAAAATACCTTTTGACTTCAGTTTTCTGCAAAATGAAACATTTCAATAACCAGTTGTGTTAACTAACAGTTAATGCCAAGTCTGTGTGGAGTTTGCATGTTCTCCCCATGCTTAATTGCCAAAACACAATTTTGTAAACTAGTCTGGTTTTATCAATGACTTAACACAATTCACAAAACCACACACCCAACTGCAAAATACCTCATGTATCCTGCAAAATGAAGCACTGCAACCAAAACTACATACGGCATTATCAAAATCAAACTTTTGCACCAAATGGCACACAATTCATATTACCAGATTTTTGTCTAACCAACTAAACACTGTTGGGCATAATAAAAAGCACTTTCATCTTTAGCAAGCTCTGCCATAATACAAAAAAAGTCCAGATTGTTCACAGAAATATTTGCAGATACACACACATGTTGTTATATTTTTATTTTTCACCAAACATGTCAGTGCAACATATACATAGCAGATATATTTACACTGGAGTGAACAAAAATAAAAATTTTGGTTACATACATGTATTCCAGTCTAAATGTCCGGATGAGAGAGGCAACAGTAAAACGGCTAAATTTGGGCTCCTCTCTCTGTCCAGCCTCTCGCATTGTCAGCCCATGGTTGATGACATGATCAACTAAGGTTACTTAGATTTCAATTGAAAGTTGTTGTCTTCTTTGGCCTCTACTGGTCCTCTACTAGCTCTACCCCTACCTCTCAAATATTGTATTTTTCCCACAAAACAATGTGCACAGTGTACATCCAAACCAATATGCACATCAGAATCAGAATCAGAAATACTTTATTGATCCCAGGGAGAAATTGCAGTTATTGCAGTAGCAGCCATTGTGTAGAAGAATAAACACTCTAAAATAATTTACAACATAAAATAAATTTCATATGTACACATGTATAAGTCTTATGATACAATAGAATAATAAATGTAAAGTGACTGTGGCTATAGTAATAAGTACAGATATACTGTATACAGCAGTAAGAGTTTAGAAGTAGGAAAGTTATTGCACATTTGAGTTGTTGCACACATAATTAAATTATTGTTCTATTGTTATTACTGTACATGTGAAAGGTGTCATACGTTAAGGGAGGAGTTATAAAGTCTGATAGCCACTGGTAGGAATGACCTCCTGTGGCGTTCTGTAGTGCATTTTGGTTGAATGAGTCTCGCACTGAATGTGCTCCTGCGTCTCATCACTGTGTGATAAAGAGGGTGGGAGCCATTATCCATGATGGCCTGTAGCTTAGACAGCATCCTCCTCTCAGACACTGCCGTCAGCGAGTCCAGCTCCACACCCACAACATCACTGGCTCTGCGGATCAGTTTATTAAGTCTGTTGGTATCTACAATGGTCTACATACAAAAACACAGAAGGATTAACTATTTTAAGTTATGGTAAAAACAACTATGCTGCATCCTCTCTTCTGTTTGGGTCTGGTCACCGCACCTCATCCACATCACAAGCAATGTGAGAGTCCTACATCTTTTTGTGAGGTTGAATCCGTCCTCATCAGTGAAGATGAACTGGTGCGCCACAGTAGCCACCTCTAGCTCAAGGACTCAACACATATGACAATATCAGAAACAGACATGGAGTGGTCACTACTGTGAAGCACAATTATTATGATTACAATACACAACCATGTAAGTGGGTTAAGGAACAATTTATACAGTGTTGAGAGTATGCATCAATTGTGGGATTGTATAGGACGTACATAGTCATATCACAATTCTTTGACACAATTCTTTGACTCTTTCTGAATTACATTTCAGTGGCATCCTGTAGACCTACTCCATCCTCAGATTATTTCTGCGCAAGACATGGTCCAGCGTTGATAAGCTCACCCTACCAATATTTAGAAATATCTAATTGTTTTTTATTATTTTTCTTTGAATTTGCTGTAATGTTATGGTGTTATTTTCTATGACCATGTTTATGATTTAGTTTCCTGTTCAGGAGACAGAAGACGTTCCTGTCCACCTTGTGTTGCTAATCTTTCAGTTCTGCAATACAAAGAGTAAAATACTATAAATACAATGTAGGAATACAAAGTATGAATACATTTCCTAAATACTTGAAACATATTTTATTTTTACAGTCCTACAGAATAGTCCACAGACAGTACTGTACTACTGTACTCATTGAGTACTGTATTGATATGCAGTACTGCAGTTTTCTAGTTAGAGTAGTAAATTTGTCTGTACTCTTTGCCCAGCCTCCCTCATTGTTAGACCATGGCAAAGTGGCTCAGATCTCATCAGAGATTACGGTCCTTGGCCTTCCTCGTCCTCCCCATCCTCCTCCTCTTACTCTCAGTCCTATGGCTCTGCCTCTGTTTCCAATGTTGGCATCCATTGCTCCAAAACAGAAGAGCTTAAAGTTCTGATTGCTAATTGTAAACCTATGTGACAGGTGTTTGCTCATGTGATGAGTCAGTGTGCATAGTAGTGCAATTAACTTTAGGGTTTTGAATAATAGTGTGTTCCTTGTGAAAACAAGATTTTCTTCATGAAAATTGTGTGTAGTGTTTTAAAATAATGTGTTTTAGAACTGCAATTTAAGTGTAAAGCAGGAATTGTGCTTGTAATTTAGCAGAATTGATTCAGGGGGTTGGTGCATGAGTTACATGTTGTGGTCATTATGTCTCAAGTACCAGTATTTGTGCATAAACAATCAAGAAAAATTGTAATTCCTGATTGAAGTTGTGACAGTTCAGCCCGGTGTCACATATATTTGCCAATTATCTCCAGTAGTGTCATTTTGAATGGCAGTGTTTTGATATGGCAAACTTGTGACTTTATGTCAGATTGTTGTGTGTTATGCAGAGAACCATGTTCAGTTTGTTTAAAAGAGCCATTTTAAATTGCAAAAGTTTAGAGTTTAGAGTTTTGGAGACTTGAAAAGAGGTTGCGCTCTTTGTGTGTCAGTTTAAATAATTGTGCTATGCATGTAATTTTAGTGTGTTATCAATTGGAAATAACTGTAACTCCTCCAACAGTCCAAAGGCATGCATGTCGCTCCAAATTGCCTGTGTGTTGGGCATGCTATTTTACTGACTTGATCTTGAATTGCTTTGTGTAACTGTAAAGTTGTGCAGAAATGACTTTGTAAGCGTCTCCTAACATGCAATTTGCATGGAAGTTCCACTGAGAAAGTCAGTCTTGAGAATTCAATGTTTTGACCTCTATTGTTCTCTGACATGTAGGTCAAAAGTCAGCACTGTTGCCTCAAGTTTAAAATGGTGTGTGTCTGTCTGACAGTGTATCTGGGATGTAGGTCAAATGTTATTATCGTCTAGAAAGTGAAAAAAGAAAGTTTGAAAAGAGATGTGTATGTGCTTGTGTGTAATATATATATATACACATTACATTTACAGCATTTAGCAGACGTTCTAATCCAGAGCGATTTACAAAAGTGCTAAGTGTTCGGTCAGAGTATGTATCTCTATCTAGTACAAACAGGTTTAAGTCCAAACTACTCGAGCTCAAACACAGCCATAAACAAGTGCTTGTGCTTATACCTAGAAAGAAGACAACAAAATATAAGATTAGACACAGTGCAATACCTAGCAAGACTGGAATACCTACAGAGAAGAGAATAAATACAAGACTACATACAGTATCAGTGCAATACTTGAGAGCAAGGTTGAAGGATGACAGCAGCGGTTCGAGACATGATGACTGGAGCTTGTTCGATGGAAGTCACCAAGGAGAATAAGCGGGGTTCCATCAATGGGAAGAGACTCAGAAGAACATCCAACTCGTCTATGAAGTTACCTAGAGGAGAAGGAGGGTGATAAATGACAATTATATGCAGTTTAGTGGGAAAAGATACAGTAACAGCGTGATATTCGAAGGAAGAAATAGAGAGATGGGAGAATGAAAGTGGACTTCCACTTCCTAGACAAGAGCAAACCTGTGCCACCACCCCTGCCAGTCTGTCTCGGAGAGTGGGAGAAGTTAACGGCAGAGGATAGGGCTGCTGGAGTTGCAGAGTTCTCAGGGGTGATATATATATATATATATATATATATATATATATATATATATATATATATATATATATATATATATATATATATATATATATATATATATATATAGCAGATAACACGTGTTAACAAATATATAAGTTTTGTTTCGATTAAATTAACTTTAGCAATTAATAACAAAAAAATTCTGCTACACTTACAGTATATCGTAAGTATATACAATTGGGGCAAGTTGTTGCAAAATGCAAGTGTAAAGCTAGATATCTGATGTTGATACTAATACCTTATCATCAGTCACGATTCCTGAACTGTACTTTGTTAATTATCAAACTGAAAGTGTGTGTGGTTTACAGCATAAATAAGAGTGCTGGAATTGTGTATTTTCACTAACAGTAACAGATCACAGAAATCTAAATTTAAGTTTTGGGAGTTTTTTCAAGCAGATATACTTACTGATGATGAAGTCACAGCCTGTCACATGAATGTCATGCTGGCTAGTGAGGCTAGTCAGGTCTGCCGAATGTTCAGCTATGTTGAAGTTGCAGCGTTTTAAGATTTATAAAGTTGGAACAGAAAATCAGAACATGTTGTGCCACATCATATAATTAATAATAATATTAGTAATAATAGTAATAATAAACCTATGACTATAAAAAATGTATTCAATGTTTTCCAAAATGTGTATTGTTGTTAATGACTAATGATAAGATTAGAAAGAAAAGTATGTTGCAACATAATATCACAATAATGATAAATACACTGTAGAACATTATGCAGATCTTAAAACCTAAAAAAAAAAACTTACTGGGTTAACTTAATATGTTGAGTTCATTGAACTATAAATAATAAGTTAACCAAAGTGAAACACAGATTATCTATCAGTTTACTTCATTTTACAAGTTCAGTGAATTCACCTAAATTTTTTTAAGCTTAAAAGTTTTTTTCCAGCGTATTGTCATATTGCCCACCCCTATATTAAAGGAATTCAGTTGGTACCTTTAAGGTATTTAATTTTGATACTCTGCCCTTGTCTACATCTTATTACAATTGACCTTAATCTCATTAAGGCCAGTCTTGTTCTAAAACACTTTTCTTTGCTTCAAATGAAAGCATCTTGATCTCTGTTGTTTTTTGGGATATGGGCCAAAGGTCAGCACTGTTTAGAAAGCCACTTAGCCTCCACTGCAAACAAGTACAAGCTTAGAAAGTGGAACCCATAGGAAAGAAAAATTACAAATGAGAGCTCACATGAGTGTCCTCTTGAGTTTTAGTAGAAATCTCTGTCACACACCATGCTTTGATTGGACAACAACGCTCATGTTTATCTGCAACTGAACAGACAGGAATTTCAGTTGTTGAACTCAACCATTTCTAATTCAAGAAACTTTAAGATTTGACGCAGTGAAGAATTATTTTCACATGATATCCTCCAGATATATCTCATGTATTGCTTTGTCCTTTGTCCAATGCTATTTCTACGAAGGAATTTTAAGTGAATCATTATTACGTCTTCTTAGCTCTGAAAGAGCAACTTTTGAGCATAACAGTTTTGCTTAGGGTGTTCACATGTGTCGCTTACATACAAACGTACACAGTCATTGTTCATGGTCACTGAAGCTTTGTGAGCAGTCAAAATAGCAGGAAGCAAAAGGAAGCAGTTATGGCCAGGCCCTGCCGGCTCAAGACCTGGCTCCTACAGTGATGCAAGCTTAATGCTGATAAGATCTGTAAGTGCTCAGTCAGTGTTGGGGCAGGTCCTTCATTCTCTCTCTTCATTCTGCTCTCACTTATACTATGATTCTTTGTCATGGTCATAGAGTCATGGAAAACAACAAAGTGTAACAGAGTGTTTTCATTGCTCAGACACACCTGATTCAGCTCATGAGTCAGGTGTGATGAAAAACGAAATCATAGGATTATTGGGAAATATTAGAATTATGTTTTGGTCAAGAGAAAAAAGAAATGAGTAGATCATTACTCTTTAGTCAAAACATTTTTTTTGTATTCTAAATATTCTCTTGAGGTAAAATTTGTTTGGCTTTATGTATTTTTACATGACATGTTTTTTTTATTTATTTTTACACCATTTTCTGTTTGTATTACTGTGCCTATGTCTACTTTATGTTAAAAATGGTGCTTTGTTGATTCAAAGGTTCTATTCTGGGATTTTCAAAATAACCTCAATCATTTTAAATATGTACCTTTCTCAGAAAATTGTGATAGATCATTCGTTCAGCATGGCCAAATTAGCAAACAGCTAAGTCCTTGTATACTTCAAAATTATGTTGACCTGCATTTTCAAGACATTGACCTCAACTTCAATAACATTAATAATTGCATTATTAGTGACTGTTGAGTCATACTGACATGTGAGTTTTGGAAACAGGGCTATCATGACAGTGATCCCAACATGCTTCCTAGCCAGGAACAGCTGGAAATGGTGGTTTATTTCTTGATTTTGTAACTGCAATGACTTGGAACAGTCAAACCCAGGTCAACAGCAGGCACAACAAAATCAGCAGTTTATTAACTCTGCTTCTGAAATCCTACACAGTTTAGGTTCAACTCAAGTCTTTAACACACCTGGTGGTAGATATCTAGGAACAGGGCTAGAGACTTATGCTGTAAAATTAGGCATTGGTAATAGCACAGGTTTTCTTTTTTATTTGATATCTAATAGGTCCATGGCTAATGTCCCAGTGTACAGATATTTTCATATGTGTTGGTATTGTAATGCTAGCCTTGTGCATGTAAAAACTGGAAATCCTTTTGATTTCTACAGATAAACTCCATAGGGCTAGGACAAATTATTTGAATAGTTAGTATTTGTTACTTATGTTGGTATTTCCTTATTGTGTATTTAAAAAATGGACATGGTATGAGCATTAGATACACTTTCCCCATTCTTTATTCTATTTATTGTATCGTTTTGTGCGTTTCTCTTAGTGTAATATTGTTCTTGTTACATGTCATACATGTGTGTCTCACCAAGACAAATTCCTTGTATGTGTGACATACTTGCCGAAATAAACAATTCTGATTCTGATTCTGAAAAAAAGCCTACCCAGTTACTGGATAGTGCTGGGCTGAAATTTGAAATTGGTTAAGCTAACACACACACTCACAAATAAAAACACAATGTGTTGTGTTTTTTTTTTTGGGAAAGATGAATATTTTAGATAGTAAGAGCAATTAAATAGTGCTTTACTGCTTGATTAGGATTGTCAGTTTTCAGGTGCCACATTTTTTAATCAAACACAGCAAAGACTTTAATGTAAACACTGTGGTGCAGGGGGCGAAACGGAATAATTTGCTTTTTTATTGTTTTTTTAAATGAACCAAGCTGATTATTTGTATCTGGATTATATTATGCTCTAAAAATCTATAAATCATATAAAAATATTTTTTTCTTTTGACAGTTTATGTTGATCCTATTTTTTTTGTGTGTTTTGTGTCTTTGTGGATTTCCCTACCCTCCGTGTTCCTGCCTGCTTTTTTGACAATACCCTAAATAAAAGACACTCTTACATGTACCCAGTCTCCTTATCTGCCTTGCCAGCCCTGCTGTTACAGAGAACTTGCTTATCAGTCTAGGTACCACAAAGAAAACCATTTCTGATTTTTCTTTCAGAACCTATTTGTTTGCATCAAAAATTTAACGATGATACAAGAGTAGTACTCAAGGATTGAGTGGGTAAGAAGTAGAGTCAGTAGAATTCCTGGTGGGCTGCTTACTGTGAGCTAATTATTTAACACATAAGCACAAGAATGTTCAGAAAAAAAGCAAATAAAAAAGCAACTGCCTTGAGCAGCAAAATATATCAAATTGTTTTGTCACCTATGAGGAACTTCAACACAAAATACAGCATTTTCCAGGTTCTCTCTAAGTGGCTAAGGAGCATCACTTAGAACTATGCTGAAGTTTTTGTTTGGAGGAATCTCAAGAGTTTGAAGAAGAAGTGTAGGATATGGATTTTAAGTTTGGTTTGTGGCCAAATTAGCTAATAAGCTTGTCTGTCTGACTATAAAGTTATCTTTCGTTAACTCTCTGGATTTAGCTATATATATATAGTTTATATAACTTATAACTTTGAGAGATTAGCACATTAAGTGGGACTATGTTGGTCATGGTTTCATCCAGTCCAGTCCTGGTTGACACAAAAGGCGGTGATTTAAATTATTAGGTTTACTTCTAGCCTTCAGTTTTTTATGTTGCGGTTAAAAGATGTATATATGTGGTAGAAAAGAAGTGTGTTAAATGGAGATGTATAAAAGTATATCTGTACCTTAAAGTATGTTGTTTTCTGTCTGTCCAAAGCTGAAAACATGGCTGATAGGAATGTTTATATATCCTTTGTTGTTTCTTCTTGTCTTGGTACATCTCAGCTGTCTGATTAAAGGTTTTCTTTTTAAATGTTTTGTTGTCTTCTAGTTTTGTTGTGCTGAGCTAATACATGCTTTATAGTGAAGATGTTGCAGTGTTGTTGTGGATATGTGAATCCAGCTGTTTGATTGGTTGCTATTGTTTCATATCATGGAAAAAATGATACAATGTGTAGAGTGATGACTATACACATTAGTCCTTACTAACTAGAAGACTGTTGTTAGAACTAGTCTACAGCATGATGGCAGTGCAGATCATTAGCTAGTTTAGAACAAATATTTACAAAGTTGGCCTATGCACTTTATGTGTTTGTGTGTAAAATTTTGGGTGGGCTGGTCTGCATCATGGCTATGGGTTTGAAAACAAGTCACACTTCGGCCCTGGTAATACTGTAATTCTTGATGAATTTAAATACAAATATGATTCTACTAGACAGACATGCATTGTTTTAAATTCCCACAACTTATTAGACCAGGAATTTGTATGTGTTTTCTGAAGGCCTCTGGTAATACATAAGGTAAAACAGTAGTACATCTGAAAAGATATGTGTTCTTAGGGATTTTTTTGCCTGCACATTTTGACTGTCCACCATGAGCGAACTTTTTAAACACAATTATTTCTCAAGGCTAAAACATAAACACAAACGTATCATAAAACAATGCCTCTCGTGTCAGGCGGCGTGTTAGTAACAATTTTATGTATTGTTTATATCTAAGTCAGCGATTTTTTGTAACATCGGCGTAATTTCCCTTCATATAGCGTATACGGTATACGCTTCTTTATATAGAATCTGTTCGAATCTGTCGGATACGGCACACTGTCTGAAGTTTTCCAGAGACACTGGACTTCTTGAAGACGCTACTAGCGCCTGTCGAGCTACCTCACTTCAGGAACAGCAGGAGGAGCGCGCGAGTGTCCCGGACTTCTATCATGTTTTTTCATTCAAACAGTGCGCGGGGAGGAGCCACGGCAAAGAGCCGATTCAGCGGAGTCGCTGCAAACTTTTGGCTCGAGACAGCCGGCCTACTCGCTGTTTAACGCCGCGCGTGTCACACCGGCACATACAAAAGTGCGCCGGTCACCTTGCGCACACTCCACGGAATTAAACCGCTCGCAGGAGTTGGCGCTTCGTTTTTTATACTTGCAGTGGAGTTTTCAGCATCTGTAACGTCTGAAACAAAGACGTATCCTCGCGCAGAGACGGAGTGAAACGAGCGAACACGAGCTGAAAAGTCAATGTGATGGAGTAAGAGTTTTACACGTATGCCGTTTAGTTTGGCTTATGTAGTTCAGCTGCGAGTCCACTTGGCTAGTGGACAGTAATCAGGACCATGGATAACTTTTTCACAGAGGTGAGTGCAAAATAAATTAACACCACTGTAAGAAACTGATCTGAAACTGAAGGGCTGTTCTGACAGGCTGGGGCAAGAAAGAACGTGCACAAGTTTAACATCGTTCAAATTTCAGTCACATTCGTATTTTCCTGTAACTGTCTATCCTGTTTAGTTGCTTTTATTTCTAGTCTCTTTAAGAAAGAGTGAGAGTGACAGAGAGGGCGTATAATAGTGTTTGCGTTGGGAGAAAAAACAGCTGTTTTCAACTTACATTAGTTTCACGTGAATGAAGTATGTCATATCAGAATATTTGTATTTTCCCTTTACTTATTTTTGCCAGTAACTGTGTTAATGTCGTTTACTCACGTGGAACTGTTGACGTTTGAATCTCTATGTGCGTGCGTGTGTGTATTTGTTCACACAGTGACCCGGTTCTGCTAAAGCTGAATATTTAGCTCTCCTTTACCTTTCCTTTACCTTTACCCCTCCCAACACACACACACACACACACACACACACACACACACACACAAAATCTGTGTGTTGAAACCTATCACTGATTTTACAGACAAAGCTTATCTGCCCCATGTTAATTGTTTTTATGGAAGTTGTTATTATGGAAATTCATCAGCCGTGGCCACTGCAAAGGTAGCCCAACTGAAAAAAAATGGAGTATGGACTCATTGTCACCTCTTGCTGTAGAAAGTGGTATTACGAGCCAGTATGGGTTAGCGTGCTAACTTTCTATATGTCTTTGCAAGATGATACACACCATCTTTGACATACTGTCAAAACTCAGAATGCTATTTCTTCACATTCTGTTAAGAATTTTAGTTAATTTCGTAATGCTTTAAACAAAAAAAAGTCATATATTGCTCCTTTATTAAATGAGACAGGTGAGGATTGATAATCCTATGTCAGTCACTGAGGCACTGTTGGGACCTGTTTTATTTTTTTGACTCTAAAAATGTATACGACTGATCCAGTTTTGCAAAAGTCTCCTTGACTTATGATCATCTTAACTAGGAGGGAAAGTGTTAAGTGTGATGCTTGCTTTACCCCTAAAGAATTATGTTGGAGCTAAGATATTTCTGTGAAACCTTATTAGTATTCTTAGTATTTCTTTCTTTATTTATTGCAGAATTCTGTTATAAACAGTAATTCAGTGTGGTTTGATGTTTATTGCGATGGTTCATAGAAAGTTATAAACTCAATGCCACAAATAAAGATATTATTTATCATTCATAACCAACAGTGAACCTACGCATGTGTTCTGAGTTTTTATATATATTATTGATAAAAATCTGAAAAAGTAATTAACAAAATATTCCCAGGCATCAGACAGTGTATTCATGAGAGAGCTGGTAGAACCATAAAGCTGTTCACATGTTTGGTTCCTATCATCACTATTGTCAATAGTAAGTTTCTTTAGAGCAGAGCGTTTCCTACCAAAACACTCTATAAATGTTTACATCCTAACTATATGGGACTTTTGAAAACTGGGTGAAGCTCCCCTTTAAAATGTATGCTGCAGTCAGTCAGAAATGATCCACAGTCAATCCCACTACTTATTTAGTAATTTTGAGAGTCAACACATTGTCTTTCAGCAAATGTGCTATTTGGGTTACGTGGATTTTAAGAGCAGATCTGAATCAAAAATATATTCAAAGAATTACTTTCCAGTGTCGGTGTGTGGTAGTTGGACTACAATGTGGGCTTTATTGAGCTTCCAGACGTTCCGTGACGAACGGTTACGAAAGTTTAGTGATGAGTATCAGTGGTATCTGTGGCTGGCGACTGCTCTCTCATACTGACGCTATCAGCACGAGAGGTCTTGCGTGAGTCACACGTAAGTATTTAAAAAAAACAAAAACAAAGCCTCCTCGCACTGTCAACGATTACCCTCACAGGCGTGACGGTGTGAAAACCCTTTCCTACCTACCATTACAGCTCACGTCTTTCCCACCTGGAGCAGGCTGGGGCAGTCACAGCCTCGTGCTGGTTTGGCCTGTGACCAGTGGCAGTGAAATGGCATGCAGGCTTTTTTTTGCTCTATAGTGTCAAATATCATCCGGCTGCTGCTGCGTGTCTGGAGGGCGAATGGTGAGCACAAAAAGGCAGTGTTTAAAGAAAAAAGGGCCTGGGCATTCCCCTTATGCCACTTATTCCTCTTAAATTAGAACGAGAATTCTTCTGTCCAGTGCAACAGCAAGTATTTCTCACGCTGCATATTTAATGTATGGGAGACAAGGGTCGGTGTTTGTGGACCAGTCTTTATTTGTTGTTTTGGTTAAAAGTAAAAGATCAGAGTTTTAGTTTTGAAGTCCATTAAATGTGTCATATGTTTAAAGATATATCCTGTTGCTAGATCTTTTATCTATTTATTTATTTATTATTTATTTATCTTTGTCTTGAACTGTAATTACTTTTAAAGGCACAGAAAGCAATGTTAAACCAGTATACTTTTATGTCAAATTCAGTGAATAGCTTCTCACTCTCTGCTAGCTGTGCGTTCTGTTTGGGCACTGGGGAAAAAAATCTGATGTTCAGATTGGGCGATATGAACACAAAATGTTGTATTTAGACATTAATGGCAAGATATCATTACATAAATAGTTTTTTAATAATCATAGTAGCAGTATAATAGTATTAAAACACTGCAGAAATAATTATATTTAGTATCCTTCCAATGGAGCGAAACATAAGACTTATAATAAAGCCTCACGATATATAAATGCACAAGCACGGCACAGCATGAGTGGCAAAACTGAACGTGTTCATGTTGCTTCATGCACATGCTCAGTTATACCCTTAATTTGTGCACATGTAGTAATTATACTTTCGCAGCAGAGTGTCTCCATAAACGGACAGTTACATTACTCGCTGTGTTGTTGTTTGCTTTAATGTTATATGGTATTTGCCTGTACAGTGGACAAATACAGGGAGCTTCTAAAAGATATATCTTTTATTGTAATTATTATTATTAATATTAGCATTGTGCCAAATATTCCCATAACATGTTTCAGGAATTCCAGGAAACATTTCCTAACACTGTTAGTGTCTTTTTTACTTAAGATGTTTAGCTTGTATTTGCTGTTAGTGGGTCAGCCTAACGTACGGCACGCCTTAGATATACAACAGAGTATGAAAACTGTGACAAACAACACTGCTCTATCAAGTGAAAGTAAAAAGGTCTTACAAGTCCAATAAAAGTCTTCAGCGGTAGTTTGTGTATTAAAAGTACCTCTAAACTACAATGATAAGTCACTTATTAGAAACAATTACTAGTTCCGGCTCTAGCAGGTGTGTTTGAGTGTTTTTCAACAGGTTCGTGTCTACCTAAAGGTCGACTGGTGTGTCTGTGTGTCTGTTTGCACAACTGTGTGAGTCGCATGTGTGTCTGCATTATTTGAAATGTGAGCGTATATGCGTGTGTGTGTGTGTGTGTGTGTGTGTGTGTGTGTGTTTGTGTTTGTGTTACACAGCGAGTCAGTGAGGTTACTGTGTCCCTCTACACACAAGCAACTCTCCTCTACCTGTTGGGACATGGTTATCTGTGGGCTGGCCAATCAGAGTGCAGGATTAGTTTAGATCAGGCTAAATGTAAACGCAGCACAGCCTGCAGTGGCCAACACACAATCAGCCCATTAAACATTGTTTAAAACCTTTAACATAATAAAAGAGCATGTCTAAATCAGTTCTTATTCTGTAGTCTATGCTATAGACACATTTCTTACTATGTAACAGCTATATGAAACAGGTCTGATTTGTATGCTCTAATAACGTAAGGGATGTAATTGGATTTATTTAATGCTGAGTGGGATTATATAGAGGGTATTTGAAGCAGCTCATTGCACTGTGGATTGTGTGTCACGTTTGTAATTTGGAATGAATGCGTGTTTGCCATAGACGTGCCTTTGGCTTACAGGAATGTACAGTTGTACAGTATTTAAATTGTTTTAAGTGCACTGTTGGGTTTTTAGTGTGCTTTTAGAGTACAGTCTTGTAACAGGGTGTTACTGTTTGCGGGAAAGTAACAAATAAGAATTAAAATTAGCATTTATTTTTAGCACAGTATTTATTGTATGTGTACATAAGTATATGTGTGCATAGGATTTTTTAAGCATATGTCTTGTCTTTTAGCTCAGCAGATAGATAAGCCTTTGTGTTACTGTGTCAATATAACACTAAATCTGTTTGTGTATGTGTGTGCCTGACAGTCGTGTGTGAACTAAGTGTGTCTTTCAGCTGCGAGTGTGTATGACCAAGAACTAGTGCATGTGTGGGTTGATGACTCTTGTGTGTTTTCCTTGAAGTTGTAATAGGGAATGTAACAGTGTACTGTAAATCATGTATTGTAATACATTAGCCTCTTTACATGAAGTCCAGAGTAATAGTAAGTAAAGATATGTCTCAGTGTAATGTACAAACACATTAATTCTCTCTACCTGTCTCTCCCTCTCACTCTCTCTCTCTCTATCCCTTTTACATCTGTTCTTCTCTCTCCTTATTCCTTTTGGCTATCTGTGTCCCTATCTGTTTTTCTCTCTCTCTCCTTTCAGCTTTTCATGCTACAGCCTTTTCTCTCACTCAGTTTCCTCCTTCGCTTCCCCTCTTCTCTCTCTCTCCCCTCTGTAGCTTTTTTTCTCGTTTTCTAGAACTCTCATTCTCCCTCTTTTTTCCCTTTCCCCATACTTTCTCTTTTCTTTCCCCTTTCCTCTGTCTTTCTCTGTATATCTTCCTCACACTCTCTTTCCGTTTCTAGCTGCTGCTTTCTCTGATCTTTATTTTCCATTTCCTGTCTTGTTCATATTCAGATCTCATGCTCTCCTTTTCCCTTTTCCTGTCTAGCTCCCTCCCTCTTTCCTTCTTTTTCTCTTTCTTTCTGTTTCCGCTTGCCTATTTCTTTCTTTCTTTCTTTCTTTCTTTCTTTCTTTCTTTCTTTCTTTCTCTCTCATTTCCTGTGAGTTGCTGTTAACATTCCAAGGGGCTCTGAAACTGCCGCTTGGCCTCGATGCAGGGAAGCACACACACACACACACACACACACACACACACACACACACACACACACACACACAAACACACAGTGATCGCTGCTGATCCTGGACCTGTTTCCTCTGCCCTATCTGATCCTTTTAGCAGCACACACGCATGCACACCCTAAGACTGTGAACAGCTTAAGAACGAGATCTAAGCCTGCAATTAGACTCTAATTTATCATTAATGGAGGGAAAGAGACCAATGGGGTGAGAGAAGTAAAGAGAGAATGTTTGTTCATAAGCTAAGCTGCAGTTATTTATCATTGTGTCACATAACTTTTTGCAACAGATCTTTTTCTGCATGCTCTAATAACGTCAGAGACCAGACAGTAATTTGATTTATTAGTGTTAAGTGGGATTACATATTTGAGTGGGAGTCTATTTGTAGCAACTTATTGTACTGATGATGGTGATTCCTTATTATTCAGACTGGTGCAAAGACAGTTATTACCCTTAAAGCTACTGCAAAGCTCGAATTCATCAATTGTCTCAGTGGCACCATTATGTCCAAATATAGAGAAGATTTCTTTGAGGCTATATGTGTGACTACTTTAACAAAATCTAGAAGAACTTTATTGTCAGCCCGTCCACATGAGCAAATAAAGAAACCATATAATGTTTTGCAGTGTTTTGAGATGTAGTCTTCTGCGCAAGGCTAATGCTAGCATAGTATTAGTTAGCAGACTAAAAGTTTCACCCACTTTGGTACAGGTTTAATTCCAGAGGGTAAAGACTCTGAGAACACAATATCAAGTGACTAGATTTAAAATGTAGTATACTGCAGTCTTGTTAGCTGTTGCTGAGTCATTCTATGTAGTTCTCTTTAGTGTTTCCTCATTCTGATTTAGCAGCACAGCAGATAGAAAAAGAACTCAGAACTGGTCTCCTTCCAGCAAAAAATGGCAGTACAGCCCAGGGATCCATTTGGATGATGCCTAGATGATGTACTAGAACTACCAAAAAATAAAGTGTGCTCAGCAGCCACAACCTGCCATGTAAAGCCATAAGAAGAATAAATGTCCGGTTCCATTTGCCATCATTCTGCCATTCAAAATGTCACACCCAGACACGCTGTAGACTTTCGGTAAGGATCTTAACAAACCAAAATGTCTTTAGATGGAAACATGGACAAATCAGAGTGAATTAATATGTGTACAGCTGTTTGACCAGTGTAGCAAAAAAGAAACTAGTCAGGCATTAACTGAAAGGCATTTATCTATTCATTTACCTTATCAGTGAGTTACATCACGCTTATTATCTATAGCAGTTGTCCTCAACCCTGGCCAGGGAGAGCTGCCATGCTGCAGAATTTGGTTTCAGCTTATTAAGTTCCTTAGGAGATGTTAAGTGGCTGTATCAAATGCATTACTTTTAGGTAAGGGAGTGTGTTAGATACAGGTTTGAAATGAAACCTAGATTAGCAGAAAAATAGATCACCCAAAGCTTTACCCAAACCTAACCCTAACTAACCCTCCACATCAACACATTGTTGATGTTACCCAAGTACAGACTGTCAATGTCATTCAGAAAATGTGCCTATGTTATTTGAGGTGTTTTAAATATACAAATAGATTTCAAAATGTCATAAGGACAAGGCATTTTACAGCTAACTTTAAAGTGTTAAATATCAAAAAAGCCAAATTAACGTACGCACAATTCAGTACATGTGCAACAATTTGTTTACATTTAGTACAAAACATAATCTGCAGAACTTTAGTCTTCCTGCAGCCACAAAACCTTAGCCTCACAACCACCCTAGGACCATTTCATTTTCTTACTTACTGTTTGCCTTTCTTTCTCTTTCTTTCTTTCTTTCTTTTTTCTCTCTCCAGTTCTGTATTTCATAGACACTCGAGGAGGGGGGCGGAAATATAAACACATGGGTTCTGCCTTTGCTCTGAAAAACACACACATGGGAAGAAAGAGAGAGAGAGAAAGAGGGGGGAAGAGTACTTGCACATACGGGGTTAATGTGTTATGTGTTTGGATAAAAAAAGAACAACAAAAGTCAGAGAAGCAGCAGGTTGCTGTGGCACTTTAATTAGTCCTGCACCGTCACATCAATAAATTACACAAAAGCACACACACACACACACATACATACACACACACAAGGCTACCACAGCTGGGTGAAACAGATCTTTCAACAATGGCCCGTATCCCAGCTGCCAGCCCAGAACACACATGCATAAAGAACGTACACACACACACACACACACACACACACACACACACACACACACACACACACACACACACACCATTTCTCTTTTATTCTCTCTGTCTTTCTCACTCACTTACATCCAGTCTCTCTCTCAGACACTCTACTATGAAAAGTAGGTCAGTTAGCCATAGACTAATGAGTGAGTTTGTGTGTGTGTGTGTGATGGGGGAGGGAAAAAAATCAGGGGATGTTTTGAGGAGACAGTCTGGTCATTGTCTGGGTATAAGGCTAGGTATAGGTGTGTTAAAATTGTGTAGATGTTTAAAGGTTTCAGGGCTTGGCCTAAATTTTTAGCTGTTTGGATATTTGTTTGTTGGGTAGGAATCAGGTTTTTAATTTTGGCATTTAGATATTTAGTTTTTTGGCTAAATGCTGTTTATCAGTAAAGATAAATTGCAAAATACTCAGGAGTTCTCAGGAAATACGTAGGAAACTCAAGGTTTTGGTCCATGACACAGCTTTTTTTAATTCATTCAAAGTAGTGCAGTACAAACTGAACAAACACAGCCTATCCAGTGTTAAAGGCTAAAAACACAGACCTTTGCTATACTCCAGAAAACCCACCACTCCACCGGCATTGAGGCTTTTTTTAACATAAATGTTATTGTATGAATGAACAGATCTATTTACAGTGCAACATTGCAACAACACGTTATTTTGTCAGCACATTATGGTACCATATTTCTACTGTATACTATATTTATACTTTTCAATTGCATTATTAAAATGTGAACAGCATTTATTCCCAGGGTGGTTGCAGACAGACCCTTACTAACATATGCCCTTCATACCCTGAGTTAGACCACCTCTTTAAAAAGTAAAGTTGTGCTCTGTGAGGAAAGCAGCTAGCCTAGAAATTCAGATTTCACAGCAGATGAAGACAGGGATGTGCTATCAGCATTTTCTAAAATGACTTTCTCAGCCAACTCGACTGAAAAAAGCTATTCACTGTTGATTACTGCCAAAGGTCCTAAGCCCAAAACCTGCGTTCAGCCCTAATAGGATTATATTTAACATTGCATCTACAAGCATTTGCAGAAATATCAACCAGGGCTACAGACTGCAAGTAAAAATATTAATTTGAGAGTAAAAAATTAAGTAATTTATGTATGTATTTATTTATGTATTTATTTTATTACTTTTTACCTTTAAAAGTAAACGATATAACATGAAGCGTCCAATCCTATGGACATGTCCGCCTATCAAAAAATGCCTGCATGCTCGCAACATTTTGACCAAAAAGTGATAACCGATGCAGAGTTTAAAATGCAATTCAGTGCACCTACATGATAGCACATGAGGAACTACCCTTCACCAAATTCACCTCCCAAGTCTTGTTAATGAAAAAATGGTCTGGATGACCATGACCAGTTTGTGCAAAATTCATAGGGTGCATTGATCCTGAATCACAGAGATGACCTAAGGCGAGTGCAAATTATTATTTGGAACTTGAAAAAAGTTCCAAGGGAAAAGTTCCAAGGGGAAAATAAAAAACATTGTTTATTTACCAACAATAAATTAACCAGGTACGTAATCTATCAATAGGTAAGCAGGTAAATGGACAATGTAGTGATATGATCATGGTCTGGTAATAAAAAGAGTTTGTTTCAATTTTACTGACACCAAGTATATATTTTAAGTATTTATCTGAATGACTTTGGCTCATTGCCACCTTTAGTGCAACTCAGCTGTGTAATTGATTTGTAATTGATCACATTACATGTATAGTTCATTGTGATTAAGTTTTCAAGTTTTTCAAGGAGAGATTTGGAAATGTTTAACTAACACGTTGGCCCACATAAAATCACCATTTATTGTATTAATATTGTTTGTGGCTATTGAATATTAGTGTATTTTGAGCAAATACATGCTTACTGGCCTGTCCAATATTTTTATATTTCTACTTTTCTGAGCTGCCTTAAACTTTTGCTGTGCTTTGTATATACTGTGGGATCTCTGAATGTATGGCTTGTTAAGCCTTTTGATTTGTTTAGCCTTTTAAACTCCAATTACTCTATTAATAAGCAATATAATATATTACTCAGTTATGAATATAATTAAAGACAGCCCTTCAGTATAAACTCACATCTGTCAGTGCTTGTTATTATAGGGTATGTTACGTGGAAAGAGACTTAACCTTCGCTTCAAGGGGTTCCACAAAAATATACCCATAGTAAATGTTCTTTCTGTTTATGTGTGCATGTTTTTTAGTCTGTTTGTGTATACATATATGTGTGTAGTTGTCGCTGTCTTTGTGTGTTAGGGTGTGTGTGTGTGTGTGGCTCCAAATATGCTTAGTAAGCAGTGAGGAGATTACAGAGCAGCTGTGGCTTGTTTAATCCCTAAAGCTTCTCCAATATGGCTGCTCTTTTTACCCGAATATTATTTTAACAGGCCAGCAAAACAATACATTCATACCACACACACACTCTCATTCACGGATACACGCACTGGGTCATTTTTTGAACTTCAAAGGCACAGGTTTTTCAAAGGGGCATTAGGATCTTTTCTTTTTTGGGAGAACATAAAAAGTACTTTTCTCTGAACACTCAGGAAGAGTCTGTTGATGTTTGAGTTGGCAGTCTGTGTAAGTGTGCGTGTGTGTGCTATTTTAGTTGGAGAAGCAGATCTAAGAGTTTCTTGTCCTTATTTCTTCCTGTTAATTCTTATTTACCTGCTCAAAGATGTGATTTTCTTAGGCATGCATATATTTTAGCAAAAGAACTGAATGTGAGCCCAGGAAAACAGGAATATGCACAGTAGGGAGCCTAAGCAGGGCTGTAAACAGGATCAAGATTTCGTGAGGTCCATTTATAAAAAAGTGACCTACATCACACAGTGAACTCGCTTAAACTCACTGCCGAATAGCTGACTAAGTGTATCACACCAACTGTCATTTGACTTTTGAACAATTCAACAATTCATTGCACCATTTTGTATCCATTATAATAATAATTAATTAATTACACTATTTATTTGCCCTCCTAAAAAGACATGTTTAAAACTATTTATATTTAAACTGTTGATAGTTTTACGTGAACTTTATTTTTTATTTTTTTCTCTTTTTATTTTTTTTCTCTGTTCTCTGTCTTTCTTGTCTCCTTTTCTTTTCTGCTTTTTGGCCTTCAGTAAGAAAGCAAACGTTTGTACCACAATGATCAAATTACATTTTGTTGAGTTTCTAAATTAATATAAGCTGTTTAAAATTAAATCTCACTGCAGAATGTTTTTGTTTATTTACTGAGTATTTACTGAGTTTGACATTTTGTGAGAATATAAAAATATCAAAATGTTATACACTATACTGATGTTATACAGTATACTGATTCTGTACCTCTGTATGAACACTCTGAAACACTCTGTTAAAGGGCCTTTGTCTTAGCCCCGCCTCCTGATTAGCCCAACATGCTCTTATTGGTCCTACATTGTTTTAGTTGGTCAACCCCTACTAGTTCTGCTCCCACACCACTGTGGCTCCACAAACAATGGTGCTATTTCTGCGTATCACTATGAATTAGAGTCTGGTCTCGTTTTAGCTCTATGTGCATTGTGTGAGTGTGTGCCATGCTTGCCATTTGGTCTGCAATGAGGTTTGTGTTCCTAGGTGACATCACCTTGTATCGAAGAAAAGAACTGGCATTCCAACAGGGCATTTCAGGCAGCTGAGAAAAGTGCTTTTGTGGGAGAGCTATAGGCAGGCATTTTGGCAAAGAAACCCACCTTCACCAAATATTATTAGTTTAAAATATCTGTCTAATGATTTTATATTGTGCAGCCCTAGTTTAAACACTGCTATTTGGTGTGGTTTAGCTTGCATTCTTGCAAGCTACAGATAACTGTAAATTTGACTTTTGGCTACGCCATTTCTTCAAAGCAGAGAAAGCACTAGTGCAGTAGATTACAGGTCTGACAATCCACACTCTCAGGTATCGGTGTATATGTGAATGTGAGATGTGAAACTGGTTCAGCAGTTCTGATATTTATTTGTTAGACAACATGAGAAAGCTGAGCTGTTTGTCCATACACAATACAGTTTTGCCTGGACACAAAAACACAGTGGCTTAACTGCATTGATCACAGCTTTGCTCTGAATACAGTGTCTTCAATTTGGCCATTATAGATTTTGTATTTTATTGGTTCAGTATGGGTTTGTTTGTGAGGGCTGTGTTCTTTGTAAGAGCTGGAATATTCTTTTTTGTGAAATTGGTGATTTTTTTCAATAGCTGAAGCAAGTTGTTTGTCATGTTGTGATTACACACATATAAATACAGTCATTAATTCATTTTTTTTTTTTGCAGCCACCAGTTCTGATATGTATGTGTGTGTGAGAGAGAAAGAGAGAGAGAGTCTGTGTGCTTGCAAATAATGGTTATCAATTGAGTAAAACAGTAATTTTCTGAAAAGTATAATACTAAGTACATACCATTGTGATTTATGGATTCATTTTTGTGTTTCCTCTTTGTGTGTGTGTGTGTTACATATTTTTGTTTAATTTTGTTTTCCACTTCGTTATACTGATATAGTCTACTGCCTAGTGACATTAGAATAAACTCTAATGACAGATTGGAAGGGAAAAGGGAATTGAGAAATGAGGTTTGGAATGAGAATGTAATGTTGAAAGCTTTGGAGATGACTCTTGATTGCCAGTTGCCTTAACTGGATAGTCAACTCTAGACTGTCTTGACAGGTCTTGTTCATGCAGGTAAGGTGTTGCTTAAAAGTTTGTAAACCCTTGATTATGTTGTGAATAATGAAAAAGCATGTGAACCTCTATATGATAATCAGTTTGAGGATAAATAGGTGATGGTTTGCAGCTATGGGAACATGACAGCTTGCTATTATTTGATAATGCTATGAACTATATATTATATGAATAAATTCTGTATAAGAATGTTGGGGAATCAATCCCTAAAATGAACCTCAACAGAAGGTGGTCCTGCAGAAAGACTACAACCCTAAAACACCTTTTAATCTAAAAAGAATGTTTAAAGCGGAAGGAAAGTTTTATTTTGCAATGTTAAAGTGTAAAATACCTTAATCCTACAGGCTGTAGAACACACCAACTCAGCCTCTGCTGAGGGCTTTTCATTTTCATGATCAATGCAGGTAAAACTGGCAGACATGTTCTTCCTATTTCTAAGAGAAATTTCAGTAATGTACAAAACATTTGTATTGTATGGATAAAAAGTTTGATTGGAGTGATTTGATGTCAAGGTGGTTATTTCCAACCACGCAGAAAGTCATGTGTAATAAATTGTATTTTTCTACATTATTATTGTGTTTTATTAGATCTCCTACCTGGTGACTTTATTATGGAAAGGAAAGAACTTTTAATTACAAGTATTTTTATGATGTTCTTATTGGTCCACTCATCAACATCATCATGAGTAATTTGTTTTTAAGTGAACATGGACCATGGGTTTGTTTAGTGTGTCTACAAAGCAAAAGCAGTTAATGTCCAGAATTCTTAAAAGTCTCCTATTTGCTTTCATCTGTTTGGCCTAAGGGTGTGTAATTATAATGACTAAGTGATGTTTTGCTTGCGTACACACACTCCTTCCAGTTGGAATTAGTGTGCTGATTGTAATGTGAGTTTTGGTGAGCTTTGTCCTAGTTCCAGCTGGATGTAATGTGTCTGTGTGTATGATGTGTGTGGCAGGGGAGAGAAGGGCTGAATTAGAGGCCTAGAATTCCAGAGATAAACTCAGACTGAAAAACAACCTTGTCATGATTGTGTGTGGTTGTGGGTGTGGGAGAGAGAAATCCTTGAAAATGCTTACATTGATTTGTACGTCTGAATCATCTGAGTTTGTCAGAAGTAAACTTCCTGTTTTAGTGGCAGCTGATTGGCTGGAACAGAAATCATAGCCAAGAACCGTTGTGTCTGAGCAAAGTGCGCCAACAGACGAAACTCAAACACACGCAAGAGAGGGGGAGAGAAAGACAGAGAGAGAGAGCAGTTTTAAATGTTAAAGTTTATGAACCTTCCTTTCTAGAAGGCAGAGTGCGTGTGTGTTTGTATGTGTGTGTGTGTGTGTGTGTATGTGTGTGTGTATATATATGTGTTTGTGTGTGTGTGTACGCGAGGACAGTTGACTCCAAACCAGTAGTTTCCTGCATTGCTAAAGATGCACCAATCGTGAGTCTTTATGGCTTATTCCAATTTGTTACGGCAAAATTGGCTGATGGTTAATGCTTTTATAGCCGATTTGAAGCTCACACTGTATGGGGTAAGTGTATATGTACAATTTTGGCATAAGTACAGCAGTATCAATACTTTCTGTTAGCCAAATGTACATTATTTTAAAATAAATAAAGTTGTTTTATATTAAATAGACCAAACTGGCATTTTAAAATCTGACACAAAATAATTGTTGTCCATTTAAATAACATAAATCAAATAACGTGCAACTAGTTATTTAGCACAGTGAGTCCTGAATAGTTATGCCACAGAAGTTTGTTATAGGTGTGGCAATAGCATTTGAACATACGGTCTGCCTAATCTTTCCCACCTTTTTTAAAACATGTTGCTGTGTCTGATGGATGACTGTGCATAAAAAAGCTTATAAAATCTGATTGTATGAGGTTACGATAAAAGTTCAAGTGATTTTTGTGAACTCCAAGCCCTTGTGGTTTGAGGACAGCAGAGGCATTCTTCTGACAAGACTTCTACATAATTTGTTGGCATGGCAGTACCAAGTAATTGTAGTTTTGGAGACTTGGTAACCCCAAGATGCACCCAACTCTGTAATTGTCCAGGCATGGTCCTTGGAGAACATTTGATTTTGAACTATCATCCTCACTGCACTTGTGGGTGAAAAACATCTGGGTGTTCTTTTTATCAAACCTCCAGTTTAAATCTTATGCTAGTGAGCCTGTTTGTTGTTTGTTTCCTTTGATCTTCCCCATGCTGATAGATGACTTAGGGTGTTGGGCATGTGTGTCACCTCATAATTATATGGCAGTGAACAGAATGTCATAGATGACATTAAAAGTTTAACATAAATATGTTTTAGAAATAGAAATAGTACAGCTGTTGCTGTCCCTAATATCAAATGTGGACATGTGGGGCTTGCTTTTGTGCTGTGGAAATAACAATTTCCACCGGGGGCACCTATAGAAGAATTTTGCTGTGTTGTTCCAAATAGAAGAATTGAAAAGTAGCATTTGCTTTTTTATTTTTATTTTTGTAGTCTACTAGAAAAAAAATTATGTGCTTCAGTTTTCACAAACCAAAATGTTTTTCTCACACTGCACATCTGTATTTACTCTCTGAAACGCTATGTTGAAACTCCTGTGCCTTTAAGACCACCTTCTGATGAGCCCACTCTGCTCTGGTTGGTCAGCCAACAGAGCAGCATCCTGCTACAGGTTCTGCCGTCAGTTTGCCATATCAGTTTTAGTCAGAGTCCGTTCCTGAAAGTTATGTAGAACAAGTTTTACCTTCTCAAGCTAGTCTGAAGCAGGTCATTTCAGAGTGGTTCGTTTTTACTTTTATAGCTCATTGTTTGTGAGTGAGGCCAAGCTTGCTTGTAGGCTGGTCGCAATGGCTGTGTTGCGAGACGATGTCACCTTATAACAGAGAAAAGGGCTGGAATTTCAACAAGGTGTTTCAGGCAGCTGAGAAAAGTGTTTTTTTGTGAGAGAGATGTTCTCCCTCTGGTGTGTGCTTTAGGCTTTATAACTTTGCTAAATGTTTATGTGCACAACAAGCCACGTAACACACAAGTGCACAGCATAGGTTTTGTAAAAATATGTACATTTATGATAAATCATTATTACAAATAATATTTATTTTCTATGCATGTAAATATTATGCTTTTTAGGATTGACTGACTGTTTTTATTTTGTAAGCTAGCTTAATGTTAGCTTAGTAGCAAGTTTATCACAGTTGCAATTAGCTACATCAAAAGACTTAGCAGCATTTTAAAGTGGAAACCTGTAGACAATCTAAGCAAATATCTTAACAGATACTATTAGCAATTTGAATAATTGGGCTTAATTGTGTTTCTCATCAGGTTAAATGGGAATTTTGTCAATATTCCGTAAAGAATATTGTATTCTGTATTCTTGTACACCCTCACAACAGTTGCTAATATAAACACATAATTTGCTGAAACATGGAAGGTCACATATAGGAAATTAACATGCAGTAGATTCTGTGGCAGTGAAGAGTACAAGGTATACAGTGGTTTTGTCCTAACAATGCTCTTAATCTAAGGACACATATTCTGTCTGTGATTCCAGACTCAAACAAAGAACACCACTTAAGATGTGAATGGCTGATGATATTTACAAATATAAGAAATCTATAGTTGGTGGTTACACAATTTATAATAGTTAAGCAGTCATAGACATGACATGCATTTTTGCATGCTTATTTCCCCTATAATAATTAAATAAATAAATAAGGTTGGTATAAATTTATGTCTGAAAATCCCAAAACAAAAACATATGGAAAAGTACAACTTTAAAATGTATTAACTCACTATAAAACTTGTTTTATGTATGTAAATATTAAGCAGCACAAGCAAAAGCAATTTATATTTTGCCATGCTTTTCCAGTTTTGTGTGATTGTTTGAATTATTTAGTTTTCCATGTGAAATGAAAAGATCTCATGAAAGAGTGAAAATGTACAATTATTACAATAAGGTTTATTTATTGCCTGTTTATTTTGAAATTAGTCTAACAAGTCATAAAAAAACTATAGTCAAGTAGTCAAGTATAACTGAAATAGGCAGTTAAAAGCTTTGATAGCACTATGAATTAAGATACAAAATGCACATAGAAAAAAATTATAGTATACATGCAGATAAACAGAAATGCTTCTATGGAACCTAGGGGGCAAGTGTGTTTAGGAAAATGCCTTTTAAAGATAATTGTAATCTCTCTTGAAGTAGTGACACATTACACACAGACACAGGCTCACACACATTGGCAGCCTCTGTTGTTGTGGAGGAAGTGTAAATGACCAGCTGTGCAGCTGTCATGTAGCCGATCCGTTCAATCGCTCAGCGCAGCTGTGTGTGTGTCTGAAACAGCAACAGAACACAGTAGGCTGTCTGTGTGTCTGTTTGTGAAACAGGGAACTTGGAAAAGAAAACTAATTGAAAGAAACACACATTCACTTTTCTGCAGTATGAACATTTTAAAGCTGCACTATTGAAATTTTGGGGATTTGTAGACCTCTGTTGGGAACTTGTAATTGCATGCAGTGTCTGGAAAAGCATTTAGTAATCAAATTAAATGAATCTGATGATTGTGAGCGTGTTAAAAGTAATCAAACAAAAGAAACTACTGTATCTATAATTAAACCTACCCTTTTAGTCGAACCTTTTTTTTTGAAGCTGACATTCATATGTAAAGACATGCAAGGTAGAATCAGAAAACCTGACTTTTAAATAATTATTTAAAGTTTTACAGGGTGACTCAGCAGTTCTCCTGACTCAGTAGTCCTACTTATTATAATTTCTTGTTTTATCAGTATTTAGTGTGTCCACCAACTTTAATTATTTATGTGGACTTTTTTCAGCTATTTAAAGAAATCTGCAGGGATATTCTTCCACTTCTACAAAATTAATAAAAGTACATCAAAATTATGGTCCATGGTAGTCCGCCATTCACTGCGCTTGAGGTGTAGTGGAAGTACAAGAGCCTTGCAATGAAGTTTTGTTGGAAAGTGGAAATGTTCACAGTTATAAAAACAACTGTAATTATTTGTGACTCATGTTTGAATACACTGTATGATTCATCATTCTGGTGATGTTTTATTTCCTTAATTTTGAATTCAGTGGTTTTATTCAGAGCCAGCATGTGAAGCAGATTGTGAAAAATTAAGCATAACCCACTTTGCTTAGGGTGGCATGAAGGTTGTAGAAAGCAGCACTGAATCTCTGAGACACCTCTAAATGTTCATTTCCTGCTTTCTTTTTTCTCATCTCTGCCATATGTAAAACAGTGTTGGTATGGTTTGAGTGTTTGTATGTATGTATATTGTGCATATATGTGTGAGTTTAACAAGGGAAATACGGTCAAAGTTCATTGCTCTGTTTTAGGCAGGGGGGCATCAGAGCCAGTCATGCATTGCCCAAATAACCATATGTTTATCTCATCACCAGGTATCCTAATCAGTGTGTGTGAGACCAAAACCTGTTTATATACTTATGTTACAGGTACCTCAGAAAATGAATGAATGTCTATGTTTGTGGGGATTTTTTATTTTATTTTAGAGAGCTGTGTTTCTGAGTGCATGTATGCTGAATTGGTTTGTTTACTGACTTGAACTTTAGACTAAAATCCTTTTGCTTTGAGCCTAAAACTTAAGACTAAAACTTTTTGGCTGTTCAGAAACATCTCCTCCCTTACCTTCCCACACCTACTGAATGTGGAGTGGAAAGGAGTAGCAGGAATGGAGGAAATGAGCAGAAATTGGTGTCATCCCATGCGATTTACCTTTCTTATTTTTCATGTGACCACTGTATTTAGAAGTTATGTTTAATATCTAGTTTGAAAGGGATGTGTGGCTCATTACAGTTTTTACATACTGGGACAATGTAAAGTTTGTATCTGTCACTACTGCTAAGAGAAAATAAACGTATGATAACAGAAATCTTACCCACATATGTCACTTAAGAAAGCCCAATGCTTCAGAATACAGTGTGGTTTTTCATAATGACTTCTGAAAAAGCCTAGTGGTTATTGTTGGTATTAATTTCCATAAAATGCAACTAGATGACGAATTGCCAGTTGAACATAAGACTTTTTTTTAGCTGGTTTTGTATTCACTTCATAATTAGACATATTTTTTGACATAGCAGGCTGAGCATTAACAGGATAGCAAGTAGTAGATTTTTCAAACAGCATGCCTTTTATGATGGGTACACATGGGTACCTGTGTTGTGCATATAAGACATACTTGTGACTTATTTCTGTTGCAGGGCTGTCGTGTGTGGCTGTGGGAGGGGGACCAGTATTGGCCTAGTACAGTGGACTCCTGCTCAGGTGGTGTTGTGGTCTTCCGCACAGACTATGGACAGGTAAACTGAGCAGTGTTCTTTATATGTGTGTGTGGGTGGGTGTGAAAGAGGGTAATTGTTTGGGAGAGAGTAGCACAACATCTGCTGAACACACTTCAGAGAACAGGCTCATCAGACAGGTGGAATGGTCTCATTTTACACACAGACAAACACACACACATGCTTGTCTTACTATACTTGTGAGGACATGCATAGATTTCTATTGATTTAGTTTTACTGTAGCTAAATAATACTATAACTACACCTAAATCACAGTCTTAACCTCAGCATCTGCTATATTGTATATACATATATACATATAGCATATGTATATACATAAAGTATATACATATGCTATATGTAAATACTTTACAGTGAGTTATATTGTGATAATATAGCACGTCATAAATGCACAGATACAGCCCCTGTCCTAAGTATGTGTGTGAGTGCCTCACCGCTCAGTCATTAGCCATGGAGATTGTCAGAGTACATCAAGGTACAGAGGGATAAAACAAGATTTTAAGATTAAGCCAACACTTACACACACACATCACACACAGACACGCACGCAATCACAGAAAATGTGGCCTCAGAATAACAAAGCCCATGGCTAATTAACTATGTATTGCAGGACTTGGCCAGTCAACTGCCTATCAAAAAATAATGTATTGTGTTGGATGGGGACAAGAGACTGCTTCAGATAAGAATCACTATAGTAATCACAAGAAAATGCAAAAGAAAGACATTATAGAGGGAGTAAAAGGACAATTCAAACAGATTAAAACACTACATAATCTTGTCAGCCTCTCTCTCTTTGTCTCTCTCTCGCTGTCTTTCTCACTCTCTCTTTCTGGTTGGGTTATTTCTGGTCTATAGTTACTTTTCCATGACTGGTCAAACCGTAATCACTGGGTTGGGTTGTAACACTCCCTTTTCACAAAACACAAGCATGCTCACACACACTACAAATGAGACATGCAAAATGTCCTCGACAAGCACTCACTTAAGGCCTGTCACACTCTTGACATTTAGCATGTGATGTTAGCGATCATTAAATAACAAACATACTCAACGCTGCCCACCAAAAGTGATATTAACTAAAAAAAAATGCTTTATCATTTTTAATCCAATTGCCTCAACCCAGCTACCCCAACCCAATATACATTCTGTTTTTATGATTGTGAGAGCTAACAACAGTAGAAAATAATTGCGGTAAAATTAAGTAATTAGGATCAGCATGAATAATTGTGATAAGGTAATAATTAAATTATTGTGGCGAGACAAACTCCCTCAGTTTACGTGATTAATTTGTGTGTGTGTGTTTGCAGGTATACACATATAAGCAGAATGCTCTGAGCAGACAGAGAGTGTACAAGATGCACAGTAGCAGTATGTGTGGGGTGGAGGACATGGCAGCTCTGCAGGACCTGCACGAGGGAGCAATTCTACATAACCTGCACCTGAGATACACACACCGCTGTATATATGTAAGTGCACACACACATGCACGCGTGCACACGCACACACAAACCCTTGCTACGTACATAATGCAGTGTGTAAATGCAGGGTATTTACATACATGCAGACAAGAAAACTATGAAGAGACGTTTGTGTTTCGTAATTTACACCACCATCATAAAGAACAATGGAAGTGTGTATGTGTTTATAGTAACAGGCTCACCTTATTCTAGCAGTGTTACAACAGTATGTGTGTTTGGTGGGTGGGGGGTGGTATCGGTCAGCAGGGTCTTATATGAGCTGAACTTGCACTGGGTTTATGAAGTGACATTCTGATGGACAGTTTGAAAGACTCTGACTAAAAAATTTGTTTCCCGTTAAATGATGCACCCACAGTTTGGATATACTGGTAGTGTAGACTTTAGACGATTCCCACTAGTATCGTCAGTTGCCAATATTTCCCATCTATTGTGACTGTCAGTCAAAATTGAACAATTTAAATGGCTTTAAGATGCACAGAAGTAATTATGTTTGTCCTGCGTCACTTAGTTTAGTGTCACTTAGTTTAGAGTCACTAAGTGTTTTCTGATTTACAACATTCCATTCCTGTTGCCGAGTATGCTTAACTGATAAAGCCACTGAGCAACCATCCACACATGGAATAGCTTTACTAACAAACCATGAAGGATTTCTACATAGTGATTATATTTAAGCAGGCTTCTTTGTGTTATCACATTAACCTGGTGAAATCGGTTGCTGGATGACGATGCTGTGGATATTGATTAAGAGGATCCTCAGTTTGATGCCTCCACACCCCTTTGAGCTATCAGGAGCAATATGATTTTAGTTAAAAACTTTCCAAAAATAACTAAAATTATTAAAAGTATGTGAAAAAATAACATTTTTTTTTATGATTGACACTTTATTGAGTTTTCAATTAACATGAAATACAAACATTATGCAAAGAAGACAAATTACTAATCAAAAAAAAGAATCATACAATAGACAAGGGGAGAGGGGGGAAGGGAAGAAACAAAAACAAAGCAATAAATAAATTATAAGAAAGGAAATAAATAAATAATAAAATACAATAAGCTCCTGTTAGAGATCCTCTACTATATTGAAACAGCTAAAACATCTGCACTGTACAAAGAATTATATAAATAATTCAATACAAGCCTCACACACATGTTGGTTTTATGTGCTACCCACCAATTTAACATAGTCTAAAAAATTTCCCCATTTGCTATGATACTGATCCAATCTATCCAACAATTTAAAAGAAAGTTTTTCATAAGCAGCCACCTTTCCCAGCTCCAAAAGCCAGCCTTGAATTGATGGTCCTGTTGAAGACTTCCAAATTCTCATTATAATTTGACGGCCCAGCATAATAGCAGTTTGAATCCAAAGAGAATCTGCTTTGCTGAGATGTGATAAAGGGGAAGGATACCCCAGAATATAAAGGCTCGGACACAGGTCAAACTGCTCCTTGATTATTTCCAAGATATGATTATGCACCCCTACCCAGAAAAATTTAACACTTGGGCAGGACCAAAGCATGTGGATTAGAGAGCCCTTCTCTATTTTACAACGCCAACATAGTGGAGAGTCCTTCAGTCCCAACCTATACAGCCGGCTGGGTGTCCAATAGAATCTGTGTAAGATCTTGAACTGGATAAGTTGCGTTTTTATGTCTCTAGACATCTGTTTAAAATTGCCAACAATCTTTGCCCAGTTATCCTCTTCAAATAAGTGGCCCAAGTCCTCCTCCCAGACGGCCTTCAAAGCAGATATGGTCTTACCGCCTGTATGATTTATCAACAGAGAGTAATATTTAGATGACTCCTGACCAGATCCAAAAATATTTAAAATTATTTTGGAGGTATCTGTACCTTGGAGACAAGGAGGAGTGCCAAACACGCTTGCAAGCAAATGTCTTAGTTGGAGATAGCGCCAAAACTGATTGTTGGTCAGGTCAAATTTATTTTTCAATAACTCAAATGATAGAAGTGTGTTGTCCTCAAATAAGTCACCCAAGAATAGATTTCCTTTGTTTACCCACTCCTTCCAAAATATAGATGACTTGCCTATCTGTAGCTTTGGATTACACCACAGACTAGCTGGCCCGCTTAAGAATGGGTTAACGTCCAAAATGCTTGCAACCTTGCTCAAAACTCCCTGAAGATGAGTAATGATAGGATGTGTTTGTGTTGAGGAAGACAGTCTGGAAGTCAAAAGTGATATTAAAGGAAGGGATGGGCAGAGCGACCGCTCAATGGCCAGCCAAGGGGGCGCCCTTTCTCGGGGCAGCAGCCACTGACCGACATGCCTGAGACTGTAGGCGTAGTAAAACAATGTTAGATTAGGCAGACCTAAACCACCCTTGTCAACTGGTTGTTGGAGTTTCCCAAGCCGCATCCGTGGCTTTTTGCCATTCCATAAGAATATATTAGAAATTCTCTCAAAACGTTTGAAATAGCTTAGGTGGACAAATACTGGCAGAGAGCTGAGAAGATAGTTGATCTTAGGAATACAATTCATAAGAAATAACAATTTTAACAGTTGTATTGTGTTAGCATGCTAACCAGCTACCCCCAGCCTGACCTTTCTTGTATTACAGTAGAAGGAAAGAAAAGATAGGAGAAGCGATTGTGTGGAGTATGAGTTTGACAGATTGCTTCATATCACACAATCTACCGGTTAGAGCAGGTAAGACACCAAACAGTGTATAGTGCTGGGTACTTTTAAATCAAAGACTGTGAAACACATTTCTACTGTATTTGTGTAAGTATGGGCAAAAAGTGAGGAATGACAAGATATTTGTAAACGACATCATAAAACCAATGAATGCAAAAACCAATAAATGCACATTTATGCTGATGGAGCATATGGACTCGCGAGTGAAACACTTGTTTTGGAACCTCAGTAATGTTTACACACTACATCAAACTCTTACACTTTAAATAATCCCTGTTTCAGAGTTTCATAGTAACTTCTGAACATTTAACAGACCTCTCTGTGCACAAATGACGCTATAGTTACAGGTTTTTTGTGGAGATGGATGGATTGGCTGAGTGTGTGTAAGGGAGAGAGCGTGTCTCTCTGTTTGTGGCCTGCATACAAATCCTCACTATTTACAGTCTCTCTCCATGTCTCAAATGGATCATTGTTACACAGCCAAAAGTAGTAGATCACAGTGAGAGAGAAAACCGTAAAAAAGAACAGATGGAAAAAGAAAGAGAAAAAGAGAACCAGTAGAATGTGAATACTAAATATGTTTTTCTTGAGTCTGGTTCTTTCAGCTGTGGTTTTGCTGTTCGGGCCAAAAGGGCTTTGATGTTGGAGACAAGGTAAAAGTGTGTGTTTGTTTGAATATGTATGTGTGTCTTTTGGATCAGGTTTTTTGGACATACCGAGTTGCCAAAAGCTAATACATTAGCATGCTAACGTTAAAACAGGAACAGGATTCTACATGGAAAGTGGTTTGTGTGTTTGGTGATCACTGTGACCTCATCACTATGGTACTAAATTAATGATGCACAGGCCTGCTTGTAGTTAATCATTAGTCTGGAAAGCGCTCTGCACAGTGAGGCTTTGCACCACTGTGCAACCCGCCATACTTGGGCTGTCACTGTTAATTTATCACTATTGTTAATCAAATAATCTTATGATCATTTTCACAATTAATTCCAACGTAAGAGGATGAGCACTGCCTTATGGCTAACCTCTTTTCAATCGTGTTGAAGGTCCTGTTCCTGGTTAGATGATTTTTAGAACAGCTAGGGAATAAAAGAATCAGTAAACGCTATGATGGCTAAAGCACGTGGCAAGCTTAATGACCACCATCAAAAATGTTCAACAACAAGAAGTAATAGAAATAATATAAATAGAAGCAAAACAAGTAATAGAAAAAAGTTATATATATAAAACAAATACACTGCCTGGCCAAAAAAAAAGTCGCCACCTGGATGTAACTTAGCAAACAGGTATGAGCCTCCTATTGGATAAATACTGCATGGGCGATTATCTTTCAGCTGCTAACAAGTTATTTAACCCCAACTGGTGCAATCAGTTGCTTGTCATGTCTTAAACAACCATGTCGAAAGACACATCCAATGGTCATGAACAAGATGTTAGTCTGTTTGAGAAGGGTCGAATCATTAGCATGCATCAAGCAGAGAAAACAAGGAGAAACGACTAAAATTGGGTTAAGAACTGTCCAACGCATCATTAAAAACTGGAAGGATAGTGGGGACCCATCATCTTCGAGGAGGAAATGTGACCGCAAAAAAATCCTGAATGAACGTGATCGGCAATCACTTAAACGTTTGGTAAAATCAAATTGAAGGAAAATAACAGAAAAACTCAAAGCTATGTTTAATAGTGACAGTAGGCATTTCCACACGCACAATGCAAAGGGAACTCAAGGGATTGGGACTGAACAGCTGTGTAGCCTTACAAAAAACACTAATCAGTAAGGCTAACCGGAAAAAAAGGCTTCAGTTTGCTAGGGAGCATAAGGATTGGACTCTAGAGCAATGGAAGAAGGTCATGTGGTCTGATGAGTCCCGATTTACCCTGTTCCAGAGTGATGGGCGCATCAGGGTAAGAAGAGAGGCAGGTGAAGTGATGCACCCATCATGCCTAGTGCCTACTGTACAAGCCTCTGGAGGCAATGCCATGAACTGGGTTTGCTGCAATTGGTCAGGTCTAGGTTCAGCAACAGGTCAGCTAGCTACCTGTATATACTGAATGACCAGGTTATTCCATCAAACGGGCATATTCCAAGATGACAATGCCAGGATTCATCGAACTCAAATTGTGAGAGAGAAGTTCAGGGAGCATGAGACATCATTGTCACACATGAATTGGCCACCACAGACCACAACTTTTTTTTGGCAGGCAGTATATGTAATTAAGCACTAAATAAAAAGGTCTTAACCAAAATAACTTAAATAATTTAAATCGATTAAAATTAGGGACTGAGGACTGATAAACAAAAAAGAAAGACATAAAAAGAAGTATATTTAAAAGCAATAATAAACAAGTACATGCATGTCAGGTTCTGGCAGTATTGTACACTCATTGTGAATTGGTAATAGAGACAGAAAACTATAGTAGGCCTGTTCCAGGTAACACAAAAACATCTTCAGTAATAAAACTTACTTACAGGTATTACAGAAATCTGCCTTCTTGCTGAAACAAGGAGAAATATACTTTTTTTAATAATCCATAACAAGATCTTTACTGTTATTTGCAGTTCATTATTAAACATCCCCAAATTGATGTGTTTTATGTAGATAAATGAGTTATGATGGAAAATTTATTAATTATTATTTATTATTTACACAGACTAGCAGAGACTCATAGAGGTTCAAACTCCTTAACATGTAACTTTTTTATTTATTAATAAGAATTCTGTTTAGACTACAGAAAGTATATTTAGTGTTGAAAAGGTAACATTTACATTGCAACAAAGTTTGTTTTCATTTGCCAAACCTGGTCAATTGTATCTATTATTATCGATAAATTATCATTATCTATAAATTATGTGTAATATCAGCAGCAGGTATAAATAATGGCTTGCCATGTATATGTTATGTACTTGTGAATATGTGTATTTGTGCCTCAGAGCTATGGTCTGGGTGGGATTTGCTGGTCATGTCTATACAGGCAGTAATTATGTAAATGTGTTAGTCCTGTTCTACTTGTATGCTTCCATGATGAAACAAGTGATTGTCATTGTCCTCTATATTCCTGAGAAACGCAGCCAGTTCATCATGTTAGAGCTTCCTTTCTTCCTTTTTTTCTTTATTACAAAACGGGTTTCTTACGCCTTAAGTGAATTAAGTGTGCATTAATTGTAAAATAAAATAAAATAAATAAATAAAATAAATATATATATATAATAAAATAAAATAAATGACAGTGTTAGGGATGGATATTTGAAAATGGGTAGTATATTGGTATTGGTTTCTGGCTGGTCTGTACCGTGGTATTGATAAGCTCCTAAAAAAACAGTGCTGCTGTCAATATTTATGTTACATGACATTCATTTTAACAAAGCTTGAATTTTCAAATAGTTGGTGCTCACATGAATCAGTGGGTCAGGAGCTCTGCGTATTTTCAGCACTTGCTATTTATATTACTAAACAATCCCAAAAACAACATCTGGCAAGTGCCAATCACCGCTTTATTAGGGATAGCAATGTCTGACCCATTCTTCTTCACTGAATGAGGGAAATTAATGCAAATAAAACAGCAAAATATCACAGTGCTGCTGCCAAATCCATTGTAAAAGATTTACAGCCCTTTGTTACAGTGGAGTTCTGTTGGTTTAGACATGCTCGGTAGCCAATAACTAGCATTGCATAAATCACTAACTGCAAGGTGGCCTAGGTTTAAACTTAGAATGAACTGTCCCAACGACTAGAGGTGACCGATTCAGTATTGCTTATGCTTGTTTAACGTTTAAACTGTATGGAGGAGATGAACATGGAGATGAACACCAAACATCTGTTGACCAGACATTTGTAGCAATTGCTCCTTCCTCATTATAAAGTATCAGTATCAAGCAGTATCAATAAAATTAAATAAAATTCTAATAATGCCCATTACTAGTCAGGGTAGAGCAGTGGTTTACAGTCCCAAGAGCTCAATGCTCTTGGTTTATGACCTGATGCATTGCATGAGAGACTTGCTACTTATTTAATAAGCTGAATTAGGTTTGCTAGGTAAAGTAAATCACAAGAATGTGCATAGTGTGGGGCATCCAGGACCACTGTGGTCGAAGGTGTAATAAAAATAAACAATGGACAGTCTATTATTGTGCATTCACAAAGGTGTGCCTACATTGTGGGTGTACTTAAAAAAAAAAATAAATATATATATATATATATATATATATATATATATATATATATGTGTGTGTGTGTGTGTGTGTGTGTGTGTGTGTACTGTCTGTTGTTGGTATTTTTTTGGAGACATCCCTGAACTTAAACAAATAAGTTAATTCTTTTGCAGTCCGACTGGGAGGAGTCTGCAGCGAATTAGTAGTGATGACGTGAATGACTCTTAATAAGAGAAATCCAACAGATACAAAAAAATTAAGAAGTAAAACAAGACATCCTCCCTGAATGCCCTAGCCTTTGTTTCAATAGGGAAGCAGCCTGAGTGTCTGTTCCGAGACAGGACAGCTCCACAAACTGATAGATTGACCGGTAAATTGAAGTGATTGGATAATTGGTGGCATATGGGAGTGGTCAGTCCTGAATAGAGGTGGCATTTGGACAAACATTTACCATAAAACAGACTCTTTGTATTTAATGTGCATGCTTGTGTGCTTATACAGACAAGGCTCTTTTAACCAGGGAAGATCTGGAGGGTGTCGTCTTGGTAAAAATGTGTTTCTGAAATTAGTAGCACAATTTAATTAAAAATAACTACATTTAAATGCAAAAAAATATTTTGTCTCCATAAGTGTAACATTCATTTTAACTGTGAAAATAATTGAAATATTTAAATGTTTGTTGTGTGAAATGTACAGATAATTAATTTTCTCCACAATACTGTGAAATCTTAACTTGTTGTTGACTTTACATTTGACATTACTGCACAGTGCACATGAGGCCACTTGTTTACAGACATGTGGATGGTTTCCATAGTGTTTAAACTACTTGATAGACTATAACTACTGTAATCACTAAAACTTCACCTACATTGCTGTTTACATGACTACACATCTTAAGAAAATGGCTTTGGCAGAGGGAAAATGTTTGAAATAGCACTCACCACATAGTAACAATCGCTGATGCACAATTAACTGAAAAATTGATTATAAGTTCCATGACCACCTGGACTTGATGTAACATTTAAATAAATGCGCACACACACACAGAAGTCTGTTGCATGTGCATAAAATCTATGCCACTGTAAGCACCTATGAAAAAAGCAACATATAATTGAAGTCCAAGCCAAATCTTTCTTTGACATCCTTTTGTTTTTGAATGAGTGTGTCTGTATGTGTGTGTGTGTTTTAAAAATGTCTTGTGAAAAATTTCTTGTGGAATGCTTCTCTCATTCGGATCAAATTCCACAGCATTTAAAACACAAAGAACTCTCTTTTTTTCTCCACACTCCCCCCTCTCTCTTTCTCTCTCTCTCTCTCTCTCAGTCTTTATCTCTCTTTCTTTCTCTCTTTGCCCTCTCTGTCTGCTTCTTTCACCCTTTTCCTTTTTCTCTCTTCCTGTCTTTTTGTCTCTCTCCTTTGCTCATTTTCCTGTTTCTCTCTCATCCTTTCATTCTTTACTTCATCACGGTTTTTTTGCACTCTCATGCTCTCTTTCTTTTTTTTCTGTCTCTTGCTCTTTCTCTATTTTCTCCCTCTGTCTGTCTCTCACTCACAGTTACTTTCTCCCTCTCTTGTTCTTACCCCCCTCTTTCTGTCTTGTGCTGATTGTAAACAGCTGTGGTCTTTTTTTTGTAGGGACAGAGAATGGTAGGCTACCTTACTGCTCTCCTAGCCACATCAAACACACATACATACACAAACTGGTGTAGGTACAGAACAAGGGATTTTTTAATTCATCAGAAATGTATTACTTTTATTTCAGACAGAGGTTCTTTCTGTAGTTAAGGAGAATGTGTGTCTGTGTGTCTGTGTGTCTGTGTGTGTGTGTGTGTGTGTGTGTGTGTGTGTGAGAGAGAGAGAGAGAGAGAGAGAGAGAGCAGGAAATAGCTCTGCTTTAGTTTGGTTTGGAGCTGTAGCTTCTCATATTGCAGTCTAGAGTTCACACACACACACCACACACAGTCTGCAATTAGTCTGTCTGCTGGATACATACTCTACATGAGGGACCTATACCACATCAGGGGGTCTGTGTGCCTGCATTGTGTAGTTACATGTTTGTGTTTGTTTCTCTATTAAAAGGAAGTTACTGTAAATTGCAACTGTTTAAGGCTCTATTAACTTTGCGACACAGCTGTCTGTAGACATGTGCTATGTTAAGTGGGTTAGGAATGCTTTCAATGTTTATAATCATTTTAACAGCACTCCATTTTTTTTCTTTCTTCTGGTGTTGTAGTGCACCAAAGGACAAAGATGAGTCAATGTTTACATGCTTGCAATGTTTAACGTTTACATGCTTGCCTTTCTTTTTGTACAATACTTTATAAAGGGTATGGTGGTTCTGATTTCCATCCTCTCTACATTTTAGCCTCATTCATTGGCAGAAAGCCCTTTACAACAACACTGGGTCTCTGGCTGTGCAGGATAACCTGGACACTAAATCTCAAACATGCTGCCACCACTGTGCTGTCATGTCAAAAGTATTCACATTTTTCCAGGATTTCTCTGTGTAGATAAAAATTTGACCTTAATGGAAGGGCGTTGTGATTATGTGTTATTGTAAGGGATTATTTAGAGTAAATTATATTCTTTCTGAAGTCCTACATTTTTATATGTAAGAACCAAGACATGTCTGATCTTTGTGCTCCAATGGCAAAGAGCTGTAGTGGTCAGGGGTTCTAATGGTTTTGGTTTTGAAACATCACATATACCTCTACTCACACACCTATATGCAGTAACATTGGCAGTGAAAAGATAAGTTAAATCAAGTTTTTGTTAGAGCAGGAAAATTATTACATTGCGCTTAACACTAGTCTTTCAGTACCACTCTTCTAATCTGGTTAGTTCAGTGCAGGAACATTGGAAGACTGCTACAGCCATCTACAAACACTCTGGATAAGAAGTGATATGCCATTCAGCAGATAGAAAGTGCTGAAACAAAGTACAGATAAACATCTGCTTAGTTAAATTAAGTTAAATTAAGCATCAACATTATTTAGCAGACAAGTCACATAAAGTATTAACTAACAAGCATACTGTTTTTAAGCTAAAAGGTTTTAAGGGTGAAATAGGTTTTGACATGAGTTGGCTTGTAACTTTAGCTGCTGTAAATATCACAAATTTCAAAATTTGCAGAACAAATGCATGAACAACAATCCCAATTGACTTATTTATTTTATGTACAGCAGACATTATAAAATATGATAAAAAAACAATTCCTTAATAAATATTTGAAGTTCTTATTCATTTTATTTGAAATAAATGACTATTTCACCAACAAATGTTACTTAAAATATATTATTGTGGCCAGAGACTACTGAAAGAACTTTCTTTAAAAGAAAGATTGAGATTTAGAGCATTTATAGAATCAACAACAGCAGCCATGTTATAGAAAGTGCATAAACTCCAAAGTAACAATAAGCATATTTGATTAAAAAGACCTTTGGCATAAATTTGGCACTGAAATTGCCCTTATGTCGTGTACTCAGCACAACACATATTGTGTCTTATTGTGTGCACTGAAATTTGTACTTATTTAAATCCTCAGATTTGTTATTTAAAACATGCGTCATCTCAACCGTCATTCAAATGTATTTAAATATAGGATGTAAAGTAGGTGAGTGGGTACTAGGTTTGCGCACACACGCAAACATAAATGTGTATGCATTCATACATATAACACACACTTTTGCTGCAATATAATGCATGTACATACACTGAACACTCATAAGTCATACAAACATCATTCCTACACTTACACATGTGTTAAATAATTCATGCTTGTTTTTATTTCTCCCTTTCCCCTTTCTTTCTTTCTCTATGTGACTCTTTCTCTAGACATACATTGGGTCAATACTAGCAGCGGTAAACCCATATCAGCACTTGCCAGAGCTATATGATGTTTCTGCAGTGGACCGTTACAGTCGGCATCACTTGGGTGAAATTCCTCCTCACATCTATGCCATTGCCAATGACTGCTACCGGTCACTTTGGACACGCAGCAACAGTCAGTGTGTGCTTATCAGGTACAGCACAAACACACAATAAATACCACTCAGTACATGGGCGTATTCAAATGTATTATGTATACTTCATTTATTTATCTACTCACATGAGAAATGACTAGTTAGTTAGTTGTCCTTTGTTCTCTGGTTTTACTACAGTGTTATTTTACAGAGTAAAATGTATAAAAAGATTTCCGAACATAACTTTGTCACACAGTGCATGCACATATGCTTTGTTCCTCCATACAGAATATAAATTCACATACATCTATGCAGAAGTTGACAAAGGGGAATTCCACCAATGTTTCAAAATCTTTGCATAATTCAATTGTTGTGTTTCGAAGCACTTTGATGTAAAATAATGCATTGTAGAGAAAATATACGGTGAAGGTGATTAAAACCAGGAATTGTGATGTCAACAGTGCAAATAATTAGACTGTGAAATCTAACGACTGTGGAAAAGGATTGTAGTCAAATAAAAATAATTGTGATCATCTAAAATACGGTGATTTACCTTTTTTGTTATATTTGTGATAGGCCTATTTAAGAGCATTAAACTTGTGGAACGTCTGATTCCTATCACCACTTGACTGTATTCTAGAATGAGTTGCACAGCTAGCCGCTCTGAGTGGCTTTGTTTGCATTTTAATTAAATTAATGCTGAAATTTTTATGAATCAGTTTAAAATGTGGAAATGCTATGCAAGTGACTGTGTGTGTGGTCTGTGTGAGTGATCTTTACACTCTCAGTGGTGTATATGCTATGTATGGTGCCCTACTGTTTTATATGTAAGGCTTCCAATTACCCTCTGCTTTAACTACCTGCTTGTTAACCTTATATCTGTGCATGTGTGTGCGTGTGTGTTTATATATGTGTGTGTAGGGCAATGAGGTTTAGATGGTTTGTCTCATGAAACAGAGCCGCTCTTTTAGGATTAGGATGCCTGTGTGATTCTGCGTGATTCTCATGTCCGCACTGAAGCAGAAAGTAAGCTATAAACTGGTCAGACTGGTCGGTTCTGGAGCTGCTGTGTTTATACTGCAGCCAGGAGCCTCATTTATCACACCTGCAAACACTTCTTACTGCATTCTGACACATGGGAAAAAATGCACATTTCATATGCAGCAGGTTATTGGGATTTGCTGATTTGGCCAAGCTTTTTTTCAGAAACAATGTGATGTATCTACTTTATTGGCACATATGGGTTTCATAACTGTAATTCAGGGGGCAGCATAATATTTTTACAAAGGGCACCCTGTGCCTTGTCCTTGTCTGAAAGGTGTGAAATGATCTTTTCATTATTTACAATTAATTCATAATGTTTTAGTTTTATCTATTGTCTTATTTGGAGATGCTTATAGCAGTCAAGTGCCGGACATAATCACTTATTTATAATGTACATTGCATCACATTTACATTGTTAAAAAGAAGTACCATATACTAGGATAGGATAGAACAGAAATCAAAACCTTGATGAACTGTCCTCTTAGTATTCATTTTGCTTAATGCTACACTGCATAAATTTGGGTATTTGAAGGCCTCTCATGTGTAAATGTGTAATTACATTACATGTGCAAAGGAACATTTAGGAATATGGATTAAGCTTCTTTTCGAGCTTGTGCATCATGTGATCTAAAGAACTGTAAATTAGGGGGTGGTCAATATGACAAGAATCACACCTCTTAGAAACATTACCAGTACTTAATATGTATTGGAAATGAATGAATGAACCAGTATGAATGATTGTTATTCAGTGTTTTACACAATAAATGACTGTGCTCTCTACATAATAGGCATTGCAGTAAAAGTGCATTGCTGGTCATGCGAATAAGAAATTTTAACTTAATTTAACATTCATTTCATGGTATGGAAACCTCTCTGGAGGAAATATTTGATGTGCAAAGGAAAATTTGGTAAAGTAGGTAGCATTTTGGACAAATGTGCATTTATAATCATGTTACATTTACATTTATGGCATTTAGCAGACGCTCTTATCCAGAGCGACTTACAAAAGTGCTTAGTGTTCGGTTAGAGTATGAATCTCTATCTAGTACAACAGGATTAAGTCCAAACTACTCTTATACTCAAACACTGCCATAAACACAGGGCCAGTGCTGATACCTAGAAAAAAGACAACGCAATACCTAGCAAGACTGGAACACCTACAGAGAAGAGAACAAATACAAGACTACATACAGTACAAGTGCAGTACTTAGCCAGTGCTCCTAGAAGTGCAATTACAGTTTATACCATACTTTAGTATATTAGTGATTATAAGTGCTTTACAAAGAGATAGGTCTTCAGTCTGCGTTTGAAGACCGCGAGAGAGTTCGCTGTTCGGACAGCCAGTGGAAGTTCGTTCCACCATCTGGGTGCCAGGACAGAGAAGCGTTTTGTTGCGTGTCTTCCATGAATCTTGAGTGAAGGCGGGTCAAGCCGAGCCGTACTTGAAGCGCGAAGGGCTCGAGGTGCGGTTTGACTTTTTACCATTGCCATAAGGTAAGGAGGAGCTGGTCCATTCTTGGCTTTGTAGGCAAGCATCAGAACTTTAAACTGAATGCGAGCAGCTACAGGAAGCCAGTGAAGGGAGCGCAGCAGTGGTGTGACATGAGTGAACTTGGGAAGATTGAAGACGAGCCGTGCTGCTGCATTCTGATGGCCTGCAGAGGAAGACCAGCCAGGAGTGAGTTGCAGTAGTCCAGCCTTGAAATGACAAGAGACTGGACGAGCACCTGGGAGGCCTCCTGAGAGAGGAAGGGTCGGATGCGTCTGATGTTGTGGAGAATGTATCTGCATGACCGAGTCAGGTTCGTAATATGGGCTGAGAACGATAACTGGTCATCCAGAGTCACCCCAAGGTTTCTTGCATCTTCAGACGGAACAATCAAAGAGTTCTCGAATGAGATGGCAAGATCCTGCTGAGGACCTGTAGTTCCAGGAATGAACAGCAGCTCAGTCTTGCTGGGATTGAGCTTCAGATGATGAGCTGTCATCCATGAAGAGATGTCGGTCAGACATGCAGAGATACGACTGCAAACCTGAGTGTCAGATTGTGGGAAGGAAAGCATTAGTTGAGTGTCATCAGCATAGCAGTGGTAAGAGAAACCATGAGAGGTAATTACATCACCAAGAGAACGGGTGTAGAGTGAAAAGAGGAGAGGACCTAGCACTGAGCCTTGAGGGACACCAGTAAGGAGCCTGCAAGGAGCAGATGTAGACCCTCTCCATGTTACCTGGTAAGACTGCCCCTCTAAATAGGACTCAAACTACTTCCATGCAGAGCCTGTGATTCCCAGGTCAGCGAGGACGGATAGAAGGATCTTGTGGTTCACCGTGTCGAAAGCTGCAGAGAGGTCCAGAAGGATCACAACCGAGTACAGTTTGGATGATCTGGCAGTCTGGAGCTTCTCAGTCACTGCTATGAGGGCTGTTTCTGTTGAGTGCGCTGGTTTGAAGCCGGACTGGTTGGGGTCCTGGACCAGGTTCTGGGTGAGAAAGAGAGACAGTTGGTTATAAACAGCACGCTCAAGAATTTTTGATAGAAAAGAAAGGAGTGATACCGGCCGGTAGTTGCAGACATCTGAGCTGTCCAGTGTGGGCTTCTTCAGAATTGGAACCACTCTGGCAGTCTTGAATGCGGCTGGGAACCGTCCTGATGACAAGAAGCTGTTTATGATGAATGTGATGAAGGGCAGCAGATCTATGGAGACTGTCTGGAAGAGTGTGGATGGAATGGGATCCAGTGGGCAGGTGGTCGGGTGCTGGATTTAAGATTTTGTAACTTTGTCACTTTCAAATAGAAAATATACATAAACATTTTTTAAGCAACTGCCCTGCTATACTCTAGAACATTTTTTTTCCTCTGATATAGCTGCTGTTGTATAGGGCATTTTTGGTTATGCTATCTTTTGCCCCTGCTGTGCAGTGGTCTGTAGTAATTATGAGAAAGGTTTTGAGTCTTTAAGGCAGATAACCTCTGCACAGCTGTAGGGTGTGAATCTGCAGCCTGCAAACTCTCAGACATGCACAACACTTCATATACGCACATCGAAACACACCCAGGCAGATCCCAGTACTCACACACAGCTGAAAACACACAGATGTGGAGATTCACACAGCCACAAAAACAACAAGAGATGGACAGAATCCAAATCCAAATCCATGAATCCAAATCCATGAAAGGCTACAAGCATTTAGGCATGGCATGTTTGCATGTTTGAACATTTTGCTAAATATGACCTGAAGCCACTCTAACCCTGACTGCTGACCCTTAAATACTGTGAAAGGTTAAACTCATGACTGCCTGACAACACTAATTACAAAAGTATGTAAAGGTCAAAGGTGCTCTGTGTCTTTATGCCTGTGTGTGTTTAAGTATGTCTTACACAGGCTTAGACAAAGTGCCCAGGACTGTGGTCCTCCTGGAGATCTACTTTCTTTTCAGAGTTTAGTTCCAGCTTGTATCTGACTTGCTGTGCTAAGTTTAATAAACACTAAGGCTGTGTCCAAAACCACATTCCACTATACAATGCATAATAAATAAAGGCATGTGCTACTAAGGGTTGAATGCTATTTTGACATACTGGAGAAGAACTTTTGAAGAATTTTATTAGCTGGAGCAGGTGTCGTAGATTGCTTTTGGTACCATATTCCCCAGGAAGGTAGATCACCAAGTGACCATTGGCTTATGGTTCCCTGTTCCTGTAGACCCCTCATTTTGTATTACCATAACATACATGTCTAGGGACAGCTTGTGGTGATGAATTGTGTCAAAGCCTGTTTCGAGCACCTGTTCTGGTCAGTACTTTTTTAACATGCAGCATACAATTAGACTTAAATCTGTGAAATATTATCCTTGTATAATAACCTGTTCTACTATTGCAAGAGATAATATTTATTTTTACCACATGTAATGAGGTCTTCACACACAACATCTGCATGCTTATTGGAGTTCAGGGGATTTTTCTGTTATGTTAACTTGCATTTATTTCTTAACAGCAGCCTTATTGTTGTCCATCAGGCAGTGCTGACAAGCGATCTGTTTAAACCCTGTCTTAAACTCTGCCTTTAGACATTGGTTTAGGTCAGGTTATTACTACCTTAATAAATCTATGTTTTTGCCTACATTGAGCGCAGAAGTTCTCATGGTTGTTATTATAACATCACATATGGGCCTGAAAAATTAGGAACCCCTTGCTTTGCACATTTGGTCTTTTCTCTGCTCACAACGTGCCTGATTAAATTATTCTAATCAAGTCCTTAGTGATGAATTGTGTGAGTTGAAGCAGGGAAGTACTAAAATGGGCAAGAAAGAAGGCTATCAGGACCAGGTTTGGGAAACACCAGCCTTGGGGATCAGTGCTCCCTCTGGTGGCTGATAAAGTTACTAAAGCGCATGATTGTCCAAGTATAGGTTTGTCAGAGCTTTAGATGAATGCTTCAACTATAGCACATACATTTGTTATAGGATAAGTTTTATATGCACTAGTTTTAAATCAAAATAGCCAAATTAAAACCAGGCCAGGCTGATGTGCCAGAGATTTTAGCCAATTCTTTTAAACATATTTTTGCATTTATTGAAAGCCAATAGGTGGTCCTATTAGTGATTCGGTCCACTAATGGACAAGGTTAAAAAAAGGCTAACAAAATTAAGCTGAAAAACAGTTGTGCTACAATCTGAAATTTTAGGTCTACAAAATGAAATGTATGTATGTGTGGTATATGTGGTATATATGGACCTGAGAAAATGGACGATGAGTAGATACAAGGGAGTTGTAAGTAAAAAAATGAAGCAAATGTGTGCGAACATCGTCTGACCCTTTGATCTGTGTGTGTGTATGTCAGTGGGGAGAGTGGTGCAGGTAAGACGGAGAGCACAAAGGTGATTCTTCGTTTCTTATCGATGATGAGCCAGCAGAGTCTAGAACTGTCAGCCAGGGACACATCATCACATGTGGAGGAGGCCTTACTGGAGAGCAGGTGGACACAAACACACATTACCTCTCTAAACATACACACACAGACACACACACACACACACAGGGATACTTAGTACAAATACATACTCTCCACACAGACACATCAAAACACCCAGATAAAGTTGTATGTGAAACTTTGGGTGTGGCAGGGAAGACACTTAAACATTTAAATGCACCATATACTAAATGCACCATATACTATTTAGATGACATATTTTCACTTAGAAAACCAAGGGAACATGCAATTTGACCGGACATACTTAGCATTTGCATACAACCGTGTATAAACAATCAGACATGATTTTGTTTACCATGAAACAAGTATTTATATTTTTTTTAAATCTTTTACAGTTTATTTCTATTTCGCCATATTCTTACTTTATCTATCTCACTCTCTCACCCTTTTGTATCTTGTACTATGTCTCTTTATTCAGTCCCATAATGAAGGCATTACACACACACAGGGATATTTAGTACAAATACATACTCCCCACACAGACACATACGAACACCCAGATAAAGTTGTATGTGAAAATGTCAAATTAAATGGTTTGTTGATTTTTTTTCAACAGAAAACACACTTATGCACATTTAAATGCGCTATATTTAAATGCAATTTATATGCACTATATACTCTTCAGAGGTATCAAGTAACGAAGTACAAATACTTTTTGGTCATTTATACTTTACTGGAGTAATTCTTTTTCGACTTTTTACATCTACTCCTTTATTCACACAATTATCTGTACTTTCTACTCCTTACATTTTAAAAATAACGTTGTTACTCCTATTTCATTTTTGGCTTGTTTTCATTCATGTACATTTACATTCCGATAAAGGTTATTAATAACATGCCTTTGAAGTTTGACTTTTTGCACCATTACAATACTTATAGGCAACTAGTCATCATATCTTCTGCTCCATGAAACACATGTTAATGCTCAGTAGAACACATATATGGTTATTTAATATATTTGCATTGTAGTAAAATACATTCATTTTTAATGGTCATTTATGCGGCTGAAACAGGAAGCCTAGCGCATCCCAAAAATTTCAACATTTTTATTTAACATTTTTATATAACATTATAGTCATTATGGCTTTTAAAAAAAAGATTTTTCTTTGGAGGTGGGTTGTCCTTAATGGCATTTTTTCCTCTTCACATTACTTTTACTTTTATACTTTAAGTAGTTTTGAAAGCAGTACTTCTACACTTTTACTTGAGTAAAAAGCTTGAGTTGATACTTCTACTTCTACAAAAGTATTATTAAACCGTAGTATCTATACTTCTACCTGAGTAATGAATGTCTCACTGTCTCACTATCTCACTATCTCACTCTTTTTTATCCTGTACTATGTCTCCTTTTTCAGTCCCATAATGGAGGCATTTGGGAACGCTAAGACAGTGTATAATAATAACTCCAGCCGATTTGGGAAGTTCATCCAGCTTCATTTCAGCCAGCGGGGGAACATACAGGGAGGAAAGATTGTCGATTGTATCCTGAATTGCTCGCACACTGACACTGCTGAAAGATCAGTGCTTCCTTTGCTTCCTCTAATTCTGTCAGTGTTTTGTGTGTGTCTGAGTGTGCACCAATCCTGTACTTTTATTCCCAGTTCTATTTTACAGAGCCAACAGTGGCCCATATTATGACCATTTTTGAAGCAAAAGTGAAACGAAGGCAGTAACATTATTTACTTGTTCCATACATGAAACATGCGGGCCATATGCAGACACTGATATGAAAAGCAAATGCTGGTGGATAGACTTAACACATGCATGAGTGTGCATTCACAGCATTCACATTATGAAAACTTGTAACATAAATAAGGACATTTCAAAAGAAATACACCAAAAGAGGGTCAGAGGTTTACACAGGACATTGATTAATTCCAGTTCCAATTCATTCTAAACCTCTGTTAATAATTTTTCTTGACCATTCTTACCCATAAAGACTTATTAGAGAAGGTAAGCACATTAATTATTATTATTATTATTATTATTATTATTTATTTTCCATACTCAAATTCCATTTAACATTTTCACCAATTTCACCTTTTTTAGAATCGAGTTGTGCGTCAGAATCCAGGAGAGAGGAACTATCACATATTCTATGCTTTACTGGCAGGAACCAATGCGGAGCAGAGGGGTGAGCACAGGTTAAACCAAATCAAAATGGAAGGTTTTTTTGCTTTACCTTTTTGTAGAAGTTTATTTTCATCATGTTTTTTTTATTGAAGAATTTTCTCTCTCACACTCTGTCTGTCTCTCATTTCCATTGTTTTTCTGTCTTTCTCTCTCTCCTTTCTTTGTTTTCTCTGTCACACATCTCTCTTCTCTGTCTATTTGTCTCTCCTTTGTTCGTTTTTGCTGCCTCTCTGTCTCTCCCCTGTCTTATTCTCTTTAACTGTCTCTCTATCTGTCCTCTCTGACCCCCACTCTCTTCCAGAGGCCTTCTCTCTGCTGCCTGCTGAAAGTTTTTATTATCTGAGTCAATCTGGGTATGTGAGCGATGACACCATCGATGATAAGTGCACCTTTCAGGAAGTGCTGGTAAGGTTCACAAATTAATATTGTCATTACTGTGATGAAACAAAGTAATTAAAAGCATTTTCTTGTGTGTGAACATTTGCAGTGCATCCAACAATAAAGGTAGCTTTGTGCTACTTCTATAAAGTGATATAAAACAAAATGCAAACATGGATGGTCTACTTTTGTATGACTGAAGACTAAATGAAAAGCATATGTTTTAGAATGCCTTACGGACAATGCAGTTTGTGGAGGAGAGTATCCGTGAAGTTTTGAGGCTTTTGGCTGGAATTCTGCACCTAGGCAACATTGAGTTCATCACAGCCGGAGGAGCTCAGGTCTCATCTAAAGCAGGTTTGTGCTCCTTTTCCTCTTTATTCTTATTCTTTTTAATATTTTCCGCTTTTTTATTTTCTTTGACTACACTATAAGCGTGACACTATTACACATTACAAAAGGCTTTTCTGAATACATCATTTAGAACACTGAATCTCATGCCTCATAAAAAGATCAATCAGTTTAGATCAATTAAAGGCTGCTTATAAGCAACAGTTTGTGAATGAATTAAATGTATAAATGCTATAAAAACTAAAATACACTAAATATTATTTTTTGCCAATTGTAATTTTTTTCCTCTTTTTTCCTCTTGGTTTGCTTTTGCAATTGTTAAATTAAAGAAAATCTCTGCATTTTGGTTTTACTCTCTCTCACTTTCTCTCTCTCCTTAAGCATCTGCTCAAATGTGATGATAGGATGTCTAAAGCTTTTCTAATTACTGCTGTTTGTGTATGTATGGTATTTGGTGTATGATGGTGTGCGTGTAGCTCTCAGCTGTGCAGCAGAGCTGTTGGGGTTGGACTGCACTCAGCTTGCTGAAGTTTTAACTCACAGATCCATGATTCTCAGAGGAGAAGAGATCAGCACACCACTTACTGTAGAACAGGTGACACCTTTACACAATACTTAGGATGAATACCATGTTTCTGAATATGAGTACAATAGATTGCCAATTCAAATTGCAGAGTCAGATGCTATATTGAATTACTTATTAAGTAGTCATTTGTTTGATTGAGTGCAATGCACCTTAGCGGTTAAATTGTTAAAATTGTGGTAGCAATTGTTGATGTCTCCACTCTTATTGTAGAAGCAGTTATTGTAACAATGTGTGTTTAAAAATGGGGGCTAAAATCTCAAAGTGTCTTACCGTTGGAAATATTCCAAGACATGTCTGACCTCGTCAGCATAAGTAAAAGTGCTTAGTGTGGGTGTGACACCCAAAACCACAATATACACATCCTCTTGTACTTTGTAATCAGTTTCACACAGATCACTTAGGTCAAATCTCCTCATTACCATCTACTGGGTAGAGTTCTATCTGGTATAATTGTCTCCAGTTGTTTTCAGAATTAATGTTTTTCATTTAATTAATTTGGATTGACGCAACAAGCTTATTTCATACATTTGTATGTGGGTGTGTGTGTGTGTATATGTGTGTGTATGTGTGTGCATATTAGGCTGTAGATTCTCGAGACTCCATGGCAATGGCCCTCTACTCTCAGTGCTTTACTTGGATCATCCATAAACTCAACAAGCGTATCCATGGCAGCGACAACTTCAAATCCATCGGCATCCTAGACATCTTTGGATTTGAGAACTTTGAGGTGTGAAATTCTTGGCCCATATTACAGAAAGATCCTCACTCTGAACCCAACCATTAACAGCAGGGGGAGGCACAGTCACAGTACTTTATCTTTATAAATCGTGTTCACTAGAACTGGAAGGGTACACTGGTTTTCATTTTCCCTCTTGTCTATGAGACTTTTGTAAGACAAGATATTTTCTAAATTATGAGTAGACTTACTTCTTTAAGCTTAAGAACTAAACCTGGGACTCAAGTTTCTGTAACACATCCCCTGCTGCACAGGATCATTAAATTAATAATCATCAATAAATTATATAAACTGAATTACTGTAATAATATTGAGGATTTATATTGTAGTAATATACTCTGTTCTGTGGTGCTATAGTGAGTCAGGCATCACACCATAAAGAAATCAAAATATGAAGGGTCCCTTGCTTGATCTCCAGGTGGGGATCTAGTTAATCTAGCACTGTATGGCTCTAGGCCCAAGGGCACTTCCTGTGGTCAGTGCTTTTGTGCCCTTCAATAAGGCACTGCACTGTAAATAGCTCAGGAGCTTCTGCAGCATAGCACCTGTGAGCCTTAGGCTATAAACACTGTCAGGTCAGGCTTTATGCAGATGCAGATGGAATTAAATAAATGCACTCAAAATATGACTTGTTTTTGATCCTATGTGTCTTATCAGGTGAACCGGTTTGAGCAGTTCAACATTAACTATGCCAATGAGAAGCTGCAGGAGTATTTCAATAAGCACATCTTCTCTCTGGAGCAGCTGGAGTATAACAGGTGAGTTTTTATAGATGTTCAAAGGTGCTTCATGATTCGACACACTGCAGTATGTATCTTAATACAATACATATTTTAATGTTTACAGTTAGTTGTGGAATTAGACTTTTGGTATAAAATATATATTCTATTAGTGGAGTCACCAAGAGTTATGGCAATAAAAGCAAAAAAATATTGTATGCATTTGTCACATATTTGAGAGTTTAGACAGGTTTCATGTTTATAAACATAATGAGTCTGGGCACAGCCAGGAGGTAGAATCACTTAACCAGTCACAAGATCGTAACATTAGTCAACTATTGTTGTTGCAGTTGTTGTTGTTGATTAGACATTCTCCAACTCCAATCTTATTTATGGTAACTGCACAACAACACCTTGTCTTTGTTCCATGCATCTCTGTGATGACACAGAAACCTATCACTGGCAATTCTATGATGCAACAATAGAAAGAATGACTTATATTCTAGAACCAGTGTGGAAATTCCAAAATCACTCATTTGCATTGTAAGAAAAGCATTTGGCTATTCCTAGAATAATTACATGTGACCAGTGCTATATTATATCAGAGTTAAGGAAAAAAAAGGAAAAACAATCAATCAACAAATATGTTTACTTTTTTTAAAGCAAAAATGTCTGGTACCAGCTAACTTTGACATGATTCCCCACACACTTACAAAAACTCACACCCATGCTATTTGGTGGTTCTGAATCATCACAGCATGGAGGCATTCTGAATTACATTGGCATTTTGAGATTCTAAATCATTTGAAACTACAGGCCAAAAGCATACACTCAATACTTGGATGAGAGGCTTCTACTGTTTAAATAAAGAAAGAAAAATATTTTATTCAGATGTTTATTATTATTACACATACTCATAGGCTAATAAAAAACAAGAGCTTTACCAAAAAGTAATTTACTTACTTGTTAGAGATAAAATTAGAAAGCAAACTTATTTCAACACCATTTTTTTTAATTAAAAAAACCCTTTCCAACAGTAAGGAAGCAGTATTTTTGACATAAATAATAATAGTATTTATGACATGAATAATGGATGTATTTGTAATTATGTGCAAATGCTGTTCAAGCAATCTATCAGCAATCTATTGCTAGCTGTAAAAACAAGGCAAATGTATGTATATGCAGTGAAACAATGCATGCTATTTCAGTCCAAACATGGTACTGAGCAAGTGTGTGTGTTGATAGGGAAGGGCTGGTCTGGGATGATGTCAATTGGATGGACAACGGAGAATGCCTGGATCTCATTGAGAAGGTAACACACTTGTGCATTAACGCGTTTGTGACATGCCAATTAAAATATATGTATTACTGAGTATATCTATATTATGTCTTTTAATGTGTATGTGTTTTGTGTGTGCCTCTGCAGAAACTGGGTCTGCTGGCGTTGGTCAATGAGGAGAGTCATTTCCCCAAAGCCACCGATGCTACTCTGCTGGAGAAACTCCACAGTCAACACTCCGTAAGCCTCCTCACATACAAGATACACAAGCAAATACAAACACACACATGCCGGTGCTTACTATACACAGCTCATATACCCATGGAAGAAACTCGGAAGCATCTGTTAAACCACTTCTGCACCATATGTTCTCATTCTTTTCATATAAAAGAACAGAAATCCTGTTAACATAAAATGCACTACTTATCTGAAAAAAGGAACATAAAAAAAAATCAAGATATCACAGGGAGCAGCACTGAAGACTTTTTGAAGTTGAAGACTTTTTCATTTTGTTTTTTAAAGCACAGGCATCTAAATTATGAGTAGACTTACTTCTTTAAGCTTAAGAACTAAACCTAAAACTAAAACATGAATCTTTAGGCTGTCCAACAATCAAAATAATGATAATAATAACATTATTTTTATCAGGTAAATGCAAGGTTCACAGAAACCCAAACATAAATCTAATTTTCAATACCAGTTTTCAGTAGGACCAACATGGCCTGCTAACTGGGGGTGCTACTATTGCTGATATAACTGGTATTGCCGTTATTAGCAGCGTTTTACTCATAAGTCATACTGAAGGTGCCACACCTTATATAATGTCTAATTTAAAACCTGCATTCAAAGGGGGCTACAGTCACATAGTCAGCAATAGCAACACAGGCACGTAAGCAGCTGGGTTGCAGGGTGGAACTTCATTCGTATGAACAAGATCTAATATTTTTTTCAAAGAGTTTACTACATTGGAATAAAAAAGCAGAAAATCAACAAAATACTTTTGTGTGTGACTATGGGTGGTTCTGGGGGTCAAATTAGAAGAATATATGACCTGTGTCAAAAAAAATGTGGTTTTAATAATTAATCACACTAAATTGTTATTGTTTAATTTGACACCACCACATTAATCACATATATTGTTGGGGCCAGTGGTTTGGTGCTGAAGCATCTATCTATTGGCCTCTAGCTTTAGCATGTCAACAGGATTTCTGTTCTTTTCTAAAAACATGTTAAGATCATTGTTTGTGGTTACTGACCATATACTACAGATATACAGTGAGTGATATTGATTAGGTTGAAAAATGATTAAAGTATTCCTTTAATCATCAGATTATAATTTTATAGTTTGTTGTAGCTCTTCTATCAGTTGAGTTTACTAGAGAATAGAGTGCTACAGAATGTTATTGGGACACTACACTACATTCACCTGTCCTGTGTACATCCAATACTGCAGCAACTGCATATTCTGCAGGCCAGCTTGTTGTTTTACCATTCACCCAATCTTGCTCTCTCTTAATCTCAGCATCTCTCCTTCTTTCCTTTTCTCTGTATAGAAAAACCCTTTCTACATAAAGCCTCGAGTTGCTGTGCACTTTTTTGGAGTGAAGCACTATGCAGGAGAGGTATGGCACGCTAATCATCAAATTATGCTTTTGCGTATATAAGCATCTGTGCTTGTTTTGGTCTCTCTTTGTAATTGTACATTAGCACCATTTAGTAGTTTATTTTATTGGAATTTGTTTTATTTGAATATATCATTTTTAATATCAGTTTATTATATTGGAAAAATAAAATATAAAATGTGTTTACCTGCTTAACAGGTGGTGTATGATGTAAGAGGGATCTTGGAGAAGAATAGAGACACTTTTAGAGATGACATTCTCAACATTCTCAGAGATAGCAGGTATTTGTGTGTTTGTATGTACGTGTGTATTTTCAGTTGAAACAATGATCATTCATTTAGAATCAGATATATCTACACCTAGAATTACATTTATTTTTTCACCTCCTTTCCTTGCTCTCTTTCTCTCACTTTACCCACCAGGTTGGATTTTGTATATGATCTCTTTGAGAGGATGAGTAGTAGGTGTGGGCAGGACATGATAAAGAGCAGCTCACAGCACCGCAAGCCGACGGTCAGCTCTCAGTTTAAGGTCAGCAGCTGTCTGGGTTCATCAAAAAGCTTTCCTAAATGGCCACAGTGTCTGTAGAAATGGAGTAGACATACTGTCCAGGCTCATGTTTTACCCATGAGACCTATGAGATGTTGTTTGCTTGCCTTGCAGCTAATGGGTTTTCACACTATAAAAAACAAAAAACATTTGTGTCATAATGCTACACACTGTGCAGTTTCATCAAAGCATAATCAAAAAGTAGTGTCTTCAACTTATGTGAACCTCTCATTTTTATGGCCAGGCCTTTATATAGACTACTGAACTGGATTCTAACCAAAATATATTGTTATAAGTATCCTAATAAAACTTAGAAATCACACTTGAGCTTGAGAATTTAGCTTTGCAGTAAAAGAGGCACCACTGTTAACACAAGTGCAATTAAGTACATACACTCCAATGCAAGACTGAATTATTTGTCATTTATTTCTTCTTCCAGAATTCTTTGCACTCCCTGATGTCCACACTCAGCACATCCAATCCTTTCTTTGTGCGTTGCATCAAACCAAACAACAACAAGGTGTGTATTAAACATGTACACACAAAACCAAATAGATAATTTTGCCCTTTAGTGATGCCATTGACTACAAGAGACTATGTCACTGCCCCAATTGCAGTCACTCAGCCTTGTCAAACAACATTTGCCTTGTTACTTGCAGTTACTATACCTCACTACTAGGCTGTGTATAAACAGTCTTGGTAAATCAGAATCGGGCCTTAATGGGCAGGGATGTTAGTACATACAAGACATTTGTCATGTCATCTCACAAAAAACAATAGCTGACAATAGAAAGTTTGTGCATGTGCACACCTGAATTCTATCTGGCATATTTACTGTCACACACATGAAAAATGTAAAAGATTTTGGAAACAGCCAGGGTACAGTGAGCCAGCTTTCTAGTTCTGGAGGTGTGCAGATCAAGCGTGGGTTGGTAGATGAACACCAGTCGTCCTTTCCACAGAGCTTATGATGTCATGATTTGTGGCAGAGCTGCACCAGACATGTCATGGAGATACTCTGTGATGGCTCTTTGCTGCTCCCTGCCTATGAGGAAGCTGGTGATTCACAGGCAGGCGTTAATTGGAATTAGTCAACCTATTGGCTTGATATACAAACTGCAGGGTGTCCACCAGGGGGTTTGTAATACCAGTCTGTCAAAGAATGTCATGACAACAGACATTAAGGCTACAGGTAGCAGCCATTAAATTCTGAGATGGTCGATTGTGGAGTATTTAAAGCAGTAAAGTAGTTCACACATCTATAATGCCCTGAATGCTTCTGTGTGAAGGTAGGTAAGAGTTGGTCATGGCAAACCTTAAGAGAAGAGGGTAAAACACTTTCTGGGCCCGGTACCGTTTGAGCTTCTTGTCTCTGGCATATCCTCTTCTTAGATCAAGGCAAGCTGGTTGATTGAGGGGCAGAGAGTGTTGCTGTCTGAACTGGGCATAAATTGGCACTTGAGAGGTGTGTCATGCAGGGCTTTTCAGCCCTGCATTTAAATCGTCAGCCAGCTGACATCCCCCCATTGTTTGAGGCGTGACTTCTTCTTGTAGCTGGTGACGAGTGATGTGTTATTTGCAAATGTTCGGTGAACTTCGGGAGCTGACTCTCATTGAAAAGCCATTTTTGTTCTTATCTTTTTCTTTGTTTTGTAAATTAGGGCAAATCAAATGAGTAGATCCCATGACACTATAGATGGAAATCATGGGACCTCTGGATTTTCATGGAACTTTTGGGCACCTTGCCTTTATTTGGTTCTGTCTTGTTGTGTTGTCTAATTTTCTTCTTAGTGGTTTTCATGTCATTCTTAGCCATCTTTTCAACTAAGTCTTACTAGTTTTTCTGAGTTTTGACATTTACCTGCCTTTGTTGATGGACGGTTGGTGGATTTGCCTAAATTTAGCCAGTCTGCTCATCTTGTGATCGCTAACTTCTGAAATTCATCCATTGAAACTACTTAAAGTTGTACTAATTTTAAAACAACCAACACTATGCTGTATTGTTAAATAATTAGAAGGTACACTGATAATAGTAAATAAATTATAGATAATTTCACTAACATGACTAATGATTGGAACTAAACACTGGAACAGTGGTACATAATGACAAGCTGTTATTTTCATAATGACAAGCTGACTACTTTCATCAATCATTAGAAAATTGTCCATAAAGAAAATTGTCTGTTGGCTATTCGTAAAGTGCATAATCTCTTATCACATGACAGGGACTTAAAAGAGACAATACATATATTTGACCCTCACTATAACAGCACCCACAACCCCCATGGGGGAACCAGGATGGTATGACTTATGAACGCTGTGTGCATGTGTGTGTGTTCTGAGGTTGAAAGGTTTTTAATTCACTGGCGACAGAAGGTCACACATCATGAACCTGGAGCAGATATAAAAGCCCTGAGTCAGGGGTGCTTTTATATGTCCCACGTGTGTGTCCTCATTCTGTACCTAAGGCAGTCCATCTGACAAAGTATTTGCTCTGTAGCAGGTGCTGTAAGCTCACATGTGATGCATTGGTGTTTGTAACTGTAACAAATGAGTGTCCTTAAAATAACTGCTGACACTGGAAGTAAACTCTGCACACACACAGATGTAAGGAGATGCTGCCAGATGATTGTGGCTCTAAATGGAATGCATCAATACTGTTCTCTCTCAGGCTTATTTTTAGACTTTTTTTCCCAGTTATTATGGAGAATCGGTAACTGTTTCCAAAGAGCAATACAGAATGTGTGTGTGGGTGTAGAAGGGGGGGTGTGCTCATCAAAGAGAATTATTGAGAAAAGAATAACTTTTTCCATAGATGAGTGCTGGGTTTTTTTCCAGTCCTGAATACAGTACATATGTGGACTGTAGCAGTTTTCAACCTCATCCCGATTTAGCATACCTGTAGCATATGGTCGTTTACCACAGACAATGATATTTCCAAAGCAGAGTTGGGCAAAACTATGGCTGAATACTAAATTTGTTATGAGAAATATTTTAAATATAGAAGCAATATATTCAGAATACAATACCTTTTGGACAATACCTTATAAGGTAAATACTGCTGTTGTTATTGTCAACAACAGCATTGTTGTTATTGTCAACAATAGCATTGGTCTGTTCACCTTTTCTCTTCTTCACTACTGCTTTCATAGTCACCTTAACAAGTCTGTTTAATTGAGCACACAAATTGTCTTATCCCATCAGCAAAATGTGAGCATAAATTTAATTTTCAGTCAGTTTATGTGTGTAACATAAGACCATGAAATGCATACAGTGAGTCAGGTACAACGCAAGTGCTAAGTTAATCACTTGTGAACATATCCATTATTACGGAAACTGTTCAGGAATCGAAGCTGAGATTCCTTATTGGTTCATCACAGTGTACTCACGCTTCAGAAGGAACTTCCCTATACAGGTGTTCTGTCCCAATGGTGTTCACCAGTGGTATTCCCTCAGGGCCTTCTCGGCTTAATGATTTCTGTAAAATAAAAAATGCATGTCTGTAATTTTTACTTGATGTATTACCATACAATACAATCATCACGCCTTAGTTAATTTCTTACGCTTTACTTCAACATACATGAACTATAGAATTTGTTATCATACATACTACTAGAACCCTAAAAGGTGGTAGTAGAAATTATCATTACAAATTTGACAATTACGACCAGAAATGAAGACACCATTGTTTTTCTCTATACTTAGCAAATAACAGAGACCTTGGCAAAAGAAAACATATTGTCGCTGTCCAATGAAAAAAAAGTATCTCCAAAACTGCAACTCTACAGAAAAGACCAAAAACATGTTAAAATATGTACAAACTATACACTATAATAGCAGAATAGCAAAATAAATAGCATAAAATAGCAGCTATTTTAAGTTTGTTGTCTGTAGAATAATTTATTAAATTTCAGTGTGATTTGTAATGTTATACCTTTAATGTGTTGTAAGTGAGGTGTTGGCTCTTTTCTTAGTTAAAGAAAACTATTGTGTGCTAAAGATGCAGCAGGTAGATTTAGATGGTAAATGACTTGGGTGATCCTTCAACCTAAAAATGTAAGAATGTAAATGAAGCCACATGTACCATTAACACGTAGTCTTACATATACATGCATGCTTTCTCCTACATTTGAATGTAAACAGCTGGCCTTGCCACTGCCCCCATTTTACCCACAATCCTCTTCCTGACCCCCCCTAACACCCGCACAAATTAGCCCAGCATGGATCCGAGCGCCATGGCAACCGGCAGTGTCTGAAAGAGATCACAGGGGTTTATTGTGCGACCAGTATGCATGTGTGTATGGGTGTGAGAGTAAGGGGAAAGAGATGGGTAGTTGATGACTGACTCTTGGAGTGGATGTAGACTTTTTTATGGTCTGTGAGGCACAGCATCGCAGGATGAGTTGAGGATGAGATATTCTCTTTTGTGGTAAGAGCTTCTATAGCACTTTGCTGCACGTGTGTATGAGCAGGAGAGAGAGAGAGAGAGAGAGAGAGAGAGGGAGATTGTACAAAAATTACTTCAGTGGTTGCATTAGGCAGATGTTGTATCATTTATATAGAACTGAAGGTACTTCAAAATTCCTGCTTTATGTTACTTGCACTGCAATATTTATAATAATGTTAATAATGACTTTAAATAAACATTATGGCATATAAATAACATTTCTACAGCCCTTGTGAGTCAAATGTATCAGAGCTTCTGTGTATCGTCTGACAGCAAAATGCAGATGGCTGCTTTCATGATTTGGCCTTTATTGTGGTCATTTATTATTCATTTTCTATTATTTATTAATATACATTGTGTTGGTCAACAGCACAATTTACTTCTTTTTTAAACAGGTGACAACAACATCATTGGTTAAGGAAGGAGACCTTAAGCGTTCTACATTACAGCAGTGTTAAATGTATAGGTATTTTGCAAAGAAAGAAAAAAATGCTATGTTGTGAAACTCAATTTTCCTTTATTTGTATAGAAATGCATCAGAGTAATAAGCTGGTAAAAATTATGAGCAATTGTGCCAGGTTGTGAAGCATTATGAAGCATTTAATAATTTAATAAAACTATTTTGAATATATTAATTCATGAACAAATTCTAACATGTAAATGCTAAACAATGAAATGTGCTTCAGTTAGATCTGCAGCGCTGTAGAGAATGCTAAATAAGAACAGTCTCTGTGGACCCAGTGTTTGACTTCTGCCTGAAGTCTTTCTACTGGCCATTCAACACGTAGACTAATGTTCACCTCCCCCATCCCTAATGCTATCCACTCCCATTTACAAACAGAGGATGAGACACAAATACTCAAAGATAGAGAAGGAGAGAGAAGGACTGTGAAATTAGTGTTATGACATTAGTTGCGTGAATCAGTATGGTAATGCATGTATGAGGGTGAGAGAGTGACAGAGATTGCGTATGAGTATATGTTAATGTATTCTGTGCTGACTATGATAATCAAAGTGAGCTGTTATTGACTTCACTTTTCACAGTGCTTCATTCATCACTCATCTGTCCATTACCCTCATTCTTCTCTTTTTGAGCCTTCCATCTGCAGAGCTGACATTTAGCCCAGGGAACATTAGCCGGGTACACAGCACCCCGTTTCCGACCTCACGCCAACACAGAGTCAAAGGTCATTAGAGAGGGTGGGGGATTCATTCATAAATAATCTCTAGACTCTTGACAATTGTTCAATTTTTGAGAAGAAAGAGAGTTTTCAGAAAGCGCTTCTTAAAAGAGTTTGGAAAATAACCGTCACTGATAATAATGATAAACATATGATTATCTCTTTCTGTATTTTTAAAACCCATTTCTTTTTCTTTCTTTACTTCCTCTCTCACTCCCTCTGACATCTTTCTCTCTGTCGTTCCCTCAGATGCCAGATCATTTTGATCATTCCTTGGTACTGAACCAGTTGCGGTATTCCGGAATGTTGGAGACGGTCAGGATCCGGCGTGCTGGTTTTCCAGTTCGGAGAACCTTCCAAGACTTCTGCTCCAGGTGAACGCCACTTTCACATCCTACAGCATTCCAAACAAAACAGTCCAGAATCTCAGAAAAATGGTGTTACAATCTTCATATTTCTCCTGTTTATTTATCTGCCTGTTTAGTCTTTTTAGCACATAGATTTGCTTCCTCTTTTTGTTTTAGTATGCTGAAGAACTGGTCATGAACTAGGAGTTAAAGAGAGGTCATACCAGGGGTTAAAAACACTGCAGGGAACAAGGTTTTACTATATCCCTACTGTTACTTCAGTTTCATGTTTTTAGATCCAGGTTTCATTTAATTCAGTTCAGTTCATGTAACATTTATTTGTATAGCACTTTTTACAGTGGCCATTGCCACCAAGCACCTTTTGTTCAGGTGGATGATGTGTGGTCAAGTGTAAAACAGTCCCTTAGACCAAACAAAAAAACAGGAAAACCAGTTTTCCCTGGTCAACACTGGAATTCCAATAAATAAACAAACAAAAGTATGAGAATTACAATTGAAGGAATGTGATTAAACATTAAAAAGAAGCGTTTAGATGAGACAGAGCAGACTTCCATAAGATAAACCAGTTAAGTCAGGCAGATGGGCAGTGTTTTTTTTTTTAAATATACAGAACGTTTTAGATAAGATCATGACACAGCAGGAGGGAACCAGCCCATCATGTCCTGACATCCATAAATATGTGTGGATTGCTGTATGCATTTTGTGTTTGATGGGTAATATTTGTATTGTGTTTTTTGTCAGGTATTGTGTGCTGATGAGGGGTGTTACCTTGTGTAATGAGAACAAAGAGGCATGTCACCGGTTGCTCTGCCTTTATGACAGCAATAGTGTAGAATGGCAGCTGGGAAAGACAAAGGTGTGTTTTGATGATCGTGTAATGTTTTCCAAATGTTAGTTTGGAACACAGCTTTGTAATAACAAAAAGAATATTTAGTAGACTAAATTATCCAACTGTGCTCTTAACCTTTGTTCCGATAGGTGTTCCTAAAGGAGAGTCTGGAGCTAAGACTGGAAAAGAAGAGAGAAGAGGAGGTGCTCAGGGCAGCAGCCATTATACAGGCCCACATACTGGGTTACAGGGCACGGTAAGCAAATAAACAGATGTAAATAAGCATACATAAGCACACTCCTTTTAGCTCCTTTTGCTCTTTCTCTGCTCCTTTTCTTGCTGTTCTTAAAAATGCAGCAATGCCATAGAAGAACAATTTTGGAATCCCTGAATAACGTTATTCGCAATGAAATGTAGGAGTGTGAAGAACCCAAAAATTGGAGGTTATTTGTATATATCCAATCCAAAACTATTTAGGGAACATTTGTTTTTAGCAGTGTGGAATTCTATTCATATTTAATCAGTCACATTCTAACAGAGAAAACACTAAACTATACAGTCTCAGCCTCTGCCTTAACTCTGGTGGACTAAGGGATAGAGGTAAATGTAATTGTCTATAGGGTACACTAATTCTTTTCTCCTCCTGACCCATAGGAAGCAGTACAGGCAGCTGTTACAGTGTGTGGTGGTAATCCAGAAGAACTGGAGAGCAGTATTCTGGCGTAAGCGCTTCCTGATGCTTCGATGGGCCTCTGTTACCCTCCAAAAAACAATCAGAGGTCAAAGAGCACGGCAACTTTATTTACAGCTCCTGCAGGACAAGAGGAGGAGGGAGGAAGAAGAGCGGAGACAAAGAGAGGAGGAGGAGCTAGAGAGGTAGGCAGGACATTTAGACAATTGTGGCATTTCTATTGGTTCATCTTCTTGAAACTTAAGATAAATGGCGGTTGGCATTTTCAGATTATGTAAATAAAAAAGAGAAAAAGGTTTTTGACAGTTACTGTTACTTCTAATGGTAATGTCTTGAATGCAATGATGCTAAAAAATACAGTTCTTAATACAAACAAGTTTATTGTAATTTAACCAAAGTGATTCAAATGTGTTAAGGCTACTTATTAAAAGCTAGTTATTGTTTAGTATTTAACAGTGTGTCTGCTATTTCTGTTATTTAGGGAGAGACAGAGGATTGAGACAGAGCGACAAGCCCGAGAGGTAAAAACAAAATCTGTATTTTCCTTGTTTTTTTGGCAAGACTCAAACATGGGATTAAAACTGTGTTCATGGCAACCAGGACTTGGAATTTTCTCTTTAATGCCCACCCCAGATCATTCACACAATCTCTTCTGTTTAGGGTCATCAAAAATTGATCTCTTGTTTGCCACAATTTGGTCAAAGCCTTGCACAAAACAGTATTTTAGGTTTCCACGTAACACACTTAGAACAACATATATAAACAGAAACACAAAATGCAGATACACAATATAAATGCATGCTATCAATTTTTGAATATTTTTTGTATTATATGCCATGTTTAATTCTGAAAAGTTGTAATTTATGGTTGGAAGGCTGTTCATATGGAAACGCACTAGTTCTGACAACTCATAAATGTAGCATAATACAAACAACATTCATACTTCTTTCTGCACACCTAGTGCTGGGTAGTGTAATTTTTGGTCTCTTATGCACAGGCAGAGGAGGCACAGAGAGCAGAAGAGGCTCAGCAAAAGAGAGAGGAAGAGATTTTTAGAAAGCATCACACAACACCCTCATGTGCCTTATCCGTCAGTGAGCTGCCTAAATCGCTCCTTGAAGAAGAGTTGTTTGAGGAAGTGTTTGAGGAGGAGGTGCGGCCACATGAAGCATCTCAGGTGGAGGAGATCCTGCGTCTCGAGCGGGAGATTGAAGGTCTAAGGAGGCAGAAGGAGACACGGGAGCAGAACCTGAATGCTAACTCGCTGGCCCGTCTGCAACGTCTGCGGGACCAGGAGCTGCTGAGGCTAGAGGAGGAGGCCTGCAGGGCCGCCCAGCAATTCCTCTCCTCACTCAACTTCCATGAGATAGATGAGTGTGTGCGTAACATTGAGAGCTCCCTCGCACTAGAGGACACAGACCGAGGTAGGCATGAAGGTGAGGAGGAAGAAGAGGTTGACGAAGGGTTAGGTGTGGACGAGGAAGGCTTTAAAGACTCTCCGAACCCCAGCGAACACGGTCACTCGGATGGACAGAGAACTAGCGGGATTCGTACCAGCGATGACTCATCAGAGGAGGATCCCTACGCCAATGACCGCATGGCACCACCCTCGGCCCCATCTGCAAATCTGTCCTCGGCCTATCATGGCCCTCCCTGCAGGGATGCTGCCTTTTGCATGTTGCAGCAACAGGAAGAAGAGTATGGGGTGGAGCTTATTCCACCGAATGAGGACTCCGATTATGATGCCGATGATTATGATGAAGGTGGAATCAGCTTGCCTCCCAGTATGCCCCTCTGTTTGCCCCAGAGTGGCCGATGGTCACAGGACCACCGTAGCTCATTGGCAACAAGTACAAGTGCCAGCTCGGGGGCTTACAGATTCAGCTCAGAGGGAGCCCAGTCATCAGTGAGTGTCCATACATGGCTGCACAAAACACATACACTGTAGGCCAAAAGTATGAAAGCTGTCATTCTTAATTAGTTTAACACACCTATATCAGTTTATCAGAATGTGTCTGAGTGTAAAAATCACATGGCTATTTATATGGTAATCACCAGGACCAAAACCATGTAAAAAGTTAATTGTACACTATTGCTGCAGACATTTCGTAACATTTGTCGTTGTAACACTAAAACTCTCTCTTCAGTTTGATGACAGTGAGGATGACTTCGACAGGTTTGATACAGATGACGAGTCATCATATCGAAGAGATTCTGTGTACAGCTGTGTCACTCTGCCGTACTTCCACAGCTTCCTGTATATCAAAGGTACAAAATTAATCTCTGCTTTATTCTCCATCAGGGACATAGAGGTTATTAACATTCTTATTCATTCTTGCATAGGGTGGAAACAGTATATCGTGGTGATTATTATGCTGTACACATTTGCTTGGTAGCCTAGTAGTATTGAAAAACAACAATCAAATAATCTCACCAGTAAAAGATTTAAAAAGAAAAATTGTGCTGTAACAGATGAAAGACCACTAGACCATTCACTTTCTTTTATTCTTTGTTTATTTCTGTAAGTAATGCTGCTGTGAGGCTTTGGACTGCTTTTAGTTCATGTACAATGTACAGTTGAGATGTGCTTTGTATGGTCAAATATAGTTGCAATCAAACTAGGTTTATTAGCAAAATTTATGAACCTCCACTTGCAATAAACCAGTCAAAGAAGAACAATTAAAATAGCTCAACAACAAGTGGTTGCTCCATATTCAACACAAAATGCCACTTTTAATGACAACTGCGGTCTCAGACTCATTCAACCCCTTGAAGAGAATCCCTCAAGCACACCTGATGCAACAAATTAAGGGCTTCATTAGTTACAGTTAGTCAACTGTAAGATAAAACACATCAAGTACCTGGAGTGGCAAGGGGTTTGCCGACTATGAGTGTTACGAGTCAGCAGAGTTGTCCAGAAAGTTAAGAAAAGAGATCATTGCCTTGCATGAGCAAGTAAAATATACATAAACCATAATAAAAAACATAGCAAAGGCATTCAATGCTCCTAGAGGCACAGCTGGAAGCCTAGTTCACCAGTTCATCGCAGAAACAAGATGCTATCACCAGCTGCCATCCAATTCAAGGATGCAGGTGGTCAAAAACCCATGAGTGAATAAGGTTTCAATTTGCACAGTAAGGTCCATACGAAACACTAAAGGTCTCCATGCCCAAACTCGAAGATATACACCTTTACTGACCCAAAAGATACATATAAATACACCACAGAAGTTTTGGAATTCTGTTCTGGGGAGCAATGAAACTAAACCAGACTTTTTTGGGCCTATGTCTGGAGAAAGAAGAATGAATCACATGCTGAAAAGAACACCGTGCCGACAGTGAAGCATGGAGTTGGCTCCTATACGTTGGGACTGCTTTGCCTCCTCTGGCAATGGAAACCTGTGCATTGTGGAGGTTTAGATGGATTTAATCAAGTATCAGGAAATCCTAGGAGAACATGTCATGCCTTCTGTGAGGAAGCTAAAGCTTGGGTGTTTGACTTTTTGGAGTGGCCTTTACAGTCACCTGACTAATTACTGGAATTTGAAGAAGGCGGTTGCAGCACACAACCCATGATATCATGATATTTTCTGAGACAATTATCATACCGTGAAAGGTTCATGCACTTGCAACATTAGTTGGTCATGACTCAAAGAAAAAAAATCAAATAGAGTAAAAAACTATAAAAGCTTTAGCGCTGAAGCTGCCAAATGATGTCAAATGAAAGTGTCAGGCAAAAGGTTTCGGTACATGATTTTATAAAATACACACACTGTTGCCAACTGTTCTAATATTTAGTGATAATTTAATTTAGTATTTAGAACTTTCTAAAAGGAGCGCTGTTAATTTTCAGAGAAATAGGGGTAGACTTTCTTTCTTTCTTTAATTGGGTGACCAGAGTAGTCATACTCTATACTTTCTCTTGTACTTAACTCTATACGTAACTGCATGTCTGCATGTGTGTGTTTGGAGCAGGTGGTCTGCTGAACTCATGGAAGCGGCGCTGGTGTGTGTTGAAGGATGAGACGTTTTTGTGGTTTCGGAGCAGGCAGGAGGCTCTAAAACAGGGCTGGCTCCAGAAAAAAGGCGGAGGCTCTTCTACCCTGTCCCGCCGCAACTGGAGACGTCGATGGTTTGTGCTCCGTCAGAGCAAACTCATCTACTATGACAACGATGCTGAGGAGAGGATGAAGGGCATGCTGGACATGCATGAAGCCAAGTAAGGGCCTAGACCACAAGGGGCAGCTCCAGATAGTTCTTTAGGAATGCAGGGCAATAGTTAAAACTGGGGTATAATGAAGGCTGTCACAAATAACTTTCTACCTAGACAGTATTTATCATCATATTCTTACATGTTTATTATGTACATTATATGTGTAGGGAGGAGTTAAAGCACTCAATTGTTCAAAATATCTCTTTTGTAAGGCAAGTTAGCCAGTCAGTGTTCTGTTAGTTATCACAGGAAACCCCATCATTGACCAATAATTTTAACAGGAAAGGATCATTTGACTTATACGCAACATAACCAGCCTCAAATCCTTGTTTTTGTGTGATGCATAGGGGCAGGTGTTTTTTTTTAAAAAGCAGTGTGTAAACATCCAGTAGTTCCGATTCAGCTTATTAATTAGAACTTCGCTCTGATAATTATTCTTTGAATGCTGGTAACATTTTCCAATAAGGATATTCGCCAGCTTATTATTTTAATTTCCCTGTTCTACCTTAAATGGTGCTGTGGTTACATTCTGATGCCTAAAGCATTATAACAGCTGCACCACTTCAAATAAGACAATTCAAACAGCTCAAAAAGGACAAGGAGTAATAATCCTACCTGAATAACATCCTACCTGGAGTTTTATGCATGGAGCAACCAATAAAAATGCCATGGACAAAGATTGTTCATTTGTCTACGTCTTCCAACCGATGCTGTACCAAATGCAGGCTACCGCTTAAGCGCAAAAACTTTAAAAAACGAACACAGTCCCTACAGCCAGTGTGTACTTTGCCTGGCTACTGTAGCAACGTTGCGGCTCCACATGGCAGCCTACATTGGAAGATGTCCCATTCCTATGTGGCTATCAATGGCTTATTCTAAGCTAACAAAAACACAATGATTTGTAGTTACATGGACGTGCAAGAAGCCAGCATCTGTCAGCATGCAACTAGCAAGATCCCAATAGTTATGGCCAGCTTAATGTGCAGTATATGTCAGCTATGTAGCCAAAGAGCATGAGGCTGGGCCTACTATTCAGTTGTCTGAATAAGAGCAGCGAGATTATGGACACATTGAAAGGTTCCTGCTTGAGTGTACCAGTCCTGGTGGCACTTTAACCCATGTATTTTTTTCTTTCTATGCTTAGAGAGATCATTGATAACACAGGAAAAGAGAATGGAATAGACATCATAATGCCTGAGAGAACATACCACCTTATAGCAGACACAGCAGAGGATGCCAGGTAAAGGAAATTAATGTGTGACAGAGCATGTATGTGTGTATGTGGAGGATGTTCATCTGGCCTGTCCATATGGCAAAGTAGCCATATGGTGTGTCTGTTTGTCTGTCTGTAAAACAATGCATCCATAGCAGGTTAGATTAGTGCAGTTGGTTGATTACCTGAGTACTGGAGGCCAGTTTTTAATGTGTTTTAATGTTCTCTGCAGCCATTGGTTCAGTGTTCTGAGTCAAGTGCACACTTCTACTGAACAGGAAATTAGAGAGATGCATGACGAACAGGCTAACCCACAGAATGCTGTTGTGAGTACATGTGCACACATGCTGAGGCAAACCTCATTTAAAATGTTAAATGATACCATGAAAGTCATATATAATAAAGATAAACATATGAATGTCCTAAATATGTAATAGTGACCTTACTAGTACCTTTCTGTTTTTAGGGAACATTGGACGTAGGGATGATCGACTCTGTGTGTGCCTCAGACAACCCAGAGAGGTATACACACAACACAGACACACATTTGTGCAAGATGGTGATGCTCTAATCCTATTTGTAGCACCAGGGGATGGAGTTAAACACAGGTACTCAAGTACTCAGTTAACATACTGAGATCACTGTTTGGGTACTCGTTCCTATTCCTCACAGGAAGTCAGAGAATATATACAGACTAGCACTTCAGTAAGGTAGCTCTTAAGTATGTATATTACATTGTGCCACTCTGAAACTTAAGTGGCTGAGAAGGTAGATAGTAGTAGATTGTAGTATGTTTTTTTTCCTCTCTGCGATTTACCAGATGTGTTCATTAACTCTTGTAGATCTTGAAGATGAAAACATGTGAGAATGCATATAGCTTCCTGGAGAAAATATTTATTAAAATTCAGTGGGAAACAAATCGTACAAATCCTGTTATATTTTGTATACTAAAAGGTAGACGTTTACCCTAATAACATTTTTTCCAACCCTTTCTTTTTCCCACTTGGTCTCTCTATTGTTTCACTCTATCCTCCTGCGTCTCTAGGCCAAACTCTTTCGTGATTATAACGGCTCATCGTATTCTGCACTGTAATGCGGAGTCTCCTGAAGAAATGCACCACTGGATCGCACTGCTGCAGCGCTCAAAGGGAGACACACGTGTCCAGGGCCAGGAATTCATCATCAGGGGTGAGACATATCACGGTCATTCACATGTCAAAGCTCATAGTAAAATGCACAGACTTAACATGTATAAATTAAGGCCTTTACACACCAATTGCGATTTAATCAGATGTTGATAAATTAATTAGAACATGACTTGAAACATTTATTTGTTCACCCTCGGTTTAAATTTAAAAAACTACAAGATCTTACTCAACCAACCAGGTGTCTTAATCACTTTAATCACTTGCTTGTCCCTATTTGTGAGGATCAATAAATGTCTTTATTGCTTCCAGCACAAACAAATAGAAAAATGGGATCATGTCTGGGGTGCGAAGAAACTGTATATTCAAATTTAAACACTTACATAAATAATCTATATGAATGCATTTTTATGTTGTTCAATTATGCAGTGTAGTGTGTAATTGCCTATACTATCAACATAAGTGTGTGCACCTTCCTTTATTCATTTATTAATACCTAATTTAACTTAATAGCTTATTAGCAATAAGAAATGACACTGAACTGATACCTGGTATTGAGCTAATATCAACATAAAATGCTAAATTGGATGCTGTTACAGCCTGTTAATTATAGCATGTTCTCACAATGTGCAATATTGTTTGTTCCGTATATTTGAACATCTTTCTAATAAACCAGTCTCTCCTTATTTTTCTTTCCCTCTCAGGATGGCTGCATAAGGAGATGAAGGGCAGTAGTCGCGGTAATCTGAGACTAAAGAAACGTTGGTTCTTGCTTACCCATAATTCCCTGGACTACTACAAGAGCTCAGAGCGCAATGCTCTCAAACTGGGCTCTCTGCTGCTGAACAGCCTCTGCTCCGTACTGCCCCCTGACGAGAGAGTATACAAAGAGACCGGTCAGCGCACACACTTGCATGCATATATACATTAGGAGTGTAAATCTTTGACTTCACAGCGATGATTTAGAATTCCTCCAATTCACCCTTATTTTTTTTGTATACATTTATATTTTTGTACACTTTGCAGTTTGAAACACAAATGTCATTAGAATCACTGTTTACATAGTAGTGATAAATAATTTTACAATAAATATACAAATATTAATATTTTATTTACAACAAAAACTACTGAACAAAACTAATTAATGACCATTTTCTGTGCATTTTTGGCTGTGTGATTGTGTGTAGGTTACTGGAGTGTAACAGTGTTTGGGCGTAAGCATTCCTACAGGCTGTACAGTAAGCTACAGAGTGAAGTGTCTCGCTGGGCTAACGCTGTGCAGAACGTCATTGATACCAAACCACCTATAGACACACACACCCAGCAACTTATCCAGGATATTAAGGTAACCGCACAGATACACAAACACACATGCAAAAACACAAAATTGTTCTCCGAAGCTGAATGTAGTCCAAAATCGTTCTGTACCAGTTCAACACAAATTAGGTTTTAAATCCAAAAGCAAAGTGAACCATATCATAAAGTTTTGAGCCAAAAAATGAACCATACTCAAGAAAATTTTGCCCAAAATGCCCTCAATAAAGTCTTTTAAAAAAACCACACATTTTTAATTAGAATTATTTTGTAGTGACAATAACAGCCATCATTAAATTTCACAAATAAAATAAAAAATATGTAAAACAATAATAGAATAAAACAATGAAATGTTCAAAAAAAGTTTAAATTCTGAAAATTAACAAATTAATTAATATTTTCCTGAATCTCTAAACTTTGGGTCTTGTGGACCTCAGTGCTTGTGTTAGAGTGAAGAAAAGGGTAACATTTATAAGGCTACTTCACACTGCCTACTGACATAACCCTGCATAAATGTTTAATTCTTATTTCAAAATGTGTCATCTATCATAAATTAGCTAACTTTCATCAACACTTTCAACTGTCTACTGGAACACATACATTTACATAGAGTTATTTGTCATGTGAGTTATCATGACAAGCCTTTCTATGTATGATGAACAGTAGGGCTGTGTGTTGGCAAGAATCTGGCAATACAATACGTATTATGATACAGTGGTCACGATTCAGTATATCGCGATATTGCAAGCAAAGAGATATACATTACGATTTTTTAAATCCTACTATTAAAGCACACCACTATATGAACAGATTTGCCAATGCTTACTATAGCATTGCACCCTCTTGCTGCTTGTTAATGTTGGAGTGGAGCTAAAAAAGGATTACAACACTGTCATCTAGTGGTCAGAGGTGTAAACACAACACACAATAATTTACTTTCTGCCAGGAATCTGTGTATTGGTACTGTGTTTTTTGAGAATACATTATCCCGAATACAGTATCACGAATACAGCATCACGAATATCTAATATTTTGATATTTTCATACACCCATAAAGAACAGTAACCTACAGTAAAGTGGTACCGAATAAATTAAAGAGTAACTAAAGCAGGGTGAATTGTAGGGTTAAATATAAATGGGAGGACTCTGAGAACCCAGCTGTTAACTTCTTGAAAATACAATTTTTTAAAGCTTTCTCTCTCACACACACATTCAACAACATCCGTTTTAAACTGGTTATTTAGTTGATGTATATGTGTGTGTGTTTTCATGGGGTTTTCAGGAGAACTGTCTAAACTCAGAAGTGGTAGATCAGATTTACAAGAGGAATCCAATACTGCGCTATACACACCACCCTCTACACACACCACTATTGCCCCTGCCCTATGGAGATGTCCACCATAGTCGTGAGTAACCTTCATACAAACTGCATAACTTCCCCAAAATTACGCATCTACCAGTAGTTTACCAGCTATTAACAAGCTACTGATTAAGCCTACTTGGTTTCTTTAAGCATACTACTGGACAAATGATTAACTTTTGAAAATAAACAGTCATCGTATCCCGTACAGAGGCCACATTGTCAACATCACTGTTGTCCCACTGATATGCACCAAAACTAATTGTTTGTCTTGCGTTGTAGACGAAAAGGTGCGGAACTACAGCACTTTGCAAACAGAGGCTCTGAAGCTCTTTAGCACTCTTCAGCAGCTTGAAGGCGTTACCAACCCTGTGCCAACCATCCAGGGCCTTCTCCAGACAGGCCATGACCTTCGACCTCTGCGGGATGAACTCTTTTGCCAACTTATCAAGCAAACTACATGCTCCAATCAGCCAGGTGGCCCCACACACATCAGTGGCTGGAGAATCATAGCCTGCATGTGCTGTACTTTTATTCCCTCCTCCAGAAGCATCCTCAAATACCTCAAATTCCATCTCAAGAGGTAAGTGTCTGTGTGTGAGGCTCTGAGATGTGGAATGTTTCATTACTGATCATGGGTCAGTGGTACAAAAATGAGTCATATCTAATTTACACAATTTTAGCCCAATGTTTGGTGTCCACATTTTGCTGCTTCATTTTGGCACTAGCTACAAGGGCAACATAGCTAACAAAGACAAAAGTCACATCTTTTACATAAATATATATCGTCACTGTCCAATGAAAACAAGTATCTCCAAAATTGCAACTTTACAGGAAAGGCCAAAAACATTCTTTCTTACAATGGAAGTCAATGGAACCATAATTTTTCCCAAGCTATTTTGGAGCGTTTCTATTGGTGCATTAGTCATGAAAATTTCCCACAATGTAAACAGCCATTGGTGTGTTCAAATGATGTAAAAAACTTAAAATCGACAAAAATGCAGATACATGTTTTTTATTGGACAGTGATGATATACAATCATAAATCAGTAAAAAGTTTGGACAGTATGGAGTATGCCACAAAAATCTAACATTTACTTTGAATTTTATTTAATTGCAGACAGTTCAAACTTTTCATTTCATGTATTTATATACATCCTGTCCTGCATTTCAGGCCTGCAATATATTCCAATAAACGCTTGAAAATAAAGCATTTACCACTTTGTAATGTCATTCCTGCAAACACATTTTAAAGTGTGCAACGGGACCAGGTCATCATTGTTACTTTTTTCTCTGCACATTTTCTACTGGGATCAGGTCAGGACTGCAAGCAGGACACTTTAGTACTTGTACCCTTCTCTTCCACAGACTTTGTATTGTGTGCAGCATGTGGTTTTGCACTGTCTTGGTGAAAAATGCTTGGAGTTCCCTTAGTTTTTGCTTCTCAAAAACTCAGCATGATTCCAATGCACCCTTGGACATCACCTGTTTGAAATCACCTCATTATGTAGTTTTTTCACCTCATTACTAGCCCTTAATTGTCTCTGTCACAACTTTTTTGGGAATGTGTTGCAGATCTGAAATACAGGAATGGATGTATGAACCTAAAGCAGTATATTTTAGACCCCAAACATTTCTAGGCTTATAAACTCTATCTGGTGTAAAATGAAAAACTGGATGCATTTGATATTTGCTAAAGCGGAATGTTTTTTCGATGTATACTACTTCATTAATTGATTTACTGACTCTTTGCTTAGGACGCGAGAGTTATATCCAGGCACAGAAATGGATCGCTATGCAGCATTTTCCCAGGATGCACTCCGGCGTGTGCGTGGGCGGGAATGTGTGCCATCACGTGAAGAGCTTAACGCCATTCTCAGCAGACAGGAAATGACATCAACTGTATACTGCCATGGAGGCGGGTCTTGCAAAATTACCATCAACTCGCACACCACAGCAGGAGAGGTACACACATATGCACACACCTAAATACGTGTTAAATTTTTTATACTATTACCTCTTCACTGTGAACTTGTGTCTTGAATGTGTCTTTATGTGCTAGGTGGTGCATAAGTTGATGAAGGGCCTGGCCATGGAGGACAGCAGGAATATGTTTGCTTTGTTCGAACACAATGGCAAAACCGACAAAGCCATTGAGAGCCGCACCATAGTGGCCGATGTCCTCGCCAAGTTTGAGAAGTGAGTTTGAGTTGTGTTTTGTTTCAGTGCTCTAACAGCTCTACATAATCTGAAATGCAAACAATTAATGAATTTTTACATCACATCGAGAAGAATAAAAAAGGGATCCTTAGTTTCTCTTAGACATCAATGAGATCAGATGGAAGGACAAAGAGTCTCCTGAGACAAAGAACAGAGTAAGCAGTGCCTAAATCTCTGCGCTCTGCTGCAGACGCACATCTTATCACCTTTCTTTTCTTCTCATCTAGCTTGTTCACTTGCTGTTGCTTGAATCAGCCATTCATTTATATTGCCGTGTTGAATCATTAAAATCAAACATGTTTGTAAATTTCAGAGGGCCTTCAAGTACTCCAAACCTGTAAAAAAGGAATCAGGAAATCTGAGATAAAATCAGTCAAAATAAACGTGTTATGTAGGAGAATCACCATTAAGTCTCCTGAGCAAGGGCGTAGAATTAGCATGGACTGAAGTGATGTGTCCCCACCAATATCCAGCGATCATTAAATTGTCCCCACTAATAATTAATCCCCTCCGAAAAAAGACCCCATCTGTCAATGTCTCATTAACCTAGAGGTGAAGAAAGGGTTAAATCACGCTCTCTACTGGAGTCCTTCCTCGCAGTAACACATATGGCCAGTGTGATTGTCTGTGCCTTGCCCTGCTGTCACGTATGACTCGGTAGCTTTGTTTGATTGTTAGCAGTGCCAAAACTGGAAGGAAAACTTTCCAGTCATATGTGGTGCAACATGGGTGACACATGGGTGTGAAAAGAGAGTAAGGATGGCAGCAAAAAAGCTATTTTTCAAAGAAACATGTAAGTCACATAAAGTGAAATGAGTTCATCATAACATTAATGGCGATGCTCGGCTTTGGCGCACAGCATACAGTAGGCTAACAACGTCTGTAGTTATGAATAACAAGCTAGTTTCAACAAGTAGATTAATAGGTCCCCACCAAATGTCAAAAGCAAATCTACACCCTTGCTCCTGGGCCATCAAAGAGCAACATTTAAACAATAAAATGTTCCTCTCCTGTAATGATTTGTACTTTGTAAGGAAACCTTACTATTTAAAATGTGTTTAAAAGTAAGTGACAGGGAATTCTACAGTTTATGTTACTGAACTGTCATTGTCTGACATCCACCCAATCTGGTCTATCACTCATTCACTCTTTGTCTCTTTCTCTTCAGGTTGGCAGAGGAAGAAGAGGAGCAAGGTGGAGATTGGAAGTTTTACTTCAAGCTCTTCTGTTTCACAGATACAGAGAACATTCCTGTAGACAGTGTGGAGTTTGCCTTCATGTTTGAACAGGTCAAATTTCTTACTTTAACTACAAATTTCTTAAATTAACCTCCCTAAAAAGTGCCTCATTAAGCCCCACAAGAGGATTTTTGGATACTCTGGACTTGAGTCAGTAAAAAACTGCTGTAACAGTCTTGCTTTATATTTTTTATAATCATGTGATATGCAAATATGCATTTATGAGGGCTGGGTTTTTTCTACTAGTTCTTTGAGGTAAAGAGGAAACATTGTGTTGAGATGTGGGGGCAGGCTGCCCTCATTGTGGGCTTGCTTTTTTATTTTTTATTATACTTCATGCAATATAACCAGTACAAAAGTGAATAGTTTTTTTGCTACAGTTTGTGGTGCTCTATGCTTTGCTAATTTAATTGAGAGACTTGTATTGAACAAAACACATTGTAATGTTACACTTCTACAGGACAGTGATACAAACTCTTTCACCCTGCTTAAAACTCTAGTTGAATTGTGCACATGAATGGATTCGAGATTTACATTCTTTTACGTCATTAGGTGCTAAACACTTTCCCATTTATAAGTTCTGTTTGCATTATCAGACTTATCAATCTGCTGGTCTATCTTGTATGGACAAACATATAATTCATATTCAAATCTACAAAACAATAACATTACAAACATTCCTGACTGCACTTTTATTAGCAATTTTTGGTCAGTGGCCCTCTAATGGTCAGGGTCCCTGTGTACATGCCCAGTAGACCCGGTTGGTAATCTGATTCATCTATCAATAAGCACGAGTAAATATCAATAGGCTTTTTTACATACATCACTGACAACAGATCATTAGAAATATAGTGTGTATAGTAGCTTTTATTCTCATAAAACATGTTCTTTCACAAAACATAATTAAATCTCTCTGTCTGCCTCTCTTTCAGGCACATGAAGCAGTTATTACAGGGCAGTATCCTGCTCCTGAGGAAACCCTGCAGTTTCTGGCCGCTCTCAGGCTTCAGTATCTGCATGGAGACTACACTACCCAGAATGCTTTGCCAGACCTGGAGCAGGTGTTTCCCATGGCACGCTTGCGGGCTCGTGTCCAGCGCTTCACTCCCAGCAACTCCAGTGCCACAGCAACTGGTGAGAAAAAGAGAGGCAGTTTTTTGGAGGGCACGCTCAGGCGGAGCTTCAGGGGTTCACTGAGCCGGCAGCGGCAGGGGGAGCTGTCTGCAGCAGTGGAGGTGTGGCTTCAGGAAGAGAAGGCAGGGCTAAAGAGCTGTTTGATGGAGAAATGGAGAAAGCTGCAGGGAATGAGTCAGGATCATGCCATGATCAAGTACATGAATCTGGTGAGAGAGTGGCAGGGATACGGGTCTACACTCTTCAGTGTGGAGGTGAGAGAACACACAAACACAGTTACACTAGGGCTGCACAATATAGAATTAGGTAAATGTTATATTGTCCTATCCAATACTGATATGCACTCTGCAAAAGGCACATAAGCTCATTGTTTAAAACAATTTATTTTATTTAGTTAGAACACTATGTATCATTAGAACAGATTTTAATGAGCATAAATACAATACAAAGTAGCATGAATATTTTACACTGTAAAGCCACTACTTGTACTATAACTGAAGGTTTTACAAGTTAAAGTTTTTATTGTGAACATCGAGTGTATATTCTTATATTCGTCTTGGTTAATGTAACCTAAATAATTATCTTAGATCAAGTGTTCTCCAATGTAGTGCTGATTACTAAGCATATAATATTTGCTGTATGTAGCAATATAATCTCAATATGGTATTCTATACATGTCGATGAGCCCGAATTTAGCAGTTACACACCTGATGTATTACACTTATTTGCACCATGCTTAGGCACAAACCAAGCACATTCAGCATGAAGCTGACTTCAGATAACTAGTTCTCATATTCTTTCTCCCCATCAGTGTGTCGATGGTGTATATCCTGCAGAGCTGTGGCTGGGAGTAAGTCGTAAGGGAGTGTGTGTGTATAAGCGTGGAGAGGCATGGCCGCTGGAGGTTTTCTCCTATGAGGCCATTCTGTCATTTGGAGCACCACAGCCCAACGTTTATAAAATCAGTGTGGAAGGAAGAGACCTGCAATTCCAGACTTGCCAGGTACAAACACTTCCTTTATACAAATCACAGATGGAGGAAGGCATTTCATATCAGGATGATGAAAAGAGCAGGTATGATTTAAGTGGTAGAGAATTTCCAGCACTGCAACAACAATGACGTGGTGTTAGTGTGTGTTGTGCTGGTACGTGTGGATCAGACACAGCAGTGCTGCTGGAGTTTTTAAACACTGTGTCTACTCAATGTCCACCGTATAAGACACTCCTACCTTGTTGGTCCATCTTGTAGGTGTGAAATTAAAATTAGAATTGATAACTCATCTGTTGCTACACCTATTGTGTTAGTAATTAACTTAAGATAGTAATAATAAAATGTCTTTTTCACTGCATGGTACCAGCTTGACTCAATTCTATTCACAATTTTGGTTTTCCATTAGGCAAATCTGCCATCTTGTACAAGGCGTACTTTTAGACATTACCTCTGTCAAAGTTCAAAGCAAACTAAACTGTTAGTAAAGGTGATGTAATAACATTGCAGACTACATATTAGACTAAATGAATTGCAGAGTGCTAGAAGCTGCTACCAGATTAGCATACCCTCTTACATCACCTTTGAGTAACCTAAAATTACTCGTCACCTTAACATGGATATAGTATAAACGCACCTGTTTTTCCAGCAGTTGTGACTCTTCAGAACATTTGTCTCTTTCACGTCATGGCAATTTCATATTGAGGGGGCACGTATCTGCAATAGAAAATGAAGTAACTGGTACCAAAAACTAGTAGAGTTGTGTCAAGATAAGCAGTGCTTTTTAGTGAAAAAGCAGTTATATCAGTGGTTAGTTTCTGGTCACAGAACACTGTTGGCTATATATTTTGGTTGTTGTCAGAAAGGGTAAAACTGCTTTTTGTGCATAACCTTTTTTTTTTCAAATTAATTTTAGCAATTGAATTTCTTTGTGTTTTTGTGTGTATAGGTGATGGACATTGCAAAACTGATGAAAGCCTACATCAATATGATCGTGCAGAAGCGCTTCAGCACCTGCCAATCAATCAGTAGCCATGGAAGCCAGTGCAGCAACTGGTGAACTCTTACCTGTGATGTTTCTACTAATGTCTGCCTTATTCACACCTTTTAATTTGAACATTTAAAATGCATTTAACTGAGTGTGAAAAGGACATCCAAAAACATTCCCAGATCTACATGAAACCAGTCATATTGTGATGAGTATTGTGTAAATAAGCAGGGAGTTCATTCACCTGAAAGTGCCTGATGCCAACAAAAGACACAGTGCAGGGCGAGTGTCTTAAAGTGTTAACTACACATAAGGAGTTCTTCAGCATCATGTCTTGGCCAGCAGCTGCTGTATTTGAATCACTAGCATTTGAATTACAAATGTGGGTTTGTGTAAGCAATGAATGTTTGTAAAAATGCTGTATTAGCATTGATGTTTTAGTCCAGTAGCATTTCACTGGAGCTCTGCCGGCAGAACCTCCAGCCAATGACACACAGCACTCAAAGACTGTGCCTTTCTGTAAAAACACAAATCTCATCAATACTCCACTTTACCATATTCATAAACACCAGACTCACACCAAGACTCTGTATCTCTCTTTGTTATATGTGATATAATGTGCAATGTTCTTATGGAAAGCTGTATATTTTTAATCTCTTTCTCTATTAAAGCCCACTGTCAAGTGGCTATATTTTATTGTTATCCCAAAGTACTTTGCCATGTTGTATTATGAAGCCCAGAGGCTTTAAGGGGAAAAAAAACACATCAGCGATATAATTTTTTTTTACTCTTATTATGTGTATTCACTGTGGTAAGTAATAAAAGGTCTGTTGGAAATAATCATGTGATTAGCTGGCTCCTTTGTCAACATTCTACTGATGGGTAATCTAACACATTAGGTCTAAAATCTTAATTACTAGATCTTGCCTAGTTATATCTACAACAATTCCTGATGGAATTTTCCGTTTTGTTTCCCTGTAAAACAATAAAACATAAGTTGTACTATACAGTTTCTGAACGCAGTATGCATTCATTGCAGACATTCCTTTTTAGTTCCCAGAAATCTTCTCTGAAAGGCTAGAAGGCTCAGAGGGGTCGTCTGTGCCTATAGGTTTACATTAACATTGTGCATCTTAGCTGAACATCTGCTGCCTCTGTATATCAAGCTTAAATCTTATCTTTAGGGCAGTTATTAGCGTGGGTGCTGAGAATAATATCTGCTCTGTGGTCCTGGGGTCTACAGAGTACAGTCTAACCAGAAGTGCAAAATATACTATTATTTACATCTGAAATAGAAAATAACCTTGGCAGCAATACTGTGCAAGATGTTGCATGTATAATAAATACTCATTATATATATATATATATATATATATATATATATATATATATATATATACACACACACACAATATACACACTACATGTACAAACAGATCAGAGAGAGAGAGGGAGAAAGAGAATGAGTGAGTGGAGAAGATGCAAATGTAGTCGTATGTACTGTGAGGGCATTATATGTAAAATTATAGTATGCAAATCAAAACAAACATGCACAATCGGGTTACACAGTTGAGTCACATTATTATGACCACTAATATCGAGAGTAATGGCCATGTGCAGCAAGGACAGCAGCTAGATAGGGTAGGAGACTTAATAAAGTCCCAGTAGGTTGTCACATGCATCTAGAGCCATGCTAACTATAGTGCATCCCACAGTTGCACACAAAGCTGTAGCTGACCTATCAGCTCTGAAGCCCTACTAAGTTGTACCATGCTGTCAGAAACATCGCTGAAATTTTTGTCAGTCTTTTCTGAGGGAAAAAAACTTGAAAGGTGTCTTCTCAAACCTTCTCAACTATCTAAAAAAGTGTACAATTGAGCTGGAGTTAGTAGCTTTGAATATGTTTATCATAACAACAATGACGTAGGAATTTTAAAACATATTTACATAAAGAACTCTAATTTTCACAAACTAATTACTTATTATATCTTAAAAAGGAACTACTTCTTTTATAATCACTGCAACGACACTTACAGTTGTTGTTTTTTATACAAAGATCACGGGAGCGCGCGAACGCAACCCTCACTACCAGGAATGATACAGTCGAGATTCCCATATTTGTGGAATTTGCCGAAGCTGCCAGAGCTGAACGAGCAAAGGCTGAGCCTCATCATGGCGTGTGTCTGAAATGTCATAAATTTCTGTCCACGCATACAGTATTCCGAGGCAGTAAAACACCCAGTCATGTCCGAATCACCTGTCTGTATAAACCCTGCATGCCCCTCTGTCTGTTTCATAAACGCGTTGTAGATGCAAACTGTATGAACGGTAAAGCCCAGCACTACAGCACAAGGCAAACACCAACACACTCTCTTGTTTTACGAAGATTCCACGGGTTTAAAACATGTTTAAACGTTGCACGTTATCACCGATCTAGCATGGCAATATTGTCACTACTGCCAATAAAAATAATGTTAAAATGAAACCTGAAAGGAACATTCCGCGATTTCGTTTGACCTAAATACCCAGCAAACACACAACGCTATCACAACGTTGTCTACTTTCCGTCAATGTCGCCACAACGTTGTGAAATAGTGGTGAGGTTGTCATGACGTCACTAATAAATAACCTTGTTTTATGGTATTATAGCTACCTGTTGGTAGCCATGCAGATATAACGGAGTTCCATGCAGATATAATGGAACGTATGAAGAATTCTATGAAGTTGTGACAACATACTCACAATGTCGCCACAACCATATCTGATAACGTTGCCACAACGTTCTAAGAATTACGTGTTCGGTATAAGCACTAAAAACACACCTTTGCATATCGTAACTGTGTGTTGGGAATAACTTATTGGATTTGGAAAAAAAGCATTTTTATAAAGCGGTTACAGAACGGAAATGCATGACCAATTACTTCCGGATGTTGTGTCGTGTTGGAGCAACAGGAAACTTTGCGATTTGCTCTAAGAAAAAACATTACTCTAAAAAAATACTTAAGATCGGTCTTATACGGCCACGTCAGACTTCCTAGCGGTCATTTGTTTTAACCGTATGAAGATGAATGTACCACTGTGGACAAAGAAAAACGCCAGTATACGTTTAGCAGTGAACCTAGGTTGCTAACTCTATTAGCAAACCAGCTAACAGGATAATGAAGTTGCGACGCTGGCACAGTTAGATCCACGTTACCTCATCCGATTCACAATGTTGTGCTAGTTCTATGTAAAAGCAGACTTTTAGTAAGCAGCACTAATTCGAAACACTTCGAATAGTCCGATAACCTGCCAACAGATGAGTGCACGAGCAGCTCTTGTGTGTGTTATTATCAAGTTATTTATTGTTTACGTTCATCAGCTAATATCCCTGCAAACACATTTGTAACAACGTACTGTTTTAGTGCCCACAACCTAAACTGTAATTCCCCAGAAAGTTGTAACAATGCTGTCTGACAACGTTATAATAACGTAGTGGCAGCGTTCAGTAGAATCGTCCATACGTTCCGTTATATCTGCATGGAACGCCGTGGAGTTTTACCAAGTTGCCAACAGGGAGAAATAATACTGTGGCGTTCTCACACAAAGAAACGAAACTGGGAATAAGAAATGGGTTTTTATTGAGCTACTGTAGGACCATAGCTCACGCCAAAAACAAAGAAAAAACAATATCGCTAAAGCCCTAAGCTTCCCAGCTTTCCCTCTCTCCCCCTGCACCCTGAATCTAGCAGGAATGCAAATAGTTTCACAGTGTCCGATCAAATACACTGCATCACTGCATTAGCAAATCAGACACAAAAGTTCACCTGTTGGAGCATAACAACTTAACCATCTTTTTTTTTTTTTTTTTAAAGAGGCACAGCAACGTCGTTAACGGTTTTATACGTTTTAAGCGACCGTCTGCCCTCTTGTGGATAAATACGGCACTACTGTGTAAGCTCTTTAAGCATAAAGCTAGGTCCAAGACGTCCAGGGTCCAAGGCAGCACTATGGGTAAAAATCGGTCTAAATTATTACCCCTCCAAACTACTTGTTAACAGGTCCAAACCAGTTATCATTCTAACGCTTTCTTCGTGATAAGAAAAATAAAACGGCTGCAGTTGATAACTTTAAGCTACAATTGTTAAGTGAAAAAACAATGTTGCCACAGGACTCTTATGTTAGCTACCTATCTAATCTAGCTAAAGTTAGCATCCACTGGCAAAAGCCAAACTGCCCCCTTTTGCATGTACCCTTGACAGACTATGAGTTGTATAGGGTGTTTTTTGAGATGACCACACACCTTCATATCCAGGTTGTTTGCTGTTTTTATTTGCTGCCCAGCTAAAGGGAATGAAAATACACATATAAAAGAAAAATTAATAATTATATGTTTGAAAATGTTTTTGTGCTGAAATAATTTCTCAATAAAGTTTGTTATTAAAAGCAAACTTTCCTCCCATATAGTTCTATTAATTTTCCACCTGACACAAGCCCTATAGTTTCCTTTGCCCGGCAGTCATCAAACTGCATTACTCAGGGCAGATCCTTTAACTCTTATTCCCAGCTATACCACCCTGCACTACTAAATGTGTCTAATGCACAGCTATTCTGGCTCGCACTCCTTTATAGGTCCAATTCACATCCATACTGATTAAATTCAGATTAAGCACACCTAGCTCTAATATTCATGGACCTATTAAGGCCTTCATTAAGGTGGTAGATCTTCAGGACCAGGATTGGGCACACCTGGTTTTGAGACTTAAAATGAATGGCTAGTCTTAGCCAACAAAGGCTTTTATATAGTTTAACTAGACAAAAACATCGAAAATATAATTTAGTATATAAATCAGCTGTTATAGAATGCGTTACCACAAAAATACTAAAGACCTGATACAACTGTGTCGTTGGAATAATAATCCTGCTCTGAACATTGTGTTTCTGTTTACTTATGTCGGCTCCATGACGGTAGGTGGCAATACGATCCCTTTAAAGCTGGTTTGTAAGCCGCCATTAATGAGAAGATTTAGCGGCATTCTTTGCACATGTAAACAGGAGTAGAATAATACGCGGACGTTTTCACCGCAGAACGGCAGCTGGACACCATCAAAATGTTTAAAGGTGACTTTTTATAAGGTTTAGATTTAGCTAAATGCTCGGAGACTTTAAAACGTTTTTACTGTCTCTGACGCGAACTCTTTGCGTCGGTTAAACAAAAGTATATTCGTTCAAAGAGTCACAACAGCCTGGACAGAACTATTGGACAGTATTTAGATTAACAAATGATTACCAATGACAGCTGTTGGAGGCTTATCAGCGTAACAATGAGAAACCGATCTATGTAAATCAGTCACTGCTACCAATACTGCTAGCATGTAACCTATTGTTAGGGTGCCCACAACATTGAAATATAATTCCTCAGGAAGTTGTGACAACATTGTAGCAACCCTAGGTGAATCTTTCTTATGTTCCATTATGTTTGCATGGAGCTCCATTAAATTATGTTGCCAACAAGTAGTTATAATACCATAAAACATTATTTAGTAGTGACGTTGTGACAGCCTTGTTCAGACAATGTAAAAAGCAACGTTTGACAACGTTGTCTGAAAGTGGACAATGTTGTGACAAGGTTCTGTTTGCTGGGTTTCAGGAGGCTGTCGTGATATAATGGAATGAATATGAAGTATGCTTTGCACATGCAGTATTTATTTATTTTTATTTTTTCAGCAAGGGAAGTGTAATTCCCCCCCTTTTTCCAGCTTTTTTTCTGGTAATCTGTAATGGTATCTTGGTTAATGGTTCTCTCTGTGCACAGAGTTCTGCTCCCTGGACTAGCATTGCTCTGCATTGCCCATGGATTTCATTCATCAGACCACATGAAGCAGCTAACAAAAGGTGAGCTATGCTGCTGCAGCATCTTAACTCTGACCTTCAGCATTTATCTTCCTCTGAGGTCCACACTGTGGTGGGTCAATGATGAAAAGTAGCCAAATCTGAGAGCTGGGGGTAACATCCCCCAGTCATGATTATGCCAGAGAAGCTGTGTGTGTGTGTTTGTGTGAGAGTAAGTAAAAGAAAGAATGAATGAGAGAGAGAGTGTGTGTGTGTGTGTGTAAGTAAGTGAAAGAGAGAGTGTGTGTGTGTGTGTGTGTGTGTGTGTGTGTGTGTGTGTGATTGAGAGAAAAAAAAGTGTCTGAGCAATGATGAAAATCTCAGTGCTTGAGGTGCAAGTCAGAAGTAATTGCTTGCATTTTAATGATTGTCTCTACACTTGAACTGAGCTCAGATAACTGTTATTCCATGCTTGTGTTCCCCTGAGACTGACTAAATGTGCTTAAGCATGTTTTCTGCCTGCCTTTCATTTGCTAAGTAAACATAAATTCTCTGCTATTACATGCATAGGAAGTACCAGTGCTTTAGTAACATGTTGTCTTTGAATGTAAAACTGTGTTCCATAGGTGACTGGTATGTGACTTCTATATGACTGCTACAACCAGAGGGCTGACCCCCTGGCCCCTTCACTTGGATTTAAGTAGTAAGTCAGGATGAGCCAGTGGTGAAAATCAAGTTTTTAATTGTTGTATAGTGTAAATATTTTTTATGTTGACTAGAGGTATTTTTGGGTCTTTCCTTCATTTGCCTGGAGCAACTGTCAAAGCAGGTATTAGAATAACTTTTTTTTTTTGTTTTAATTGTAAGCTAATTTGGCTAGGATCATTAATTTAATAATAACTATTTTTAGGGTGCTGCCTAAACCTTTTTGTCCTTATGGTCTTGTCTCTCAAACACTCATTAGGAACTGACTAATCCCAGATTTGCTGAGATTGGTCAGTGTGCTTTGCCAAGTGGCCCTTACCTTAGTAACAACTGTGGTGCATGAAGGGTTTTTTTTTTTCTTCTTAATGAATAACTTGCACTTTTTTTATATTAAGTAGATGGAATGAGTTGCCCTTATATAATTACACTAAAATGTGCAGCGCATAAGGCCTTTTGGACCAGGGATGTGAAAGTGTTGTAGACCTGTAAACTGTATCTCTTGCTTGTCAAGCTTTATTTTCCCAGTTTTGTTTGAAGTCTCTGATGTAATCTTGAATGAAAATAAAGATTGTGTTCAATTTGTTCTTGTACTGTGAGTTGTATATTCAACCTGTTAATTTTCTATATTCCTATTTTATTATATAATCTATATATGACCTTAATGTATAAGGTTCTAAAAGTAGGTAAAGAATGTCAAATATTATACTTCAGGATGTACAGTTAATTTGAAGGTATTTTTTGTCAGTTTTAAGCCCATGTGATAACAATCAGGTGTGAGTGGCCACCCTTTTTAAAAAAAAAAAAAAAAATACCTCACATAGTTCTCCAAAAAGAATGTTGCTACCGTTCTGCAAATTACTAAGAATCACAGGGATGTGTCAGAAAAAAAGGTTTTGTGGATGAAGATGCAGCGTAAGAACCTGTTTCCCACCGTGGTGGTGGTAGTTTCATGGTTTATGCAGCTTAATTGCATCTGGGGCAGGACAGCTTGCTGTCACTTATGAAACAATGAACTCTTAGGAACTATAGGAAAAGTATCAGGGCATCTATCTCTGAACTAAATCTTAAGGAACGTGGGTCATGCAGCAAGACTAAATTCTTAAGTACAAAATTTATTCTACCAAAGAATGATTAAAGAAAAATGCATGTTTTGGAGTGGCCAAGTCAAATGTATGATCTTAATCCTATAGAAATGTTATAATAGGACCTGAAATAAGCACTTTGTGTGTAGAAACCCATCAGTTTTCCAGAGCTGGAGCTTTTCTGTATGGAGAAACAGGCTAAAATTCCTTCAAGCTGATTTGTAGGACAGATCAAGTAAACTGGAAACATTTACAGTTATTTCTGCAGAAGGGGCCCACACCACATACGGAAAGCAAAGGTTCATATTTTTACCTAAACTGATATGCAATAGAAAAGTAGAACGACAATTAGCCACATGTGTTTTGCACACAGCAGAATTTGACCTCTGCATTTAACCCATCTGTGCAGTGAAACATCCACACACACTAGGGGGCTGTGAGCACACGTGCCCGGAGCAGTGGGCAGCCCTTATCCACAGCACCCGGGGAGCAGTTGGGGTTAGGTGTCCTGCTCAAGGGCGCTACAGTCATGACTTGCCGGTCCCGGGGACCGAACTGGCGACCCCCCGGTCACAAGACCGGATCCCTAACCTTCAGGCTAAGACTGCCCCACTGTTGTGGGATAGTTAATATTGAATCACTTTATAAATAAATGAGCATGCTTAATTTCATCTAATTTGTTTAATTGGGTTCTTAAACAAATGGATGTTAAAGTAAACGTGTTATGTTTTGGGTCATTTGTATGCAAAAGTGTGGAAAACTAAAGGATTCAAAACTTCTAAGCATCACTATGTCTGAACATGACTATTTAATGATACACTGCTGCTTATTGGTTTGGTTTTTTTGGGTTTTTTTTGTTTTGGTTCCAGTACCTACATTTGGTTGCTTATAATACTTTGGGGTTTGTTGTATACTGAACTATGCAAATTTAGTTGAAATAAACAAACATCAGTCAGATACTACATGAAGCCAATATGTGTCTCTGTCCACCACACCAAGCTCCTAAACTTAAAATGCATCTAGTAGTCTCAGTGGTCATGTTTCAGAAAGTAAATGGACAGCTTTTACCATATTGTATGCTTTGCATGCCCATCAACTTAACTTTCTAGGCTACAATAAGGAAACATTTTGAAAAACTAATTGGTATACAGTTTTAATTTAGTACTGTTTTTGTAGTAACTTGGATGTTCGTCAGACAGTTTCCATATTATTACACATAAACGAAAAACAAAAGTAGTTTTTAGTAAGTGGTTTGACCGTTTAAAAATATCAGATCTGTGCTTAGACAAGCCCTCCAGGACCAGTGAGGGCCCTTTATGGGCTAATGCAGTGGGACCAATGGGACATCCCACACTGAGCTCATTGGGAATTGGCACGTTGGCATGTTATTGCTCCACTGTGGGCAGCCCACAATGTTCCAGAGGGCATTATCCTCATAGCATGTGCCTACTGTGGGCAGCACCCATTGGCCCCATTGCAGTAGCCAACAGTGGGCAGCCCACATTGGGGCAAAATAATAAAATTAAAACGTGAATTTATCTGTTATATAATTTGCGATGCAGAGCTTGTAAAGGGACAAATGCGTATATCAAAAACAGTGTCATAAGCCCTTTTTCATCCACCTGTATAATTATGCATGGGGGAGACGACAGTCTGTTGACTGTTCATGACTGGTCATTCAAAACAAGTGAAGTTTGATCACACTTAAACTTATTAACCTTTTTAAATGAAAACTGGGAACAATTTGTGAAATTTATGAAAATATGATTTGTTAATTCTCTGGAACATTTACTTACCTGACTTACCTGAAGTATAAAGAAAAGACTTTTGATGTTTTGGCTGACCAATTTGATTGTAATTATACATTTAGAAATTGATGTCTGCACCATAAAGTTGGGATGAGGGCAAAATAAAAGTAAAAAGATTATAGAATATTTTTTAAAAACTTTGTGACAGTTCAAAATTTACATTTCTCAGAGCAAGACTGCATAGCATTTAGGTCATTCACATCTACTGTACATAATATTGTAAAATGATCCCAGAAATCCAGCCAAATTTCAGTCTATGTAGTGCAAGTCTGGAAACCACTGAGACCTTCAAGCCTTTAGAAAGCACTGCATGAGTAACCGTAATGTTAAATAAACCCACATGGGCTCAGGAGTACCTGGCATTTTCACTTAACACAGACTGCAGAAGTCGAAACTAATACACAAGAAGTAAGTCACAAGTTGTCTGGGCACTAGTTTATCTAAGATGGTTCGAAATACAGTGTAAGCATGTGCTATGATCAGACAAGTCCATGTTTAAGCTTGTTTGGGGAAAAAAAGACATAGATCTTGGTGCCAAAGACAAAAGGGAGCATCCGGACTTTTATCTGACAAAAGGTGCAAAGCGAACATGTGTTGGTATGGAGGCATTAGTGCCCACAGTATTAATAACTTGCATATCATCGTTGTCCAAAGAAGTATCTCCAAAATAGTAACTTTACAGAAGAGACCAAAAACATTCTTTAATTTCATTGTAAAATAATGTAAAGAGGTTTTATTACAAATGATTTTGAAGCTTGGGAGATTACTATTGGTCCATTTAACAGTATAGAGAGAAGCTGTCATGTTCAAGAGATAAATGAAAATCGACAAAAATGGAAATACATGTTGTTCTTCGAAAAGCGACGATATGTGTGAAGGTACTGCTGACGTGGAGGCATATATTGGGCTTTTACAGAGACATATGCTGCCAACAAAACACCTTTTCCCAGTAAGGCCATGATTATTTCGTCAAGGCAATGCTTCTCAAGCATAGAGTGGATGTGCTTGACCAGCCTGTCTGTTATCCAGATCTGTGTCCTATTGAAAAAAGGATAGTGAAACGACAACAGTATTTTATGCATTTACTTTAAAGTATCAAAGTAAATTAAAGATAAAAGATAGCCTTTATTGTTTATATTTGATGTGATTGAAGTTTTTAGTAATTCTGGGTGATTTATTCACTTTTTTTACAATATACAAAAGCTTGGACACACCTTCTCATTCAAAGAGTTTTCTTTATTTTCATGACTATGGAAATTGTAGATTCACACTGAATGCATCAAAACTATGAATTAACACATGTGGAATTATATACTTAACAAAAAAGTGTGAAACAACTGAAAATATGTCTTATATTCTAGGTTCTTCAAAGTAGCCACCTTTTGCTTTGATTACTGCTTCGCACACTCTTGGCATTCTCTTAATGAGCTTCAAGAGGTAGTCACCTGAAATTGTCTTCCAACAGTATTGAAGCAGTTTCCAGAGATGCTTAGCACTTGTTGGCCCTTTTGACTTCACTCTGCGGACCAGCTCACCCCAAACCATCTTGATTGGGTTCAGGTCCGGTGACTGTGGAGGCCAGGTTATCTGGCGCAGCACCCCATCACTCTCCTTCTTGGTCAAATATCCCTTACACAGCCTGGAGGTGTGTTTGGGGTCATTGTCCTGTTGAAAAATAAATGATGGTCCAACTAAACGCAAACCGGATGGAATAGCATGCAGCTGCAAGATGCTGTGGTAGCCATGCTGGTTCAGTATGCCTTCAATTTTGAATAAAACCTCAACAGTCTCACCAGCAAAGCACCCCCACACCATTACACCTCCTCCTCCATGCTTCTTGGTGGGAACCAGACATGTAGAGTCAATTCGTTCAACTTTTCTGCGTCGCACAAAGACATGGTGGTTGGAACCAAAGATCTCAAATTTGGACTCATCAGACCAAAGCACAGATTTCCACTGGTCTAATGTTCATTCCTTGTGTTCTATAGCCCAAACAAGTCTCTTCTGCTTGTTGCCTGGCAGTAGTTTCCTAGCAGCTATTTTACCATGAAGGCCTGATGCACACAGTCTCCTCTTAACAGTTGTTCTAGAGATGTGTCTGCTGCTAAAACTCTGTGTGGCATTGACCTGGTCTCTAATTTGAGCTGCTCTTAACCTGCGATTTCTGAGACTAGTCGGAGGTGACTCTAGGTCTTCCTTTCCTGGGGTGGTCCTCATGTGAGCCAGTTTCTTTGTAGCGATTGATGGTTTTTGCCACTGCACTTGGGGGCACTTTCAAAGTTTTCCCAATTTTTCGGACTGACTGACCTTTATTTCTTAAAGTAATAATGGCCACTCGTTTTTCTTTACTTAGCTGCTTTTTTCTTGCCATAATACAAATTCAAACAGTCAAAAGAGTGTTTTTTTTTTTTAAAAGAAAGAGCCAGTGTGTTGTTGCCATCTGGTGCCACAAACCGGGCCAATTTTGCAGCTTTTGAAGTTCAGTGTGACCGGAGTTTTCCTCCTCTTACCATCTTCCCGCGTAACGTGGTAATTTTTAATGAAATAACTATATAGTAAACCATGTACACTTCTTCACCAATCTGTTTTACAATGTGTGTCTAAGCTGTGAAGTCTAAAAATGGCTCAGCATGCAATTCTCAGGCTTAAAACGGGCACCGATTCCTCCAGAGACGTGGCCAGTGATATGCACGCCAAAGAAGAGTTTCTGCATCATTACACTATCATGTCTGCCGATCATCCCACACCCCTGTCAACACAAATGCAACATTTATTTTATTTATGTATGTATTTGTTTATTTTTCTTCGGCCAGCCGCAGATTTCTAGATTCCAGTCGGTTTCCACTCAGTTTTTAAGGGGGAAGGTCTCTGTTGTCACACGCGCTCTGGCGCCCTCTTCCGGCAGCGAGCACGCGGGCAGATCACGTGACCTCAGCGGAGCGCAGCAGCCACAGTGGCATCGCCGCAGCTCTTCTCTCTCTACCGCAAAGCACAGGGATTAGCAGCATCCTGCTTTTACCGGAGCCGTTTCACCCACAGGACGGCGAGTATGATGCCAGCGCTAGTGAGCCATTAGGGCCCGTCTGGAAAATCAGTTCTTTCTCTCTCTCCGCTTTTAGTAGGAGACTCTCTCTTTCTATCTCCCTCTCTCCTACACTCATGCCGCCCGTTGGTGCTCCGGGGACGAACCGCGTTTGATACTCGGCTGCTGCTGCGGGGGCAGAACGCGAGGCGAGGCCAGGCGAGGCTGCATCTGCGCGGGAATGGCGGACCGTGACACGTTACCGCTGCCTCTAGAGATACGCGCGCGACTCGCCGAGCTGGAGTTGGAGCTATCAGAAGGTGAGACGCCTTTTAAAATGTCTTGCCTCTTTTGTGTGTTTACGGTGCGCCGTCTTCAGTGGTGGCTCGAGAGGAAGAAGAATGAGCAGAGCCAGAGCGTAATTTTAGGCTAACTGACGGAACCCCGCACGGGCCTCTGGTCCTCCCTGTTGTTTACATCCGTTGTTGTGCGGGTTTTGCGCGCGTTTTGAGAAGGAACTGATCGGTTCAGGTTCAGGTGTGACCTTGGATGACACAAAGTAAACGGACCCTCTTTTCAGAAGCTGGACAGTGATGACCGAGAGACACCATGCAGAGGATTTTTATTCCCCTAAAATCACAGACACAGCATTCCCTCGTTCTTAAACAATTAGGTTTTTCCATCCGTGGCACCCTCTGTACGTTGGGCTCAATGGGAATATGTCTCATTGGCTGTCCTGTCTCGCGCTTCAGGGGGGCGGGGTGGGGGGTGTTTTGTTCGCTGTTTCATGATGTTAACGACTTTGACTTTTGACTATGCGATTGGCGCGAGAAAGGCATGCAGAGATTTGCGCATAAATCCTACTCAAAATGCATACAACTCTGTTTTCTTTTCCGCAGTCTCTCTCTCTCTCTCTCTCCCTCTCTCTTCCTCTTCTGATGACTCTGTTGTAACCGTGAGAGTTCTGGTCTGATATTATCCCAGCAGCGGTGGAACAACTTAAATAATGATGCATTTCAGTGTATATGTGTAAGAGAGAATACTTATTTAGTGCGGGTGGGGGGGGGCGTGCAGGTCATGTTAAGGCTCAAGCACTGAAGCAGATCTGTTTCATGTTGATTGCATCATTTGACTAAGCAGAGGGATGGAACTTTTTATTTAATGGTTTTACCCTTTTTCTGTACCTCCATCAAGTGACCTTGCAGGCTTAGTAGGGGAGATAATTGTTGTTTGTTTTCATGTGAATATGCATAAGATGATGTTGGAGATGATGCAGGACAGACTCTTTATATGGCCTGTCGGTCTGTCTGTCTGTCATTCTGTGTAATGCATCTTTTACAGATATTAAGGATTGGTGTTCATACATGTCAACCTTTTACATTCGTAAGCTCATGAATCGTCCTGGTTTCGTTGTTTTCTGCCATGTGTGGGTTTTGGCCCACTTTCCACACTTTCCTCTGATTGGCTTAATCTTTGTTGTTCTGTAATCTGATTGGCCGGTGGGACAAAAGCCTCTGGGCTCAGAAGACACTTGTTGGGGTATTAGGGCATCCTGCTTGTCAGAGTAAACATACATACGTGTGCGGAATGTAAACTTGCCACTTCCAACGTAAATCTTAGAAACTCAAAGTAATGAATAAAACATTTTTACGCATAGAAAATAGCAGTGTATATATTGTTTTTGCTGGTTTCAGAAATCATCTTTGAATAGAGTAGCAAAAACTCCCTTGTTTATTGTTGACAGATGTGGGTGACGATTTATTATACCAGTTAATTAAACATAAACTCCCATTGTATATCCAGTCCAGTCTCAATTCTCAATGTTTTTTTTTTCAGCACCTGCCCATTGTTTTTTTTATATGCCTTTTGAGTCAGTGGGTTTTATATTTTCTTTCGTTTAATCTACTCCTCAGTACATGTGCATCAGGTAGAAATTTGATTGACACTGAAAGACACTGTACAACCTCCTCCCATAGTGTCTTGAAATACTGTGTGTTTTAGCACTTTACTCGAATCTCTCTCTCTCTCTCTCGCTTACTCACTCTTACCCTGATCAGTGAAAGGTTGCTGTTACCAGGCGTGTTATGAGGCAGGTGTTCATCCTGCCATACAGGTACTTTATGTAAACAAACATGCATATGCCATCCTCTCTCTTAACAGAAACATACAGTGTGTGTCTGAATGTGAAGCACAAAATGTCTCTCAAATGTGCCTCTCACTCTTGCCCTACATCCAGACAGTCATGAGTTAATATTTTATACTTATGCTGTCGGTTACACACTTTGTGTGTGTGTGTGTGTGTGTGTGTGTGTGTGTGTGTGTGTGTGTGTGTGTGTCTGTGTGGAGAAAATGGATGAAGTCTTTTGAACTGTCCTACACTTGTTACTTGAATTGTAGGTATGTGACAGTGCTTTCCTTATGAAGTTATTCCTTACAAAAATATTTTTTGTCACATAATACTTTTGCTGTTCTAAAAGAAAAAAAAACAGTAAATTGAACAGAATTGTGCACAGTTAAACATCGTTTTAGTTACATCGCAAAATTAATATTTTATGAGTGCCAAGTCACTTATGTATATTTAAAAACTGTGTTACAACACTTTTCCTTAGCTGTTTAGCTGTTTTTATATTCATTATTCTGCTGTATTCACATGTATTTTCCAATGGACCTCATGCCACACTAAAAGAATAAAAAGAGAAAATGAAATGCTATTATATTAAATACATATTAAATTTGGCATTTGCAATGTATTTAGAAGTTTGGGCTTGGACTGCAAGGTGTCATTGTAAAGTACTGAATGAAAAATGCAGATATGTAGGGTTTGTTTAGGTACAGATGTGCTTAGAGAAACGTGTTATTTATCGTAAAAAAAATTACAATAATAATTTTGAAAAAAAAATTCACTGTATTGCCCACCCCTAGTACAGATAAGACATTAGGCCATCTTGCGTGTAATTTACCCACAATCACTCTCACACGCACTTTCCTCTTACATGTGAATAGGATCTTCATATGGGTGAAAGGCAGAAAGAACAAGCTATGTGTTATTTTTAGCCTTAGTCATGTGACTTTGTGTCCTTTTTCTATATGTTTTCCTTAGTCAGAATGTTTATATGCATAACAAGCTCTCCGTTCCGTTATGTAGGCGTATAGGTGTGTGTGTGTGATGTGATGTGAGAGGGGAAGGGCAGAAGAGGAGAGCAGGAAAAAGGAAGAAAAAAGACATGGGGGTGGATTTTTTGCTGGCTCAAGTTGCTCTGCATATAACTACAGCTGTCCAATGACTCCAGTTACTATTTTTAATTTGCTCTGAATGGAATGATGTGCATTCCATGCTTAAGGAATTCAGTGGTTCGGCCTCCAGGACCCTCAGCCACTCTGCATCTGTGTGTGTGTGTGTGTGTTTTCCTGCTTCTAACTCATTTGCTCATGAAGTCAGTCATTGATTATTTGACTAGGATGTTGTGAAAACACAATCTGAACATAAATGTACCTAATAAATAACATCACAATCTAGTATTAGTATTAGAGGCAATCAGAAATAATTGCAATCAAGCCCAGAAACAGACAAAATATATTAACAGCATGTTTAATGAAAAATACTATTTTAGATTTAGAGGCTATAAACAGCTGTAGCCAGTGTCCGGTATCTACATAAACCTTATATCAATGAGTTGCTGATTGCATATATGCCTATTATGCTAGTGTGTGTGTGTGTGTGTGTGTGTGTGTGTGTGTGTGTGTGTGTGTGTGTGTGTGTGTGTGTGTGTTTTTTTCTATTTTATTATTTAATGACCAAAAGGACACACAAAGTTCAGGCTAGAATTTAACTGCTGAAAATGTAGCTATTCAATGAATACCCAATAACCCTAGTAAGAGGCCAGTGTATGATTATTTGTTTGCACAGCGCTAGCCTAGCCCAGAAGTTTCCATTACGTATTAGCCTTGTAAGTCCAATGAAGAACTAAAGAAGCAAACTTCAAAAATCAAACATGTGTTGGCTGATCATGTAACTAACTTTTTAAAACGCCATATATATTTGATCAGACAACATGGTAAAATGCTGAATTTGGAAAGAAATACTGTTTCTCCGAAGCTGAGACAGAGATTTGACACAGTCCCATTTTTGGCCCATGCTGCAAACAGTGTGGTGTGGCAGCCACTGTGAACCTAGTACTCAGAGTTTTCTGAAAATAACACCGTTACTGGGCATTATGCTGTGTGTGATTATAGGTCTAAGCTTAACCAACATACTTTAACCAACAACCCCATACAGTGGATGTTATTGGAAGTGTTTTGGATGCTTCAGATAGTGATAAGAGCCATGCTAAGTAATGGTGTGTGTGTGTGTGTGTGTGTGTGTGTGTGTGTGTGTGTGTGCGTGTGCGTGTGCGTGTGCATGCACGCGCAGTAACTGGCGGTAGAGTGTCTGAATAAGCCTGTGACCTACATACAGTTTTATTATGCCATATGACAACGTGCTCTGGAGAGCGAGAAGAGAGGGAGGGGGTGGGTTTAGTGTGAGAAACTGTGTGTCGGAGAGAGAGAGAGGGATAAAAGAAAAGTAAGAGAGAGAGAGAGAGCAGGAGGATGAGATGGCAGAATACATAGTGATGGTTTTGGCTGGATGTCTGTGCTTTTTCAGGTAGCCTCTATCTATCACTGGTGTTTTATTAGGACAGGAACTTATGAGCTTCAGTTTGTGTGCTAATAAATGTGTACATGCACTATTTTGTGAAGTAAAGTCACAGGAAATTACATATCTGCAGCTGAAAGCGTGTCCCTCTTAGATATTCTAATAACCAAACCATTAATTATTTTGTGTGTATGAGTGCCCGCACACCCCCACATACATAATTGAATCCAGGTGCTCTCAGTGCCTGAAAGTGGTATTGCCCAACAATAGCTGCTCTAACTTTTATTTCTTGTTGTTTGCCATTCAGAATTGTTCAAACCTAATTAACAGAAAGTGATTTGTAAAAATCATGTATTAAAACAAAACAAAACAAAATAACTAATGGGGGTAAAGCATAAGACTAGGAAAAGTGTTAAATGTTCAGATGATGTAATCTTGCTTGGGTATAAAGCAGGTATCCTGGAAAGATGGTTTGATGCTCAACTGCAAATTATCTGTGTAAGGAATTTTGCCTTCTATGCAGGGCTGTGCGATATTGACAAAAAAGAATATCTGAATGTTTTCTGTAATTTTGTCGATAACAATAATAAATTATATTTTGTGTTATTTAAAAATGTGTTTGTAAAAGTCTTATTTTACTAGCTTACACTTCTTAAAGGATATTAATATCCATCCATCCATCCATCCATCCATCCATTATCTTTCACTTCTCGCTAGTTGGGTCACAGGGGCGCCATTGGGCGAAGGCACTTTTTTATTAAATGACTCCGCTGAAGTTTGCTGAGTGTGTGTTTTGCTTGACACCTTAGCTGATCTAGGTTCGAGCGATCTTTAACGGCGACCGCTTTCTTACAAAGTCTGCAAACTGCTGTCTTTTGAGCAGCGTCAGTCTTTTCAAATCCAAAGCAGCTCCACGTGAGTCAAGATGATTCCCGCCTAGGAGTTAAATCTACGACAAGTTTTTTTCCCCTGGGGCAGTGTGTTCACTCATTTTCAACTTTAGGTGTGTTGTTTAGGCAGCAATGCTAGCTTTAGCCTATGCTAGCACATGCCTATGTGCCTAGGGGCACTCTCAAGTACAGCAGCCTGTACTAAAGCCTAAAGTAGTGTGTGTGTGGAGTCGAGGCATTTTGATTGTTGTTTTTTTTTTTCCAGTCAGTAGCGTACTTGATAACGCCAGCTTGCGCATTGTTAACACGGCAATTAAGATATTAATCATGACGATATATTTCAGTGCTTAATATTGTTAAAATCTCAGGGGAAGTGAAAAAAATATATTGTGTCAAGATCAAAAACCACAACTAATAACTGAGACATTTGACCTCTTAGATTTAAAAACAGACATGGTTCTGTGATCAGTATCACCTCATAAGCTTAGAAGTACTTGATAAACTCAGTGAACACATTTTCTAAACTTCAGATTTTCTGAAATGGATTGATTCACAGTTGAAAGAAGCAGTATATGCTGCCTTCTTTTTTCAGGAAGGTCCATGTTTTTTTAAACATGACAACACCGCAAAACTTTCTGAACACAGCCAAACAATCAATCTCATTTTTCTCAACACTGCAGTGACACTTTGATACATCTAGTTGTCAGTGCCAAACTTGTAATCACTAAGTCTTATTAAGCGAAGCAACAGCCAACAGTTGTGACAATAAAGCTTGTGAACATTTTGGAATTATTTAGATACATCACTAGTATTCAGTGTTGGTCTTTAGGCCCTGCACCACTTGCAGAGTAGCTTTTAAGCTTGCTGGGTACACTATGTCAGTGGTCTTGTACTCATGAAGAGCCGTTTTAAGTCAATTTTCTGATTATTTCTTTGTGTGACTGGTTAGTCGAAAAACTACAGGATGCAACATTTAGCTACATTGCGTAGCTTAGATATATCAGATACATCAAAGCAAACAGCAGGAATGGGCTGTATTTCAACTTGAATCTGATAAGCTATTCTCCCTTCAGATTAATTTGCTTTTAATGGATGATGCTTTGTTTAATCAATTTGCACTTGCACAGTCATGAGTGGTCATGCGCTGGTGTTTAGTCACCTGCAGGAGCTCACGAGTGAGATTGTTTGTGGGTATTTCAAATCAAGTTTTCAGAAATGTTAATTAAATGTGAAATATTAAGATCCATATGTCTGTTCTAGACTTATATGTGAATGAACAGAGCTAAAATGTTGCATAGATAAATATATGTAAAGCTGTTGCTTCTTAATGTTAATGCTTTTATTCTTTTTAATTATTTAGCTGTTTTCCTTTTATGCTTATCATGCTTGCTAATTATAACATGATTAAAGCTCCTTCAAGAGAAGATGAGGCTGGCAAACTTTCTGTGGTTTTCTATTGCTTGTTGTGTACATTCTAGTAGACACTATAACATTTTATGATGAGTTACTTCTGTAAAAACGATATAATTCTGCAACAACTATAAGAATGTAAGATAACTAATGTGTTTTGGTGCTTACTACTGTTTAATACTAACAAATAACACTCTAATTTCCTTTGGAAATAGGAAGTATTGATTGTTAGTATTTATTGGTGTCTCATTGTTTTATGGCATAGCTATTTTGCCCTGACACAGGCTGTGTTGTGTAGTGTTTTTTTCTTGTGCGCACCATGGCGAAGAAAGCCTCTATGGGATGCCTTTTGTTGTTTGTTTTCCTTCTTGTGTCAATGTTATTTGAAAAATCCAGCCCCAACCTTGATCAGTATTGGCTATCGAGCAATTGTGCTGAAAGCTGGTGTCAGCCCCAACAACACTAATCAGTCCATCTGAAATGGCACAGTGTCAATCAACCTTGTTTGAGATTAAGCAAGTGTGTAAAGATGCCAAACTGATGACTGAAAGTTTCTAGTATGAGGGTAATGTAATAGTAGCTATGTTAGCCATATAATGCTGGTGCAGAACTGAGACAAATTTTAGACACCAAAGTTTTGGCTAATTGACTGTTTTGTAATTGACATCTGTAAGAACCTCCTGAAGTTTTAAATTTGTGCAACATTGGTGCACATACACCTGTATTTTTGTTAGATCTGCTATTGTAGAACATTTTCAAATATTTTGTTGAATGCTTCCTTGAATATTCAGATAAAAGCCCTCATTTTAATAGCTAAATAGATTTTTTTGTATATATGACATTAAAACCACCTCCTTATATCTACACACATTGTTTGTTTTATCAGCTTCATTTACAATACAATACTTTTTAGTTCTACACTTTCAGACTGTAGTCCATTTGTTTCTCTGAAGACATTGTACATATACACCACCACACAGCACCGCGTACTAATAGGGAGCCAGGTCATTCTCACTTTACATCTGCAAGGTGGACCAGCAAAGTTTAATCGAGTGGGCAATGAGTGGACACAGTGTTTAAAAACTCCAGCAGCACTGCTACTGATCCACTCGTACAAGTGTAACACACACCGCAGTGTTGAGAATGATCCACCTCTGAAATATCTGCTCTGCGGAGGTTCTTTTGGGGGTCCTCATCATTAAAGAACAGGATGAATAAATGTTATGGCTGATTGGTGTGATTCTTCTTTTCATTACAAATAATTACATATTACTGCTTGTTACATAAATTTTGTTTTTTAATTTTTAAAAAAAAATACTAATAAAGAAATGCTTTATTACTTAGCACTGTAACCTGTGGGCTCCTACCCAATCTGGCAAGACTGAACAGGTTGCTGAGCCTGAGCTTCTGAGTAATGAGCAGTACAGGAAGCGGACCAAAGCAGAGGAAACGATGTCTACTTAACACACTTATTTATTCTGATAAACGTGTCAGAGAATATGATAGCTACCAGTCTTAAGCTGTAGGAAACCTATTTGGACCATGCCTGGAGTTGTCTGCTTCAGTCAGACAGTTAAAATGAAGTTCTTCTTTACATAGAAGTTAATTAAAAAGGAAACTTAATGTGTTGAGTTCACAGTAACATGGATAAATATTTATAGTGTCTCCAAAAGTCTCCAAAAGAGCACTATGACCAAGTTAAACCTTTTGTGCTGAAAGCTTACCTGTTTTCTAACCCTAGCAGGTACTTCATGAATGCATGTTCTCCCTCTGATCTTTTCATGTGTCATGTGTGGATCATCTGTATTAAGACATGCTCCACTTCATGGTGTTTACTAGTGTGTGAGAGTGTTTGTTTATGTTCAGCTCACTGAGGACTGACCCAGTGACCCAATTCGGGAAGTGTAAGACTTGATGGTCCGATCTATTTTTTTATGTGTGTTTGACTCTTTGGGGCTGTGATGTTTCAAAACAGATTTTTATTGTACAGTGATCCAGCATGAGTAGATTTGAATTTAGAAAACACATTTGGAAAGATAAAAATGCCAGTGGCTACATCCTGGATGTGTGAACGTGTGTCTCTCGCTCTCTCTCTTTCTTCCTCTTTTGCTCTCTCTCTTGCTACCCCCCCAAAGTGCTACGGGTGGTGGTCTCTGGGGAGAGGACCCTTGCTGTCCTCATTTCCTCCTTTCCTCTGGGGGTCCAATCACACTTCTGTCGTCATGGTTGCAGGCTCTGAGTGTAAGAGTATTCTCAGATGCAGCATGTTTGCGCTTCACAAAATCAAGCCCAGTGACATGACTGAAAGGCAGTACTTATCAATTTTTTTTTTTTTTATTAGCAGTATTAGCAGTTTCTTTAATAATTCATAAAATACTTTGTGTGTATTTGTACTTTGTACTGTATTTATCATGTATCATGTATGGTTTCATTGTTATATTAAGGTTATATATAAAACAAAATAGATAGTTTGCTGGTTTGTTTGTTTTTGTCCTGTATTACCCTGTGTGGTAATCTCTGCTTTGATCAGAGATACCACTGTTGTAGCCACCGACGTTGGGATGCAAATTATTGCCATGAGACAGATGTTTACATTTGACAGGCATTTCTAACCAATATTTGGTAACATGTTTATTGTACTTCTGAAGAGCAGAACGACTGCTATTTTAAAATGTCTCCATCTGATTAATTTAAGTTAATTATTTGTGTGTTATGTTTATGTATATGAGTGTTATATTTCTTAATAATTTGACCACAATTCTGTATTGTATAAATGACTGTATTGGTTTCAGCCTTAGCAGGTATGTAAATGAAAAAATATATAGAATAATGGCATTGGTGTACAATTGCCATGTAAGTGCATCCCTAAACCAAGGCTAGTTTAGTGAGTTAAATAAAACACGACTAAACAGAAAAATATCCAGTTACGGAAACAGTCTATATATATATATATATATATATATATATATGTGTGTGTGTGTATGTATGTATGTATGTTAGGGCTGCAGCTATCGATTATTTTAGTAATCGAGTACTTTATTGATTATTACATTGATTAATCGAATAAAATATTTTTTAAATAAAAGAGAAATTGTAAATATATAAGATAAAATAACACATGTTTTTTTAATACTGTATTGCTTAAATTACATATAGTACAGTTAACGAAAACATTTTAATAATTACTTTTATTGAAATTTATTACTAGACCTATATATCATACAATAAGTTCACAAGACAAGCTACTATACACTCATTTACTCTGCTGAAGCTTGTCCTACACTTGCTGACCCTCTTACTGCAAACAAACTAAACTGAATATTCTTGCTGTATTGGATTTGGTGCATTTTAGGCATCACTGTGAGGGAAGAGGGTGTGTGAGGGTGTATGTTCCTGTGAGTATGTGTTTGTTTGTAACTATGATCAAAACGGTAATGTAAATGAAGTTCAGGCTTTTATTTTTGTGGTTATGTTCTTAAGCAAAGTTTAGATCATTTACGGACATAACTCGCCATCACGCTGACTTACTTTCTTAACTAGCCATTACATATAACCACAACATACACACTTTACTAGCCTTCATCTCAACTCACCATTACGCTGATTTAGGCTAAATGTTATGGTTACTGTGTGTCGTTCCGCTCTGTGGACTGAACGTGTAGACTGACTGTTTCTGCTCAGATGCTTAGACACTGATGTGGTGCTCGGCTAGGCGTTACCGTAAAACTCAGACTCGCTATCAGTTTGCTGGGTAGGCTCAGTTGCTTTCTTTCTGAACTTAGCTTCTCATTTGAATATCCAGTTAGATCTGAATGAACGAAATATTCTCATTAAATACTTTGTTCTGTACAAAGTTGAATGTGCGGACAACAAAATCACACAAAAATTAAAATGGAAATCAAATGTATTAATTTATTAAATGGAGGCCTGGACTTGCAGTCACACACAAAATTAAAGTGGAAAAACACACTACAGGCCGATCCAACTTTGATGTAATGTCCCTAAAACAGGTCAAAATGAGGCATAGTATTGTGTGTGTGGCCCCCACGTGCCTGTATGACCTCCCTACAACGGGGCGTGCTCCTGATGAGGTGGCTGATGGTCTCCTGAGGGAACATCTCCCAGACCTGGACTAAAGCATCCGCCAATTCCTGGACAGTCTGTGGTGCAACGTGATGTTGGTGGATGGAGCGACACATGATGTCCCAGATATGCTCAGTCGGATTCAGGTCTGGGGAACAGGCGGGCCAGTCCATAGCTTCAATGCCTTCATCTTGCAGGAATTGCTGACACACTCCAGCCACATGAGGTCGGCCTGCTGGAGGTAATTTTGCAGGGCTCTGTCTCACTGTAGTGCCTTGCATTTGGACATCAGTCACACCAGCCCATTACTGGCCCTCCAGATTCCGTGTCTCCTTCGGGAGCCTCATGGCTAACAAATCAGGACAGTGACACGCTGTTGCTTCTCCTGTGGGCTGTTCCAAGCCCAGCAAAGGAACTCCAAGGGGAGAAATGTTGTGGGGAAAAAAACTGAACTGTTGGCACCTGCGCACTTGCAGTGTCTTGCTCGGCTCCCAGTTACAGGACCCACCCACAAAGAGTCAGCACCGACATGCTCCAGCAGTGTGGGTCGTCCTGGGGAGAGGCCTGAAACACTTTATGGGAAACTTGACAAAACACATATTCACACGTTTCCTCAATAAATTATCAATCAAGTAAAATATTTTGGCTTGTTTAATTGAGCTCTATTGATCTACTATTAGGACTATCTACTATTAGTGTGAAAACTTCTATTATGTTTTAGGTCATATTTCTACAAAAATATAAAAATTCTAAAGGGTATACAAATTCAGGTGCCACTAGATAATCCAAACAATAGAATAATCATTTACAGTAATAAGTTCAGATTGTTATTTTTACATACGTTTGCACTACTGCCTTATTAACAATGTGAAGAAATTTAGTTACAGCACTTTATTCAACTTACTAGCCTGTGGTTTTTGTTTCTTTTTTATATTTGAACAGGTACGTTTGACTGCAAGCATGTTTTTCTTGTTTGTTTGTTTGTTTGTTTATTTATTTATTTGTATTGAGATCATATGTCTGGACCAGTACCATACAGGGCTAGGTGATTTAAAAAAATAAATATGTAATGCGAATATCCACCAAATATCCAGTATCAGCCTAACTTACCAAGCTGCAGCTGAAGTGAGTAAATACGTGCTCATAAAAAATGATAGAACTATTAAATTATTTTTATAAGTGAGATAAAAGTTTTATCTATCTTACCTGTTGGCCCCTCTTCGTTCACCATGTTTGTTGTAGTTTGAGAGGCTTTTCATAGTGAGCAATCAATCACGAAACCAAGTGCCATCAGCCAATAGTATTCGGCCCATGTCCCATCCCCAAACTGTCAAAACCACCCCCTGTAAAATCTTGAATGCAGAGAGCAGCCGGTGGTATTCCACTTTACATGCAAGGAAAAATGTCAAATCGAGAGAGCAAAAAACATTAAAGGATGGAAAAAAGACAGTTTGAGGATGTGTTTATGAAAAATGCGCATATAGTTCTTTCTGTGCTCGCAAGCTTCACATTCGTGCTCATAAGTAAAAAAATTATGTGAACGAAATGTTAAAACATGCAGATTTATATCTTATATATTTATGTCTGTCATCTCGTGTTTTCAAAAGGATTAGGACTTTCACCTCATTTGAGAAGCTGGATCTTTTACTCACAGATTGGATTTTCTTAACTCTTGAGTCTGAGCTACGAACTGAGCACAAATGGGCTAAATGCCATGTAACCTCTTTCATTTCTCACAGACTGAGAATCCTGTGGCCCTGTACTACTGTCCTTTTTGTAAATGTGAACATAGCTTGAAGATCATTGTTTCATTTAGAAGCTGCTTCCACACATGCTAGTTTATACTCCAGTTTGAGCCGCTTCTGGTCCTTTTAACAAAAATGTTCTATTTGCTGGAGCACAATTGCTTCACAGTGGATGCAGCAGTGATTGGTCAGTGGATTTCTGTGACTGGCAAAAGTTTGCGAAAAGGTGTATAAAACATATTTGCACTTTTGCAAGATACCATCTGTCACTATCTGTCAAAAAATTGCATTCATTATGTAACCTTTAGTCCATGTTCATAAATATTCAGCACAGAAAATATGTAATATGTAACATTTCCATCTACTGCTCATTAATAAACACATTCATATTCCCTAATTCTCTTACTATCTACTGACAGTTTTTTACTGCATTGTTGCTCAGATGTTTACTGTAACATTTTTACTGTTATACATTAAAAGTTCTAGGCTTAATACAGTTTTTAGTCTGTATCTAGGTTTTCTTGCTTGCACCCATATACTGAAAAGGCAAGCTCTGCATCTGATGTCTGCTTTTCAACACTCATTTAAGCTCAATTTTTCTTACAGATGTCACAGAATATAAAATTCCATTGAGAGCAATTGAAGTTATTTTTAATTTTTTTCACACCATTCACATGGTAAATTAATATTGGCCCAAAATAAGAGCGCTTGATTACTAATAGTCAGTATTGGTTTTGACCCTGGAAAAAAAACATATCAATTGAACCCTAATGTGTATCATAGTGATTTGACACACAAATACAATATACTATTACTGTCACATTTTAAAACAGCCTTTAAAAATGATCTATACAAAAATAATCAATTACTTTTTTAAATTAAGATTCATGGTTTTGTTGTGGACCATTTGTGCAGTATTCTGTCGTGCAGCATTGTATCCCTCAAAATCATCAGATTCACAAAACGTAGGATTGTGTGGGGCTTTTTTTTATGCGTGTTGAGAGAAAATATTTACATGTTGTTCTTGTGTTGTTTCCTTATAGTCTTAACCATATTAATTGCAAATTATTTTTTGTAGCAGAAAGGCAATATCGTCACCCTTTCACGTCTTTGTTACATTGGAATGACCCTTCATCTCCAGTCCTTAAGTGGATAATCACCTCCCCACCATCTCTACGTCCTACATCTGTTTTCATGTTATTTTCCCCCCACATTCAACATCCCCATTTTCCCCCTGCAGCTCCTATGTACAAGGCACACAATGTATGCAAAATATTTCTTGTTACACTAGATTAGTGATAGACAGCTGTACTAAGCTGTGCCCATGCATGATTCTCTGCTTGCATGTGAATAAAAGGCTTGTTAGACTGTTGATCGGCTGTGTTGATGCGGTATGTGTACAGAATCTCTAGTCAGTGCTAAAGCTCCAGACTCCTGAATGCTGAGCAGCATCCTCTCACTACAAAACCTTGTATGCATTAAATAAAAACATCAAAGGACTTTTGGAATTTTTTCCCATGACCGTAAAAAAATATGGACTGCTTGCAAAGTCACTGGTCTTAGGGGATACTAAATATTTGGCTTCCTAGCAGTAACCTGGCTTTCTTCTGCATTACCAAAGTTTAGGTATTGATTTTTTAGCACTTTTAGTTTTCCTCCTACCTTCCTGGTACATCATCAGAAGAGGGTTTTCCCTGGCCTTTAAACCAGAATGTCCTGTTCTAGAGACTGTAGAAGGCGAGTGGATATGTCTACAACAGATGTAGCAATGGTTAATTTGTTTTTTGACAAGAGTGTCAGAATCATTATTTGGCCTTCTGATAGTAGTTGTAGTCTTTAAATGCTGTAGGTATTAAGCATCACTGTACTTTTCTTTGGCAGGGGACATCACCCAGAAAGGCTATGAGAAGAAAAGAGCAAAACTTATTCGAGCCTACCTTCCCCACGTACCAGGTAACACACACACACACACACACACACACACACACACACACACACACACACACACACATCATGATAATCTGTCTCTGAAACACCTACTGTCTGGAAAGTGAAAACACTTAGAATAACGCAACACACAATATTCTAATCCTAAATCATATCTTACAAAGTGTTTGAAAAAAGTTTACTGTCTGAACTGTCAGCTTTTTTTAAAAAAAGCATTAATTCAGTTACAACCATTAAGGTACTATGTATGATTTCACTGGCATGGGGTGTGTAGATTGTTTGTCTTTCTGTGTTTACAGTGGGGGCAGAGTGTAGAGTTCCTGTCACACCTTCCTCGTCATCGTCTTCCTCATCTCGTTACCAAAGACGGCGCTCCACTGGCTCAAGGGATGAACGATACCGCTCAGGTAATACATGCATGCAAACATACACATCAGCACATTTTATCTTGTTTCTGTCTTAGTGCATCCAGTAGTATACTCATTTTTTGTGTGGTGCTTTTGGTAACAATTAGGAGATTTAATCTAATAATACAATAATAGGTAAAATATGTAATATACAGTATTGTGCAAAAGTCTTAGACACTCAAGGAAATTGTAGAACGCATTTATTGTTTGGCCATGAGTGAGTATGTATTTACCAGTGAAAAACAGATGTGGAGAATGCTTAATCACTTTTGCTAATGTTTTATTAAAACTTCAAATTCACATTTTTCATCTTTGTGGTAGCACCGGTATGATTGAATATTCGCCTAAATGCACACAAAATCATATTTTGTTTTTATGTTAAAACACAAAAGGTAGGGATCCATTGAAACATTATTTATACTGAGTATGTGTACATGTGTAATTGCCGATACTGGTTCCAGTGTCATAACAAGTAACCTACTTGTAAACAGGTTTAGTGTACCTCAGAAATTAAGTCATTCAAATCTAACAGCTTTAAGTAAAGTGAATTAGCTATATGTGTTATGTTATCTTGGGTTAGTTACCTTGTATTCTTGCTGTGAAAAAGAATGTGATTGTTCCATGTCAGAAAAGCACTTCTGTACAACTTCAAGTAAAGCATGATAGGTTCTACAACAGTGTCTGTAACTTATTGACAGCAGGAATCAGATCTATCTTGACATCTTGTTGGGAGTCCTTTTGGCTCGTTGGCTTGTTGATCTATAACTGGACGTCTTCTTAACACACTTATTTATTAAAACTGAATCAAACTGTATGTTTGAATTGACCATTGGGTACGACACAGACAAAGCCTACAATTTATGTGTTAAAACTGCAACGGAAATGCACAGTTGCTTTGCTCAGTCTACAGTTAATTTTCAGTAAGTGTTCCACAACATGCTGTGCTTTGCATTTTTGAGCACAAACGCTGAGAAACTGTGCGACTTTGCTAACTTGTGCCACTCCATGCACTAAAACTAAAATCTGGTGGTTACTGGTAGGACACCATGGTCTCTCTGCAGCCTGTTTAACAGAGACAATAAAAAATGCCTACATTACGTCGTAATTCTTTTTAGTAAAGTTTGGTTTGTTTTTTTACCTACATTTTGCCTTTACATAGTTTATTCATTTAAAATGTAAACTCATGATAAGCTTTTAACTTTGCTTTAAAAGAAAACAAAAAGTAAAAAATGCCTAAAAGTATTTTCATGGGTTAAACTTTAGGAGTTAGGGTTTGGGACCACCACCTCCCAAATAGAAAGTACCCTGTAAATTATGATTTTGTACGTACCTAAAGTATTATTATGCTTGGAGTTAAATAGATCATGATCGTTGTAAAAATCGATAATTATATTATATTTATAATCTGATTATATTTTTTATTATCGTTTTACTGTGGGACCATGTTTGATGGAATGGTCCATATTGTATCTTTTTCTTTCTTTCTTTTATCTTCTCACTCTCTCACACTCACTCATTCTCTCTCTTACGCTCTCTTTCTCTTGCGTTCTGTTTCTTGCTCTCTCTCTCTTTCTGTTTCTCTCTCTCTCTCTCTCTCTCTCTCTCTCTCTCTCTCTCTCTGTCTTTCTCTCTCCCTCTCACTCTTTCCCCCTTGCTATCTCTTGACTACACACTTGCACCCTCTTGATGTTTCCCAGATGTGCACTCTGAAGCTGTGCAGGCAGCACTGGAGCGTCAATGCGAGCGCAAGATGGCCGTCCCCATGCCCTCAAAACGCCGCTCCCTCGTCGTCCAAACATCTATGGAGGCATATACACCACCAGGTCACTATGATAGGGTTGCAGAAGCTTTTATGTCAATATTGTGTGTGTGTGTGTGTGTGTGTGTGTGTGTGTGTGTGTGTGTTCTGCATTGTCTAGTCTTACTGATAACCCTAGTGGTTTCATTGAGTTATGTATGTATGTAGAGATTCCCATGTATCCCTCTGTTTATACAGTCATAAGGTCACACAAACAAAAAGTCCTACAAAAGTCCAGTATGTTTTAGTGTGTCTGTGCTTGTTTTGAATTTCTGAAACAAGACCAGCCTACAATATCAGGGCCAACAAAATGTTCATAGCTGTGTAAAGTGCTTTTAACAAGTACTGTGTAAAGTGCTTTTTTATTATTTATTCATGCAAATATCTAAACAGCCCATCATGTAGCAGCAATGCATTTTTACCTTTGCATGATTGTTGGTGTCAGACTGTTTAATTTGAGCTGAATCACCTGGGATTTTCACGCGCTGCAGTCTCTCTGGAGTTCATTCAGAATAAAGGAAAAACTTTTACTGTGTGGCAGTTCTGCAGATGGACATGCCTTGCTGAGGAAAAAGATTGACAGATAACGTCCAGATTAAATCTTGCTGACAGAAAGGCTACAGGAGCTAAGATAATCACTGTACAATTGTTGAAACTGTTGAACATTAACCCTCAAGGTAGATGGTATACAACAGCAGAAGACCATGTCATGTTCCATATCTGTCAGCCAAGATCAGAAAGCTGAGGCTGTAGTAGGCACAGGCTCACCAAAACTAAACAGTTGAATGTAGCCTGACCCGATGAATCTACATTTTTGCTGAGGCACACAGATTAAGGCGAATTTGCTGCCAACAACGTAAATCTCAGCCTGTTTTGTGTCAATAGTCCAGGCCGGTGGAGATGGTGTAATGGTGTGGGGAATATTTTTAGGTGCATTACTACCAATCAATCATCACTTCAATGCCACATCCTATTTAATATTGTTGCTGACCATGTGCATCCCTTCATGGCCACAGTTTACCATCTTATAGCTGCTGCTTCCATGTCACCAAGCAAAAGTTGTCTAAAACTGGTTTCATGAACATGACATTGCGTTCAGTGTTCTGCAGCTGATTTTTCAGTCACTGGGTCTAAATCCAATAGAACATCTGTGGGGTGTGCTAGAACAGGAGATTCGCAGCATGTGACTTCACCTGGAAATTCTACAGGACTTGCATGATGCAGTCACGTCAACTAGGACCAGAATCACAAATGAACGTTCCAACATTTTGTGTAATCCATGGCACAAAGAATTGAGGCTGTTTTGAGAGCAAAGGAAGGTCCTACCCAGTGTTAGTATAGCGTTTCTAATTAAGTGTTAGATGAGTATATAAATACACATGGGACATACAGTACTGTGCAAATCCCCTTGATTTATTTATTTTCCACTCAAAACAGCCATTATGTTGTTCATTTTTAAGTGAGAAAAAAGCTTTCAAATTTTCAAACTTTTCAAAATTACACTAAACAAAACATAAAATATTTAGCATTTAGTGCTTCCATCTTTTGCCTTCATAATGGTGTTTAGTAATATAAGGAGATTTGTTAACAGAAATCTCTACAAATGTTTTTCCACACCTCTAAAGTTCAGTTGTTAAGTTGGTTGTGTTTTACTGTTTTACACAGTCCAAAAAATCCAAAATGCATTCAGTGATGTTGAGGTCTACACTCTTGGATGTCAGCTTACTTATTCTCAGAACATCAGCGTCTTCTTTCTTTTTCTTCTTAACAGCAACATATCATTTTGGATTCATAGTGCAGTTATCTACTCACAGCGAAATGGACAGAAACACCTGAGAGTGTTTTTTAAGATCTCAAGCAAGATTTGAGCTTGAGTTCAGTTGGATTTTTTTTCCCTGTTTCTCAAAGATGAAAGATTTAAGTACTGTTTGTCTGATCAAGTCACATATATTTTTGAACTCCACTTTTGAAAGCTCTTGTTTTTCCTTTGACTGTCTTTGAAAATATCCCCTAAAAAATGACTAGCTTAAAGGCATTTTGACCAGAAATTAAATGTATGAAGGGTGGCCACTGACTTTTGCACAGTACTGTATCTATGAACCCATGTCCTTGTATAAACAATCTTATGTGTGGTTATGATTAGGTATTTGTACAGTTGGCCTATACACAGTACTAGGCTGTGGCTGAGGTTGTTTTCCTGCTCTCTTCATGTAGACTCCTCATCAGGCTCAGAGGGTGAAGGATCTCTGGGGAGAACTGGTGGTGCTGGGGTTGAGGCCTGGATTAGTCAAGCACTTCGTGGCTCATCTTCATCAACCACATCATCATCATCATCGCACAGCAATGGATCTGCAAATGCAGCCCGTCTAGCAGAGAATAACGCACACACTTACAACAGTGAGTACTCGAGAGCTGTATAATGTTTTGTTTGTTAATAGCTATTGTGATATTAACATTTACTGATACTAACATCACAGAAGAGTGCAGTATAGATCTCTCATCATGCACAATGTTTATTTACTGTTTGCATTAAGCATACTGGCTGATAACAGGTCAAGATGAGTGTAGTTGTTGGTGTACCTTTGTACACATTTCACAATACAGTATGTATTGTTTTAGACCAAAAAGCACTGGGATAGGCTGCAAAATTCCTATGGTAGAAGAATGAGTGGCTAAGGGCATTCTCACATGTGCCTCCAATATATGATTTTGCGCCTAGAAAAGATTCTGGGCGTGTTTGACGGAGAGACATTTTATCAAGCAACACTTTTTGAATGCATGGCGTTTCACCATGTTCTTGTATGAGAAGGTTTTTAGCCATGAAGACCAACACGTTATTACGTTTTCCATAATGCTCTCACTAAACATGATAAGACAGCTGTCATTCGATCAGACAACTTACACGCTGTGTCGCACTAGATTTCTCAATCTCAGTCCTTGTCACAATTCTTTTTTATTTTACAATATTATGTGACAAAATTAGTTTATCAGTACTTGAATTTTGTTGTGCATTCTTATTACCCACACACACTTAAAGCCTGCATGGACATGAAATTGAATCCCAAACCTGTCTCTTATTCATGACTGTAAGACTGGTACAGATTGAAACCTAAACCCACTCACACTGCTACATACATTACAGGCACATCACAGAAGCTTATCATTTGCTTCTTCTACCCAGATACACACGTTCACATTTGCTTTTAAAGTCCTGTTAAACAGGACATGAGTACTTAGCATTAATGCCTTTTTTTATCTGACTGAGTCTTTATGAAAGAGTGAACTGAAACAGTCATATCATATCTTAATGCTGATACTTCTAGACGGCACAGTAATGAAGCTGAGGGTGTTGCAGTTGGCATGACTGTAACATCCTCCATTTAAAAACAGCTACCCCAACACTGCTAATGAGATGCTACCTGCTAAACAGTATGAGGCTAATGTGATTATTGAATTGCGAAGAGCAAAGTGAGCAGAGAATTAGCGACACCATAGGACTGGATTAATGAGATATGGAGATATTGACCACTGATCCATCCTAACGTCTTGGATTCGCGAGTACACACAAACAACTGTATAGTTTATTATGAAATTGTTATTGTTTTATTATTGACCAAAGTTATGTATTCTTTTTTTCTCTTTCTGTGTATGACACCTCCTCCCCATATAGTCGGGCCAATTGCTCATCTGTCTCTAAAGAGGCGGGGCTTAAGAGAGATGGGTGTGTCATTAGAAAACGGTAACATGGGTCGACGCTCTTACGACTACCAATCTGACCGGCCATGGTCATCACTGGACTCAGAAGGTGAGTATCTTATATTACAATAAACTAGATTTTTTCAGGCCTTTGCAAAAATTTGTTTGTGCCGCTCTCCAAACGCTCTGCTGGACCGCTTGTAAGGCTAGAGGACAACTAACACAAACTGTGCAACACCAGTTAAGCTATCATCTCTAACTTTGCATCTACAAGATGAACCAAAAAAAAATAGATCGAAAAAATAAATAGTGTCTAATAGAGTAAACACATGTGTTTGAAAATTCACTGCTCTGTCTGCTCCAGTTGCACTAGCGCATTACACAAACACGTCACCACCACTGCAGTGCTAAGAATGATCAACCACACAAATGATACCTTCTTTGTCATGGTCTTCTGGGGGGCCCTGACCATTAAAGAGCAGGGTAACAGTATATAGAGTATACAGGGAAAAAGATGGAGTTCAGTCTGTAACTGTAGAGCTGTTAAGCAATGAAATAATTAATTGATGAACTTAAAATTTGCAGCTCTGTTTGCTTATATGGACTGTGTGAACCAGGGAGTGCAGGGTTCATTTTGAAACTTGAACAATGTTTACATATTACATCAGACTGTTCTTTTAAAAAAAGCGAGAAAAATTTAGTTTTTCATTAATCAGTGCCTCTAGACAACATCGCAAGCATATTAAGTCAAGATAAACATTGGTGTTGTGCCTCCTAGTCACAAACCTTTTGATTATTTTGAGCAATAAAGTCATATAAGATGTTTGTTGGTAGTTTGTGAGTGAATTGCACATAGCAAAAGTAGGCTCTCTGCGTAAAGGCTCTGTGGTGGAATTCCTAGTCTTTTTTGTAGATTACAGGATTTGGGAACTAAACAAAGCAGCAAAAACATGAGAATTTTGGAACAGTGTGTTCAGCCCACATGCTTTTCTGGGACACATCACTGTCTGCAGTGCAGGTTTTAAAGCCATGGCTAGTGACTTTATGGTACACCGGCTGGACAGCTTCCAAAACAAATGAAATTTCCTCTAAAATTGTAAAACACTTTCTGTGGTGATTAAGCACAAGAGCTCATACAAATCTGGATTTTTAACGGGTGATTTTGTTTGTGTGTGGGTGTCAAAGGGGGTGGAAAGTTCATAGGAACTACAGCTTCAATTTGTCTTATATACAGAAACAAGAATAAACCATAAATAAAGTTTATGTATGTGTGAGCAATTACAAACAATGCTGTTTTTTTTCTGGTATGATGCAGACAGTCACCCAGCTCCTCCTGACATAACAAGCTACACGTCAGACCCACCCGCTGTTACTGTGGAGCGGCCACAGGTCACCATGCCAACCAAAGCCCTGCCCAAATATGGCAATGCTGAGCTCATGGAGACAGGAGACGGTGAGAAAAGATATTTTTTGTTAGTTTGTTGATTTGTGTACTTGTGTGTGTGCTCCTCATGTGCATGCCAATATCTACATGAAATGAATTGAAAATTAAATAACCTACAATTTCCTGATTGCATAACAGGATGCATCCTTTTACACTAGGGTTTGTAACTGCATATTTAGAGCTAACAATTCAAGTCATGTCCCAAGATAAGCCACATACACCTGTCAAGTAAATGTGATTAAATAGAAATTAGCTCTTCCTGTGTTCCTGTCTTACTGGCAAAACATACAAATGAAGAGACAAATAATTAAAAAATATTGGTAACATAAGGTGCTGTGAAGATTAGGGACATTGGCAAGGTCCCCAAGAACCCTTGTCAGGGAGTCCTACAGAAACATAAAAAGCTGCAGGACATTAGGTTGGAAAACAATGGGATATTATTTACAGAAACAATATTAATATTATGCATGTGTGTACATTAAAAGTGTTCATGTGTACACATTTGGCTTGATGTTAAGGAGTGCCTGTGAGCAGTCGAGTGTCTGCTAAGATCCAGCAACTGGTCAACACTTTGAAAAGACCGAAAAGACGTCCACTGAGAGAGTTCTTTGTTGATGACTTTGAGGAACTGCTGGAAGGTATCCTGTGTCACATACCAATACCAAACAATATCAAGTCAAATATTTACATCATCTATGTTTTTGTTATTAGTTTTAATTCATAGATTGCATACAGTTATTTTCCCTGTATTCTTTTATGCACTTTTAGTTTTGTCTGTTATGCAGTGTATTCATGTTCTGTATGGGAATATGTGTTATGAAGAATGATGTTTTGTGTTTTGTAAATGTTGCAATGTATTCTTGTTATTTTGCCCTGCAGTACAGCAGCCTGATCCTTCCTTACCACGTCCGGAAGGGGCGGAGTCAACAATAACTCAAGGAGAGGAGCTGTGCGGACTCAAGAATTGCCCTGCCTCTCTGGAGGCGGCTCTGCAACGCTGGGGGGCCATTGCACCTAAAGCACCATGCCTGACCGTAACACATGCCAGCACTAAACAACCATACACTCTCACATATGGTATGTATCAAATATGGAACACACGCAAGCGTGGTCTGATTCTAGTTTATATAAATATAACTCTTATATACCATTTATAGACTGCAAGCTTAAAACCTGAACATGACATTCACATGATTTTCTATAGGATAAACACAATTTTTAATGTTCATTATCAACATACAGTGAAAGCGACAGAGTTTGCATGTTCTGAACATTGTGTGTATCATATATACTTGGCTTTATACTTATTATATTTGTTACTGCACTACATTTTCTTTGTTTTGTTTCCTGTTTGTTGATTTATCCAAATGCTGTGTTCACATTTTTTCAGAAAATGGACGACGGCAAATACATCATTTATTACTTGGTGCGTGTGTGTAAGAAACAGAAAGAGAGAGAGAAAAAGAAATTCAAACAGACAATATAGAATCTTACAATAAAATAATAATAATACATATAAACATACAATGATTTTAAAACTGTACTGAAACAAATCCATTTAAACAAGCAGAATTATGTTCACTTTGTTATTAAAAATACAGATTGCCAGTGTTCTCACAGTACTAACAATATCCACAATATGTATTTATCATGATAAAAGCAAAATATAATCAAATTGCCCTCCCCTGCATAAGACTCTTCAGTGATTAACAAGTTTGCCATGGTAGTAGCTGGAATTAATTTGTTTTTATCTAGGCAGCCAGCAATGGACCTTAAAACCTGTATTTGAATGAGCGGGCTACAGTTGCAGAGTTGTTTCAGTTGCTGGAACTATTTATGAGTCAAACTAGCAAAATGTTGCCAAAACAGTGATTGAATTGCAGTAGTTGTGGTGAGCTTTTAGTTTAAAGGGGAACTATTCAGAGTGGTTTGATGTGAAATGTTACATTCTAGAGGAACTTGCCGAGTTAAAATTGTTCACAGTCATGGTGGTAAAAAGTTATTACATAACTTGGTTAGACATGTGCTGCCTGAGATATTGTTTTACGTTAGTTTTGTTATTAAGACATGGCTTAAAATCTATTGCAATCAATTTATTTTAATTAATTAAAACAAGAGGGGTACACACAAGGTATACCCATAGTTCCCAAAGTAAACATTTTTTTCCCATTATCAACATAAAATATAAACACTTAGAAGATTTTATTTACAGGTGGTTTTAAATAATGGATATTGGCTGTATTTGTGTTGCACAAACTGGTGGAATTTTGGTGGAAAAAATGGCATTTTCTAAGTCCTCATGTTGTTTTTTTATTTTTTTAGCATTTTAAAGGAGCTACCTCCCACACATTTACAACCTCAAATAACCTATAGTAATTCTTTTTTTTCTTACGCCCTGCATTCCCCAAATAAGCTCTATAAATTGATTTTAAATGATTAAATTTAACTGAATAAATAAACTGTTTGGCCACTTGCATATCCATCAGTTATTGTAGTTCTCTACTTTCAAAAGCATATATTATTGAAAAACTTTCAGTTCAAGTTTTAAATTTGAACCATCCACAACTGTATATGGAAACCATGCTGTAAAATTTTTCGTGTTTGTGTTTGTTCTTATAGATTCTCACTCTCATTCTCTTGCTCTAACGCACTCCTGACATTCAGGAGTTTAGGGTTATTATGGGATGTCTTCGTTAGCACCTCCTTTTCTCACTGCTGCAGCTATTTAAGTTCTGACCCAGTCAAACTCTCATGTTACAGATATAAATACACACACACACACACACACACACGTTTGGGCACAGATGCATTTCCTTGCCCAATTCTAAGCTGAACAATTTTAGATAAGCTTTATTTTTATGATTTATTGAAATTTATTTTGTTTATTGCTTATCATTATAATTGCTTATTAGCTGTTATTCCAGGACTAGTCACTACATAAAATATGGAGACTTTGTGCATGCAGTGACCAAACTGAATTGTTGACTGAATTGTTGAAGATTCTGTTGGCTGTTTTAACTCTGTCTTTGTTCAAAATCATTCTGATGTCATTGTGTTGATGCTGTTAGGTTAGCATTAATAAAGTTGATCTCCCTACTTACTACATATCTTGCATTCAAACATAATTTTTTATCATTTATAATTGTCTTTTGTTTTTTTTACTTAAAGTTAGGAAAAAAACACTACACAATATATTAACCAGACAGAGGAAGAAATAAGAAATGAAAACTTCTTGCTATTTGAGTTTTTGTACTTTAAATTGATGTTCCTAAACATTCTAAACATTGCAGCAACAAATGGCAAGTTTGTATTCATCAGTACTGCTAAAGCAAAAGTCAGTATTGTCTTGTGACACTGCAAATGATGTATTGCACAGCAACACTTGCTCTTGTTGAAAACTGGGTTACTCTGGGCTTTTAATTTTGTTTGGGCTCTGTGCCTGCCAGCATGTAAAAATAGCATCTTAATGACTTTAATGCAGATTGAGTTCATCACCATGGGTGTGTCTGTTTGTGTCTAGGTAAACTTTGGTCTAGGAGTATGAAGGTTGCATACTACATCCTCCACAAACTTGGAACCAAGCAGGAACCCATTGTCCGCCCAGGAGACAGAGTAAGCTTAACCAAAGCTATATGATTCTCATGTACAGAGTAAAGTTTTTCCACCACTTGGAAAAAAAACAAATTAGCCATTTAGCAAATCATAATTTATTTTAGCACATATCTCATTTCTCATAAAATATGGCTTCTTACTATTATTTTTTTGTATTTCATAATATGTTATAATTATGAGACAGTGTTTCATGAGTCCCCTTTATTATGAGAAATTAATTCATAATTGTAAGACATAGTCTTGTAATTTTGAGAAGTAATGATTTTCAAATTATGTCATAACCATACAAATCTTAAATTTTGTTATTAGATATTACACCAAACTGATGAATAATGTTCAATTTGTTTTGAATAAATTGCTTGATTATGTGACAGAAATACATACTTTAGCTTTATTAGACTTTTCTTTTAGTGTTCATGGAGGTTCTGCCAAAAATGTGTGCAACAGAAACAAAAAGTAAAGTTTGTGTTTGTGTCAGGTAGCGCTGGTGTACCCCAATAATGATCCTGCAGCATTCATGGTAGCATTTTATGGATGTCTGTTAGCTGAGGTCGTACCTGTGCCCATTGAGGTTCCACTCACAAAAAAGGTAAAATCCACTCAGTAGATCTAATATAACAGACATTAATGAAAAAAAAAACATTAAGCTCTGATGTTCATAAATTATGTATTTTGTTTTTAATTTAGAGATAATGAGTCATGTATCTTGATTGGACTATTATTGGAAAATTAATGTTCTGAATCTAATTTGATGTGAACCATCTCATGCATTTACTTTAGACATGAACTCTCTCTCTCTGTCTTCTTCCCTCCCTTAAGGACGCAGGGAGTCAGCAAATTGGTTTTTTGTTGGGCAGCTGTGGGGTTGCTGTGGCATTGACCAGTGATGCATGCCACAAAGGCCTTCCCAAGAGTCTTAGTGGTGACATCATGCAATTCAAAGGTCAGAGACTTCACCATATGAGCATGCCAACTTACAATAGTCTATATTCATAATATCTCACATTCATAAATGCTCTTTTGTCTTTATGTGATTGTCATTGTATGAATGTCTACGCTAACAACCCCGTTAGCGTCACCACAACATGGCCTGATAGTGTTGCTCTAGAATGACATCCACACAGCGCAACACTTACATTTTCTGAGCTTTTCCTAAAAGTCTTTGTAGTACATGATGATAATAATAATAGACAAGTATGTTATGAAATAGCGCTAGCTCTGTGTTTACTCTATGTACTTATTTTTGTGTTCCTTGTTTTTTTTTCTGTTGTATGTATTTGTGTGTTTTACTTAGGCTGGCCAAAGTTGCTGTGGGTGGTGACAGAATCGAAGCATTTATCTAAACCTCCCAGAGAATGGTATCCTCTAATTAAAGACGCCAACAATGACACAGCATATATTGAGGTGTGTGTGTTTGTTTTGGTAAGGTTTGCATGGTTTGTGATGAACTGATACTAAAAGATGTGTACAGCTTGAAATAGTTTTTTTGATTGATTTCTAGTATAAGACATGTAAGGATGGAAGTGTTCTTGGAGTGACTGTGACGAGAATGGCCATGCTAACACACTGCCAAACGCTCACACACACCTGTGGATACAAGGAGGGTAAGACTTTCAAACACTTACACATTAATGGATTTAGTAAGGTAAATGCAGCATTAAAACTGATAATATTTTGACAAGTGGACGTTCTGTGATGTAATTCTTTAGGGATTGAACCAACCAGTTCTTGCAGGATAAAACGATGGAGTATAATGCAGATGTGCCAACGCATTTTGTGTGTCAAGATGCATTTTGACATAATGCTACGATTTGTCGCTCTAAATTACACAAAAGAAAGTTTTTGCCAGTTAAAAAGAAAAGCTTTCACTTGTTCTCTTCCTGGCAGGGAAGGACTATGCAAAGGACATTCCTTTGCAAAAGTAGATGGGCTGGGGAGAATTTGGAAATTGTAATTGTAAAAGGAGTTAACTTAACACATGCCTGCCAAGTTAGGAAAATATATTTCATTAATAACGTTAGCGTAACAATATATAATAGCAAGCTAGTGTGCATGTCAAAGTTGGCGAAGTAATGTTAAGTTATATTGTCGGCTTTGTGTCGCAGATTGTTAAACTTGGCTGCAAGAATTATTAGAAATATAGTCAAAGCCACAAAGTCAAGTGGTGCAAAAGCATGTGAACTGATGTTGCATTTACATGTTTGCAGTAGATAGATGATGGTGTACTGCATATTGTGTAGTTTTTAATGGAAACCATGGCAGAAAGTTTGGCCACCATTAGTGGCAATATTCTGGGCACATCAGCAGTAAGCAGAGCACTAAATCCAAATTTCACTCTTTCAGCAATTTATTTTTCCCAACTTCTGCTGTTGACTAGTGGTGGAATAAACCAGATTGTTGACTCTCTTTGAAAGCTGTTAATGTCAAATGTCTCATTTTTGATTTCCAGACAAACTCAGTATTGTACAAAAGTAAAAGTACACAGTTCCCTTTGCCTTTTGCCACCTTAAGTAAACAGTATAGACTGATAAGGCTTCGTCTGATAATCATCCATGTTTGCTGGTAATGCTTTCACCATGCCAGCGTTTGTGTGAAATCATGTCACTGTTGAATGCAAACCGTGGAATTTATTTTTTTTCCCCCCAAAGTAAACATGTGAATGCAGCAGTGTTACACTTACATATTTGTAGATTAATTGATTGAGTCATAGTGCATTGTCTCACTGTTTGTGTGTCTCTGTGTGTATATTAGCGGAGACCCTTGTGAATGTATTGGACTTCAAGAAGGATGTAGGACTGTGGCATGGCATTCTGACGGTGAGAAATCTTTTAGGATTTCTGATTGAGAAAATCTTAAAATGTCTTAAATGTCATTCTCAGTCATTCGTTTTATTTGTGCACTCTGTGGTCTGTGGTTGTTGTTGGTAAACATGCATTATTCGTAACTTACAGCAGTGAGGAGCTTTTTCAATAGATAACAAAACAGTTCATCATCATCAGTGAAAAAGGAGCAGCTGCTCTACTATAGAGTAATATAGTGTGTTGTTTTTTTTTATAAAAAAGTTATGTACAAAATGGATTCCAAAAAAGTTGGGACACTAAACAAATTATGAATAAAAACTGAATGCAATGATGTGGAGGTGCCAACATCTAATATTTTATTCAGAATAGAACACAAATCACAGATCAAAATTTTTAACTGAGAGAATGTATCATTTTAAGGGAAAAATATGTTGTTTCAAAATTTCATGGCATCAACAAATCCCAAAAAAGTTGGGACAAGGAGATCACGAGCATCCAGTAGAGTGTTAAGGCCTTGACCCTTACGCACAGCAATTGTTCCAGATTCTCTGAATCTTTTAATGATGTTATGCACGGTTGATGATGATAACTTGATGATGCTATTTTACGCTGGCTAACACCATTCTGGTATTCTTTCTTCGCAACAATGGTGAAATTGGTGATCCTCTTACCATCTTGGCTTCAGAGAGACACTGACACTCTGAGAAGCTCTTTTTATACCCAATCATGTTGTCAGTTGACCTAATTAGTGTTAATTGGTCTTCCAGCTGTTCGTTATATGCTCAATTTCCTTTTTTCCAGCCACTTATTGCTACTTGTCCCAACTTTTCTGGGATTTGTTGACGCCATGAAATTTTGAAACAACATATTTTCCCTTAAAATGATACATTCTCTCAGTTTAAACTTTTGATCTGTGATTTGTGTTCTATTTTGAATAAAATAGTAGATGTTGGCACCTCCACATCATTGCATTCAGTTTTTATTCACAATTAGTTTAGTGTTCCAACTTTTTTGGAATCCAGTTTGTAGAAACAAAGCATATTGCCACTTAAGAGATTTTAAGAGATTTTATTTTTGGAGCATTTTTGTTGGTCTATGCCTCGACAATTTTCCCACAGCATAAAGGGTAGCATTTTTGCTTAAATGATATAGAAAAATTAAAATGGTTCAATGCTGTGCAGTGGAAGTCTCTCACCAACATTCTTCTTTTTGCCTTACTATCTCTTTCTCTTTCTTTCTCTATCTCTCACACTCACACACACACTTTCTCAATGTCTCTTTCTAGAGTGTACTCATAATGCTTCATGTGGTCAGCGTCCCATATGCTCTTATGAAGGTCAATCCATTATCCTGGATCCAGAAAGTCTGTCAGTACAAAGGTACACACACATGCAGTATGCTTATGAATAAGAAGTTTCGATGCATTACTTCCAAGAGAAGCACCAGCAGTATAGCACATAACAGAAACAGTGTTGCTAAGAATGCCCCATGTTTATTTTTACCTAGATCAGAGTTCCCTGGTTTTGTTGATGCTTTCTCACTCTTCGTATTTGTTTGTATTTGTCTGTTTCTGTATGTATATAACTGTGTTTCTGTCTCTTGTTTCTGTTTGTATAGCTAAAGTGGTGTGTGTAAAGAGCAGGGATCTACACTGGGCTCTGGTAGCACACCGAGATCAGCCTGACCTCAACCTAAGCTCTCTACGCATGCTGCTGGTTGCTGATGGTGCCAATCCATGTGAGTGTTTGTGTGTGTGTGTGTGTGTGTGTGGAGGGGGGAGGGTTAATTAGGAATCTCACCTCTGGTTGTTCTACTAGTTCCATACCATTTAAAAATATTGATATTCTTTCTCTCTCTTTTTCTCTCTCTCAGGGTCTATCTCGTCATGTGATGCATTCCTGAATGTGTTTCAGAGTATGGGGCTGAAGTCAGAAGTCATCTGTCCGTGTGCGAGCTCACCAGAAGCTCTAACTGTAGCACTGAGGAGGTCAATACACATACAATAAACACACACTTGCAAACATGTGAACATTTTATTACTGAAATTTGCTCTACTGAGACAATTTTGTACTTTTTTAATAACTTTAATAATAGCAACAACATGCTTATTTTTACAATGCAGTGTAAGAGGCTTCAGACTTAAGTTGTCTTTTAGTTGTTTTGATGAAACAAATCAGTATTTGATTGGTGCTTTTATTCTCCTAATGATATGAACTCTGTTCTGAATGTGTGCAGGGTGCTTGCCAAGAATGTGTGGAAAGTGCATTCACAATAAATGTAATTAAACAGAATGCAGTGATTTGCAAATCTCTTAGATCTGTATTTTATTCATAGCAAAGCATTTCAGAAGTGGAAAGTGAGACATTTTAACACGTTATCAAAATTATTAACTCTATTTGGAATTTGATGGCAGCAATGCATCTCAAAACATTTGGGACGGGCAACACAATGCTGGGAATGTATGTGGTACTAATAAAAACTGGAGAAGCAATTTGGTCACATGACTGGGTATAGAAAGACCTAGAGAGTGTCTCTGAATCAAAGATGGAAGCCCACCAATCTGCGTAAAACTCCAGCAACTGGTCTCCTCACTTCCCAGGCGTTTACAAGACTGTTGTTAAAAGAAGAGGGGATGCTACACAGTGGTGGACAAGAGACTGTCACACCTTTGTTGCCATCAAGTTCTAAATGAGTTAATAATTTTCATTAAAATGGTGAAATGTCTCACTTTTAACATCTAATATTTGTTTTATTTATTGTGAATGTGCATCCTGTTTGAATTTACATGTATTTACATTTTACACAGCATCTCAAGTTTTTTGGATTTGGGGTTGTAATATAAAAGTGTAGCACACTAGAAGCTCTACCTGCTTATACAGTAGACACCAAAAATTAGACCTTCACTGTGGTATACTTTAATTGAGGTCTTTCGATTATTTCATAACGTGCAACTAAATGATAATTGTTTCAGGGATACTATTGTTGCACCACATTTAACTTTGCTAACAAGGCTGGAGAAGGATTTTGACCAAACTGCACTAAGGGTTCTGAAACCTCCAGGTCTGGGCTGTTTTTCTTACAGCACTGTCACTAAATTGTTCATTGATGTGATCAAAGCATTTTAGGTGTTAAGAAATTGCCCGAATAGCAGAGGGGGATCTTTCTACAGAATAACAAGTGGTACAAAACTGGTCTTGAAATGGTCTGTTTAAAATAAATACCACATGGTTTGACATTTTGACAAGTAATGTGACGCCTGTGAGATGTTAGAGATCAGGTAAAATCTTCAGTTAAGAGAAGGCACAATGCAAGTTTAGAGACTGCAAAGTGCCATTATAAGTCAGTATATATTGGACTATAACTACCATAGCATGTAATGTGTTTGTGATAATAGGATAATGCGTTTTATATGCAGCTTATTTACACAGGAGACTTTGTGACAAGGACTCTAAAACAGTGGGGAAAAACTCTTCTTTGGTTGAAGTTTGGTGTGACATTTGTTGTACACGTTTTGTGTTACCCCCACAGGCCAAATGAAAGCAGTTCCAAGCCAATGGGCAGAGGGGTCCTCAGCATGACTGGGTTGAGTCATGGCGTTATCAGAGTGGACACAGGAGAGAAATTGTCTGTCTTGACATTGCAGGATGTTGGCACACCAATGCCTGGAGGTAGAGAATGTGTGCATCTGTCTGTGCCATATTTGTCGTTTTATTATTGATTTTTAGTAGATTCTGATAAGTTGTAAAAAGTAATAACATGTTGCCAATTCACATGATGTCGCACATTGTAAATACTGTTAGAGGCATTTTTTTAAAGCATTCAAGGTAATCTTTGTTGTAGTAAAGTTTTTGGAACTCTCTCTCTCTCAGCTTTGGTATGCGTCTTGAAGCCTGAAACCATTCCTCAGTTGTGTAAAACGGATGAGATCGGCGAGATCTGTGTGTCATCCATTGCCACAGGAACATCCTACTATGGTCTTACAGGCATGACTAAGAACACATTTGAGGTATAAATTGTTTGTCTGTTTTTACTTTTAAAATTCAGGTTACATTGTTTACCCAAATGTTTGTAGTCTACTACTTTGTCCCACTAATTTACTGGATACTCTTCTGAGAGGACTTTGCACTAGATGTTGAAATATTGCAGTAGGGATTGAAATGTTGAATAATGCATTCTGGATCACAAACACCATGCCAGTTCATTTCAAAGGCAATTAATGGGGCTGGATTTGATACCAGTACCCATAACTTGACATACAGACCAAAAAAAACTTCAAATTATGTGATGTGCCTGAAGTGGATAAATTCAGGTAACAGGGGCTCCAAACTAATGTAGAATTGCTTACATTTCTAAAATGTGCAGTGATTGTAGTTGAACGCCTGTGTCAGCAATGGGACCACCCTAAATTTGTTGAATTAACTAATAAGAAAAAGGTTCAGATTCATCTTGTTGTTTTGCTAATGTAACAAATTTCCTACTTTTATTTGCTACTTTTATTTGTGGTTTACTAAAATGCAGATATTTATCGCTCCATGTTTCTCATTTGCTCTCTCACTCTTGCTCCCTCTTTTTCTGGTGTAGGTGTGTCCCATGTCTAGCAACGGTGGACTGGTGAGCGAGTGTGTGTTTGTACGCTCTGGTCTATTAGGATTTGTAGGCCCGGGCGGAGCGATCTTTGTCACAGGAAAGATGGATGGATTGATGCCAGTTGGGGGAAGGAGACACAATGCTGATGACATAGTAGCTACTGCACTTGCCGTTGAACCCATGAAGTTTGTTTACAGAGGAAGGTATGAGTGTGTTTGCATTATAAACATTTGACTAAAGTCGCTTAACCAAGGAACCTGATATGGTAGTACAGGCTATGCAAAGAGGTTTAGTTTAACATATTTCAGTGTTACAAGAGGGACTGTTGATGGCTTTAGTCTAAACTATGAACATGTATTACAGCAATTGTGTCTTAAAAAAATGATGTGGATTCCTGGATGATAACTGAGCTGAAAGAACCATACCATTTTATGTGGGTATAGGATAGCAGTGTTCTCCATTACTGTACTTCATGATGAGAGGATAGTGGTGGTGGCAGAGCAGAGGCCAGATTCCACTGAAGAAGAAAGCTTTCAGTGGATGAGCAGAGTACTACAGGTGTGTATACACACACACACACACACACACACACACACACACACACACACACACACACACACAAACAAACAAACACACAACACTGAGATTAGTATTATATGCACACCATTGGCATATCCATTTATTTAAGAGGGCTCTGGTTACAGGTTGTGGGTGCAGCTAGCAAACATTAAAGAGAAAGCAGAAATTTACAACCCTATGAATTGTCCCTAGAGTGAGAGGACGGTAAGCATGGTGGAACCCTATCTTCAGTCAAACGCTGAGTGAAGCCTACACGGTATATTCCAAGGTTTGAGAAACAGATTGAAGTCAATGTGTAGAGCAACCCGACAACTTAAAGTTATCTGGGATCCTATGTAACACTTGCTGGGCTCTCACAGCAAGGTTAACAGAGAAGGGATCCACCACCAACTGCCAGGCCAAAACACAGGTTTATTTACATTGTTTACAACAGAGTCCATAAGCCCCATCTGTTTTCAGACATTTGCTCTCTCCCCAAGTGTCTTTGTTGTATCCCTCAGTGTCCTTTATGGTTTATATATATGGAGCGAGCTCACCAAATTCTGGCTCAGCCTTCTGAATCCCACACAATGATGGCTGGTAGAAACAATCACAGGCTTGTAGACTCCACGTGATACTAGTCCCCCTCAACCTTGTTGAACAGCGATCATGCAAGTGATAAGTCCTGGGAGCTATTCCACGAAGCGAGCTAACTCAGTAGGCCAGGCTTTTTAAGACAAGCGAGGCTCACTTTGCTCAAATTCGGTTCCACGAAAGAGGCTAGACTTAAGCCTCGCTCAGTTACCACAACAACATATACGTTTGGACAAACCTGCTCGGTACCAGGCTAGAGTTGACGCTTAGCTTAGCTCGATCGCTACTATTGGCTGAGCCGTGTGATGTCATAGTTTCGCCGGCCGGGAAACAAATTGAGGCACAAGGTTCCGACGCAGATCTATTAAATGGCTGTGGATGTACCATATCATATCATAGCACGTTATATAATATCATATATCGTATCTTATCTTCTTACATTTAATTGAGTAATGTATTTAAGTATTAGTTTGAAAGGATTGCAGATTACTATTATTAAAATTTAAAAATTATATTTCCAAAAGCAATTTATATTACAATCTTCAGAGAACATATTTATTGTTAATCAGTGAGGTTTCTGCACATTTCAGTTTATTAGTTAAATCATAACAAATTCAGGTCAGTGTGAAATGGAATACAGTATCTAATCGAAGTTCTGGTCCACAAAGATTTATTGGCATAAACTGTGTATTAATAATAACTGAGTACTTTAGGTGAAGTTACTTTTAGGTATATTTTTATCCCCATAATTCCTCTTTTGTGTTCAAATTCATACATGAGTTTATACAAATCATATCACTCCACAATTACATATGTTCAGATTTATTCAATATAAATAATGTAAATGTTCGGTCAACTTAATGGTGCATTAGTAAATGGATACAGACACCTACCTCACCAAGACCTGCATACAGGTGATACAAATAATCCAAAGTGTGGGCTATTAAAAAAAGGGCAGCTAACAGTGAAGGCTGTTGGCTATGATTGACAATGCATACCCATTTGTAGCCAATCCAGTAGATGAAGGCGCACGCATAGTGTGCAGAGCATTCACACTACCAGCTCCAAGGTCATTCCAGGACAGGACAGATCCACTGGGTTTTCCAGATGACTACTTATTTGAGCACTACAGATTCCGAAGACACAGTATTGTATCTCTGTAAATTATTGGGGCCATATATTGAAAAGACAACTGGACATAGTACAGCGCTTACCAAACCCCAAACAGTGCTTCTTTCCAGCGGCGCATTTCTTTACAGTGTCAGGGAAACAGAACAACTTAGTAAGGCAACGGTCTGCCATGAAATTAGAAAGGTTTGCCTTGCACTTAAGCGCTTCCTTAATATATTCATCGCATTCACAGAGGCATCCTTTCCATAAAAGAAGCCTTTTTCAGAACAGCTGGTATGTGTTCATGAGAAGTAGTGTAGGTTTGATCAGTACCTTTGAGTTAAATTTACATTTACATTATTTAACAGACGCTCTTATACAGAGCACTCGCAAAAGTGCTTTATTTTCATCTTGGTAAACTATTTCATACTAAAATTGCATTCAGTTCTCCAGGATTCCCAAATGTCATTGGTGCTATAGACTGCACTTACATCTGGATAAAGGCTCCATGTAAAGGTACATGTAAGTTTTGCCTAGCCAACAGATTAAAGTCATAAGCATATTAATCAGTCAGTCCATGGGTTTAAACAACTTTCAACCTTTGTCACTTTTGCCATTGTTCTAGATTATTTGCACTGCGGAATATCTCTTTTCCATTCAATTCAAGAATATTTCATGCCTCCTCACTGGCATGGTTTGCCCAAAGTAAGAATACGCCAACCACACAAAATGGTGCAGATTTGGCCTCAGTATTTATCTCTACTCTTTATAAGTGTAGATGTTTTTCCTGGCTTACTGTTTGGGGATAGGGGTTACCCCTGCCCAGCTTTTCTCCTTACACCATATGCAGACCCTCCAGCAGATAAAGAGAGGAGGTTTAATCATGCATATTCCAAGACGAGGGATGCATTGAAATGAACACAGAACAAGACTCCTTTTTTGAAAAAAAAAATGTTAGCGATTGTCTTGCTGTGACTTTGGACAGAAGAAACTTTGATTTACTGATAAGAATCAGAATCAGAATTGTTTATTTCGCCAAGTATGTCACACATACAAGGAATTTTAACTTGGTGAGGCACACATGTACAACAAGTAACAAGAACAATATCACACTAATAGAAAAGATACAAGAAGATACAATAATCAGAATAAAGAAAAAGAACAATAGAGTAATGAAGAGCCTAGAAAGGTGCTAAAGAGCGTGACGATGCTTTGCCGAACAGAAAAATGAAAATCTGTACTTATTTTTGTGTGAATATTCTAAACATAGGTAAAAACAAAAACAAACATATCACAGTGAGACCTTTTGCCACTACTCACATCTTTCTCCATTTTCTTTATTTCAGGCTCCAGCTTTCGTATTTTTAGTTTTCTGTAGTGCAGATCAATGTACTACATTCTATTTCTTGAAGCAGGTGCCTCTTGTAGAGCTCACAAATATCAAAATCCTTTAAGACAAATATTTTATACAGTTATTTAATCTCATAATACACACAAATATGGCGTTTTACATTTTCCTGCATGTTAGACTAATCATTTGAAACTGCACTTACCATTCTGGAGTATATTTTTATATTTAACCTTGACCTGCTGCCACGTTCATGTTGCTTCTAAATCAGGAAATGATTAACTATTAATATTAATAATTTACTATAACACTTTTAAAAATGTCAATGAATGGATTAAATTATATGCGCACACATTTAATCTGTTTGCAGTATTCTGCCAGGCAGCTTCTCTGGTTGTATTAATACAGGACGTGTCACCTTTCCTCGTAATTATGTCTTTCATCGTAAAGACGTATAAGTAAAAAAAGCTGTCCGTTCCTTCAGATCTTTCAACATTTTCCTCGACTTTTCGTATATCGATTAGCGAGGCTGTGTAAATACTGTGTGCACGCGCATGATCGGCGATTACACAAGCCTGGCTTGATTTAGTAGGAACTTGTTGAATCTGGATTTGGTTAGTGGAACAGAACTAGACGGAAGTGAACTGTTTGGCTAACTCAAGCGAGGCTCATTCAAACAAGCGCCGCTTTCATAAGCTCGCTTCGTGGAATACCCCCCTGGTCCCAGTGCAGATGTTGTGAAAATAATCCATCCAAGTATTACATCAGCGTACCCAAAAAACCCTATTGAGCAAATGAGTAGTCCACTCCTCAACAGGGAAAACAGGACAGATAGCAGGTTGCATATTTTACAAACTGTCTGTCTTTGCTGACTTTTCCTGTTGAGGAGTGGACTACTCATTTGCTCAATAGGGTTTTTTGGGTACGCTGATGTAATACTTGGATGGATTATTTTCACAACATCTGCACTGGGACCAGGACTTATTACTTGCATGGTCGCTGTTCAACAAGGTTGAGGGGGACTAGTATCACGTGGAGTCTACAAGCCTGTGATTGTTTCTACCAGCCATCATTGTGTGGGATTCAGAAGACTGAGCCAGAATTTGGTGAGCTCGCTCCATATGTATAAACCATAAAGGATACTAAGGGGTACAACAAAGACACTTGGGGAGAGAGCGAATGTCTGAAAACAGATTGGGCTTATGGACTCTATTGTAAACAATGTAAATAAACCTGTGTTTTGGCCTGGCAGTTACGGTGGTGGATCCCTTCTCAGTTAACCTTGCTGTGAGAGCCCAGCAAGTGTTACACCTATTAAAGACGTTTTTAGTTGGCTTCCTATTCAGTAACTTGTTTTGCAAATGATCAGTTCCATCTTTATTGGTGCCTCAGAACAGACCATTCATTTAATTTAAGGAGCTGGTGAATTGGAAGCCAACTTTAGCCTTGTTTAAGGTTAAACATCAGCTGTACCCCCTTGAGAAGGAAATGAAAAGTACTGATGTCAAAAGTCTGATGTACACAGCCTGGAACATTATCAATGTAGTCCGCTATATTTGTTGCTTTTGCCCTGTTGTTGCATGCAGTTTTGTTGATGGAAATGAATTCATGAATTATGATACGACTTTTATTTAACATTCTAGATTTTGGAATCAGCCCATTTTAGGTTCACATTATTTCAGTTCAATGTACTAAACTCTCCTTATTTAACTATGCAAATGTAAATATAGTCTTTCATGCTTCGGCACCTGTAAGACCCATAGACATTGCTTTAGTGAAGATGAAATCCAATCACTAAGCTACTTCATTATAGCTAAATCAGTAGGAAATTACCCACCCATTACCATAATCAGAAGAAACTGAATATTAAATACAACACACACACACACACACACTTGCCTACTTTGCATTTAACTGGCTAACATTACTAAATGACTGTATACTACAGAGGGTAAGGCTAATGGACCAGATTCCTGCCTTTTGCAGCACTTGGTGTCAGTGTCTTTAAATCATGATAATGCAATGAAAACATATGCACTTGACGACCTTAAATTTTGTAATATTTGAAATGCTATTTGAATTGGTCAAAAAAACTGGGTTAACTGTGCTTCTGATGCATAGAAACATTCATACAATACATAAGTTCATAATGCATTTCTTGTTCATATTGTTCATGCCAAAATGGTCTTGCTCTGTCATACATGATTATGTAATCTACATTATTACGTGTTTTGTATGTGTTTGTGTGTTTGTTTGTAGGCTATAGATGGTATCCATCAGGTTGGTGTGTACTGCCTGGCGCTGGTCCCCTCCAACACTCTGCCAAAAACGCCTCTCGGGGGGATCCATCTGTCTGAGACAAAACAGCTCTTCCAAGAGGGGGCGCTGCATCCTTGTAACGTGCTTATGTGCCCCCACTCCTGTGTCACCAATCTGCCCAAACCCCGACAGAAACAACCCGGTACACAGTGTGTGTGCATTTGTTTGTGTCTGTGTGTGCTGTGAAGTCCGCTTCAGCGTCATTGTGTAATGGGTGAAACGTCCTTTAATATATTTAACATGCAAATAAAAGTTTATGTCTTCCAGTAGTGGTTCAGTGGAATGGTCTATGTAAATTGCAAGAAGAACATGTTTCTGTGTCTTGTAGAGGTTGGCCCTGCCTCTGTGATGGTGGGGAACCTGGTGGCAGGGAAGCGAATGGCACAGGCCTGTGGACGTGACCTGAGCCAAGGAGAGGACAATGACCAGGTGTGTGCATGTGTCTTTTTTTGGATGAATCAGTGAAAGATGTTTTATTCTCAGAACGTCATCTTTTGCTTTCTGTTTCCTCTGTGATCCAGTTCCTTTTCCTGTCTGAGGTGTTGCAGTGGCGAGCTCAAACTACACCTGACCACATACTGTACACACTCATCAACTCGAGGGTAATATGCAGCACAACATGTTCAAAATGGAAAAATACCACAACCAGCTGTTTTGTAATGGGGCTGTACATGAGTACCAATGTGTTTTATTATGTGAAGACATGCTATTATAAGCTAACTGTTCAGTAGGACACAGATTTTATCTCTGTAAAGTTTTGTGCTTGTCATTGTGAGTATGTACTGTATATCATATCAAACTGTGCTACTATGAAACACAAGCTTTCATTCTGTTTTTAAATGGTCAGAACCATCACAGAGCAGGTTTTAAACACCCCAATGTCACTAGTCCACCAACCAAAAGACAAAATCAAAAGACAATCTGTGCAGCAACACATCAGCCATCATCTCTGACTTTACATCTACAAGGTGCACCAGCAAGAAAGGAGTGTCAAATAGAGTGGACAGTGACTGGACACAGTATTTAAAAATTCCAGCAGCACTGCTGTGTCTGATCCACTCATACTAGTGCAACACACACTAACCCACCATCACCAACACGTCAGTGTCCCTGCAGTGCTGAGAATGGTCCACCAGGTCTGTGGAGGTCTTGGATCATTAAAGAACAGGGTGACTGCGGACTAACAAAGTATGCAGGAAAACATGGACTACTGTACACAACAAAGTTCTTTTGCATACTGCTAAATTGTTGTGTTATTTTTTCTTGCCAACACCATACTGTCACCTAAATAACTAGGCCACATTAACATTTTTTTCCTCCCTGCAAATGTCCTTACAATAACTCAAATGTCAAACATGAAAATTTACGTAAATGTACATCTAGTTTCTTCACATGGTTAGTGTCATATGTGTCTGTGTGTGTTTTAGGGGGCAGTAGGGAGTTCTCTAACATGTCTGCAGCTGCATAAAAGAGCAGAGAAGATCGCTGCCCTTCTGTTTGAGAGAGGGCAGTTACGAGACGGAGATCATGTAGCTTTAGTTTACCCACCAGGTAAATTGTTCAGAACTTCAGAATTATCACCATAAACAATTTTATCGTGTTATAAAACAAACAGCCTCACTGAGGCGCATTGATGCACTTTTACATGAAATGCGGCAAAACCGATTAAACTGGCTTTGCGTTATGTAGAGCTGCACTCTGCGTGGCTTATGGCTGAGTGTACTTTAGCAGCAGAGTGCAACTTGTGCAGAACTACGCTGACGGCACCTGAAAGCTGTAGGCATTCACTTCATGCTGTATACATTGGTGCATATTGATTCTCAGAAATGACATGAGGCTATACAAATAAAATAAGCTCTATTTTATCCCCCTTGTATAGAAGAGAGCAAGTCACATGTACCATTTTCATACATCCCAGCATTGTTTACCAAATTATATTTCTGCATTCTATTTTTTGAAGTGGTGTTGTAAATATGTATAATTGTAGTTAATTAGTTGTTGATATTTTGTTATCATGTATGTAGGTTGTCCCCCGCCCCCTCACCCACACACAAAAAAAAATATGATACATTACGTGGTGGAAAGCACTTGACAATAATTGGCATGATATCATGGATTTAAATAATTGCAATCTTCGATAATATTGTTTATCGGCACAAGGCTAATCCGTTTGTGTGTTGTGTGTCCTACAGGTTTAGATCTCATTGCTGCGTTTTATGGCTGTTTGTATGCTGGCTGCATCCCCATCACAGTCAGGCCACCTCATCCGCAAAACATTTCAACCACTTTGCCAACTGTTAAAATGATTGTGGAGGTATGCATTTAGCACACTCACATGAATATATGTGTATTAGGACTGTCAAATAATGACTCATACTAAGTCTTTTGTACTTTTTTTTTGTATTTAAATTTGTTTTTTCTTTTCTTAAAAGCAATATGGATTGTTACTGTTATGAGTGGACAAAATCATTTGAATATTTTCATTGAGCATTTAATCATGTTGTTTTTTTGCAGGTGAGTCGGTCAGCCTGTGTTATGACCACCCAGGCGATCTGTAAGCTCCTGCGGTCTAAAGAAGCATCAGCAGCCGTGGACTTAAGATCATGGCCGCCAGTCCTTGACACAGGTAAAAGTTTGTGTGCATATGTTCATATGAAAAAGTTGATATAGTGGCAATATAGTATAGTACTGTATGTATGCATATAGTGATGAGAGGAATCTCTGTGTGACTTTGTGTGTTTAGATGACCTGCCTAAGAGACGGTCTCCACTCCTGTATAAGCCGTCTGACCCTGAGGTTTTGGCATACCTTGATTTTAGTGTGTCCACCACTGGCATGCTTGCTGGGGTGAAGGTACTATATACACATTCACAAGTTTGATTATTTTAGTTAAAAGAAGGACACAGTCACTGATGCACAGTACTTCTCATATGAAGCACCAAAAGCTTACAAAATGCTAATCTTGTCTTCTTTGTAGAGAAGTTACAATCCAGGTCTAGTGCATAAGTAGAGCAGTTTTGGTTGTTTTATGTCTAATTTGAACTATCTAAGAGTAACAGACGCCCCCTCCTGTTTCAGGGGACCAAAAGTAATCTGTGAACTGTTGTAGTATGGATATGTATTGCTGCCAGTAGCAGTTGTCTTCACTGATGAAATGTCTGTTGAAGGTAATCAGCAAGGCTGCAGGCATCGTAAGATTCTTTATTGCTCCTGTCTCTCAAAATTCTTTAAACCCCTGTGGCCAGTACTTAAGCTTTTGGTAATGGATTGCAGCACAGGCAAATTGCAAATTGTGATTGTCTGAAATAAATGGACTATGTATTTAAAAATAGAATGAGCGTTGATTGCAACATTCACTTTTTTTTTCCTTAGATCCTTTTTTGCATTTCTAATAATTATTTTATAATTTCTACTGCAGTGTATGTGTTGTGCAAAAAAAACGGTATGGTTCAATTACTTTTAGAGTACATTGTTTTTTTTACTGTAATAATTTATCATTGCATTATTTTATGAAGATGTTAAAACTTGATGTTAATCTCTCTCTCTTTCTCTCTTTCTCTTTCTTCCTCTCCCTCTTGTTCACTCTCTCCCTCTTGCTCTCCCTCGCTTTCTTCCTCGCTCTGTCTGTCTGTCTGTATCTGTCTTTCACTCTCTCATGTTATAGATGTCTCACAGTGCTACCAGTGCATTATGTCGTTCTATAAAGTTGCAGTGTGAGCTCTATCCGTCCCGTGAGGTGGCTGTGTGTTTGGACCCTTATTGTGGACTGGGCTTTGTTGTGTGGTGCCTCTGCAGGTACAGAACGGCTTGGTATTGTAGAGAATTGGCAAATCGCATAATATATGCCCTCTATCAGCCCCAGTGACATCCTTGTGCAGGTGGAAGTGAAAAGATCACATCCTCTCCAGAGAACACACCTCTGCACAATTTTAGAAAACAATTTTTCAAATTTAATTTTAAATTATGTTAAAATAAAACCAAACTTTAAATAAATTGTGCACTAAAATTAGAAAATAAATAAAACTTGTAATTTGACCAGGGCTGATCACAGCTTTATATTAATTTTAAAATGTAGAAAGTGGGACTAAATCCACCATAATTAGCATTTCAGGGAAAAAAAATGTATTAGTAGACAATTAATGCAGCTTATGAATTAAATGCAAACATTAACAAAGTAACCAAATTTTCTGTTTAAGAACCTAAAACCTCATGAAACACTGGTTTTATTAAAATATTAAATATTAAAAAAGATTATAAATTAATTATAAAATAATAATTAAAAAAATAAAATGCTGTTTTAAAACAAGTTGAACTTGCTAATCACACCTAAACCCGGCTAAGCATGCTTTATTGTTCGTAGGAGCAGATGAACAAACTGTATATGTTAGGTTTAGCTTGTTTGTATAAAAATATTAATAAAAATAAATTATGTATTTGTGTGTAGTGTGTATGCAGGACATCAGTCTGTACTGATCCCACCAGCAGAGCTGGAGGTAAACCAAGCGCTGTGGCTGCTGTCTGTGAGCCAGTTTAAAGTGAGAGACACATTCTGCTCATACTCAGTCATGGAACTGTGTACCAAAACTCTCGGCACTCTCACCGACTCGCTTAAGGTGAGTGTACACACAAACAATGCCAGACATATGTTTTTTGTTATCTGCACCGACATTTGGCTGTCATTTTTGAAACGTGAAGCATTCAGACTATTAATTTTCAGACCACTAAACTTCATTATTGATGCTATACAATATATTGATGCTATGATTTCTGTCATTTTAGATTACAGATCTAGACCATTTTAATATTATATTCATTTTTATTTAAATTTCAAATAATTTTGAACCTGTAAACACTGTATGTGACATTGTACAATATATTTTTTTTATTTATATGGAACCACTATGTGCTGTGTTTCAGGCACGGGGGCTGGATTTATCACGTGTAAGGACGTGTGTGGTTGTGGCGGAAGAGAGGCCACGGATGTCTCTTACTCAGTCCTTTTCTAAACTCTTTAAAGATGTGGGGCTGCACCCCCGTGCTGTCAGTACTGCATTTGGCTGCAGGGTCAACCTCGCTGTGTGTCTGCAGGTGAGCTCCCTCTTAGTCACACAAAGACTAGCAATGTTGTGTATGTATGTGTGTGTCTGCTTGTGTGAGGATTTAAGAATCAGGATTTAAGAAATTAGGATTTAAGAAAAATGTTTTTAAATGCATCCTATGGATATACAAGTATATAGCTAAATAAGATTAGTCCAGGGCCTTGGTATAGCCTTTCTATTTTACTCTTATATTGTGCTTTACTAACTGTCTGTTCTCATTCGTTTTATTTCACTACTGAAATGAACAGCAAAAACACATGAATAATATAAATTGATTAATGTAAATACCATAGCACTGGTGGTGGAGTTACTTGGAATTCTTTGTAAATTTGGTTGTTGTAAATACCTCGTTTTTTTTAATCTTGAATTAGTTTTCTGCACGTGTGTGTGTGTTAACACGTTTGATTAATAAGTTAAAGTTAAGTCTTACTCTCTGCAGTTAAATCCATTTGGATCCAAAATAAATTGCTATTGGGAATTATGTGATTAAGACAAAACGGTTTTGGAATGCCAAAGTTTAAACAAAAGAAAAATGAAGGCGAAAGAAAAACTGTAAGACATTTGAATGTACCAATTGGAGTGTTTTGGAAACTATAACTGGCAACCTAGATGACCACTGTGTGCGTGCCTGACTACACCCTGCCCTGCAAGGACTCTGTTCAACACTATCATCCCAAAAACATTGTCCTCCAAAGTGTTCCAGCTAACTGTATTATCCACCATCTGTTAGTAGATCATCAGCTTCCTGACAAGCAGGAAACAGCAGGTGCATCTAGTGGAAATCACTTCTGGTACATGGACAGTCAACACTAGTGCTCCGCAAGGATGTGTACTCAAGAATACGGAATTAACAGTGGACATTTGGATACTTCCTTCAACACGGCTGTCCCTTACAATATCTAAAAGCCCTGTGTCAACTGTGGAGACATTCAAGGTTCTGGGAACTACCATTTGCCAAGATCTGAAGTGGGAGACCAATTAGGGCTGGGCGATATGGGAAAAAATCTTATCACGATACTTTTTTTCATATCAGTCGATATCGATATATATCATGATATAAATCAAATCACTATTTCCTTTTTACTTTAAGTGAGATATGACGGTATCAAAATTAAATTTTTTTCTTAAATTGTTTTTTTATTTTCAGACAAATAGACGAATGTACTATAGAACATTACACAACTGTATTAACCACACACACACACACACACACACACACACACACACACATATATATATATGTGTGTATGTATGTATGAAAGGAATGTATGTGTGTGTGTGTGTGTAATACAGTTGTGTAATGTTGTGTATATGGGGCAGTATTAGTATGAACAGTATTTACATACAGACACTGTGTTAAGCAGGCTGTTGCTGGCCCTTTAAGGGCTGAGGAAAGGACTCGTAGCGGTGAGTCGACTCTCTGTCGGCTCAAATGGTGAGTTCGTTTAGCGATTCTGTTTCGGTAGAAAAAAAAAGTTTCCCTGCTCGGGTTTTTGGATTATTAAGTCAACTGTGTCTCAGCGTTCTCACTCACACTCATACAGTATACATGTTTATGTTTATCGATTACGAAATTACATTAGCATAACGTGCGTCGGTGCGTCGCAAAGGTGGCCGCGCCCACTGAAAGCATGGATTTATCCGGAGCGCAAGCTGCAGCTACAAACAATCACTCACCTACATCTAAAGTTGTGGGAGTATTTTACACAGAAACACAACAGTGTGGTGCTCTTGTCAGATCTGCACAACACAACTGTACAGCTGCTACACACAAGTACTTGAAGCTCAAACACCCCGTAGCGCTTTATCAACACAGCAGCAAGACAGCACCTGTTTACTAGTTATTCTTATTTTAGCAGATTATTTTAAGATTACTGACACATATAACATGTTTTTTTCAGTAGTAGTTAACGTTTTCTGTCGTTGTTTTTTCTTATTTCGTTCTCTCTGCTCGACTGTGGTGTCTGCAGTAACTTATTACTAGCGCGTGGGTTAAGCTGCCGCTACACTCTGTGCTGTGTGCTTCAACCAAACACGAAGTGGCTGGAACTCCAGTTCAGCCACCTGATTGGTTTGGAGCGGCGCTATTCTCATTCTCATTTGCTGTTTGTGTTGTCTCTCAGAACACGGACGGAACTTAATTCTATCGACTTTCTATCGACTACGTCTTAAAGTTCTATGGAGGAAATGTTATTTCGCGATAATTATCGTTATCGTTTTATCGCCCAGCCCTTAGACTAATGTTAGCTTCATCTTCAAAAAGACCCAGCAGAGGATGAGCCAGTTCTATACCGCAGTCATTGAATTTGTCCTATGCATGTCAATCATGGTTTGGTTTGAAGCAGCCACAAAACGGGTCAAGAACAAACCGCAACCTACAGTAACGACTCATTTAAAAAATCATTTAAGAAATAAAAAAAATGAGCAGAGAAAATCATTACAATTTCCTAGCACCCTGGACACAGCCTTTTTTTCCACATCTTCTTTGCCTGCAAACTAAAGCCCAATTCCAGCAAGATATTTTTTTAACCTAGGGTTATGGTGTAATTTAAGTGATCACAAATGATTTCTTCTAAAATGAAAATCCTGTATGAATCTGCCATGTCCGTAGTTAGTCTGCTAAGTAAAAGTTTTGAAATAAATTACCTCCTGTAATTATCAATACTCAAAACTCCTCAATTACTCAAAGTAATAATAGTAATGTAATAACAAAACTGGGTAACAAACAATAGACAAGGCTGAAGTTCTTTTTGCCAGCATCTTGTTAGAATTATCTTCGTACAGCTCCGTACAGGGTGCTGCAGTCACATTTGATGGCCTACAAACTGCAGTTTTATTTATTTATTTATTACGTTATTTTTATGTTACCTGAAGACAAGACCATCAGCTAAAATCAAGCTTGATTTGACCCTTAAACTTAAGGTTCATGACAAGAAATACACAGTATCTTTGATAAAAAAAAATTTCAATGTGTTTTGCCTTGTAAGGCGACATTTGGAAGGTTAAATGTACCCACTTTACTAGCTTAATGCTAGTCAACATGCCAGTTAACTGCACTTGGTGTGATGGTGTTGTTGTCAAGTGCAGATGCTGATGTAAATGACTAAAAAGTGATGTTTCGATCTGGGTTGTTTGGGGCAATTTAAGGAAATTACACAGATCCTGTATCTTATATTAATTGGGCAGTCACATCACTCACTAATTACATTACTGGACCTCTTTTGTTAAAACAAATCCTGTTCAAATGGAGCTAAAGACTACCACACACAGGAGCAGTTTCTTTACCCTCATTAATAGCTGATCTACAGATTACTGATTATCGGTATTCGTTTTTATACATGATGACCTGGGGAATGTATGGTCCAAAATAAAGTATTACAAAGCTATCGAATTTGACACTGTTTCAAACAAGGAGCCTTTCTTTGTAGAAAAACCTTCAGTCTTGATGACAGAACTGAATTAAGCTAGCTAGCATAATAGATAATTCAACTGACAGTATGTGAGTTTTAAAGAAATGTGATCTTTAACTGGAATAGCTGACAGCTTCAAACCACACTATAACCAGCATTTTCAAGTTATTTTGTCTCTTCCCTTTAAGCACAGTCAGCATTTTTAGTTCTGCGTTTTCATCTATATATAAGGCTCATTATTTAAAGCCGTACTGAACCAGATGCCACTGTAAGCTGTGTGAGAATGGCACTGCAAACAACACTTGACCATAGTAAAACTGATGTGTGCTGAAAGTCACACATTACCTGTACTCGTCTTTATACATGATGATTTGGGGAATGTTCCAAAATAACTGAAGCACTTGGTATTGGCTTGCTCATTTCTGCCATTATTACAACAATGTGATGCAGCACAGTAGACTAAATATGCATAAAGCATAATAAATATGCTGACCAAGACAATATGGGAGTTAGTCAAAAGTAAGAGAATATGAGTAGTGTTAAACATTAGCTGTACAAATGACATATAAACATTAACAGCAGCAAAGCAAAACAATGCAAATGATGACAGCATGACAGTATATTTTACAACCTAAGAAATAGTTTGGTGATTGGATTATGTTGTTTTTCTTCCTACAGGGCACCTCTGGGCCTGACCCCACTACTGTCTATGTGGACATGAGAGCGCTCAGACATGACAGGTAACACACACGTGGAAAACCCACATGCAGTACTGTGCACAAATTGTTTAAAACCATTGATCTGGGTTTCTTTTTCAGTAAAATAACATAACAATAACATAAACAAAACATGAATACTGTAAAAAAATGTGCTGTTTTCAGAGAAGAAAACTAGTTTGATTTATGGTTTCTCATCCACAAATGTTACATAGTTTTTACAAATTTCAGCACCAACCTACCTGATTTAATGTAATGCAGGATTAATATTAATGTTATTTGTATTTTGCTCATTGTTCTTGTAAGCAAACACATTTTTGCCCAGATAAATAACTATTTAAATATATTTTCTCAAATGATACATAGTATTATATATGCAGACATACATGCACTTTAGACCCTCAGTTTAAAAACAAGTGCACTTTTAGTAAGTGTTAACATGTGCTCATATATTTTTTTTAGAGTGCGTTTGGTGGAAAGAGGGTCTCCGCATAGTCTGCCTCTAATGGAGTCAGGCAAGGTTGGTAATAATGCAGTATACCTTCCCTGTGCCTTTTATGAAACCATGTTCTACAATTTAAGAAGATTGTTTTGCTTTTATATGCAGATATTACCAGGTGTTCGCATCATCATTGCCAACCCAGAAACAAAGGGACCAATTGGAGATTCTCACCTAGGAGAGGTAAGACTAATGTAGCTACACTCTGAAAACACAGATGGGCACATTGAATATAGTGATTCTGTATGTGCAAGGACTGTTTTTATGTATTATGTTTAATCGTGTATGTGCTACAGATTTGGGTGCACAGCAGCCAGAATGCAAGTGGGTATTTCTCTGTATTTGGGGAGGAGAATGTTCGCTCAGATCATTTCAGCGCCAGACTGAGTTTTGGTGACACACAGACCGTCTGGGCTAGAACCGGCTATCTCGGCTTCCTCCGCAGGACAGAACTTACAGACGCCAGTGGAGGTGTGTACATGTGGTATGGCATGTTGTTAGTGATATTCCATATATGGGCTTATGTTTAATTATGTGTGTCTAAAAGTTGGGATGGTAGGTCTAGGGTGAAGTGATGACTGTGAATACATTTGTAAAAGTCACTGACCTCACCATGACTTTATTCAGGTTTCTTTTGTAAAAAGGTCAGTACATCATGAAGTGTTGCATCACAGTTCAGCTTGATGGTGACACCTCACTTTATATGAAGTTGAAGTCTACAGGACAGAAATTTTGTTTAGTTTAGTTATTAATTGCAGCCACTGCATTGTACAAAGGTAACCCCGTTACAAAACTCAAAAATCATTCAACTGACAGTATGTGAGTTTTAAAGCAATGTGATCTTTAATTTTAGCTAGATTAGCTGGCAGTTATTTTGTCTATTTCCTTTAAGCACAGCTTTTATGTCAGTCAGCACTAGAGATAGACCGATCAGCGTTTTTGAGACAGATTCCAATCACCTTTCAGCGCGATCGGCCAATACCCGATACCGATCGAGGGCCGGGCTATAGGCCATGGCAGGACTACATGTTATTAGCACAAGCAAGTCATGAAACTTGATCTAAACTGGTTTAACGAGCTCATGTGAAACAGCATAATATTTTTAACAAAATTAACAGTAAATAAACAAAGTAGATAAACAAATATCCCCAGTACTGCAATCATTTAATTTAGACCCTTAAGTTAAAACAAAAAAAGCAAATTAAATAAATGCAGTAAAAACTGCAGTCATTAAGCGCAGACTCTGGCTTATTTTAAACGACAATCTGCAATCATTAAATGTAAATCTTGAATTATTGCTGCTGTACTGTTCGTACCGGGCAGATCTGGTCTGCACGGTGTTTTGGGTTGTTTGTTTTGTGCTAGCTTTGCGTGCTAGCTCTGCTGTTTGCTGATACACACTGTACACACTGAAAGTCATACATGCAAGGTTGGAAATTAAAGGTTTTATTTGCTGCATAGGTTGGTGGTCCCTAAATCCATTCTGTCCATGTTTGGTCTTAGGTTATTTTGTCAAAAGTTCTCAAAGTCTTGAGTCATTTAAGACCATGTCACACTAAATGCATGTGTAATGTATGTTGTTTCACAGAGAGACATGATGCTCTGTATGTGGTGGGAGCACTGGAAGAGGCAATGGAGCTGAGAGGGATGCGATATCATCCCATCGACATTGAAACATCCATCATCAGAACGCACAAGAGCATTACAGAGTGGTGAGTACACACACATAAATGCATACATAAACACATTCATACACATAGGCATGCAAATTGCAGAGTAGACATTAGGAACACATTGCAATAGCTCAAATACACTAGATTTAAATGCATTACAGCTGCCTTAATGATGTAGCAAGGATTAGTTGTCTTTTTGCATAATGACAATGCACACTGACGCATGTATTTATATGCATTTTTGCCACACAGTGACACATACTCTGACCAGCCACTGTATTAGTACTTTGTAGTTCTTCAACTACACACTTTAATGTAGCTGTTTTTCTTCTGTTTCTGCTGTTTTTCATACTGTTAGCCCCCTTTCATCCTGTTCTTCAGTGGTGGGGACCCCCAAAGGACCACCACAGAACATGTATTATATAGGTGGTGGGTCATCCTTAGCACCACTTAAATAATACCTGCTCTACGATGGTTCTCTGGAGCTCCTGACCAGAACAGACTCAAACAGGTGGAATACATTCTGTAATTGTAACTACAGTACTCTTACTTTTATATAGTGTAGAGACATGGTGTACTTTATATAGTGGCCAGATCCATGTACATACAAGACTGTCATGTTTAAAAAGTTGTGAGAATTTATTTGTTTAGAAACACAGTAAATACTAGCGATGCAAATATAAGCGATGAAAAAAATGTTTTGGCCAAAAAAGGTATGTAGCAATGTGTAAAAATTTTAATATTTAACAAATTATTTGAAGGCTAATTAAAATTATCAATTAGGTGAACAACCAATTAGAAAAAAAATATTTAATACAATGTGAGTCACTGTTATCTTGCGGCAGCCCAGTATTTATTGTAATTCTTGTTATTGTCTTGTTATTCTAGTGCATTAATGTTAATTTGAATACATTCTGTTATATAATGTTCACTGGCGGAAACACACTGCCCAGATAAATGGTTTAAAACATTTGCTTTGCTAGTCCCTTTGGTAGTTTGGTATATATATATGTCAAAGCCTAGGCATGTACAAATGTTTAAAATGTACAAATTACTAAATTGCTCAGTTAATAGTCAAAGTAAGTAAGACATTATTCTGTTAGTACTATGATTGATCATGACAGCATGTACGTATGCGTTTCTCCTTCAGCGCTGTGTTTACCTGGACTAAACTCTTGGTGGTGGTGGTCGAGCTGGACGGTTCGGAGCAGGAGGCCTTGGACCTGGTTCCAATGGTAACCAATGTGGTCCTGGAGGAGCACTACCTCATCGTGGGTGTGGTTGTCATTGTGGATACCGGCGTGATCCCAATCAACTCTCGTGGAGAGAAGCAGCGCATGCACCTGAGAGACGGGTTTCTGGCCGACCAGCTCGATCCTATCTACGTGGCTTACAATATGTAGAAAAGACATATTGACCCCTAACATATTAACAAACTCAGATCTGAGTGCATATACAGGGCGTACCCAATATAGAAACACACATTAAAGCCCACCTGTAGAAACACACTCTCACAAACATGCACTTTCTCAAACACACACTTCATGTTGAACCACATTTAAATTGCTTTCAGAGCATACAAGCTCAAGCACACTTTTACATTATCAAGCTAAGCGCACTAATCCATATGACACAGAGCAAGACTGCAAACTACAGACCTTTAACCTCACACGTAAACACACACTGGCTACAAGTTTGTGTTGGCTCTCATGCAAATATGGGATTTACCATGCAATTAAGTGTCAGTTTCATTTTTGTAGAGATGCTACGATACCACATTTATATAATTTTTTTTTTTTAATTAGCTATTTTTAATGGGATCAGACAATGTCTGCCATGCTTAACCTGCTAACACCAGCTGACATGACATCACACAGAGTGCTGTGCACCCTTTTTTAAAATTTAAAGGTTTTTTTTAGCGATTCAGTAAAAGAACCTTTTAATTTTTCTGATTTTTGTATCAGCTGATACTGATGCAATATTTGTCTTTTTCTTAAAAAACTTAAGCTTTTTAAGTGAGCCAGAAAAAAGTGATTTTGTCCTATTTTACACCAAATTTCAGCATTGATTGGAATCATTGTTTTTTCTCTATGATATTTGATTCAGCATTTGATTCTGATGACATGAGTCCATGACTGATACAGAGTTGAGATAGGATTTAAGTTCAGTGTAAAAAGAGCATTTAACATGAATCATTTGATGTAAAGCCAACTCAGAAGTGTTTTGTTTGTTTGCACGTTATAATCATCTGCCAACATGCTAACTAGCCAGCATGACAAACTCATACATTATCTAGACATTAGCAAACTTGCAATCACATAAGTCACTATAGACAGTTTTACAGAGTAGACTTTCCATGTGAAGATACACACACACACACACACATAGACTACGGTGCATGTGTATATAATGGACTTGGAGACTACCATATCTTAAACATTATTTGATGTTTGTGCATTTTGTTCTTGTGCATTTCTTTTGTTCAGTTATTTGCTAGTGTTGCTTTTATTTTATTTTATTTTGTTTTTTATTTTTAAGTCACGGAGTTTTATAAGATATGTACTGTGTCAAACTTTGCTCATTTTCTGTCTCTTTTTTAATACATGGTATCACAAAAGTAGCGGTTTTATACAGGACATATCCAACCAAATATTTTAGTTTACTTATTTTCCTTTGTACTTTAAAAAAGCCATTGGTGAGGAGTTTGATTAATTTGCCAGCCTTTTATTTTTTTTTCAGCAGCATAAATACCACAATCTGTGACCATAAACACAATGCAGTCCATTGAATTAAATTATTTTTTATTTAATTATGAATTATATTTTGTTTCTGTTAAAATTATATCTTTGTCTAATATATTTTAAAGATTGTTCTGTCATCTTGTGTGAATAGCATCATATAAGGAGCAGACATATAGTTGTGTATAATGTACAGTTTGTGTTCATAAAGGAAAAAAAGTAAGGTAGCACTCCCTTTCTGTTACCATACGATGCTGGGATGGAGAAGGAGGAGTAATGATGAATGGAAGAACTGATGAAAAAGTGGACTACTAAAAGGGAACTAATAACAGACAGAGAAAAGCAATGTTTTTATTTTTACTTGCTTTGAATCATAAATGTCCTGCAGGCCTGTGAGCAGTTTTGCAGGAGGTTCAGTTGCTATCGCAATGTTCAATACAAAATGTCTTTTAAAATGGTAATAAAATATTTTCAGTTATTCTTGCCAATAAAAGCAATAAACCTTGTGGTCTTCTTTTGCACATATGGAGGATCCAGTTCTTCACAGTGACAGAATGGGTGTAATATATTTATATAAACCTTCTACCTGTATGGGTGATATGAAACAGATAAAGGGATCGTGAGGTGATTTAAAATGTCATGTTTTCTGAAGTGATAGAAAAAATACTTGGCATGGAGATTAATCATAGCTCTGAGCAGTGTTGCACCACATGTTTATTCCATTTTATTTCTTTAAAATTGAAAGTGTAAGTGATGTCTGCCAAGCTTCATTTTTAACCAAACACACAGACAACTCTGGCTACCTGGCCAACCAGAAATGTGAAAACTGTCAACCTGCAATGATGAGCTTATTTTTTCCCTCTATACTGCTGGTCATGCACTAAAGTAATACATTGAATTTACTTGATTAATATTATTTTCATGTGAATAAAATACATTTATATAAATGTGTTTCTCTGTTCATCTGAACTTTTGGCAGTAACTTTGTTGATGTAAGGAAGAACGAGGTTGGCTGGCATAGTGTTAATGTCATGGATCAGCAGGAGAAACTTTGATTTTTGTTTGTTGATTTTTCTGTATATATATCATTAAAAACAAACGTTTATAGTTGTGCTTTGGCTTAAACAAAAAGAATATTTTTACTTAATAAAACTTAATAAAAAACCCATATTCTGCCACAATATTTAAAGCAGTTCCAGCAACTCCCACCAAGTCCCAACTTATACCCTGTTAACTATTGCCAAGAGTTTGCCAAATTTTGCATTGCTTATTGGCCTGGGTGATTTAAAAAAGATACACGTAGCCATGTGGTTAGCTTAGAACAGAACATCAGAAAATATTAGGGCAATATTAGGTCCCTGAAGGCGTGCAGGATAAGGTGTCTCTCACAGAGAGACACTGAGCGTCTACCGAACGGCGCGCGCGACGCGTGACCGCGTGACTGCTCGAATGCGCGGTCCATTATTGCGTCATTAACACCGAACACGTCCTCGAACAGCAACAAACGTGCAAAAACTTTGACCGGATCATCGCGTGTGTTCTTTAACACGTCTGTTTCTCTTCAAACTATGGGGCAGCATCGCTTTTCTCCTGATGTCCTGATGTTAACTTCAAAAAAAATACCCGGGAGGACGAATTGCACCCTGAAGCGCACCTTGGCTGTATTTTTGCTCTTGTCGACGTTGTTTGACGCGGTGAGTGAACTTGGCATGTTTGCACTCTGCCGCAATATTTAGAAGAGAATTCTCAGCTCTTTAATTGCCTCATGTATAATGTGGGTGGTCCTGACGACCTCAAGGTTCACAACTCAAAGCGTGGCCGTGGGTTTGATGATTCTCGTCAATGCATGTGGAATTCAATTAGCACCGTTTTGTGCTGAGTCAATGAGCCTAACGAGCTCCACACACCAAGAGCTCGGACGCTTTGTCCCATTTACAGTGTCAATAATGTTTCCTAATAACAGCTTGGCACGCATGACCAGACACACAAAAGCAGCGAACCGAAGTGATTGGGTCACACGCGGATGATTACACTCGTTAAACTTTCCTGGTTGCCAGCGGTCACCAGCCCTGGTCCATGGTTTAGTTTCATCCTGTATTATAATATGAATGTTCCTTCCTTTTACCTGATGCCAGTGCAAACAATCCAGCCAATCACAGGCTTCTGAAGAAGAAATAAAGAAGAAGTAAAGAAGGTATTTCCTTTAGCATTCCATAAAAATATCAAACTTAAGTATTTATTCACATTCGTTTATGCACACAAAATAGTACAACTGGAGTGAATGGTGCCAGTAAAAGGATTTAACCCCCTGGGGTCGACAGACGCGGGGGCGCGTTTCTTTTAATATCTTTGCGATAACGCGGCGCAGAAATACAGTTTAAAAATTTCCTGAATCAACAGAGTCCGTCCTTGCATTACACCCAATCCCGAGTCTGTACCTCACTCACGTCCGAAGTTATGAGCCTATAAATAAAAAGCAACCCAGTCAGCCTCTCTTGTCTGACTGGTGGATGCTGTGTTTCGTGTGAAGCTGACCAATGGGCTTTCATAAAATCACTAATGACCCGCCCACACATCAAATGCATCAAAATTCATCAGAGAGAGACGTACCGGGGAGCAAACAGTTCACAACTGCTGAATCTGCAGCAGCGCTACTGAAAAACAGCGATGAAGATAGCGGTGCATCAGAGCCTAAGACTTTGATTCATGTGATGAGGAAGAATATGAAAACAATCTGGATCCATTTGAAGATCGCTAAGTGTATTTATAAAAACATTTTTTATGACGTGAGCTAGCTAGCAGGCTAAAGGATATTCCTGTATGTGAGGAATTGATTTGTGATCAATGTACCTTACATAGACATGTCCCACATCTGCTGGATAATGTGTGTAGAATTTAGTTTGGACACTAATATGTGGCCTGATCTGTTGCCTTGACCAATTTGTGTTCACCCTAACCCCACCTTTCATCTGGTCAGTTTCTGACCTGAAAACTGCTCTTGGCTCTGCTTTTGACATTTTTAGGTGGTGACAGTTTTGTCTGTTTATGAGCTTTTCAAAGTCCAGCAACTTTTAGAGAGGTGATTAAATAAAGGAAACACTTGTGTGGAGAAACATAACAAGCGCAGATCCTTCCAGACAGGTATACTGTGTCATATTATTAAACAATAAACATCCCACCATGCTCTGTGGCTATCTTAGATAGATGGCAAGAGGAAAAGAAGTGACATTTAAAGAGAGGTTAGTTTTGGAGCACAGACGACAGCTGTTCCTTAAATGTTTGAGAATGAGGACAGCTAGATCAAGAGGGATATTATACCAAGGGTGTAGTCCATAGACCCTTCGTTACAAAGATAAATGCACACTTGAGAGTTCTGTAATGCAGCAACTGTTTTTTTAGGGACGTGGATAAAGGGACATGTTGTCAACAAGTAGCCCAGTGCATGTGTGGTGTAGACCAAAAGGATGGTTGACCCATAATGCTTTGATATGCTATGAGGGGAGCATTTTGCTGTCATGGTTTTGCGTCCACTTCTAGTTGCTGACTGATCACAATTATCCTGTAATGAAATAATAATTCTAGAAAGGTGGGAGTGGTTCCGATCGCAACACATTTGACCATATGTGGTTTTCAGAGTTAAATGTCTATGCCTGCATAAATGTCTAAGTTGCATTTGTCTGCATGTAATATTACAGCAGTAAAACCAAATATATGCTGGATAAAGTAATTTAATGTAAATTAAAAATGGTAAAATCAGTAAAAATAAAGACCCTGCAAAGAAGCTCACTGCTTGGCCAGTTGCCTAGGGGTTGTGTGTGAGCATGTTAATACAGCAAATATTTAAATGGATCTCCGGAAGATTATATGAAAACTGCTTAAATTTCAAACCAAGCTTAGCTCTTCTTGGTGTTCATATAAACCAAGGATGAAATAACCCCTGGACACTATCTTGTCAGTGTCGCTGCTGTGATAGGACCACCCAAATAATATCAACAATACTGAGCAACAATGAATGGAATACCCTGTATCTGAAAGCTCTATCTGCATAACAACAGATTGGCCAGTCTCTAAATGGACATCTATATAGGGGATCTCATAAAGTGGCCAGTGAGTGAGAGTGCATGATATCCATTTCTAATAAAGTGAATGGTCTGTGTATGTGATGCATTTCATTACATTAGCAGCTTCTCTGGACATTGGACTAGCAGGGTCTCTGCACGTGTTTCAAATACAAATGTGTCATCCTCTCTTTCTCGAGTAAGAAGTGTGAAAAGAGATAAGCTTAGTAGGCAAAGGAAGCTGGTAATTTTCTAATAAACCAGTGTTAATTGTGTTGGCATGTTATAATCACTGTTTTAAAATTGGTAGCATTGGCAGTCTTTAGTTACTGTTACAATGATATTGACCTGGCAGTACTGCAGTAAAAGCAGACATGCCAATAATGCACTGAATTAAGCTAAACTAAGTAATGCAGATCAGTCATGTAGGGTATGTGGATGGCAGTTTAAGCTCTACAAAGCAACACTGAATGTTAGCTCTTTTTTTCCAAGTGCAGACTTGAAGCATTTTTTACATCCAAAACAGGTGAACAGTGCCAGAATTTCAAGCATTACCACTATTTTCATGCATCGTCATTTGTAATAATCAGTTGCAAATGATTTAAACTTAACGCATAAATTTAGTTTGGAACCCAGAGATATTAGCACTGATGAATGGAGGACTTAAAGAAAAATCACAGTTAAAATCACAGCATCTCATTGACATTATCACAGCTATGTGTGTGTTTGTGAATTATTAGAAGGTGTTTATGAAATAAACATTCTAAAGTTTTTTTATATCCCTACATGTTTTTATCATAGAGGTGTCTATAGAAATTCAGGGGTCAGTGTCTCTGTTTGCTTGCTTAATTTTCAAAGTTAGTAAAGTTACTCTCGACCTGAAGAGTTTGGTTTCATCACAAATGTGGCACTAAGCATTTTCTTCTCCTGTGTTTTTTATATATTACATTGCCAGCGATTAGTTAATGCTGATTCAACATTCTTTACATAACTGTAAAGTTGTGCAACCACTAATGAAGACCATTTCATCATGGCATCAAAGTACTGTTGGGGTCCTATGTCATCCCGCAAGTTTGCTTTTTATTTTTTTCCCTATGCCTTTCAATCAGGTTGAGTCCACCATGGAATATCTGCAGATGCTGGGTTTCTTCCCTGTTCTGTTAGATCTATACTGCAGCTGTCTTCAGCTCCTGCTTGTTCTTGGGATGTTTTGCCTTAAGTAGGTAAAAAGCGTGTTCAGTTGGATTGAGGTCAGGTAGCTGACTTGGCCGTTGCAAAACAGTACACTTCTTGACCTTAAAAAAATACTGTCCATAAGGGGTTGTTCCAGAACTCCAGAACATATTGTTTAGGTCTTTTTGTGCAAAGCTCCAACCTGGTCTTCCTGATTTTGGGGCTTACTAATTTACATCTTTGTGGGGTACTAGGTATTAAGTCTTCTATTGATTATTGACTTTGACACAGATATGCTAATATCCTTCAAGGATGTTTTTTTATTTGGTTGACTGAAGTTTTTTCAAGTGAATCAGTTCCTCTGTCATTCCACACAGATAATGTCCATAGTGTTCTGAACCTTTTGGGTTTTCTAACCTACCAGTGACGTCTTATTTTTAAAGAATGTACCAAATAGTTTATTTGTGTTTCTGTCTATGGGGTTTGTTCTGACTTTTTTTAATGGCTTTCTTTACTGGGAGTGAAACATCCTATTACATTTGAGCCTCTAAAACAGGCTATACATAAGCATGATTGTAATTCCTAAGCTGTTCACCAGACGTAGATGTAAATACTTAAATTGAAATAGTAAAGTCTGCACTTTTTTATTCATATAAATTTTTTTTTTAGCTCCAATATGCTATTACAGACACCGATAAAAAATTATTGACCAATTATTGACCTGACTGTAGAAAGGTTTTCTCAAGCATTTGGAAATGAACCTGACTTGCTTGAGTCCTGCTGTGTAAAGAGACATCAACTGGTGTAAATACCACAGAGAGAGTCATCATTTTCCTTTTGTCTTATATTTGTAATGGATATGTTAATGTTTAGAAGCCAACAAATGCCTTAAAACTGCAATTTCCATTGTCAAGTGTTGGATACATTGGTGGATCCATACTGGCATGGGTGTGGTAATTATTCTTGAAGGTAAATGGTGGCCAAACGTATATAATAGTTTGCTACTATAAGTCTTCTACTACTTGTTAGAAGGTAGAATAATAGACAAGCCACATTACCTTACTAAAGGAGTTTAAGGAGTGTTGCTAATTCATATATAACAAACACAAGTGCTCTCCATGTTTACCAAAACCACCCCAAAGTTTTCTAAAGCAAATTTTGTGACAGATTGCTCTGACACTTTCATATGCCTAGAAGCCTAAAACAATGTCTCTGTCTATCGCATGTCTCATTCTTAGAACATGCTGACTCCTGACTCTTTCTTCCTTGAAGAATTCATATGCATGGATTGTATAAATGAAACATTTCTTTTAGAACCACATTTTTAATAATCTTCAGAGTTATTTAGGAACGTTCATTTTTAGAAATGCAGTCTTGGTATTATTCATTATAATGTAAACATGTTAAATTATTATTAAGAGAATCAACATGGGAGACTGTTTGCTACACAATTAACTAGTTTTTGTATGGTTAAATAGAAACAATCTGTAAAACAGTTGGTTAGCTGCAATTATTGGTCATGCAGATATTGATGAATCATTTATAATGGGACTGTACTATTTTGTGTTGTGAAAGCATATAAAACTCCAAAAAGAATATTTTATTATCCAGTGAAGAAGTTACATTTCACTCTATATGAAGGATTAGATTATGACCTTGTTCTAAAAAAAACCAAGGTCATGTTGTAACGATCTCTTTGTCTTAGTCAAGACTGGGGCTACAAGTTCACAACTTCAGTTTATTTACACATACAGAGAGTCATGTATGGGTGCATCTCGGCCTATCAACAATTTATCAAGAAATATTTTGTACATTTTATTTACATGCATACAGAGAATCAGGGGCACATCAGTCTGTTACCAGTCTGGTCCCACAGGAAATATTTTTGGAGGACCTTATATACTTTGGGAACTAGAGTGTAAGGGAGAGGAGGGAAAAGATAAATTTAAGGAGGGGCAAGGAGCGGGAAGAAGATGAAGGCGAAGGAAGAGGATAGGAGGGGGTAGTGGTAGGGCTGCCCACCGCTCAGGGAAAGTGTGCTCATTGCCCCCTAGTGTGTCTGTTCACTAGTGTGTATATAGGAGTGTTTCATTGCACAGATGGGTTAAATGCAAAGATCTTGAATTTCCCTCTGGGATCTAAAATTGTTACTCTCCACAAAGATGGCTTAGGCTAAAAGAAGATTGCTACCCTAAAACTGAGTTATGGCCAAGGACATACAGCAGTTTTCCAGGACGGGTTACACCAGTGTCGACCAAAGAAGTGGACTCCACGTGTTTAGTATCTAGAGGTGGGCTTTAAAAAAGAGACACATGAGTGCTGCCAGCATTGCTGCAGAGGTTGAAGAAGTTGGAGGTCAGCCTATCAGTCTTCAGACCATATACCGCACACTGCATCACCTTGGTCTGCACTGCCGTCCCAGAAGGAAGCCTTGATGCACAATAAAGTCTGTAAAGCAGGCCAAAACCTAGAGTTAATCTAATGCATTGGGACTACAGTTTAGCTTTTGAACTTCTAGCCAGTAGGGCAGCTCACCTAGCTATATCTACCTAGGTACCACAGAGAAAAATGATTCCAGGTAATTTTACGCTTGGCATTTCAAGAATTTAACCCCTTTGAATCCAAACAGACAGAAATAGCTATGCTTTTTCTCAAGGCTCAGATCGGCAAGTCCTCCCAACGAAAAATATGTTCCCAGTGTTCTCAGTGCCATCACTGACTTTTAAAAGCACTGGGCAACATTCAGTGCAGTGCTGTTAAAATTAGCCTCAGTTAAAATGTCAGCAATATCTTTTAACAACGAGTATATTCTAGGCAGTGTATATTGTGTGGTTTTGAGTGTGTGAGCAAGCAAGTGTCTGTGTGAATGTGTCAGTGAGTGAACTTGTATGGTGTGGTTGACCTATTAGCTGAGTGATGCTGGCTGTAGCCTGAGGTAAATGTTCAGGTATTAGGAATGTTCAATCATTAGGCTGAGCGATCCTCAGATAAATGTTATCAACTAAACATGGTGCAAGATGAGATGTCTGAAACACACAAGAAATGCTTTTCTTATTGTAGGAGATTGTTTGATGGAGTTAAAGAACAAGATGTCGTTTATATACTTTTAAAGGAGATTATCATGTTTTATTTACTCATTAAAGTAAAAATAATTTATAGTAAATCAATGTAAGCATATTTTAAGTAGACCAAATGGAAGACCTTATAAAACTGAATTAATGATTTAGTTGTATATTTATATAAAACATTTCTAAGACCATCAAAGATGGGTTTACACACAACCTAAACAATAGTGGTTTAGTCTCAGTTCAGGTCATGTAAAAATATGATTTATACAGTTTTATGCTTAAAAATCTGAATTTATTCTGTAATGATACATGACTATATAGTAAATCATATGCTTTCCAGAAAATCTCCAGAAATAAAAGAAAATCCACTGAAAGGCTTTTTTAGTACATGAACAGATATGCATTATTTCCTTCCACCAGCTCATTTTACACTGCATTGTAAATGAATTCTTATCATGTTTTTTGGCACATATACACACATATATTGTAATATTTTTTGCTTTGAAATTCTGTCTTAATCTAATTCTAGTTGGGGTTCTACATAGTGGTGAAGATCTTATATACTCTTGGCCATAGTCTCTCATTGCCTTGATAACAGGCAGCGCCATCCTCTGCATGTTCAGGTGAGTTCCTCAACAACACCAACAGTCTAATATTGGCAGTTGGCTATTTAAATTCTATGTTTTCACATAGCCTTATACACCTTTAATAATCTAATTAATACATCTATCAGAATAGAAAATCTCCTTAAAAACACTTACATCAAAACACTATGAACAATAGTGATAGTGATAGTAAGGTTTAAATCTGGTCACTTTCATAATCAGAATTTGGAAACATTTGGCATTGGCATTACAGTGAAAAATGTAAGTTGACCCCAAAATACAAATTAACAGTGTTAATTTTGGGACATGGCTCTGCACATTTTTGGGACATGGCTCTGCACATTTGTGTTTTCCCTACACAACTGATGTCCATGAGGAGCTAATTCTGTAATAAATAATTAAATCAGGTGTGCTAGATAAGAAAAATAAACCATAAAATGCATACTGTTTTTTTTACACACACATATTTTCATACATATTTACTTTCATAAATTTGCGCTTTCCATGGTCAGCTCTTTTGTGAGTTTGTATGTGCAGTACTGTGCAAAGGTCCAAAGCCACACATTATTGCCAATCAAAATGACTTTTAATTATAAATTATTAATTTCATTCAGAAGATATTTCCAAGGATGTTAGATATATAGATGCTAGATGAATAATACACCTGCATGAAGTGTGAAGTACGTTGAAAAAAAGAACATTGAAAAAACAAAAGGTTTTAAAACTAGAGGGCAAAAAGTAGATTGGGTCCACCCTTGCTTTATAGAATGAATTATAGAAGCTGCTGTTCTCAGAACAATGGTCTGGTCACCTCATAACCTATACAACTAACTAGATAAGACAGATGGATAGCAAGTGCTGAGTTTGTTCATTAAAGTCAAATTAAGGTGACAACATTTTTAAATGTTGTATACTTGACTCTTTCTAGCTTCTGGTCAAGTTTTACACAGCAATGTTCTCTAAGTAGTAGAAGTGGTTGGTAAATAGCAGCAGCCAGCCCCATCTGTTGGCCAAAACAAGAACAGTGTGAGGTGTTGGTCCGTCTGTTATGCTGCAGATCTTACTTAGTGCGTTTTTAATTCATTTCTGAAAACGAAGACATTTCCAGGGTCAAACAACACTGTCTTTGGCCTCGAAAAAAACATCCAAAGGGGACATAAAGCTGGTAGAGAGTGCAGGTGGGTGCATAATACCAACAAACACAAAGCTATTATAAGGCAAGGCTATAAAGAAACCAACCAACAACCAGCAAGAAAACCAAGCAGAGCGAGCAAACATGCAAAAAACAAAACACTTACAATGCCAGGCAAAAGTAGAAGCAAAGAGAGAAGTATATAAACAGGACAGTATTTAAGGAGGGGACACAAGTGAGGAGGATAAAAAGGGAAGACCAAGAGAGAAGACAAATATAGCAGCACATGGCTTAGGAGACAAACTAGAGCCAGAAACAGAAAATGGGATTTTGGGATTAGTTAAATCTTAAACAGAAGAAAATGCAACTAATTTCTAAAGCTCAGCTTTATATGCAGATTTCTTTGAAAAACTAAAAGCAAGTCTCCTGAAAATACATTTAAAATTATAATTAGCTGCTTTTGTTTTTTTGATAAAATAAGTATAGTTTGAGGGTGGTCTCTGACTTTTACACAGTGCTGTATGTGATGTCTTACTGATAATTTTCTCCTTTTCTGAAGTGCTGTAAAATAGATCAATGTTTGTGTGTGTGTGTTGATAACTGTCATTAACAGGATACTGCTGTATGTCAGGGTCTTTGAGGCTGATTGCTCTTGGCCACTGAAGACAATGATGATGATGATGGTAGCCTTTGGGCTGTCTGTCAGTGTGCTGGAGCTAGTTTCTGCTCCTAGTTATACACACAGTCTGCAAGTGTTATTACCTAACAGTGTCTGCGTTGCATGTATTGTTAATTTATGGGTGTATTTGTTTGTAGGAGGTTGCACTGCACACGTAACTACATCCATCTGAACCTGTTTCTCTCATTTATCCTGAGAGCCGTGGCTGTACTGGTAAAGGATAGTGTGCTGTTTTCACACAACACACACTGCAGCAACCAGCCCTCATTGGTAAGACTTTCATGCATATCTCTCACAACATCTCATATAGTTCTTACTAACGTTATGTTTTATGTTAATAACAGGTTGGCTGCTGAGCAAGTCTGGTGTTCTTCTATTACTTCATCATGGCTAATTTTTCTGGCTGCTGGTGGAGGGGCTTTACTTACACACACTCCTGCTTGTCACGTTCGCCAAAACACACGCTTCCTGTCCTACCTGACGATCGGCTGGGGTGCGAGCAGTTGTAGTTGCAATACTGACTGGCTTCATAACTTAACTGAGAATATGTTGAACCACTTATCAAGACAGTAGGCATTTTATTTGTTTGAGGAATACTAATATTACAGTAAAAGCAAATAAACTGTAAATCATAAACTGAGTTTTGTTAGTGTGGTCACCACTTACATACCCCCTCTAGAAGCCCAGAATTTACAATTACTGTCCAATACCTAGTTTAGCTAATCAATCAGAGGATTTTTTTTACAGATTCCTGCAAAATTCAGTGACTGTAATGAGATGTAATCAAAATCATTGAGAGTAGTTTATGTGAAATGGGTAATTGTAGAGAAATTTACTGGCTCAGCACAACATCTGTATAGTAGTGGTGACTGGAACCAAAGGTTTTTATATGGTGGTAATTGGGGTCGGGGATTTCATTCGGGTAATTATTTTTTAAACTTATAACAAAAAGAGCTGTGTATAATCTCAATAAAGGAGTGGAAGAGTGCATTACCAATATCAAAACAGAACATCATTACTTGTTGTAATAACTACTTTTGCGTTCAAGATGCATAGCTATCTTAAAGTCAGAACAATTTAAGCTACAGACATGAGCAGAACACAGACACATCACTCGCTAGCCAGCATAACATCATTTAGCTGTGACTCACACATCACAGCACTCAGCAGTTCCAGCGCTCATTATCCAGTGTGATTTCATCTAACTGTGACCAACTATCATCAAGAAATTCAGCTCTAAACAATGCCCAAAATTCACTCACTACCATTACATTAGCTTTTGCACTGAAGTGTCCATGTTAGGAGGACATGGTTTTTCCCCCAAACACGATAACAGTTTCATACAGTCATTCTAGTCAAACACAGAATTATTATTAAAAATTTATGCAAAAAATTTTAATGTAAAAAATATTTCTTTATGTGGCCTAAAGATCTGCCTCATTCTCACTCTCCCCCCGCCTCTCTCTTTCTCTTGTATTGTCATTTCCATTTTGCTGTGAAATTTTGTGTAACTGGAGTATGTGCATTTGTTTGTGGATCAGGAATCCCTGCACTTTTTGTGTTTATGTGGATTCTGATAAGACATCAGCTAGAGGACACAGAGTGAGTTATGTACACACACACACACACACACACACACAAACTAGCTAATCTCCGAATGACAGGCTATCTCTCAAACATGTTAGTGAGCGAGTGTGTGAGTGTGTGTGTGTGTGTGGTTCCATTTCCATAGTGGCTGGGGGCGGAATGATCCCCCAGTGCCCATATGGTTCATCAATGGACCAGTCATATTTTCTATTATGGTAAATCCACCGACATTAAACAATGCAAATAAGAACATTGTGCAAATAATAAGATTAAACAAAACATATATCTGAAAGAACGTATGTGCTTTATTTGTTTACCAGTTATATATTCATTACATAATTTGTTTGCAATAACTTAAATTGCATTGTCATATACATATAAGTTGAAATATATGGAACATGTGGGATATGAAAAGTCTTGTGGCTTTTGTGACATCAACCACATGAAAAATACAAACCACATTTTCTGAAAAGTTGGAATGCAATAAATATAAAATGCAATAAAAACAAGAATTTGTGATTTATGAATTCCTATGAGCCTTCATTTAACTGACAAAAATGTAATGACATGACTTAATGTTTTGGCTGACCAAGTTGATTGTATTTTGTAATTAATAATACATTTTGAATTGATGTCAGCAACGCACTCAAAAAAGTTGGGACAGAAGAAAAACCAAGGGGCAAAACAAAGGCACTACACTTCTTATAACATAAATGGGCTGGGCTAACCTTCTGTAGGCTGAATAAAAATATGTTGCCCTGATGTTGGCGGTAATGACCAATCACAATACTGGTAAGTTTGTTTGGGTGTGTAGTGGTGATAAATGTTCAGTAAAGACCACCATATATTCCAATGACAGATACTAGATTTGTCCATTTAAATATCTGATTGGTGAACCTTATATTGAGCCATGGTAAAATGCTTAGTATGAGTACAAATAACTTCAGGCATCAGTTCAGATCTATCTTAATGTGTTAAGCAGCTACATTGCTTGCCAAAAGAATAGTTTATTGTGAAGATCAACAATGAATGTAAACACTGGTGTATTCACTCATATTGTACTTTGTCTGCCTTTTATAGCAGCACTTAAAGTCATGGGTTACAGTGATTTTAACAGTGTTATGGGAGGCTTTGGTCTCTACTTTGTGTTGTGTTAAACAGTACCTCTTATTGCTTTAATTTTTACCAATTTGTTTTATGTAACCCCTTGTATGTCCAGGATCTGGTTTTGGGTCCTTGTTTCTGTTCCTTATTCTTATAATTTAAAGGTTAATTATACTGTGTAGCACATTTTCTACATAGTTCAGTTGGTGGGATGTAAACAGATTCATTCAGATTGTTTTAATGTGAAATGGTTAATTGTAGACAGCTAGGAAGTAGTGGTTGCAATATCAACAACATAGTCATTTTTATGTTATGCAATATTCAGAACATAGAGCAAACACAGAGCACAGGACATTTATAATTTGGGTTACACCTCTAAGAATATTTTACGCATTGTGCACCACATTAATGCAATAAGCAGTTTTAGTGACTGCATTGTTAATTCTTGCTAATGATAGTTGCAGATATCCGAGTGATCATGAGGGGTAACCAATGTCGGAGGATGACTTTTTTTTGTTCTTTCTTTGATGTTGAATCATCTTTAAGCAGGTGTATGCCAGGCTCCATGGGGAAGTGCATATTAATCACTGAAAAGGGCAAATGTATTTAGGCAGTCCCACATAATGTGAATAAACATCCCAAATGTTTTTAGGCAGTGCAGTATGCAAGATGACATGGGTGTTTTCCAAATTTTATATAAATTAAATTGCTGATTGGGGCTATGATAAGCCCTATTTCCCATTCCATTTCCTAGTTTAGCTGCTTTTCCCTTTGTATAACCATATCCCATTCCCTTTAGCCAGTAATATTTAAAGACACACGTGACAAACCTGGTATAGATAAAAGACACTATTCTTTTGGGAGCCTCTGAGATCCAGCTAATTATATGGTAGTCTTTCAGATCTCTCTGGACCCCATGCAACATCATATAATTTCAGTCCGTATTTAAGTCTAAAGAATAATGAATGCCTGGATATTCCATAATGTGCTTTCTTCAAAAGCTAGCAGATAACTGCTGCCATGGATATCTTCTAAAACCTATATACCTTTTTACTGTCCATAGGTTTTGCTGCCCATTAATATATTGGCATCAAGCCGATTTGTAAGGGATTTAAGCCATTTTATTTTCACCCCTCTACACTATGCTTTATTTTAGTTAAATATCCTTAACAAGGTCAAACACCACAGGACAGGCATTTACCTTCAAGAACTAAAGATACAAACCCCAGAATCTCAAAAATTTGATTTAGGTGCACCTTAGGCACCCTTTCCGCTGCCTCTGCCCAATGAAGATTATGATGGAGATAACGATGTTTAATATCTGATCTTTTAAGCACTGTAGATCAGCAGAGAAATCTTAAGCCAAATTCCACAACGAGCCCTGGTCACAGGCTCCATACCGGTTGTTAGTGTCATAATTACATAATCATGATCTAGTCTTCATCCTTAATCCTTCATCCTTTTAAACATTAAAATTAATGTTATTAAGGTTACAATTAATGTTATTAGGCGATCTGGATTCTAGGTATAACCACACCTATATATGTATAAATCTTTTAGATGTTTATTTTACAAACACAGTCAAAGTAAAACACAGAGGGAACAACTGTTTCAAACACACATACACACGATATGGAATAACGTTAATTAGAAAACAGATTTGAGCTTAGTAGTCATGAGGACATGGGGGAGCATACCCATGACCATCTAGCACCCGTCATGCTGGCCAGCAAAAAACACATAAAAATCAAAAAGAGAAAAACAAGAGCCTGTCCTGTTTTGTATTTATTCACTCAGACTTTTCATATTTCAGCAAGACAGTGTTTTCGAATCTCTCTGGTAGCATTGCAAGCTCTGTACACTTTTGTGTTTCTTTAATCTGACACACATGATTTTAAAGCCCTTCACTACAGTTGGAGGCTGCTGTGATAAATGTTGTCTTTCTATTGGATGCCATTGCAATTTAATGTATTTGTTTCATTTGTTGTATGTGTTTCAAAGAGTACTCTCTGTTTTTGTAAGAGGATCTTGTGCCTCATTTGTATATTTTATTTCTGTAGGACGTTCCTTTTGTTTGACAAGTGTGTTATGTTTTTGTAGGAGGCTGACTAAGTCCACTCTGCTACCAAATTCCTCTGTTTGGAATCCATTATGTCATCTTTGTTTCTCTAAACGAGTCCCTGGCAGACTACAAGATCTTCTTTGATCTGACTCTGGGCCCTTTTAGGTATAGGATGCTATTCATGTGTGTCTGAATAACACGATAGAGCTACTGATAAAGCTCAGTTGGACATTGATGTGTCCTCTAACACTGTATTACATATGCAAGTATTTTGTAGTATCAGTTGCTATTTTGGAGATGGGGGTTGGTTCTGATAATAATGTGCATAAAATACAACCCTAAAAAAATTATGACAGTATACACAATGCAAATAACAAAAATGCTGTGTTTCTTACATTTACAGTACATCTTATAGACAGTATACACCAAATATATTTCATGCTTTGTCTGATTAGCTTTAATTTGTTAATATACATGCATTCCTGCTTTTTTATACCTGCAACACATTCTGAATGGGGCAACTAAATAAAGATAAATAAAGGGGTTAATAAAGACACTTGAAAAATAAATAATAATAATATTTCAAACAGGTGGTTTCAACAGGTGATTGTTATCATGACTTTGGCGGAGCAAACATGGGTAGAGCATCTCCAGCTTGTCAATAAATGCATGATGAAATAAACTGTCACAACATGTAAATGTGTATTGTGGTCAGATTAATCAGTATTTCTTTTTTGGAAGAAATGCACACTGTGTGCTCTGGACCGAAGACAAAGGGTTGTCCAGACTGTTATTAGCAAAAAGTCCAGAATCAGGATCTGCCATGGTATAGGGTTGTGTTGGTTTTACAAAGTCATTGCTGCAGAAGAAGATGGTATGGGTACTGGACTATCTTGCCTGCAATCCTTTTTTTTTTGGCCCACCACCACCGCCCCCTCATCAAGATTCAAGATTCAAGATTCAAGAGTTTTATTGTCATATGTACAGCAGAACAGACAGTTACACTGTACAATGAAATTCTTACTTTGCTGCTCCTCCATTCACCAATAGATAAGATAACAAATAAAAGAAATAAAAAAATATATATACAAAATATACAAAGTATAACAATATAAGTTGAAGTAGATAAAAATATTTTTATAGTTAAAGAATAAAAAATAAAAGTTATGTGTGCTTTTATGTGCAAGTATGAAGAGCAGCAGCCATAAAGTGCAAGTTGCAAGTAACGAATGTAAACAATAATGTTTGTGTGAGTAGTGAATGTAAACAGTATTCTGACAGTACAGTGAGTGTTAGGTGCAGTTTAAATCAGACCAGTTAAAACCAGTTCAGAAAGGAGAGGTTGGAGAGGTAGTGCGTGAGGTGTTCACAAGCCTGATGGCCTGTGAGTAGAAACTGTTTGTCAGTCTTGTGGTCCTGGACTTCACACTCCTGTAACGTCTGCCTGAAGGTAAACGTGTGAAGAGTGTGTGCTGGGGGTGTGTACTGTCCCTGATTATGTTGTGGGCCCTCCTGGTGACCCTGGTGTGGTAGATGTTCTGTAGTGAGGGGAAGGCTGCTCCTGAGATGGACTGTGCAGTTTTGATCACACGCTGGAGAGCCTTTCTGTCCTGAGCAGTAGAGTTTCCATACCAGACGATGATGGAGCTGGTAAGAACACTCTCAATCATACTCCTGTAGAAGGTGCTGAGAATTTTGGTTGGCATACCAAATTTTCTCAGCCTTCTCAGAAAGTACAGTCGCTGCTGGGACTTCCTGATGATGATCTGAGTGTTGTGGGACCAGCTGAGATCCTCACTGATGTGAATGCCAAGAAACTTAAAGGTTTTCACCCTCTCTACCTCAGTCTCCCCTATGTACAGGGGTGTGTGTAGCTCTCGCTTCCTCCTTGGATCAACAATCATTTCCTTGGTCTTGTCTGCATTCAAGGAAAGATTGTTGTCATGACACCAGGCCACCAGCTCAGCCACCTCCTTCCTGTACGCTGTCTCTTCCCCACCAGTGATCAGTCCAATGACTGTAGTATCATCAGCAAATTTGATGATGCTGGTGTTGTTCTGGGAGGCCACGCAGTCGTATGTGAAGAGCGTGTACAGAAGGGGGCTCAGCACACAGCCTTGAGGGACCCCTGTGCTCACTGTTCTTGTGCTGGATGTGCAGCTGCCGACTCTGACTGACTGGGGTCTGTCTGTTAGAAAGTTCAGCACCCAGTTGCAGAGGGCTGGTGTCAGTCCGAGGGTGAGGAGCTTTTCTGAGAGTCTGTGTGGGATGACCGTGTTGAATGCTGAACTGTAGTCAATAAAGAGCATTCTGACATATGTGTCCTTGCCCTCCAGGTGTGTGAGGGCTTTGTGAAGAGTAGCGTTGATTGCGTCGTCTGTAGACCGGTTCCGGCGGTATGCGAACTGTAAAGGATCTATTGTGTTGGGAATGGTCTTCTGGATGTGAGTCATGACTATCCTCTCGAAGCACTTCATCACGATTGAAGTGACTGCAACAGGGCGATAGTCATTTAGGCATCTCACATTACTTTTCTTTGGGAGGGGCACGATGGTGGTGGTCTTAAAACAGGATGGCACAAAAGCTTGCGTGAGTGACAGATTGAATATGTCTACAAACACATCAGCCAGTTCTGATGAGCAAACCCTGAGCGCACGCCCGGGGATGTTGTCTGGGCCTGCTGCTCTGCGTGGGTTGATTCTCATCAGGTTCCTGCGCACATCCACTGTTGTTACAATGAGTGATGGGTTCTGTGTGCTCTCCTTGGCCGCAATGTCCTTCAGTTGGTCAAGGTTGAAGACATCGAAGCGAGCATAGAACTCATTCAGCTCATCAGGCAATGCAGAATGGCTGGTTGTGAGTGCCGTGCTTGTTTGTTGATGGTTGGTGATACGGTGCAGTCCTTGCCACATGCGCCGGGAGTCTGCTGTGGTGTAGTAGCCCTCCAGCTTCAGCCTGTACTGTCTCTTAGCTTCTCTGATAGATCTACGCAGGTCGTATCTAGACCTTTTGTAGTCATCAGCGTTGCCAGAGAGAAATGCAGTCTGGCGAGCACGTAGCATGGACCGAACTTCACCATTTATCCATGGTTTTTGGTTGGGGTACTTTATGCAGCGCTTTGAAGGGACAATGGTTTCAATGCAGCTGCTGATGTAACCAGTTACCCCAGAAGCATAGTCCTCTAGATCAACAGAACCATCCTCTCTCACAGCAGCAGTTCTAAACACATCCCAGTTTGTACTGTCAAAGCAGTCCTGAAGCACTGAATCAGTTTCTTCATTCCACACTTTAACAGTTTTACTCACTGGAAGTGACCGCTTGAGGAGTTGTCTGTATGCTGGGTAGAGGAAGACGGAGATGTGATCGGACTGTCCGAAGTGTGGCCGAGGCACAGCTCTGTAGGCCCCCCTCACGTTGCTGTAGACCTGGTCAAGTAAGTTGTTCTCCCTCGTCGGGAAGCTCACGTGCTGATGGTACTTGGGGAGGACAGTCCTCAGGTTGCAATGATTAAAGTCGCCGGCAACAATAAACACGGCGTCCGGGTGCGCGGTCTCTTGTTTACTGATGACGTCATGCAGCAGCCCCAGCGCCGCAGCGGAGTTCGCGCGAGGCGGAATGTAAACAGCCAGAATAAACACACCGCTAAACTCTCTCGGCAGATAGTGGGGTCTGCACTTCACCATCAGCAGTTCTAAGTCCGCTAGACAAAGTTTTTCAACTGTCTTTACGTCTGAACACCACGCGTTGTTTACGTAAACACAGACACCGCCGCCTTTGTTCTTCCCCGACGCTGCCGTGCGGTCGCCACGGTGAACGGAGTGAGTGTCTAGCTGGATCGCTGATTCTGGCGTGTTGCCAGAAAGCCAGGTTTCTGTGAAGACCAGAGCACAACACTCTCTGATCTCACGCTGAGCTGTTATTCTGGTTCTCAGCTCATCCAGCTTGTTTTCGAGGGAGCGAACATTAGCTAGCAACAGGCTAGGTAGCGGTGGCCGCGTAGCTCTCGCCTTTAGCCTAGCATGTAGCCCACCTCTCTTACCCCGCTTCCGTCTTGGCCGCTCTGTTTGTCGGCTGCGCCGCTCACCCGAGGCCGGTGCTGCTGGGCCTTGCGCGGAGCTGGTGAAGTGCGAGTGCGAGCGTAACAGAAAGCTGAAGTCAGAAAGGCTAAAGGTAAGTTCATGTCGAACTTTACCAATCTCCAGGAGTGCCTCTCTACTGTAGCTAAATGTTCCGGATGTATACTGTACATTTAAAATAAATACTAAAGACAAAATAAATAATAAATAACGTTGGCTTCCGGAGGAACACACAAAGACGTCTGCCACGGTGGGCGCCATCGGAGGACTAATAGAACTTTATTATTTATTTACTTATTTACAGCATGTAAAATTCTCATTCTTAAGCTATGTAACATTTGGGAAAGGGCTGAAGGGGAGAGGGGGGAGAGGAATAGATGGTGGACACATACAAAATGCAAAAAGAAGAGAATATACTACTAATTATAAAAAATAAATAAATATATAAATAAATACAAATTGCATGCAATACTGACCTGTCCCCAACAATGACCCCTTAAGATGTTTGCATGTAAAAACATTAAATATCTTTGGTTCATACTGTCTGCAATGAAACATCAAAGTAAATTGAACACTGCAGTTTTTTATTGACAAATTCCTTATATTGTTTTAAAGTGCTGCTTGAACGTTTGTGTGCCCTTAGGATTTTGTGAATCAGTTTGACTTAAAATGGTATCAGATATTCATTTGTTATATTTATGTCATAACATTAAATAAGGAGAAACCAATTTAAAAAAATTAACATACAGTGATCCAACAATATATATTTGCGGGCTAAAGTATGTGGACCTTTCAAAACAAATGACTGATCCACTGTCAGAACCATTGTTACCCATCCCAGAAGTGGTCAATAAAAAAAAATATTACAAATGTAAGATGTATAATATTCTCTGATATAAAAAAAGCCTAGGGCAAAATCTAATGATCTGAAGGCCTTTTTACACTGACTGTCTGTGCTTGTCAGTTCACAAAGGCTGAACACTAAACAAGAATAGTATGTATGGAATGGTGACATTAAGAAAACCACTGCTCTCCACCAAAAGCTTCTTTATTCTTTTATTTTTTTTTATTCTATTATTTTTTCTATTTTTTCCCATGTGGATTAACTTTTCTGTGTGCTTCTTGCAGGGTTTGGTAGTGGTCATCCTGTATTGTTTTCTCAACAGTGAAGTAAGCAATTATTATTAAAACCAGAATCTCAGTGCATGTATATGTGTCTCTACTGACAGGGTAGTCATCTTGTGATGAACAAGCTTTAAAAATGCATTATGTGGGACCAGGACAGCAGTTTAGGTTAAACTAATGTATGTTCCTGTTTTGCGTGGCAGGTGCAGCATGAGCTGAGTTGGAAATGGCAGAGTGTGTGTCTAAACTGCCAAATGGCCTGGGACTCCACTTCCCAGAATGCCTGTGAGACAGTGGTGGCCCGTGGGACGCCCAGAACTGCACCAGCTTTGCAGACAGAAACCACAGTGCTCTGACAAAGATGTTGTTTCAGGTGTATGTAGATGTTCTTTAACTCAGACATGATTGCAGAGGTACATTCTGTCTAAACTGTCGTCTGTCATGAAAGGGTTCCTTATTTTAAACAATTCAGCAAAAAGCTTTTAAAAGTTGATCTATAAACTGAAATTGCAGTGTTTCTGTGATGAAATGGCAGAAATTCAGATACATAATGTCCAGAGCTGTGAATACACTGTACTAAATGTCTAGTAAGGCTAGATTATTGCAATGCATTATTGTCAGGATGCTCCAGCAGGAACCTGAATAAACTTCAGTTAGTTCAGAACGCTGCAGCTAGAGTACTAACTAAAACCAGGAAATTCAATCACATCAGTCCAGTTTTATCAGCGCTACACTGGCTTCCTGTTAAATTCCGTATCGACTATAAAATTCTATTACTGACGTATAAAACCCTGCACGGTCTCGCACCGGAGTACCTGCAAGATCTAATTTCCTATTATGAACCGCCACGTTCACTCAGATCACAGGATGCTGGTTTTCTAATAGTTCCTAAAATTCAGAAGACTACAATGGGGGGAAGAGCTTTTTCCTACAAAGCCCCAAAATTGTGGAATAATCTCCCAGTTAATGTTCGGGACTCTGACACAGTCTCAATATTTAAGTCTAGACTGAAAACATACTTGTTTAGTGTAGCTTTTGGTTATTAATCTTCTCTTTTAGATAAAGGCAGGAGATCTGGGGGTTCTTGGACACAGAGGTTTATGGTAAACTGAGATGTTGGTGCTGTTGTTCCACCACTTCACGCGATCACACAGGTTTGTTGATGGTGGAGTGGGGGGACCCCAGTGTCTCAGGGTACTCTCATGTCCATGTTACCTTCTGGTTCTCTCCTTTTAGTTTAGGCTGTTATAGTTAGATCTGCCGGAGTCTCCAGCCACACTCTAAAATTCTGAAAATTCATATTCTCTACAGTCTTACTCCCGAGCCCAACTAACTCTCTCTCTTTACTCTTCCTGAGGAAATGACTGTCCTCCTGTCTGTTGAAGGCTGTTGAAGGACTGATCATCGGGCCATCACCAGCCAGCTCACCTGTCCATTTACTGCTACACCCTCAGTTACATCACTGTGCCATCCAGATGCACCAGCACTGAGATAGGATGGGACTGTTTCAGCTCACGCCCACTTTACATAAAGACTCAGTCATAGACTGCCTCAGCCAGAGACTGCCTCAGTCATACACTGCCTCTATCTGTGCAGCTTCTAAAGCTTTGCTATCCAGATTTCAAACAGAGACTCCTTTCTTTGGTATTTAGTTCAAACTGTAAATACTGTTTGACCAGAGGAGGATGGGTCTCCCCTTGTGAGTCTGGTTCCTCCCAAGGTTTCTTCCTCCAGTTGAGGGAGTTTTTCCTTGCCACTGTTGCCTCTGGCTTGCTCACTGGGGGATATATGTTATAACTGTTTTCAAAACTCTGTAAAGCTGCTTTGAGACAACATCGTTGTAAAAAGCGCTATATAAATAAAATTGACTTGACTTGACTTGACTATTCTATTACACTGCATAAAGAATGTGCCATACTCAGAATGCATTCTAAATGAATTAAGAATATATACTTATTTTTATTTTTATTTCATTTACCTAGTTCCTTACTGTTACAGGATAACAGCTTTCTTTATGTAATCCTTTTGTGAATATACTTCATGAATATTTCTCTACATTATGCCCTTCATTATTTTGGCTGTACTCACCTACTTCAATCCACTGCTTCTCCCATAATCCCACTATTGTCTTAGGAACTCTTATTAAACAATTTACCATATCCCAGTAACAAAATCTTACATTTAAATATATAAAGGGTTTCTGGGTGATTTTTCGCTAATGACATGTTGTAAAGAAGCTGGAGTTCTTCAAAGAGATCATTTTAGAAATGTATTTTATTTTTTATTAATTAATTAATAAAAAAGTATCAGTGTTTCATTTTTGGGTATATATTTTACCTCAGTGGGTAAGCATTCTAAAAGTATTCTATTAATAATGTAATTTCTGCACTCTGAATATGTAATTTCCATTCTTATTGCACCCAACCTGATCAGGTGAATATCCCAAAAATCCAAGAAAAACATTATTAATAATTATTATAAATAATAATTAATAATTAAAAAACAGCACTTTGGTTGCGTACACTTTTATAATGAAGGTTGTATCTAAAACAAAAACAAGAATCATACACCTGCCATCAGTAAAAGCAATTCTTGTTAACCCCAAATAAAAGTCGCTATTAATGCTGCTGTTTCTGACATTTTGATTCTGGGTTAGCTTTGGTCTGTGAAAAGCTGACAGAAAAGAGAATTGTGTATAAGATTATTAAGATTATTAAAGGCATTAGTTGTACCATACACTCTTAGAAAAGATAATTGTATGTAACATTGATCAGACTTTCTGTCACAAAAAGCTGCAATTTCAATAAAATAAGACTATATTCACTGTATGTTTGTTGTTGTGTATTACTGTATACAAAATTGTTCTTAACATAATACACAAAAGTGCACAACACACACTGACAAAGCACAGTAGGCATATGAAAACATGGTTATTGACAAATGTTTGTTATTACACTAGCTCTGTTGAGTATATTCAAAGTATGTTTAAGGTTAGTGAAACAAGCTTTCTATTTCCTTTACTTCTATTTCCCTATTTTAATATTTGTTAGGGTAGCTGTCAATCTGCTAGACATTGTGATGACCTTATTGACAAACAGCCCTGTTAATGCTGAAAAATGTGAGAGGGAAAATATTGGAAATTATGATTGTAAACTGTGCCTATTATGAATATGAATCTGTCAATATGTCCAGATAATAAATGATGATTGACTGTGAGCCATTATCTAGTGATGTTTTATAAATTATCTACAGTTTACTGTTCATCATGAAACTATAATCATAAATGTATATTACCAATGTCACAAGTCACAGCATTGATTAAAATTATTTTTCTATAACCTGCTTAATTATGCAACCCCATTACTGACTGTGAGTAATGTTGATCCATGCAGTCCAGAATGTTATGTTTTGACCTTACTTCTATAAATGAGTTAACATTCTTTAACAAGAAATGTATGTGACTGTTAAGTTTAGGTTTGTTAAGTTAAATTTTTAGACTGGTAAAAAATCTTATTTATTTATGTTTAAAACATCAGTAAATGTAAATCGTTACTAACTGTGAATGATGTTCTTTTATCCTTTTATGATATGATAAAGTACACTATATGGCTAAATGTAAGGAGAAATGTGACCATCACACCTGAGCTTGTTGGACATTCTATTACAATACCTTTAGTGTTAATATATAGCTGTCCCTCCTTTGTAGCTACAACAGCCTTTAAAAGTCTTTCCACAAGATTGTGGGAAGGAGTGCATTTGTGGCAATGTGTGCCCATTATGTCTCATAGTGATCTTAGGTGTCCGTACTGGTGCTTGGAAAGCTTGGAATTTTCATGAAATTCCCAGTACAAACGTCTTGAGCTAGTGTTGTTTCCAAAAACAGTTTGTAACTTTGTAATGAGTGATGCAACAGAGGGTAGACAGTTATTACACACTATTCACATCAACAGTTGGATGCCACGCTATATTTGCATAGTTTGCTGCTTCTTGAGATGATGTTAATTTGTGGCAAAGGATTAGGGTCAAATTAATAATGCTTGACGATTAAGAAAAATAGTTTGGATTTTATATCAATTCAAATAGTATACACACAATTCTAAAAACAGGTATTCAAATATCATTTAATATAAACATATCTTCTTTCCAAATCCTTACTATGTATTTCAGATGCACATAATACGGTATGCCAAACTGCAATAGAGCAGAATTGTTATTTTAGATACTCTTTTGGATTTGAATCAGAGATGTAAAAGTAATTTATTTCCTTTTTATTAAATGTTTAAATAAAACAATATATTGGGAGGTTGAAGCAGCAGGTGGTTAGAGGCTTAGAGGCTAAATCCCCCTACATGGCTGGGTAAGAATAAAAGAGATAAAATGAGAAGGAAAGCTTAATGTCTATGATTGAGTAATCTTCTGAAGTGCCAGCTGTGTGCCTGTCCCAATCATCAAATTTTAGCCGACATGTCACGCCTCCCGTCCATGTGCCTTTGTTTACATCCTGTCCATGTGTTTGTTTTGTCACGTGCTCCCTGTCTCCGCCCTTGCCCCGCCTCGCACACCTGTTTTCCATCGGTCCTGAGTTGTCACCTGTTCCCTCTTGTTAGTCTGTGTATTTATACCCTGTGTTTGCAGTCGGTCTTGGGCCTTCGTTATTATGCTGTTAGTGTGTTATGCTGTGGTGTGTTACATTGTCGTGCTGTTTCCCTGTTTTTGTCCCGTATTTTTCGCATTAAACCTGCAAAACCGCATCTGCGCTTGTATCCGCCTCTGCTGACTCACACACCGTGACACAACATTGTCATTTAAATAATTGTTTAACAATTTAATTGTCCATTGCATGCAATTATTGAAGTACAAGCCAGAAATGGCCAATTAAACTTATTAGCTGTTGTTGCTGCCCATGTTGATAAATAGCTAGTACTTGTACAGTACTACACTGTTGTAGCTTCCCAGCTAATACACCAATATTGTATTGTCACCTGTTCCCTCTTGTTAGTCTGTGTATTTATACCCTGTGTTTGCAGTCGGTCTTGGTCCTTCGTTATTATGCTGTTAGTGCGTTATATTGTCGTGCTGTTCCCTGTTTATGTCCCGTATTTTTCGCATTAAACCTGCAAAACCGCATCTGCGCTTGTATCCGCCTCTGCCGACTCACACACCGTGACAGAACGAAGGACCACAAAATGGATACAGCGGATGGGGATTTCCTTACTATGTGGGAGCTCTGCGCACTGCTGAAGGCGGATAACCCCGCTCTGCTGGCGGCTGAGATGGCGGCCAGGGATACTGCCGTCTCAGAGCACCAGGCTAAGCGGCGTAGTAAACGCCGTGGACGGAAGCAGACTTCGCGTGCGCCCGCCTGCACAGAGCCGCGGCCACGCGCTCACTCCGTCGTGGCGCCGCTCTCCAGCCCCGCCTGTACAGAGCCCCGCTGGTGCTCCGGCCGGCGGCGCGTTAACACGCAGCGGCCGCTCTTGGTCCGAGAATTGGTGCTTTTTGTGTTATTGTTTGTGAATATTCTCGTCCATCTCTGCAAATATGTGCATCGGAACACCAGTGCACATATCCTACCACCGCCAGACCCTGCTTCAGTGGAGAAATCAGCCTACAAACAATCTTTCGGACGAAGTTCTGCAGACGCTACAAGAGCTCAGCCTGCTACAAGACCCAGGCCTGCAGTCCGCGGCGTTTCCTGATGGCGGAGCCCGGCGGAAGTGTCATCGCAAGCGGTGCGAGCGAAAGCGGAAGCGCGGTAAGAGAGCCGGGGTTCGCGCGAGGCTAAAGGCTAGCCCTAGCCGCCCGGCTATACCATCGCTATTCCTCGCAAACGTCTGCTCCCTCGATAATAAACTGGACTGCATTCGACTCCAGCGAGCGACCCAGCGAGAGTTCAGAGACTGCTGTGCTCTAGTCTTTGTGGAATCGTGGCTCAGCGACAGTATTCCAGACAGCGCCATTCAGCTAGACGGGCTAGCCTCGTTCAGAGCGGATAGGAGCGCGGCTCTGTCCGGGAAGACCCGCGGTGGAGGCGTGTGTGTTTACATCAACACAGAATGGTGCAACAACGCTGTGACTGTCGCCAAGCACTGCTCTCCGCTGGTGGAGTTCGTCATAGTTAAGTGCAGACCTTTTTATTTAGTACGGGAATTCTCCGCCGTGCTGATAGCCGCCGTGTACATACCGCCTAGCGCTAGCGCTAATGCTAAAGAGGCACTGTGGGAGCTGCACGGGGGCGTCAGTGATCTGCAGACCAGACACCCAGACGCACTGTTCATTGTCGCCGGAGATTTTAACCACGCTAATCTCCAGTCAGTCCTCCCTAAATTCCATCAGCATGTGGACTTTGCCACGAGAGGAGCGAACGCGTTGGACCTTGTTTACACAAACATACCCAGCGCGTACCGGGCGGAGCCCCGCCCCCACCTCGCGTTCTCGGACCACATGTCTGTGTATCTGACTCCAGCTTACACACCCCTCATCAGACGCTCCAGACCAGTTCAGAAGCAGGTGAAAACCTGGCCGGCAGGAGCCATCTCTGCCCTTCAGGACTGTTTTGAGTGCACTGCATGGGACGTGTTCAGGGAGGCTGCGACTGAAGGCGACTCTGTTAACTTGGAGGAGTACACAGCATCAGTCACTGGCTACATCAGCAAGTGTATTGATGATGTCACTGTCTCCAAGACCATCACCATATGCCCAAACCAGAAGCCGTGGATGACTCCTGAGGTGCGTGCGCTACTGAGGACCCGCGACTCGGCCTTCAGAGTGGGTGACAAGGCGGCCCTAAGGAGAGCAAGAGCCAAATTGTCACGAGCCATCCGAGAGGCAAAGCGTGCTCACGCCCAGAGGATCCACAACCACTTCCAGGACACGGGTGACACGCGGCGCATGTGGCAGGGCATCCAGGAAATCACACACTACAGGACAATGCCACCGTCCTGTGACAGTGATGCCTTCCTCCCCGATGCCCTTAACGACTTTTATGCACGGTTTGAGGCACAGAACAACACGTTGGTGAGCAAGATCACACCCAAGCCAGACGAGCAGGCGCTGTGCCTGACTGCAGTGGACGTGAGGAAAACTCTGCGCAGAGTCAACCCACGGAAAGCTGCAGGACCAGACAACATCCCTGGCAGAGTGCTCAGAGAGTGTGCAGACCAGTTGACAGATGTTCTCACGGACATCTTCAACGTCTCCCTGCGCAGCTCCACTGTCCCAACGTGCCTCAAGACCACCACCATCATCCCCGTGCCGAAGAAGTCCACGGTGTCCTGCCTCAATGACTACCGTCCCGTAGCTCTCACGCCCATCATCATGAAGTGCTTCGAGAGGCTAGTCATGAGGAACATCAAAACCCAACTGCCCTCTTCACTGGACCCCTTGCAATTTGCATATCGTCCCAACCGCTCCACGGACGATGCCATCACCACCACCCTTCACCTCTCCCTTACCCACCTGGAGAAGAAGGACACCTACGTCAGAATGCTGTTCATAGACTTCAGTTCAGCATTCAACACCATCATCCCGCAGAATCTCACCAGGAAGTTAAGCCTGCTGGGCCTCAACACCCCCCTGTGCAACTGGATCCTGGACTTCCTGACAGGGAGGCCCCAGTTAGTCCGGTTCGGGAACAGCAGCTCCAGCACATCACCATGAACACTGGGGCACCCCAGGGCAGTGTACTGAGTCCTCTGTTGTTCACCCTGCTGACTCATGACTGTGTTGCGAAACACAGTTCTAACAGCATCATAAAGTTCGCCGATGATACAACTGTGCTGGGTCTCATCAGCAAAGGCGACGAGTCAGCATACAGGGAGGAGGTACAGCAGCTGACAGACTGGTGTACAGTCAACAACCTTCACTGGAATGTAGAGAAGACCAAGGAAATGGTTGTTGACTTCAGGAAATCAAGACCGGACCACTCTCCGCTTAACATCAACGGCTCCTCTGTGGAGATCGTTAAGAGCACCAAGTTCCTTGGTGTCCACCTAGCGGAGAACCTCACCTGGTCCCTGAACACCAGCTCTACAGCCAAGAAAGCCCAGCAGCGTCTCTACTTCCTCCGGAAGCTGAGAAAGGCCCGTCTCCCTCCACCCATCCTCACCCTCTTCTATAGGGGAACCATAGAGAGCATCCTAAGCAGCTGCATCACTGCTTGGTTTGGGACCTGCACAGCCTCTGACCGCAAGTCCCTCCAACGCATTGTGAGGACAGCTGAGAGGATCATCGGAGTCTCTCTCCCCTCCGTCTTGGACATTTACACCACCCGCTGCATCCGCAAAGCAACCAGCATTGTGGATGACCCCACCCACCCTTCACACAGACTGTTCTCCCTCCTGCCATCAGGAAGAAGGTACCGCAGCGTCCGGTCCAACACGACCAGACTCTGCAACAGCTTCTTCCCCCCAAGCCATCAGACTTCTCAACACAACTCAACGTCTGAACTGATATCTTTCTCCAACCATTTACCCCAGATAAAAAAAGGGAAGCATTTTTTGCACAAAGCATTGCACTAACAACTTTACTACCTCACTGGACTCTATTTATTACACATTGCACAATTTGCACACAACCAGCAATTATTTATTATTCTCTGTCTGTACTGTGTTGTGTTGTCTGTCCGTACTTGTTTGTTTGTGTTGCACTTGTGCCTGTATGCACTGTCTATGTTGCACCATGGTCCTGGAGGAACGTTGTTTCGTTTCACTGTGTACTCTGTATGTAGTTGAAATGACAATAAAAACCCACTTGACTTGACTTGACTTGACCTGGTGCTCCGGAACGGAGGCGCGTCTGTTTCGCTGCCTCCGTGGACGTCAATGCAGCGAGGGCCGCTGCCTCCGTGGACGTCGTCGCAGTCCTTGCTCCTCAGCCGGCTCCTGTTCCTGCTCCCCAGACGGTGGTCCGATCTGTTCCTGTGCCTGCTCCCCGGACGGTGGTCCGGTCTGTTCCTGTGCCTGCTCCCCGGACGGTGGTCTGGTCTGTTCCCGTGCCTGCTCCCCGGACGGTGGTCCGGTCTGTTCCCGTGCCTGTCTCCGCCCCCCAGGTGGCTCCTGTTCCTGTGATCCGGGCGGCTCCTGCTCCCCGGACGGTGATCCGGGTGCCTCCTGACTCTGCCCCCTGTGCGCCTCCTGACACTGCGCCCAGAGCGCTTCATGTTTTTGTCCTCCGTGGTCTACCTGTTAAGGTAGACTTTGTTGCTCCTGCCCGCCCACCCTGTTCTGTTTCTTTGCCTTGTTTTGTTCCAGTTTGTGTTCCTGTTCCTGTTTTTGGTTTCTGTGTTCCTGTCCCCGTCGTTCTGTTTGTTCCTGTTTTTCTGCCTTGTCCCCCTCCTGGTCTGTTGTCTCGTGTTTTGTCCTGTTCCCGGTTTTGTGTCCTGTCTGGTGTTTCGTTGTTTTCCTTGTCCTCGTGTTGGTCTCCTCCCCGTTTCGTATCATCCTCCTCCTGCATCCTCTCGTCAGCCTCCTTCCTTGACCTCTCGTCGTGTTCCTCGTTTCTCTCGTCTCCCTCCTCCCTTGTCGTCTCCCTCCTCCCTTGTCTCGTCGTCTTCCTCCTGTGACTTCTTGTCGTCTTCCTCCCTGTTCGTCTCGTCGTCCTTTCGTCTTGTCATCCTTACTCGTCCTCATCTTTCCTGGTTTTGTTTGTCCTGGTTTGTCTGTGCCTGTTCCTGTGTTCTTCTGTGCCTGCTCCTGTCTGCCCGTGTCCATGTTCTTCTGTGCCTGCTCCTGTCTGCCCGTGTTCTTCTGTGCCTACTCCTGTCTGCCCGTGCCTGTGTTCTTCTGTGCCTGCTCCTGTCTGCCCGTGCCTGTGTTCTTCTGTGCCTGCTCCTGTCTGCCTGTGCCTGTATTCTTCTGTGCCTGCTCCTGTCTGCCCGTGCCTGTGTTCTTCTGTGCCTGCATTTGTCTGCCCGTGCCTGTGTTCTTCTGTGCCTGCTCCTGTCTGCCCGTGCCTGTGTTCTTCTGTGCCTGCTCCTGTCTGCCCGTGCCTGTGTTCTTCTGTGCCTGCTCCGCCCGTGCCTGTGTTCTTCTGTGCCTGCTCCTGTCTGCCCGTGCCTGTGTTCTTCTGTGCCTGCTCCTGTCTGCCCGTGCCTGTGTTCTTCTGTGCCTGCTCCTGTCTGCCCGTGCCCGTGTTCTTCTGTGCCTGCTCCTGTCTGCCCGTGCCCGTGTTCTTCTGTGCCTGCTCCTGTCTGCCCGTGTTCTTCTGTGCCTGCTCCTGTCTGCCCGTGCCCGTGTTCTTCTGTGCCTGCTCCTGTCTGCCCGTGTCCATGTTCTTCTGTGCCTGCTCCTGTCTGCCCGTGTTCTTCTGTGCCTACTCCTGTCTGCCCGTGCCTGTGTTCTTCTGTGCCTGCTCCTGTCTGCCCGTGCCCGTGTTCTTCTGTGCCTGCTCCTGTCTGCCCGTGCCCGTGTTCTTTTGTGCCTGCTCCTGTCTGCCCGTGCCCGTGTTCTTCTGTGCCTGCTCTTGTCTGCCCGTGTTCTTCTGTGCCTGCTCCTGTCTGCCCGTGCCCGTGTTCTTCTGTGCCTGCTCCTGTCTGCCCGTGCCCTTCTGTGCCTGCCCGTGCCCTTCTGTGCCTGCTCCTGTCTGCCCGTGCCCTTCTGTGCCTGCTCGTGCCCTTCTGTGCCTGCTCCTGTCTGCCCGTACCCTTCTGTGCCTGCTCCTGTCTGCCCGTACCCTTCTGTGCCTGCTCCTGTCTGCCCGTGCCCTTCTGTGCCTGCCCGTGCCCTTCTGTGCCTGCCCATGCCCTTCTGTGCCTGCTCCTGTCTGCCCGTGCCCTTCTGTGCCTGCTCCTGTCTGCCCGTGCCCTTCTGTGCCTGCTCCTGTCTGCCCGTGCCCTTCTGTGCCTGCTCGTGCCCTTCTGTGCCTGCTCCTGTCTGCCCGTGCCCTTCTGTGCCTGCCCGTGCCCTTCTGTGTCTGCTCCTGTCTGCCCGTGCCCTTCTGTGCCTGCTCCTGTGCCTGCTCCTGTCTGCCCGTGCCCTTCTGTGCCTGCTCCTGTCTGCCCGTGCCCTTCTGTGCCTGCTCGTGCCCTTCTGTGCCTGCTCCTGTCTGCCCGTGCCCTTCTGTGCCTGCTCCTGTGCCTGCTCCTGTCTGCCCGTGCCCTTCTGTGCCTGCCCGTGCCCTTCTGTGCCTGCTCCTGTGCCTGCTCCTGTCTGCCCGTGCCCTTCTGTGCCTGCCCGTGCCCTTCTGTGCCTGCTCCTGTCTGCCCGTGCCCGTGTTCTTCTGTGCCTGCTCCTGTCTGCCCGTGCCCGTGTTCTTCTGTGCCTGCTCCTGTCTGCCCGTGCCCTTCTGTGCCTGCTCCTGTCTGCCCGTGCCCGTGTTCTTTTGTGCCTGCTCCTGTCTGCCCATGCCCGTGTTCTTCTGTGCCTGCTCCTGTCTGCCCGTGCCCGTGTTCTTCTGTGCCTGCTCCTGTCTGCCCGTGCCCTTCTGTGCCTGCCCGTGCCCTTCTGTGCCTGCTCCTGTCTGCCCGTGCCCTTCTGTGCCTGCTCGTGCCCTTCTGTGCCTGCTCCTGTCTGCCCGTACCCTTCTGTGCCTGCTCCTGTCTGCCCGTGCCCTTCTGTGCCTGCCCGTGCCCTTCTGTGCCTGCCCATGCCCTTCTGTGCCTGCTCCTGTCTGCCCGTGCCCTTCTGTGCCTGCTCCTGTCTGCCCGTGCCCTTCTGTGCCTGCCCGTGCCCTTCTGTGCCTGCTCCTGTCTGCCCGTGCCCTTCTGTGCCTGCTCGTGCCCTTCTGTGCCTGCTCCTGTCTGCCCGTGCCCTTCTGTGCCTGCCTGTGCCCTTCTGTGTCTGCTCCTGTCTGCCCGTGCCCTTCTGTGCCTGCTCCTGTGCCTGCTCCTGTCTGCCCGTGCCCTTCTGTGCCTGCTCCTGTCTGCCGTGCCCTTCTGTGCCTGCTCGTGCCCTTCTGTGCCTGCTCCTGTCTGCCCGTGCCCTTCTGTGCCTGCTCCTGTGCCTGCTCCTGTCTGCCCGTGCCCTTCTGTGCCTGCTCCTGTCTGCCCGTGCCCTTCTGTGCCTGCTCCTGTCTGCCCGTGCCCTTCTGTGCCTGCTCCTGTCTGCCCGTGCCCTTCTGTGCCTGCTCCTGTGCCTGCTCCTGTCTGCCCGTGCCCTTCTGTGCCTGCTCCTGTCTGCCCGTGCCCTTCTGTGCCTGCTCCTGTCTGTCTGTGCCCTTCTGTGCCTGCTCCTGTCTGCCCGTGCCCTTCTGTGCCTGCTCCTGTGCCTGCTCCTGTCTGCCCGTGCCCTTCTGTGCCTGCTCCTGTCTGCCCGTGCCCTTCTGTGCCTGCTCCTGTCTGCCCGTGCCCGTCTATGCCTGCTCCTGTCTGCCCGTGCCCGTGTTCTTCTGTGCCTGCTCCTGTCTGCCCGTGCCCGTGCCCGTCTGTGCCTGCTCCTGTCTGCCCGTGCCCGTCTGTGCCTGCTCCTGTCTGCCCGTGCCCGTGTTCTTCTGTGCCTGCTCCTGTCTGCCCGTGTTCTTCTGTGCCGTCTTTGTCCTGGCCCTCCACTGGGGCGGCTCCTGGGGTTGGCTCCCCGGGTGGGTCGCTTTGGGGGAGGGGGTGCTGTCACGCCTCCCGTCCATATTCTTTTGTTTACATCCTGTCCATGTGTTTGTTTTGTCACGTGCTCCCTGTCTCCGCCCCTGCCCCGCCTCGCACACCTGTTTTCCATCGGTCCTGAGTTGTCACCTGTTCCCTCTTGTTAGTCTGTGTATTTATACCCTGTGTTTGCAGTCGGTCTTGGTCCTTCGTTATTATGCTGTTAGTGTGTTATGCTGTGGTGTGTTACATTGTCGTGCTGTTTCCCTGTTTTTGTCCCGTATTTTTCGCATTAAACCTGCAAAACCGCATCTGCGCTTGTATCCGCCTCGTGCCCTTCTGTGTCTGCTCCTGTCTGCCCGTGCCCTTCTGTGCCTGCTCCTGTGCCTGCTCCTGTCTGCCCGTGCCCTTCTGTGCCTGCTCCTGTCTGCCCGTGCCCTTCTGTGCCTGCTCGTGCCCTTCTGTGCCTGCTCCTGTCTGCCCGTGCCCTTCTGTGCCTGCTCCTGTGCCTGCTCCTGTCTGCCCGTGCCCTTCTGTGCCTGCCCGTGCCCTTCTGTGCCTGCTCCTGTCTGCCCGTGCCCTTCTGTGCCTGCTCCTGTCTGCCCGTGCCCACTCAACATTTTTGTTACAGAAATTTAAGAGATGCAAAAAATTAATTTAGTTTTAAGTATTTTCAGCCATCCGAGCTGTTATGTAATAACCATCCCAGGGTGTACTGCTGCAGGGTGTACTGGTCTAGTAAGCAAGCAAAAAGGAGCACACGGTCAAGGCAGATGAAGCAACAGCATCTGACCCAAACAATGGATTGCTCTGAATCAGACCACATAATGAGTTATTCAGCTCAACAAAATCAGTTATTTCTTTTACAACAACCAAGAACAGTACATGGTGCTAATAGGATTGAGCAGTGACTAAGATGAGAGCTCCCCGTTTCTGTTAGTGGCTAAACATGATTTACTGTGTTTAACCACCATGCTATAGGTTTGTTTTCCCACTTTGTTTTGCATTCCTGCATGTCCCGTGTGTGTTACATTACTGTATACATAAAACACCATAAAGCACTATATATATTTTAATAATTAGATGTGTGAAGAACACCACAAGGAATATCTCTGGTTTATATAGAAATCATGCTGTTTTTTTATCAAGCATATTACATCTGCTTGATAAATGATGCTCGTGTTTATGTTAAACAATTTTAAAAATGATCTTGCAGTGGATTTCATCCCAGCATATAACAGTTTGCTTAAATGTCATTTAAATACAGTGTAATGTTGATCATATAACTCTTCAGTTTTGTCATTTTTAGTTGGTTTATGTGAAGAACATCACAGGATCATGATAGCTCATGGGCAGTTGCTTTCACAAAAGTGTGATCTGATGTAGACTTACAAGTGTGGTGCATCAAGTGGTCAGAAAGGAAAAATTAAAGAAATGGGACATCCTACTGCTTTGCACACATAAGCAGGCACAAGCAAATTAGGGGTGCAAGGCTGCAAGTGCACGTTTTGAGACAGGGTCAAAAGACCAGGCTTGCCTTCAAAAGTAGACTAATTACTTATAAAGCCCACATTGCTTTCTGAGCACCACTTGGAAAACCAGAGGTTCAGTGACCCTTCTGCTGTAGATTTCAGTGTCACATAGATCTGGGATGGGCCAAAGCACATTACCATATCAGACATAACTGTGCTAATTCACACACCTCTTTCATTTTAGCCTTGGTTATTTCTGACTTCTGCAGACAAACGTTAGTCCTTTCATGAATAACTGTCCTCAAATATTCATGGCCAGCTAACAGCTTTATGGCCCTTCACTTCCAGCGCCTTGGCTCTTTATATACAGCTGACTAGCCCTGCTCTTCTCTAAATTCTGGATGCACACCTCTAACCGTATAATCCTCTCTGTCAAGCGAGAGACTACACACTTCTCGCAAAGTTATTACCACTGCTGTCACTAGTGATGGAGAAAGAGAAGCATAATTAAACATACTGCACTCAGAACCAATAAACAGCTTACGGTCTGCCATACTAATGCACAGCCTGTGGTTGTAATTTATGGTGAGTACTATGTGACAAAATAAAACCGAGAGACTTTGCATGATTAGAGTGGAGAAACACAGCAACACTCCTACTCAGCGATTTCCAGATGATGAACAGGGACTAATAATGTGCGCAAAAACACATGAAGAATTTAAACTACAGCATGTTCCATGCTGCATTAAATGATGTTTCTTAGACATAAAGTGTATTGTCATTATTGTCTGCCTTAGAGGTTGATATAGAGTAGTGGGTTACTTGGGTAACCACCCTATACTAGACCAATAAGAGTCCTTGTTAAAGACTCCTATTATTACATTCACCTGTAAATGTAAACTGTAAGTCACTCTGGAAGAGAGTGTCTGCCATATGCTGTAAATGAGAATGCTTGATCCTTTGACTGAATATACCAAGTCAAGTTTTTTACAATGGTGTTGTCACAAAGCAGCTTTACAGAAATTTGAAAACATAAAAACATTTAATTTTTAACATATGACTGATAAACAGACACCTCCTCACAATTAATAATATTGAGTCTCCTCAATATTCATCAAAAAATAACATTTAATCTATAACTTTTTCCTTTGAGAACCACCAGAGATAGTATCTTCACACATTACAAAAATAGTGCTTCTTGGCAGCAAACAGCAGAGGTCAAAATCAAGGTCATGACAGCACACAGCTTTATCTCTTATTTGAATCTGTTATATTTTCTGCAAAAACCCAGGGAGTTTTGTGAGGAAACACGGCATCTTTACATATCTGGCTTCATTTAAATAGAGGCTAAGGGTGGAGTTATGCTTTTTCATTCTTATATTCAAGGCAGAACTGGACGAGGAGTTATATGGTGGAGATCCACTTTGAACTCTTGACTGTGTTTCTCCTGTAATACACACACAAACACACAACATCTTCGCACAACATACATTTTTCTTAGAGTTCTTTTGGTTCTTTTTATATATGTTAGACTGAGGTAAACTAGTTGGCTAGACAGTGGTAAATGAAAATTGGTGAAAAGTTTTTGTGATAATGTGCTAAACATGACAGTCAGTTAAATTAACATCCTGTCAACTTTTCCCACAGCCCACCTGCTCGCATATCTTCTCTTCCTTCTTAACTTTCTGTGGTTCTTGACACTGTTATCCATCGTCAAATAAATCTCATATAATAATAGTGAAAGAATGAGTTAATAAACTGTCTGATGTGTTAGCCAGTGCCATATCAACACATTCATGACAATCTCTTAAACTTTCTCGTTTCCCTAAATAGTGCAGAAGTTACTTGCTAGTGCCGTAATGAACCTGGTGTCTAAATGTAAGTGCTACATCATTTAAGGTGAAATGCTAAATAAGAATAAGAAGCTAACTTCAGCTTTATCGAATCTCTGTGTTCTATATACACTAATATATAATTGGGTGAAACATTTATAGTTTGTCTAAGCGTTCTTTTGATTATATACATGAGTTTGTTGTGTAACTCACACTTGGTAGCGCAAAATGCTACCAGACCCAAATTACTAAATTACACTTAAATCAGAAAGCATGTGCTATAATCTTCACAGTACTGTGTAACTAATTTGGGCAAAAGGTAGTTAGGTGTGTGATATGACAACATTAATAAAGTACAAAGAGTACATGGTAATATCTATGCAGGTGTCTCCAATGTGCTTCAATGTGTTTTTCTGCTTAAACATGTGACATGATAAAGAAAATGCATATGAATATGATTGTATTTATCATCTTGTTATTCCTTTATCACTTTAATAGTTAGAAATTATCATTTTAGTGCAATTTAGTTCACTTTCTTGGACATATAATTTTACCCCAAACAGTTGTACAGTACTTTGGACACTGTATCCCACAATTACCAAATTCATATCTGAAACCTATTAAAGTAAACCAGGTGAAAAGGTTCTGAATTATGAAAACGATAAAAACTGTGAACGATCACAAAAAATAAAACTTTTAATCTTTAGGAATCATTCAGGGCACCCAGTATTTTCACGTTTCATCAATTTACAGTCATACATGTCTGTGATTACTTACTCCATCAGCTATGATTGAAAATTAGAGTTAGAATACTTTAAGATGAGCTGTTTCACAGAGATGCCCAATAGCTGCAGCTCTATGGGCTCCTTTGGAGGCAGAAGCTGTGGGAAAGTCACCGCTCCTGCATTGCAGTAGCTTCAATGCTGTGACAACCATCAAATGGATTTGGTATATTCACACATAGCATTAAATAATTAAATGTATGCTGTTTGCATACATCCATGCAAACAGACTAAATTATACATTATATATATTTTAGAGACCTTATAAAGTTCCATAAATTACTGTTAAAAGTGAGTCAATAAAAACTTTTTTTAAAAGATTTTTTAAAATTGAGATTAAGGATTTTTTGTGGGTTTTAACGGTAGTTTTCATATTTTTTGAAAATACAGAATTAAAGTAAAAAAAGAAAATGAAATAAGCTGTCCTACATCATAGAAATCATCATAAAGTGCTGTCTGGGCACTGTGAATTGGATGAGTTGAGAAAGGCAGACATTATGTTTGGTAGCCGTGTGTGTGTGTGTCTGTATGTGTGTGTGTGTGTGTGTGTGTGTGTGTGTGTGCGTGTGTGTGTGTGTGTGTGTGTGTGTGTGTGTGTGTGGTGTGTGTGTGTGTGTGTGTGTAAATCTGAACGTGTTTACAAGGAGAACCTTTTAACCCACAATGGTACCTGAGTAAACATGGAAGTGACTGTAAAAAAGGTTTACAAGTTTTGGGCCTGCAGGCTATTTGTGCTGCCTTCCTTGTAAATTGCTACTTACAAGGAGGTCGTAATTACAACATGATATGCATTCAAAGGGTTTTTGGTCAGATGAAAATAAACAGAATTGTGGCAATATCCTCAGATGCCATTGAGACTGTAATGATATACTCCGATGCCAACAAGGCTAATGAAGTTGTGGTCATGTCACCATGTGGTATGGTGATATTTTCAGGTGTTAAAAAGGCTGTGGTAACATACCTAGATGCCACAAAGGCAGCTATCACCTCTTTTAAATAAAATATTAAGATAAAAATAACACGAGAAATCTTCAGAAGGGCATTTGATCTTCACAGACACTGGTCAAGCTTTAATTATCCCATACAGAGCTAATGTAAAAAAAACTCATGCACTACATAAACCATGATGCCTAATCAGATTTTCAGACTTTAGACCCAACACACCTGTGTCTAGAATTCATATTGGAATATTTACTACTAAGACATTCTACACTATAACATAAGAAATTCTACAAAATTCAAATCCATTTTTAGACCTTAACGCATCCGTAGACCAATGCTCCATAGACTGCGGTTCAATTCCCCACCTAGGCAACAACCCTACACTATACCAATAACAGTCCTTGGGCAAGACTACCTTCACCTACTTGTGAAAATTGAACCCACATCTTCATGTTCTGGTCGTTCACTGATTTTATGTGCAACCCAAATAAAGCTACGATAGCTAACCTTAGTTCCCCATAGCTATCTTTGTCAGCCCTTGTCTGATCGACAAGCCTGACAACTGTGGCTTCACAGCGAGAAACACTATAAAACTCACTATATTATAGTTTGGGCTTTGCTAGTGGGAACTAATGTAGTTTTTTTAATGGTTTAAGAATTGTAACTTATCCCAACTCAGATCTATTTAAAACCAGAGACTCAGTCAGTGCAGTAGAGTCTAGAACCCGGACATGCAGGTTGAAACGTCATGGCTTAACAAGCAGATAGAAGAATAATTGTTAGTTGTCTGATATATCAATGAGACATATAAGTAATGAAGTGACACTAGCTAGTTCTTTTAAGATACTGTTGTAGTTAACCCCTTAAAGCATTCTATTAGCATTTCAATATTTCAGTATGATAACATATTGACAGCTGGGTGTGTTTAATAATGTTCCCTGGAATTGAATTGTCAGTCAGCAAAGAAAAAAAGGTCTAATTTCATAATGCATTTTATCCAGTTAGAAATTCCATGTAATGATATTAATTCTAATAAAATTTGCCTTTGCTTAAAACAAGGTAGCTAAAGTGATTTAGCTGATTTAGCTTCTCGGTCTCTGGATACCTCGCATGGGACAGATGTAGGAAGTAAATTCATGACCGCCAATGGGAAGCCAAGCAAAACCCTATAGTGGGTTCATGGCTAATTTCACAATTCCTCTCTGCAGGAGTATGAAAATACCTGCACTTAAAATTATGGTTGGCATAGTCTAACTGAAAATACGTGTTTTATTAGTTGTTTTCCTAAAAGAAACAATGGGCGATTACAGGCATTTTGTGTGACTAACATACTACAACATTTAGTTTGATAATAAGATGCTATATATGATATACCACAGTGGATTTTTTGTTATTTTTATTAGTATTAAATTACTTCTGTGAGATATCCAGTACATCTACATACAGATCTAAAATCACCTCTAGACACATCTAACACACTACAACCTTTACATTATGATATACCAAGAATTGTAATTATTTATTTCTGACATCATTGCTACAGTAGCACTGATTTGACATTCTGCACTAGCTAACGCTCTCCTTGTTTGAATACATCAATTATTATTGTGATAATACCACTACATTATCACAACATTGTCAGATAATGTTGTCACAACATTCTGAGGAATTACATTTCAATGTGATGACAACATTGTGGGCACCAAACAAATCGGTGCCACACCATAACTGGGTTTGTTGGGATCTCAACAAAGTCATTCAGAGTGGTTTGGTGCAAAATGCTTTGTTCTAGAGAAACTCAGCAAGTGAGAATTGTTTACAGTGGTTGTGATATTACCCAGCCATCCACCTCCAAAATCCTCCTCACAGAAAGTTATTATATGAAATGGTTAGGAATACATTATCTGATGTATGAGACATTGTTTTACAATACTCTTGTGACAAAGTTGTGTAAAACATATTTTAATCAGTTTTGAATTTGAATCTATTTACGATTGAGTGATACATGCAGAGTGTTTAAAGCCAAAAGATTGACCACTAATTTATCATTATCAGTGTTATATATAAATACCTTGGGAGACATGGCTTAATTTTTTATAACATTTGCATGGTATATATCGACACATTCCTATGCCATCACTGCAAAGAAATCTGAGCCTGTAACTTTTCTCTGTAAATGTAAACATTTTACATCAAAGCAATCCGAAATGACTATGTTAATATCTCAAGCGCTGAAATACAGGAAACGTAAAGTGGACAATTGCATTAGAAGACCTGGCTCTAAAAATGGTAAACTATTGCTCGACATAAATATATATAAAGGCAGGAGATCACAGCCTAACAGGCGATTAGATTCATTTTTTTGTAAATGCAGTCAATCGGCAATGGCTTGAGATATGAATGTTTGCACTATGAATATTTTCGCTAACATGATACTTATTTGCTGTGATTCCCTCCTCTCCCCCCACCGTCTTGCCCCACACGGGGGCGCCCGATGAACACGCTGTGAAGCCCCAATTTCCGCGTCACAGCTTTCGTTTGTGTAAAATGAGAAGTGGGTTGGGCCATTAATATGTGGAGGGTGTGTATGTGTGTGTTTGTGTGCGTGTCTGTGCCCGTGCCGCAGCCTGAGTATGTACATGTGTGCGCGCGGGCACAGCGTACGTCTGTGGCAGGATGTGGAGGTGCACTACTAACGTTACCGTACACGGTCGGAGCGAGTCGCCATGCTGGAGCAGAGGAGCAGCTGTGTAGGTCACTTACTGAGACGTGGCGAGCGCGCGGGCGGGCAGCGGTAGGACGATGGCAGTGGAAAGTTTGTGAGAACGGTGTGTTTATTCGTTAGGTAGAAAAAGCGCTCCATATAAGTCAAGGTCAGGCAGGGAGGCTGCGCAGTTTCCCCGTCAGCACAAAGTGATTCAATCATCCGCAATCTCAGGAAGTCCAGGAACTTTGTAGCCGGAACGAGTGGAAGCATTTTTCGGACTAGTCTGTCTACCAAAGTGGTGTTCACTTTATTTGGCCTGCGTTTTTTTAGGCTACACCCTTTTTTTCTTCTTCTTGTGGAACTTTGCTCGAACTGTTAGGAAATGAGTGCGACCGTAAATGGAGTAGGATCCAAACCGGGAACAGCGCCCAAAGAGGACGGACTGGACTCGGTTCCGACAGCAGCAAATCCCCAGCCGGACCCACTACCGGAGCTGGAACCGGACAGCGAGTCTCAGTCCTCGGTAGAAGATGCCAAACACACGGGGATTAAATTCGCTAAGACGTTCCTGCTGGTGTTTCCTATTTATGTGCTTGGCTATCTGGAGTTCAGTTTCAGCTGGATCCTCATCGGCCTAGCCGTGCTGTTCTGGCTCAAACGGAACCAAAGCGCGAGGTTTCCGAGCGTGAACAGAGCTCTGGCCTTTTTCGAGCACGAAGACCAATTCGTTCGACAGAGTTTGCCAACTACAGAGCTTCCACCATGGGTGAGTGTTTACGTACAGGCGCTGAACGTTCTGACTGCCAGTTGGTAACAACACCATTGCATAATATATTCAGTGGCACTTTAGTGTAGAGTAGATGAGCTTTCCGCTGTGCGTTGGTCATTGTAAGCATGAACTGTGAACTTTAACGCTGCCCCTAACCCCGGCATAAGATGTGACCCTTAACCTAGATTTCGCAATTATAAAAAGTGATAAAGACTGGGATAAAGTCTGACTGCCTGAAACACTTAGTCCAACCCAAGTTGGGGTCAAGTCTGTTTAGTGTCCATCTTGACAACAGTTTGGTACTGAATTTTCTCTACACTGTAAAACTGTCAAAGGAAAATGACAAAACCACTTAAGATTTTGTCAGTAAACTGTGGGTAGTAAGCTAGCTATTTTTGTGTGTAGCTTTCCAACACATCTGAGTCAGACCTTTAGTATTTTGCAGTAATTGATTGGCTGGTTGAGGAACGTTTGGAGCTGGATCAGAATGAAAATGTGGGCGGGACTAGAAGTCTTTATGGACTGGATTCCTTGATTTTTTAGGTTGGGTCTCAGATGTCTCAGATGGTACTGATTCACAATGGTCACAGAGCCTGATGAACAGGTATCGCAACTTGGTGTGGGAATACTGGTACTGTCTGTCTTAATTAGGGTGTATGTTAGAGCTAAATTATGTTTAGCGCCTTATATATGATAATATATAAACAGTGCCAGCAAACTCAAAATATGCACATAAAACAGAACCCCCCCCCCAAAAAAATCCAGGTTATCTTGAATAAATAACGATCATGCTTTTATACTATGTATTAATGAGATGACCATCCACGACTCACAGTATTAAAAAAAATCTCAAATATAATTATATAAAGAATATGCATTAATCCGTGGAAAAAATGAGCACTGAGAGTCTGTATTCATTTGGCTTGTATTTGTTAAACACAGCTTGCACTTGACTGCAGTAAGTAGAGTAGGTCACTGTTGGACCCCAGTGAGCTGAGACCAGCAAAACAGAACTGCCCTGTATGCTGTAGTAATGAACAGTGAATCTTTTACAAAATTGTTTTCATATCACAGTAAGTGTTGGCTAATCAGTATTTATAGCTGATGTAAAGATTTAAACATAGCTATGGTAATGGATGCTACAGGAAATGTACAGCCACTCCATTTATCTCTGCAGTATTGATCACCACAACAAAGCAGTTTTGTCGAGTTCCTGTTTGACAGGGCGTTGGTAGAGTTTGTTGATATGTGCACAATCTAACTTTGGGTTTTGGCTTGGATGTAGTAATGATATTATATAAACATGAAATCAAAATTGACTTTATTTTACCTTGTTACACAATTTCCTTCTTGATAATAAATCGGTTGTCTAGAGTGGTGAACTCTTGAATTCAGTAACAGTACAACACCTGAATTTAACTGTCAGTAACTTGAGCAAGTTGTAAGCTTGGCAAGCTTTCTACCAAGTTTGTTGACTCTAGGTTGATGTTTGGTGGTTATAGGTTCTATGGGATGTTCTGAGGCTGTAAAACCATATGCATATCATTATGTCACCCAGTCAGGTGCTTGGGCTAAGGAAGTGTCACTATGGAGACATTTCAGCCGAAGCTTTCCACAAAACAGTTGTGTTCTATTTCTGGAGACCTGCCATGGTGTTTGAGCAAAAGACAGCACATGTATCAACTTCACATGAGGCAAAAGAACCCCTGGTACATATTCTATATTCTTTTCAGAGTACAATTGCTGATCTAGAATCAGCATTTGCTTTTTCCATCCTCATTAATACAGAGTATATCCAGAGAGAGCTGTTCTTATTTTGCTTCTCTTATTGAACAGTGTTGTATCTAAAGGACTGGTTGACAAAAACTAACAAACCTGTCAGTAAGACGATTTCACATTTAAATAGTCAATTTGAGAGGGAGCGTTTTTGAACCCTCAGTTCCACTCAGACTGATGTCAATATGTAAATATTCCCATGAGACACTATCCCTACTCGCCAATAATGTCTTTAGATAAATTGTGGCACAGTGTGTAGTTCAGCCTGTGATTTAAGGAAAAAAGAAATGGATTTTGGCGCTGATCAGTTTACACTTTACATGTGATAATGCATAATTAAAAGTTTTGTAGTCATTTATTTTTTGATAAGTACTTGATAAATTTACAAAAGTATTTAAAATATTTTGCTTATTCTGCTATCCGTCTGTAACAGGAAGCCATTTCTTACTTCCTGTACGTACAATGTGTGTGTGTGTGTTATGGGTCAGTAGTTGATATCGTAGTAGCTGGATATTGGCAGCAAAATATATATATATATATATATATATATATATATATATATATTACACAATATTGCTGTACTTTGAAAGCACCTGTAGCTGTAAGTCCATTTTGGACAAAATATCTGATTTTATGACCATGATTATGATTGTAATTATGATTTGTATCGTGATTGTGTTCTATAAGTTGAGGTGACAGTTTTTTGAGCAAGAAAACTTGAATACTGAACATGGCGTGGTCCAGATTATGTTTATTTATCTACCGACAAGCTCTATGTTATTAAGATAAACTTCCCCACTGAAAAGTTGTTAAAGACTTTGTTGTTGAGTGAAAGAGAGACACAGAGGATTGAGAGAGAGGAATTTGTATTATGTCAGTAGGGTGTTCCTCCTGAGTATTTCTACAGAAAGGGTCTGAAAATAGTATCTCTCTCTTTCTCTCTCTCTCTCTCTCTCTCCCTCTCTCCCTCCCTCTCTCCCTCCCTCTCTTATCCTTGGTCCTCCCACTTCTGGATCAGGTGTCCTGTATAAATGGATAAAAAAAGCTAAACACGCCTAGGTGTGCAGAGTGTGACTTGAGCTCATGAGCTGTTTATTACCACTTAAGATTTTAATGCGTCAGAAATAATTACTATGACTGTGCCTAGACCAGCAGGGCAACAACGGCCTCACTGCACTCCAGTGGTATCTCTTCAACAGAAGAATTCTGCTTGTTTCAAAGTCATCCTGCAGCTTTCCAGTCAGACCTGTCAGTTATGGAATTTGTCACTGGGTACCTATGCGTTTTAATAGCAACCAGTTGTGTCTTGCAGGAGTGGGTCCTTTTCCGTAAGGAATGCATGCGTATAAGCATGCACGTTAGTCTTTTCAGCAGAGTTGGTTAGAGTTGACAGCTCACGTAGTAAATCAGGGGTCATAAGGGGTCAACCTTGTTATTGTCTATAATTTTATAGAATTTAGTTATTCAATTATATAGTGAAATAACAGGAAAACAGAATATTATGTATTTGATATAAATAGTATTTGAATAAAATTAAAAAAGTAAGCAGAGAAAATAGTGGTTTAGAAAAGTCCTGTTTGGCAAAAGCCTTGCATTCCTAGGTGGTTCCACTACAGGGATGTCCTTTGTTTTCTTTTGTGACAATCTAGGTGTTCAGCTGTGTAAAAGACATTGCTTGTTGAATCATTTGTGCCTCACACTGTTAAAAGAGAAAATACCAAGTTATCAACAAAAACTTTTTGTATGCAAATGTTCAGAAACAAAAACTGGTCAGTTTGTTGTGTTTGACCACCGTAACTGTGGCTCAGGTTGTAACAGTTACTTCTGTAATCAGGAATGTACATTAGTAACATCATAATAAAAAGCCTGAACAATCCAGAAATAAAAAACTTTTTTTTTGTTTTGAGATTAGTTATGACCTTTAAGATTAACAGATGGCTAATGCAGGATACTATTGGTAAGTGCAGAAAAGAAAATATGCTCTTTTCTTTGTCTTGTAATGTACTATAATTCTAAGTGTTGATTTCTGGGCATGTTTCAAGATTTCTCATGTTTCTGAGTCCCTGTTGTGCTCATTTGGTGTAATTTTAAGAGAGGAAAACAGTATCTCTGATTTGTAGGAAATTCCAGGAAACACCAGTACTCAGACAGCTTGGGTTCATTACCTTTGTAAACACAGACTTATCTGCTACTGTAATGCTGTGACAGAGAACAGAGAGCATATCCTGATATTAAAGGGTTTCAGCCCAGCCCTGTTATCAAAGTTACTGACATTATGTTGTGTGACCATCTATTATGAATTAGAGTGTGATAAAAGGGGTACATTACCCTGGAATTTATTACCGTCTCCTCAATGGCATGGGAACAGGTTTTATGATTAATTTGTTGAAAAAGTTCTGTTCCAGCAGGATGAAGGGATAGTTATGTACTAGATGTTTGTCATTTTATATAAATATACAGACTGTGACAATGTCTCTGGACAGCTCTTTCTCTCCTTTGTTGCTCTGATTATGACATCTGCCACAATTGAACACCTGGATGAGTGGGCTTACTTCTAATTGAACATTACAACCTTGGCCTGAAAGCAACTGCTTTTCAGAAATTGGGCAATAATGTATCTTAACTAACACTGTATACTTAAACACTCCTAATAATCAGTCAAAATAAATGGGCTTGCTCTAGAGCAAACTAGTCCTGGGTTTTCTCAGCCAGTTATACTGGTCTGCATTAAATGAAGAATACTTTGTATACCTTACCCAGTCTTTTAGTTAGCTGAAGGATTTATACATTCAGGTGGGTATAGATGCTGTGTACCATATTAAAAGTCAAAACACTGTGCTTTTACCTTTAGGAGAGTTTAGCATCAGCCCATTAAATTCAGCATAGGGCTTCTATGTCCTCTCTCTTAGTGTGTGTACTCAGGAAACAGCAGGACTGTGAGTCATAGGGTTTACTCCCACAGGAGAATGTTCCAAAAATGAAAGAATGAATACAGCAGAGGCGTAGGGGTGATTTTTCCCTTTCATTTGTCTTGCAAGAGTCTGAGAATGTCTGTCTAAAGTATGTATGATTTGTAGTTAAACTGCAGTTAAACAGTGTATGCTATTAATGTGTGCACTTGACTGTGAACTAGAATTTCATATATAAATAAAACACACTTACACAGTGGCACGAAAAGTATGTGAAATTTGCAATTACCTGCTTTTCTGCATTAATTGGTCATAAAACGTGATCTGAACTACATGTAAGTCCCTATTATAGACAAACACAGTGTGCTTAACCTAATACCACACAAACAGGTATAATATTTCATGTCTTTATTGGACACATACATTAACATTCACAGTGCTGTTGGAAAAAGTAGCCGAATCCTTGGATTTAATAACTTGTAGAACCTTGTTTGGCAGCAATAACCTTCAACAACCATTTCTGTAGCTGTGTATCAGACCTGCACAACGTTGAGGAGTATTTTGGACCATTCTTCCGTACAGAACTACTTCAGCTCAGCCATATTCTTAGGATAGGTTTGAACAGCTCTCTTGAGGTCATTCCACAGCATCGGGTATGGACTAGGCCACTTCAAAAAGTGGATTTTCTTTTTTAAAGCCATTCTGTAGTAGATTTACTCCGATGTTTAGGGTAAATGTCCTACTGCATAACCCAACTTCTACTAAGCTTCAGCTGGCGGACAGCCACTCTGACATTATTCTGTAGAATACCTTGATAAAATTCTTTTTCCCCTCAATGATGGCAAATGGTCCAGGCCCCGAAGCAGCAAAGTCGCCCCAAAACATAATGCTCCCACCACCATACTTCACCGTTGTGATGATGTTTACATGTTGGTATGCAGAAAAAAATTTAAATGCAGAAATATATATATATATATATAGGTGTATGCGGGGACAGATTATTTTAGCCTTGTAGGCTGATGCACTGTGCTCTGCAGTCCTGTCAGTGTTATGTAACACTCACCATCAGAAAGGCAATGATTCAGCAGTTGCTTTATTGGCAGGATTAGTTTTCTAAAATAATACTGTCTTCCTGTCTGTGTGAGAAATATACTGTACAGAATGAATAGTCATGTGTGTCAATCGGATTAATGTGAATTGTGTTTTCTTTTGTTTCAGGTTCACTTTCCTGATGTGGAGAGAGTGGAATGGCTCAATAAGGTGTGTGGCAATACTAGGTACACCTGTGTGTGTGTGTGTGTGTGTGTGTGTGTGTGTGTGTGTGTGTGTACCTGTGAAGGTGATAAAAGCTGTGCTTGAAAACAAATATGCATGTGTGTAGGGGTGTAAGAAAATATCCAATATCGAGATATTATGTTTGGTGATACTGTATCGATTCTCAAAAACACAGTATCGGTACACAGATTCCTGGCAGACAGTGAATCATTGTGTATTGTGTTTAAACCTCTGACCACTAGATGGTGGTGCTGTAATCCATTTTTAGCTCCACTTCAACATTAACAAGCAGCACAAGGGCGCAATGCTATTTTAAGCATTGGCAAACCTGTTTCTATAGTCGTGTGTTTTAATAGTAGGATTTGAAAAAAAACGCAATATATCACTTTGCTTGCAGTATTGCAGTATATCGCAATATATTGAATCGTGACCATTGTGTCACGATACGTATTGTATCGCCAGGTTCTTGCCAATACACAGCCCTACATGTGTGCATGTTTTCTGCTGGTCTGACATAAATAGCTCTAAAACTGGATCTTTAATAGCTAGTCTGTTGCAAAATGTCCCTAGGTACCTTAGCAATTCCAGCAGGATCGCAGATCATGCACACTTTGCAGAAGATGTCTGTTTGTCTATAGTGCAAACAACTTAAAGCAGGCCATATACTTGTGACACATTTTTAAAAGTACATTCACTGTTCATAGTTCTGAAATTGTCTTCTTCCATTGGTTAAATGCACAGCTGAATAAATGGTAAGGCACACTGACTCACTCATGACTCTCTTAACATATTTCTTCCCCCCTCTCTCTCTCACTGTCTTTCTATTTCTCATATTCAGACAGTGCAGCAGATGTGGCCGTATATCTGCCAGTTTGTGGATAAACTTTTCCGTGAGACCATTGAGCCAGCCGTTAAAGGAGCAAACTCTCACCTCAGCTCCTTCTGCTTTTCCAAGATAGACATGGGGGACAAGGTCCATACACACACAGATACACATGAAAAAAACAAGCTAGACAAGAGTAATAACATTTTGGTTTTGGACTAGTAGCAGGGTATCCTTTCATAAGTTTTATAAAATTAAAAATTTATATTTTTAATTAAAAATTATAAAAATAAAATTTATAAAAACAAATCAGTGTTTCTCATGTTTTTTTATTTATATTAATTTACTATAGTCTTCTATTAATATTATTAAGCAGTCCAATGCAGATTATGTAATAATTATACAAATAGTGCAAATGCTAGATGCACTAAAAGTTTAGATTCACTGTCTTCACCTGGTGCAGTAGTTATGGACTGATCATTTATGTTTCTTTTATTCTGTCTCTCTAGCCTCTTAGAGTAAACGGCGTGAAAGTGTACACAGAGAATGTAGACAAACGACAGATAATAATGGATCTACAAATCAGGTGATGCGCATGTATATGATCATTGTACTATACTTCTTGGCGGTTGCTTTTATAAAACCGGAATTTCAACTCTGTCATGTAGAGAGCAGTTTGGAATATTTCAGCAGTAGACTGCTGCAGAGGCCTTTATTATTGGAAAAAAACATAATACGTGAGCTGTTCTTGGAATGACTGCAATGCTGTGCCTGCTTTATTTCACCCTGTTTAAGACAGTTATCTTTAAAGGGTTTGTGCTGCTACAGATTTGACTCCAATTAGAAACATACCAAATGCCAGTCAGACCAGTCAGCTGGTCTTTAAACAGATGATTTGTTTATATGAAAACCTACAATTACACTGACCCTGTGCTATAAATGTGCTATATTTTGTTTGTGTGTTTGTGTAGCTTTATAGGGAACACCGAGATTGATGTGGAAATTAAGAAATACTACTGCAAAGCCGGCATCAAGAGCATACAGGTAAAAAGATGAATGCGGCTTATGTGTGTAAATGAAGTACTCTACAGTAAAGCAGGCAGCAGTGAGCTCTCTGTATGTCTAACTTTTTTTTTAATGATTTCATAAGAGTGCCCATTGGTAACGATCTGGGTGACCTGCAAATCAGTAGCCTCAGTTGTGAGTGAGTGAGTGAGTGAGTGTGTGAGTGTGCCTATGTAAATTCTCTATATTGATCAGGATTTTTCAACAGTTAACTGCTGAGAGGGTGAAGTTCTTCCATAAGTAAGCTAATGTTGGTTGTATAAGAGTTGAAAAGACAGACACCTGTTTCTGCACACAGACTGACTATTAGCCTCAAAAGCCTGTTCATATTCCTGAAGTCTACTAATATTCTGGACTTGAACCTACAGCCAGTTCAGAAGTTCCTTATGTTTTGGAACAGTCCTATTATATTTTATATTAGTGAGTGTAGTTACATGCATAATAATCTTTAAAAATATTTCTGGGCCTTAATCCAATCTAAAATATCTGATTACATGACTACTTGCATAATCACATAACTGCTGAAGTCTGATTATCTTATAAAGAGTAATTGGGTTTTTTAATTTTTTTTTTTGCATGTACACCCTTACTCAGATGTCTTTTAATTTCTCTGCCTGTGCGTGTGTGAGAACAGTCTGGCACAGGAAAACAGCAAACAGCATTTAATACAGCACCCGCAAGATGGCAACAAAACACTTTTGGACCGAAGCTAAATCAATGTAGATTTAATTTAAAAAAAAAGCTGTGGCACGAAGTTTAAGTTTTACATTGTATTTACATCACATCTTATTCTTTATTGCCTAATTACAACAAGTTTGTTACCTAGTTGCAAAGAAAGAAATCCGATTCTGGATCTAATTACTATTAGTTGTACATATACTGAAAAACTGCACTTATTTATTTTCTGGATGTAAACACACAAGTACTTTTGATACCGGTGCAATGGTTTAGTTTTGATGAGGGAGAAAAAAAATAGCTAGCTTTGATATGCTATGGTTATGCTATGATTTTAGTATTTAGCTAAGTGGGGCTGTTTTTTCCTGCAGTTTGTTCAGTTTTTTTAAATTCTGGTGCTTATATCAAGTAAAATAAGCTTAAATTAGACACACACTGTAGCATCAGAGAGACTTCTTTTTTCCCCACTGCTTTTCACTGCCTTTTCCAAATTTCAGAGGTAAACATGATTTTTCAGCCATTTACACTGTGAAATGCTCCATTCTGGAGAAACTTAAAATTAAGATTTTTTAACAGCTGTTATAGGTACATGATAGTTACAAGATTTCTTATTCATAATTTTTATGAATTCATTGTATGTTGCTAAAACATGGTTTTACAGTAATTGACAGATAAAATTGACAGATAAATGCAGGCTTTTAAAAGCCAAAATATTTCACAAGAAAAACAAATTGCTTTATCACAACGTTTGCTACTACTAGGCAAGCATTGTAATCAGAAGTTAGATCACTGTAGAATAGAGAAGTATGACACAACTTGTACAGAGAAGAAAACATTGGGCCTCATTCTCCAAAATCTAAGTTTCTTAAAGAGTCCCTCAGAGGAAATCTGCATCAGATTTACACATCTTAAACTGCAGAACTGTTTACATCTTTGTACTCTTATGTGTGTGTAGATTCTATTTCTTATTTATGAACAAGTCCCAAACAAGAAAACATTGGTGAATGGCAGAATCTTCTTGAAAAATGCGTAGATGGGTTTTAAGAAGACATTTCCTCTTGAGAACGACCAATGAATGAGACCCTCTGTTCTGTCAGTCAGCTCAATGCAAAGATGATCTTATGTAATTATGTAAATGTAATTTGAAATTGTTTTTGTTTTTTTTTAGCTACATGGAGTGCTGAGAGTCATTATGGAGCCATTACTAGGAGACATGCCTCTGATTGGAGCACTCTCTGTCTTCTTCCTCAAAAAACCTGTAAGCCATATGCATACACATATGCACAAGCACCTTACCAATTTTCTAAATAGCAACCTTCTTTTGTGACCTTACCTTTTAAATGAAATGCAATTATCCCAATCAGCCACAGCACATTTGGTGTTCAAAGTTTGCCTCTTTAGTCTTGCACTGGAGCTATAAGACTTAACCCGTGTATGTTTCGTTTTCTGTTGAAGTGTAAAGTCTTTAAATCGTCCATGTAACTATTCTGCCCTATCAGTTTTCAGCTGTATCGTTCGAATCAATTAACTGATTATCTAAAGCAGTTGTGGAGAAGCAGGGTAAGCAGTACATGATGCTTTACTGTGGTTTTGAGGTTTAATCTTGTGTAAGTTTTTTTTATCTAGATCTAACTATACAGCCTGCATATATATACTATATCTCACAGAAGTCAGTACACCCCTCACATTTTTGTAAATATTTTTTTTTACCTTTTTGATGGGACAACACTGAATATATGACACGTTGATACAATGTAAAGTAGTCAGTGTACAGCTTGTATAACAGTGTGAAGTTGCTGTGCCCTCAAAATAACTCTACACACCATTAATGTCTAAACCGCTGGCAGCAGAGGTGAGTACATCTCTAAGTGAAGATGGCCAAATTGTGCCCGGTGTCATGTGACTCGTTAGTGTTACTAGTTCTCAGGTGTGACAGTAGAGCAGGTGTGTTCATTTTTGGTGCTATCACTCACACACTCTCTTATACTGATCACTGGAAGTTTAACATGGCACCTCATGGCAAATAACTCTCTGAGGATCTGAAAAAATAATTGTAATGATGGCCTAGGCTATAAGAAGATTGCTAACACCCTGTAACTGCGCTGCAGCACAGTGGCCGAGATCACACAGTGGCTTAACAGGACAGGTTCCACTCAGAACAGGCCTTGCCATGGTCGACCAAAGAAGTTGAGTGCACATGCTTAGCATCATATCCAGAGGTGGGCAGAAGTTAAAAAGGTTGGGGGTCAGCCTGTCAGTGCTCAGACCATACGTCGCACACTGTTTTAAATTGGTCTGGACATCTGTCATCCCAGAAGGAATCCTCTTCTAAAGATAATGCACAAGAAAGTCTGCAAACAGTTTGCTGAAGACAAGCAGACTAAGGACATGGATTGCTGGAACCATGTCCTGTGGTCTGATGAGACCAAGATTAACTTATTTGGTTCAAATGGTGTAAAGCCTGTGTGGTGGCAACTAAGTAAGGAGTACAAAGATAAGTGTGTCTTGCCTACAGTCAAGCATGGTGGTGGAAGTGTCATGGTTTAGGGCTGCATGAGTGCTGCTGGCTGTAGATTGGAGCTACAATTCATTGAGGGAACCATGAATGCCAACATATACTCTGACATACTGAAGCAGAGCATAATTCCCTTCCTTCGGAAACTGGGTCACAGGGCAGTATTCAACATGATAACTACCCTAAACAAGCCTTGTTTAAGAAACTGAGGGCAAAGGTGCTGGACTGGCCAAGCACTGAGCATCTGTGGGGCATTCTCAAACGGAAGGTGGAGGAGCGCAAGGTCTGTCTTGGGCACATTTTACCAAGATTACCACCAGCTAGAGACCAAGTAAAACTGTCATTCCTTATTATGTCTTCTATTAAAGTGGTGGTTCATTTGAAGTATATGCAGGAGCTGCAAGGCAAAACTAATGTATATGCAAAGTTAGTTTAGTGTCAATAACAGCCATCATCCATTGATCATCATTAAACCAAAAAATATGTAAATTAAATAAATCATCACAAAAGTTTTTATTTTAGACAAGCTACATTATGTACAGGTGTAAAAGAGAGGTTTGAGACTTTGTAAACGTAGAGAGAAAAACAAAGTGGAAAACCAAAAATGTGTTAAAATATGATCTGACCAATATTTGAGAAAGATGACTAAACATTTTGTGAATAGTTGGAAATTGTGAATGGGCAGATTTTAGGCCTTGCAGAGGTTCTCCAGCAGTTTGACAGTCCTTTGTTTCTGAGAGACTTCTGGGTATGTCATTATCTGAACTGAATGACAGGAATGGGGAGTACACAGTAAAAGTACTGCAATTAATTACATGTTGGTATGCCTGGATTCAGCACACATGCCTCTAGCTAATTCTTTACCCTGGCATTTGTTATTAGCACGTTGACCTTATGCTGTATTTTGGACCCAAAAGGCTGTATACACACACATAATTCTTAAATTAAGTAGTCCGAGCCGTCATGAGTATTGAGGTTCGTTTTATTGTGTAATTGAAAAAGCTTGTCTGTTTTCTCATATGCTCCACAAATAAAAAAAGCAAAGTAGGCACTAGGCCTAAATCCCACCTCATTCCAGCTTTAAAATTATTTGGAATAAAATGGCTGAATTGTTTTTCAGTCCCACTCCTCTTGCCTACGTTACATTTTGTGACATGACTGACCCATCCTACATTCTTTACAGTTGAGTAGCAATAACAGTACAGTGGTTACAAAACAATATGCAGTAGGAACAGTGGCTCTTCCTTCTTTAGTTTGTAATCCTTGAAGTCTTATTGTTGCTGAATAACAAAAAAAGTTATTTCTCATTCGTAGCTCAGTAAAACAAACATAAAATCCTTCAAAAATGAGTAAAAGATTGTTTTATCATAGGAATTTGGCATGGTGTTGCAGGCTTGTTTTAGGAATAACTTTTGGTGTTGTTTGGTTTTCTAGACAATTTGACATCAAATGTCAAATTAATTCATTGTGTAACCTGCAGTGTAACTAAATATGTGATTATGTTGTGTTAAATCGTATAGCAAAATGTATGTAACAACTCTTAACTTCCAAGGGATTATTTGAGGATCGAGTGATTCATTATTTGTACCTATTCTGGTCGCTCATTACACGGTCTGTAAGTGTATTTTTTTTGTTCTAGCACATGTTTATTGTACTGAAGCTTAAGATGAGCTTTATAGTATTTAAATAGGCTGGCTACGAACAGAAAAAACAGTGCATGAGTTCCTCACTGCATAGATTCAAAACCTTTTCTGGATTCTTTTGCCTGAGCATTTCACCTTATCTAAACTCTAGGTTAAATCCATTTCTCTACTTTGCCATGCCTAATCCACTAGATGAAGGGCTTCCTAATTACCTGATGAACTGGATCAGGTGTGTTTGGGCAGGGAAAACTTGAAACTGGGCAGGACTGAAACGCTTTTACATACAATACAGTCTGGTAACTGCTCCAGTTACCACAAAGATAACCAAAAGTAAATATTTTAGTTTATATTGATTAGATCCCATTGTTAAATTATGGTGTGTATGTTTGTGAACACTTATGGTGACTTCACATTTGGCTCTGTTGTCTTGATTAAAATTAAGCATTGTGTGATCCATAGTGGACTCTGTTATAACAAGTGACAGTGCTGCCAAACAAATTCTAGTGTGCTGAGAAAGCCCCAGTTGGCCATAATAAATGTAAACTCACCTCATCACAATTTGTAGCAAATAATGTATTGTTTTCAAGCCCAGGCCAATGTTAATTTTCTTTTTTGTCCTCTCTGGGGCCTTCCTGTAATAGCATTCCCTCTGTGCTGTCTCTGCGGAAACAGTTCAACTGTTGAGAGCATGACCATGTTTGGTGAAGAATGCATGTCATGTTTTCTCTGGTGTGTGTGTGTGTGTGTGTGTGTGTGTGTGTGTGTGTGTGTTTGTTTGTAATAGTTTCATCCCTGTCCTCAGGGTAGGGTGGATACTTGCTATTTAACACAACGATAAGGATGAGACAGTACTGCAGTGTTTGTGTGTGTGTGTGTGTGAGAGAGAGAGAGAGAGAGAGAGAGAGTGAAGTGCAGTGGTTGGCTTCAGAAACACAGAGTTACATCAAACGCAGTCTTGGAGTCAACACTAGTTTGTACAGTGCTTAATACTTAACCAGGGTGTAGCAGCATTTTTCTGTGATTGTTAGGGATTTAAAAAGCTTAATTATGCTGTGTATTTTAGGCGTGTGATGAAAATTATAACTGTTGTTTCACAATTTTTCAATTACATGGGAGCTGGGAGACAAGGTGTGAGGTGTTGATTGGCAGATGATGTTGGTGTTTAACCATTGCATTAAATAGCATTATTTAGTAGAATGTCCTACCATGCATTGTCCATCATGCATTGTCACACATCAGCAATGCACATTGTCAGTTTGCACTGCAATATCACAGACATTTGTGATGGTCAGCTATATGTCTTTAACCTTTTTTGGATGTAGCCAAGTTAGTTAAAAAGAACAGAGAAACAAAGTAGAAATTAAGAGGCCTTTTATATTTTGTAATTTGCTTTTCTTGGTCTGCACCAGAGCAGATGATGTTAAAAAACATGGTTTATTTTTAGTTAATGCTAATACATTTGACAAACTAAAATATGTAAACAAAGGTCAACTCGACAAAAAAGATTTTCGGGCATACAAGGGACATAAAAGGGACTGTATGGTGAGAAAGTGCTCAAGAAACAAGCAAAAAAAATTACAATAGGGACTGTTTACATCTTGCATTAACATACGTTTTAGGTGATAAGAAAACATTGGTATTTCTGTTGACCCCATAGATGGCCAGGTGTAAACATCCCCTTGACACATTGCGATTGGATCATGATTGAATCACTTTTTAAAAGTACAGTGTCTCTCATCTGATCACATTGAGACATTACAACCCAAACATAAGACATGTTAATGGTTTAGTTCAATTACATATCTAACCCCAAAACAGTACAGTTTGTAAAATGCTAATGAAAACAGAAAGCAGTGATTATATTGTTTGCCCTGTATTAAAATAAAAGTGGGGCAAAAAAAATACCTTACCATCATTGGATTTTTTATTTATTTATTTTTTTTCAAATATATGCTCATTTCAATTTTGATGTCTACAACATGAGTGTTTCAAGAATGTTTGGACGGGAGCTAGTAGCACAGTGGTAAACATCCCCTTCTACAGTAACAGAGCTTACTAAATGTCATGGCATCTGCATATACTAATAGATCCAGTTTTGAAAGTTAAATTATGCAAGATTTCAGGTCCTTCGCTGTTGCATTTTTGCACACTTTTTAGTCAGAGACACGTCTGGACTTCAGGCAGGCTATTCTAGCACCCACATGCTCAATTATGCGGTCATGTTGTGACACATTAAGAATGTTTCTCAGAAAAGTCTAAAGGTGTTTCTGAACGTCATTGGCATGTGACTTCCACTGAGAATAGTACAGTCTTACTTTGCATTTTCAGATGCAGTGATGGACAAATTGTAGTGACAACTGTTTGTCAAATTGCTGTCATGATCACAGAATCACGCCGTCTTCATGATCTTAATTAAATGTAGGTGAAATACCTAAAATGCATGATATTTATACTGTGGAATATTTTTCTATCTTTTTTTTTTTCTTTTTTTTTTTTGATGCATTTTTGAAAACAGCAGTGAGGACTAGGCCTTGCCTGGATGCTCCTTTTGATATACAAGTATAATTGCATCATCTGTTTACGAACCACAAATATATATATTATATTCTGTTCTATACTGGTCTGAATTTCTTTTAACTGGTGTCTCCGAAGTCTCCAAATCAGCCCTCCCCACAGCCTGGAGACCTGTGTACTACTTTTCCAGACATGGAAAACAAATGGGAAATGAGATTACTCAAAAAGACTTAGAGCTGATGCTCATGGAAAATCATGGGCTGTTTTTACAGTAGGTTCTTCTGTAATTACTAAAGCATTTGCTGATGATCAAAATATATCTGTTATGCCAGAGGATGCTTTGTTGAGTTGTCAGTGTTGTCAGCCTCAGATATTACTGTTTACTACTGCTATACAAGGCAGAGGTGTATAAACCCCAGAGAGCTTTGATTGCTTGCTAGTGAACCTTTTAGGTACACCAGTAGTCTACAGGGATATATTAATATTTAAATGTTTATAGTGGGATAACTCATAAATTTATGCAAAAATGACAATAGTTGTCTTGTCCGCTGGTGTCATGCATGGCAGCTGTGCAAGACACACTGCTTTCTCAGTGACCACCCAGCTAAATATAGCAGCAATCACATGATCAGGTACAGACTTGATGCCACAATAACAGGACTGATAAAGGACTGAGATAGATACAAATAGACCGACAAAGCTGAGGAATTGAAAATTTGATGATTTTTGTAATAACTGTATTTCAATAAATGTTGCCTCTGCAAACAGTTATCTCAAAAATAAGGAACATCAATGTTTCAAAAAATACTAAATGGGTGGTTAGATTATTTTAGATAAGTAAAATACAAAGGTTTTTGTTTTGGGAGAATACTACAAAAATTGTTGCATGTTAGTTCATGATTAAAGTCCCTGTCCTTGTATTTTCAAGATTCTCTTTTAACTATCATCTATAGTTTTTAACTGGCAGAGAAAAGCAATGTTCTTTTATGGGAAGAGATTTCTCTGTTAAATTGCAGGATGAAATTTGGCCTGTTTTATGTCAGCTAGCAAAACGTTAGTCACCTAACTCGATAAAGTGAATGCGTTTCAACAATCATGAGGATTGGATCGGATTGGTGGTCTGGATCCTGTCAAGATTCTTTTTAACAGTTGTTTTACACCAAGGGTCAGCATCTTATTCATTTTAATTGGTCCTAAACAAAGACGGATTTTTGTGGTCACCATTATTTAACCATTATTTAATAGTATTTAACCAACTATTTAACTACGATCAGACTGTTTTAATATATAAATATATTTTGAATGTACCATTAATGAATATGTACTCTGTGGCGTATGTTTAGTATTAAAATCTGTATAGAGGGGCTTTAAAAATGGTGAGATACTGTATTCTACTAAAGCAGCAGAACATGAGAGTTGCACAAGCCAATGACTGTCAAAGCTTGCTCATCAAGTGTAGTTGAAGAACATATTCAAAACATTTCAAATATACATACATGGATCAGAGTTAAAAACACATTTTAACACATTTTTTGTGCTACCCTAGAGTGACCCTATACCTTAATGAATTTTTGTCACTACCAAAACAATCATACAACAGCTTAGCATCAATATTATGTTACTAGCATTCAGCAGATAGATATTTTTCTACTGTTGTACAAAAAGTTTACTATACCAGACTGTTTTTGCACAGCCATACAGTAGCTCACATTCCATCTAGTGTATTATACTTTATTTTTCTTATTGTATCCATGCATGCTCTCTGCCTAGCAGTGTGTATCGGCCCAGTATGTTCATTATCAATAAACATTTATCATGTTTTTCCTTCTCCAAAGCTAATTCTAGTCATGAGCTCTTTATGAAGCAATTTATATGTTAGACCAGTAGTGCAGGGGCAACACAGGCTCAGCTGAACTCAGTGGCCAGGACCTAAAAACTACATTATAGTATTTTGTCTGACTGCACTCTGCAAAGGCCTAAAGGAAACCTATGCAAGCATAAGAACAACATGCATCCGCCACACAGAAAGGACCCTTGGTCACCCATCTGGAGAATTCTTGAAGTCTGTAGTTGCTGATCGGGCTTTCATTGAAGGGCATTTCTGTTTGTATCTTTGAATGATTATTTATTAATGAATGAAAGTAAGTGGAAGTGTTTGGAGGACAGGGGGGAAAAAAAAAAAAAAAAAAAAAAAAATATATATATATATATATATATATATATATATATATATATATATATATATATATATATATATATATATATATATATATATATATATATATATAATTTTTTTTTCCCCTGTCCTGCAAACACTGTTTATTTATATATATATATATATATATATATATATATATATATATATATATATATATATATATATATATATATATATATATATATTCTATATACATAATACAGAAAGTCTGTATTATCTGTTTTCAGATGTTGGATATTAACTGGACTGGTCTGACAAACATGCTGGACATCCCAGGACTGAAGTGAGTAACACACTATATATATACTGCATCTATAATATCTGTGGTATCATTTGCTTCTTTTTAGGTTGCCATTCTTGTTCATTTATTAATTTTAAGTAAATATAAACCTGTTCATTCGAGTGCCATGTGTCTTAGTTACGCCCATTGCCACTGGAACACCCTGAGGCAGAAACAGGATGTACACTGAGCATATGGAGCATATGAGCATTTTGTTTTGTACAGCTGATGACATATATTACTAAAGAGGACTGTGTCTCCTTTATCCACAACTGAATGTGAATTCTTTTTTATTTATTGAGTTGATTCAGTTAAAGTTGTGTCTGTGCTTGTGTGTGTCATAACAAAAAGAAATGTAGTCTGCTTTTATTTTATTACACCATTTAATGATGAAAGCATTTCATGACAAATAGAAATCAATTCTATTTATAAATTAATTTTTGATCAAAAAATGTGGCACATACAAATTAGAGTGCTGTTTAGACTGCACAACAATTTGATAGTGGTCAAATCTGATTAACTTGTTCCAGCGTAACACACACTAACATGTTAGCACCAGGTTAATGTAATTTCCATGCTGAGAATGAGCCACCACCCAAATAATATCTAATGATTCTAATTAGTGATACATTAATGCTTATTTTTTTCCCCAGACTGACTACAAGTACATATTTTAGTACTTGTCGCTACAGTCTGATACCACAACCAATTACCTACTTAGACTGAAGTAGTTGTTAATGTAAACGAGCACAATCTACCTTAAAAACTAACTCATTTAAATCTTGCTAATTTATATGACATACATTAGCTAGCTATGGACATATTAAGTGGCAAATGGTACAAGACTCTCCATAGAGTGTCTAGCAGTATGAGACTACCCTGGACTTAGCACCGAAATAGTAAAGAAGAGTGGGTTTTTATCTACATCAGAACAAGCTCTGTGTACTGAGTACTAACCACACTGTGAAAACGAGCTCCTGTGTACTGAAACATTAAATTGTAGGACAGCGCAGTCACCACACTTTTATGTGGTTTGGTTAGGGAAAAAAAAGAACAAATACGTATGTGGGGATGTTTGTTTGTTTAAACAACTACTTAGAACAAGCATCCCATATACCGGTGGAGGGTGGGCTATATTTCTAGCTTTGGGTGGAGATGTGCTGTTGCTGTTTCTGCCTTTTTTTAGTATAAATTGTAGACTAAAAGCTTTGGTTATGAACTAGATCATGGATTTTCTCAAGGGGATTCCTTACATTCCATTACAGTACTTAACAGTTATACAGTTAAAGCGTAAAGTCGCATATGTATGGACTTTTGTAAAAAATACTGACTTTCACCCCCCCCCCTACTGTGTTTTGCTAAACTCGTCTCTCCACCCTTATAAGGGGAATGGACTGTCTTCACCCGTAATTTCACATTGTTATTTTTGCTTTTGTTTTTGATGTGTTGGACAGTACAAAACATAAAGATGTTTAGTTTTTAGGTGTGAAGGTTAGGTTTGTTGTTTTGTGCAGGGGCTAGAAGTGAGTGGGAATACATTGATGTTCATGAGTTCGGTTAGTATTGCATTCATTTAAGAACCTGTGGAAAGACGCACTTCTACGTTCCTAGGTATACTAGTTGCTGAAACAGCTTTTGTGACATGACATACTTTTTAGTTGTTTGTTCAGACACACAAACAAACACCACAGTCTTGAAAATGCTGCTGTCCTTTCGGGCTTATAAGTATCTGCCTTTAGGCAGTCCCACTGAGCGAGGAATCGAATTTCCTCACAAATTATTTGCATTGTGTACCCAAATACCAGCCAGTTGAACACACTCTGGCTGTTGTGGCTCTGTATTAAACCACAAGTGTGTATTTTTTTGTGGGTTTGGTTTGTTTATTTGTTTGTTTGTTTTAGGGCGTTCGCCTGTGTGATGGTCTATGTGGGTGATGGTGTGTTGCTTCCTTTCTACGGGGTTGGTGTGGGGGTTGGGGGGGCATGTTGGGGGAAGGGTGTGGGTAATTGGGGTGGGAGGAGGAGGGGAAGGAGAAAGTCACCCACATACACCACAAAATGCAAGTTTTTTGCCCATAAAAGGTCTACCAGTGGGCTTGTAATGACTGTTGTTTGTTATTGCTTCGATCCTTTGTCTCCCTCCCTCTCTCTCCTTCTTTCGCACGTACATTATAGTCATATAAAGGGCGGTGCCAGTGTGTTGTGGTTTAGGCCTTTAAGCTGTGTACTACTTTTCAGCTCAAGCACATTTGGACGCACCCTCCCAGCCACCTACTGTATGCTCACTCCATCCCTCTGGTGGCCATATAATAGAAATACAACAACCATTATAACAAAAGAAAGTGCTTCTACACCAGCTAAAGTCAAAATTAACATCATATTCTTTGCACAAAAAAATCGTTAGACAAGACATTTAAAGATTAAACAGTGCTTGGTATGATATACGGGCCACAGTAAGCGTTTAACAAAGCGAATAGACATTAACATTAAGATGGCTGTGAATTCAAAGACAAAATGCATGAGGACAATTTGAAAATGCATTTAAATAGCAGGAGACAGAGGGCAGTTAATTATAAATGCAAAAGGAAACAGGGCTGAAAATCTAAATGGCTTTGGGTTAGAAACTAGGGGGTAGGACTTTTACCTGTTTCTGCTGTTCAAATATATGCATTTGTAAACAGGGAGTATTCAAATGTCCAAACAAGAAAATATTTTATAAAAAAGAAAATAAGAAGAAGGAGGACACAGAAAGTTTAATATCGTTTGTTGCTTTGCAGCTAACATAAAAGGTGATTCCACACCTGATTATTTAGTGGATTTCTTCATTAGTGTTTGTGATTTAAGAACATACATTTCACCTACAGAACGATAACACTGTATGATAATTGGTACCTAAACTGTACCAATTTCACCAGTCCTGTACGGATATTACAAGTGCAGTTTAAGCAAAGCAAGCAGTGAGGACGATGAAGGTGTAAAATTTCTGAATTCTATGCATGAGAAGCACATTTCATTACCCTTGGGCCAAGCAGATTGTTTCAAGTTGAAGATTCAGGACACTGATGTATTGAAATATATTAGGTATACACAAAATATACAGAAAATATACAGGGTTCTATGTAAGGAACTCTCTACTATGTATGAATATATTAGGCCAAAGATACTCCAAGTGAGAGGGATAAAAAAAAAACCCCTGTACATTTAAAGTGACTCAGTGATGTGATATATAAGACTGTGTCACTGTCAAAAGGTATTGGGATGGGACTTGCAGCTTCACCGCTTGTTCAGAAACCTTTATGGACTATAGGTAGAAATTGTTCATTAGCCTGGATGCAACAATATCTTCTGTCAGATGGTGTTACGGTGAACAGCCCATGTGCCACATGTGACTACTGTCTGGATCTTTTGGAATTTCTTCAGGCAACAAGACTGGTAGATGTAAGGCTTTAAATCTGTTAAATATGATGGATTCATATACTTACTACCCTCCTGAGGGTCTTGCAGGTGCAGGTGGTGCAGCTGTTATACAAGATAGGGTTTTCTGTGATGCAGCATCAGAGTTTGTGCTCTGTGGTGCATCTATGGAAGGAGGAGGCAGCCAAGTTTCCTGAGCTGTTACAGAAAAAAAGAGGTGCTGACGGGTAGATGTTTCTGTTTGAAATGTGGCACAAAGTGTTTTATCATGCATTAAGCTTACACCCATGCTATACTGAGCCAAAATAAATGCTGAGAAGAAAGATTAGAAGTAAACAGAATTATTGTGTTCATAATATACTGCATCTGGAAAGTATTCATAGTGCTTCACTTTTTCCACATTTTGTTATGTTACAGCCTTATTCCAGAAGGGGTTAAATTATTTTTTTCCCCCTCAAAATTCTACACCCCATACTACCCCATAATGGCAAACTGAAAAAAAGTTAAAATAAACAAAAAAATATCACATGTACATAAGTATTCGCAGCCTTTGCTTAGTACTTTGTTGAAGCAATTACAGCCTCAAGTCTTTTGGAGTATGATGCTATAAGCTTGACGCACCTATTTTTGGGCAGTTTCTCCCATTCCTCTTTGCAGAACCTCTCAAGCTCCATTAGGCTGGATGGGCAGCGTCAGTACACAACCATTTTTAGATCCAGAGATGTTCAGTCTGGTTCAAGTCTGGGCTCTGGCTGGGACACTCAAGAACATTCACAGAGTTGTCCCGAAGCCACTCCTTATCTTGTTATTTTTGGTTTGTGTGCTTAGTGTAATTGTCCTGTTGGAAGAACCTTCGCTGAGGTCCAGAGCACTCTAAAGCACGTTTTCTTCAGGGATGTCTCTATGCATTACTGCATTAATCTTTCCTTCGACCCTGACTAGACTTCCAGGTCCTACTGCAAAAAAACAACCCCACAGCACAATGCTGCCACCATCATGCTTTACTGTAGGGGTGGTATTGGCCAGATGCTGAATGGTGCCTGGTTTCCTCCAGTCATGATGCTTGAAATTTAGGCCAAGTTTAATCTTTGTTTCATCAGACCAGAGAATTTTATTTCTCATGGTCTGAGAGTCCTGCAGGTGCTTTTTGGCACTCTTGTGCCTTTTACCAAGGAGTGGCTTCTGTCTGGCCACAGTGCTGCATAAATGGTTGTCATCCTGGAAGGGTCCCCGGAGTGACCCTTGGGTTCTTGGACACCTCCCTGACAAAGGCCCTTCTACCCTGATTAATCAGATTGCCCGGGCAGCCAGCTATAGGAAGAGTTATGGATGATGGAGGCCACTGTGCAATTTGGACCTTCAATCCTGTACTTTCTATACCCTTCCCCAGATCTGTGCCTCATTACAATCCTGTCTCAGAATCTACAGAAAATTCCTTGGACTTCATGGCTTGGTTTGTGCTTTGACATGCTCTGTCAACCTTGGGACCTTATATAGACAGGTGTGTGCCTTTTCAAATCATGTCCAATCAACTGGATTTACCACAGGTGGACTCCAATCAAGTTGTTGAAATAACTGAAGGATGATCAGTGGAAACAGGATGCATCTGAGCACAGTTTGGCAAAGGCTGTGAATACTTTTGTACATGTGATTTATTCATTTATTTCCTTTTTAAAAATAAATTTGCAAACAAATTCAAACTAACTTTTGACTTCACTTTGTCATTATGGAGTATTGTGTGTAGAAGTTTGAGGGGGAAAAATGAATTTAATCCATTGGTCAATGCACCATGAAATCCACAATATGCTCAGTAAGCATATTCAGTTAATTTGTGTTTGTTTGTGTCTTATGCAAATGTTTTAATTTCAGTGCACAATGTGACACAAGTGTTTAACACAGTTTCACCCCCTTTTCACTAAAGTACCTTGATTTGAAGCATGTTATTTTGAATGAAATATTGGAAATTGTTCATAGACAGCTGTCTTGAGGGTGTTTCATTTCACACTGCATGTCAATCAGACTGAGCACTTTAATAAGATGTAAGTCTATTAAAATGTACAATGCGTTGTCCTAACCGAAGACTATAACTGACTATAACTCAGCCATCTGAACAAATGACAAATGACAAGATATAAACGATGAAACACAAGTTCTTCAGATTAGCCTCAAATGTAATTCCTTTTACTGTGCGGCAAAGACTGTTGTTGAAAGTGACAGATTAAAAGTACCTATATGTTACATAATCCATCCAATGTAATGTTGTTTAGCTAACTAATGCGTACAATTAAAGTAGTTTTTCAGATTCAACAAATTGTGGACTAAAAAAAGTCATATTTTGTTATGTTTTTTCTTTCCCTGTCTCTCTCATAGTGGACTGTGTGATGGAGTGATTGAAGATATTATCTGCAGTTACCTGGTGCTGCCCAATAAAATAACCATCCCACTAGTGGAAGAAACACAAATGGCAAAACTGCGCTTCCCTATACCTAAGGCATGAATTCACTTTTACTGTCTTTACCGTTTCTTTATTCTCTCTAGTCTGTGCTGACTGAAATCAACCATTTAATTAAATGACAATGTGGGGGAAATAGTTGTAGTGTTTTCCACTTATTTTTTACTTCAGAAAAGAGAGCTTCCATTACAATCACAGAAATCGAATTGCTGCATAACTAAGGATTTGTACACTTCATTTAAATGTGTTTGAGTGTTTGTGTTGTTCATTTACAGGGTGTTTTGCGGGTGCATTTTCTCGAGGCACAGGACCTGCTTGCTAAGGACAAGTTTCTGGGTGGTCTGATTAAAGGGAAATCTGACCCATATGGGGTTATTAAAGTTGGCAACCATCTCTTCCAGAGCAGAGTTATCAAAGACTGCCTAAACCCTAAATGGAGTGAAGTATATGAGGTTTGTTTTATCAGGTGTCACTTTTTTAAATAAATAATGGGTGGTTATTAAATTGTTATTAAAAAGAATTAAATTGTTACAACTTAAAAAAAACAAATTAAAATTAAAGTTCTTTCAGATTAGACAGTATAGGTTGTAAACTTAACCATTTTGAAGTTAACAAATAAAAAAACAGACAGTGTTAAAAGGGCACACATCAGGAATGGATCATGTGTGGATCATGGATCAGTGCATGTGTACAACCTAGATACAGAAATTGTATGAAAAACATGTTTTAATTATATGATTAGCTTTTTAATGAATTTGATATACTGTTGCTTAGCTTAGGATCCATGCTGGAAGGAGTTTAGAGCTCCAAATAACTGCAAATGGAACATAATTGCTGTAATTGCAAAGTTTGATTGTTCAGTCATTCAGTTTAGCAATTGTTGACTGATTATTATTTAATTTGATCGGTGCACTTTACTGGACTGTCAGTCCCTGTTAAGAGAAGTGGTACAAATGGAAGTGTTCATGTTTATGTGTCTGTGTTTGTCTCAGGCATTTGTGTATGATCAGCCAGACCAGCATCTGGAAATTGAGCTGTTTGATGAAGACCCTGATGAAGATGACTTCTTGGGCAGGTAGTCTTTTTGTCAAACAACACCAGTATTTAAAAAGCAGATATACTGTTTATTAAAATATGTGGGTTTTTTTTCTTTCTTTTTGAAGACTCGCCATTGGTGTTAATGAGTTGCAGAAGGAACAAAAAGTTGATGAGGTAAACAAGTGTTTAATTGTTCAAGTAACTGTTAGTGCTGCATCAAATTTCCAGCCACTAAAAAAAGGTACGGTTACTGGCCAAAAACTTTGACAAGCAGTAATAAATATAAATATATAATTAATTAAAGACCATGCGAATGATTTCAATGTTAGAGAAATTGGTTAATGGTGATTTATAAAAGAAATGTTTATTTCTCACTCTGCTGCTTGTCAGTGCAAGCAGTTTTAAACAGCTTGAGCAGCAGCAGTTATTGGCCCCAAATAAATTGTTTTTTGCCGAAACATTTGCCGAAACATTTATAATGTATAAAGCAATTTATAATGTTTCTTCATGCAATGTATTCAGATGGGATACGACACACAATACAACACACAATAATGTCTCCATTGCTTTTGAAAACATGACTTCCCGCTCGGTATACAGAATACGACAGAAAAGTTCTTTACTAGCATGGGAAAGCCTTAAATGACCAGCTGTTCTTTGTTGTTAATGTTGATTTTGTAGCATGTACTAAACTTATCACAGTATGTAGTCTGTAGTATAAGTAAGCTCTTGTTCAGAATTTTTTCATTGGAATTAGGAATTTTCAATTCGGTCCATCACTATTCACTTTGTACTTGGGGTGCTCTTGTTTATTTACAGCTGTTTATTCATATATTTATATATTTCTTTAGTGGTTTGTGCTGGATGATGTGTCCTCTGGAAAACTGCACCTAAAGCTAGAGTGGCTCACTCCTCTTTCTACATCAGATAAACTGGACCAGGTATTCCTCATATGCACAAACATAACCACATACATCCAGAGCAAACCTCACACAGATATGTACACATATGTATTGGACATGACCAAACTCACTGGCAACTCTGTAAGCATAATGTGTTTGTGTTGCTGGTGTTGAACTATCAGTTTTGTGTACAGATAGTGATCATGTGTCGGTGTGTTGCAGGTGTTGAGCAGTATTAGGGCAGATAAAGGGCAAGCTAATGATGGGCTCTCTTCAGCACTACTAGTAGTACACCTGGACTCAGCTAGGAACTTACCTGTAAGTATAGAGATGCACATATTCTTCTTTTTCCATGTTTCCTTTCTCAGTCTCCACCCTTCTCTCTTTTCCGACTTATTTCATCATGCTTTCCTACATTTTCATTCTATCTACTCTTGTTGGTACCTCTAGTTCTAACTGGTGATGCACTCAATCTGTAAGCTAAATCAGGTAATACTGTAAATACTATATCTTAGACACAGTTGCTCGAAAGATGAAGTGTCATTCCAAAATATTATACACCTCTTACTTTGTTTTTTTAATGAATAAATGTACTTGCAATAATAATTATGACATATCACATTAAGGCAAACTTGTTTGTTTACGGAGATAAAGGGCATAAGAAAATGTCTGTGTGTTTCTGTACTAAATGCAACAGCTTACCAAAATAAAAGACCCCTTAAAAGAAATGACAGGGTGTCAGGAGAATTTTCTTCTACTATTAAGGTGTAGAATGTAGGATGTCTATCAATGAATAATCCACAGCTTCAAATACTTTAGTTAAGTTGAAGAGGGAAACTATCAGATGAACACTCAGTTTTAGCTGATATCTTCAGTTTCGGTATCGTTATAGAGAATTTTGGATTGGTGCGTCTCTAGTTTCAGCTTATTCTTATCGTCATCTATGTTCAGCGTTCATGTTTGCTTTCAGCTTCTTTTCCTTTCTCCTTACCTCTCTTTGACTCTTGTCCACTCCTCCCTTCCTCTTTTTCCCTTTTCTTTCTGTGCACTGTCACACTATTTCCTGTGATGAAGAGTGTGTTTGAGGGTGACTTGAGCAGTGGTTGTTTGAAGGAGCGACGCATTGCAGGTCTGGTGTTCTGTGAGAACACTGCGACCCTCTACAGGACTCTGTTTGTGAGTCTTTCAACTCTGCTTGTGTTTCTTTTGACAGCATGTTGTTGTTGTTGTCAGATCACAATCTTGTATTTCCAAAATGTTAAATTTGTAGGACAGGGAATTAATTTTTAACTCTTAACTTTAAAGTCCATCAATGGAGCAATAATTTAATTTGTGTAATTTCTAATAGTCCACTTGTCATAAAATGGTCACACAAAGTAAAGTAAGTGTTTTCAAATGGTAGAAAAATGTATAGAACCAAGACAAATAGTTACAAGGCTTTGATATGACAGCAATATTATGCATGTTTTTTGAAAGCATCGGTTAATTGTGTTTCCTGATGGCTTCTGCAGGACTTTACCCGCCCTCTTAATTTGTTTTCTGCTTTGCATTCACTGCACCAATTTCACTTTAAATAGAAGTTAATAGAATTGGTGGTATGAGTAGAGCTTGTATGCATGTCAGTTAGGTGCCATTTTGTTCTTTTCTATCTTTGATGAGGAATGCTCTTTTAACATTAACAGAGAAATACTCCAACACTTTTCAGCCAATTTTTTTCATTGCATTGAAAACCATAAGAGAGGAATTATAGGTATAGGAAGTATAAAAGAGTAGGTATAGAATAAAGGAGTGCCTATGAAGAAGCCAAACAAAATACACCCCAGTGGAATGTGTGGTTGCATGCTCAAAAAGAAACCACTGCACATTTTTCTAGGACACTATAACCTGATTGAGGAAATAAAAAAAAAAAAAACAGGTCTATTGACTCATGTGACCATGTGATTTGAGCCAACTTGTAGACAGGTGGTTTACACTTGACGTATTCTGCCGGCTTGTAAATGAACAGCAGTGGAACAGATTAGCTGAACCTGATCGTCTCTTGGTGGGAAAAGGCAAGTGATCTGAAACAATGCTATCAAAATTCCTATAAGTAGTTACAGCACAAGTTAAGGATTTTAAATAGAATTTTGCAGTAGTTTTTAAACCCTACATAAATAACAGACTCTTTAGGTTTTTAGGTATTTAAGATCATGGCACAGTCATGTGAGCACACAGTATATGTGGGCTATATAAGGGCCATGACATTAGTGGTGTAGAGCAGTAGCATATATAGTAGCTTGGCCAAGAGTTTATGGGCAAGTGCATGCTTTTCTTACATTTGGTTTTGTTGTAAATAAACAAAGGTTATACATAAATGCTAAAGACATTTTTGTTCCCATTATAAATGTGTTTTGTAATGTAATGATAATATAATGATTGCTGTTGCTAACAGTTACAGGTGATATTACATGATCACCTGGTCACAGTTATTTGAGATGCTCACAATTATGTGAGAAGATCACAGTTATTTAGAAGTACACAAATTTTCCACAATCAATAGATTTTTGTAACATACAAATTGTAGATTGGGCAGTTTAACTTGAATAAAACAAAACAGTAAATGTGTACATTGAGACATCATGTGGCATATGAAAATAATAAAGTTATAACTTGGTGCTACAACATGTTTATAGGGCAGTGCTGAGTAATGTTGGTGTATTTGTTAGCTGTGCATCTGATTCTAAATTTTTTTGCATGTATGCTGGCAGAATAACTGCTAGCCGGGTTGTTTTTTTGGCTGCTATTTATGCTGTTATGTAACTAGATATTTGTGTGAGTACAAGCATGCACACAGTAGTACATCATTTCAGCATTACAATCAGTATTAACTACTTATGAAACATAGCTATAACACTAGCTGGCTATTCAATTTGGCCACTTTAGTCTTTTGTCTAGTTTAGTGAACTAGAAAGAACAATTACATTGTTAATCACAGTTATTTAAATTAATCATCAGCTGAATGACTTAAAACATATGCAAACATAAAAAAGTGCAGTTTTTATGGTTGTGTTTTGTACAGTCTGCTAAACTGTGAGTTTTATTTTGGGTTTTGTTTTTTTTTTTAAAAATTGATTGCACTGAAATTTCTTTCAATTTGATTGCATGTTGAATGAAACCAGGTTTTCAGTGTTACACACCACTTCACTTTGTTTGATGTTTTTGAAGATGTTGCACACCATTTTAGCCATATTATATACGCAGTTTACTGTTTGTAAACATCACCCTAAAGTGAAGTGTGAGTAAGACTCCTGTTGTGGATTGCCTTTTCTTGTCTTTTCATCCATTATCTACTCTGTTTTCTGATGCTATTATTTTTTCTTTTTTTTGCGAACATCACTAATGAAATACTTCCTTTCCCCTTTAAACATTGTTATGTAACATAGCTTTATTAACATGGTGGGATATAGGGCTGCACGATAAACCATATTTGTATCGTTATTGCGATATATGTTTCTGTTTTACAGAACAGATCAAATGACCTCACACATATAGCGCCAGAGAGACCATCACCAAAAATAAAATTAAACAAAAACTTGTATACCCATGTACTGTGACAATGCTACCTACTTCTTAGCTTTTTGATGCACAAAAAATGAGCTTACTGTTCTTGTACACGTAGCTGTTAGTATTTCATTTGCTTTTATTTTGCACAATAATTAATTGTATTTTTTTATTATAATTTTCTGCAGCCCTAGCAGGAATGTCACACTATGTCTGTCATGGCTTTAAAATGAACAGTTCAACTAGCAATCAAATTTTCATGATTTTCTAGCACAAAATAGGAAGTAAAAAACAATAACATCTACCATGTTGCAAATTTATCCCAGATTGATCATATGTAAAGAAAACTTCAAAATACAGATCTTGCTACAGTGTTTTTAGGGCTAAATGATTTTTTTTCTGACCAATATTTTGAGATTTAGATTAAATTAAATGCAATGATTTTCTATAAATAAATCTCCAGGCCTCTGTATGAGACTTTTACACGGAATTTACTGTGCCAGACTGCCAGTTTACAAACTCTTAAAACTTAAGACAACATTGAATAATGATTACATTTACTCTTGCAATTTGATAATTACACTGTTTCAAATTGTGATTTTTATATAATTGTTCAGAGTTAATAGTTTACCGTTTGTAGTTCAGTTTGCCACATTTTGTGTGTGTTGCATTAAAAATAATGTAAATTAGATTTTTAGTGGAACTGTTCCTTTGACTTTCTTGATTTGGGGGATGAAGTCATCTAATCCATTGTCATATCTTTCATCTTTCATTTTGTGTTTTCAGTGTATGTATTCCAGGGTGGTGTCTTTTGGATGTGTTTTTTGTGGTAACATGGTTTTAACCTTTCCTTGCATGCTCTCTTCTAATTACCCTTCTGCCTGTGTGTGTGTGGGTGTGTGCGCATACACACATATTGTATGGGGTCATCTTCTTCTTCCTGGGGAAAAAGCGCAATCCATTAGAATTCAACCATGCAGGTCTGAAGGAGTCCTCAATCAATAAAGCACTAAAGGTAATGGCACTACTTAGTGATGTGGGCACATTCATCCAAAACACCACACCCAAAAAGCATACCACCTAACATTTAGCAAACACTTAGCAGGAGGTACTAAAAGAAAAGCATTATGTTTACTGTTTTGTTGTCCACATTATCTGTTCCAAAAGCAGTGGGTATGAATTTGATAAATGCTGTTGAGCAGATGGACTGTAGAATTTGAGTCTACATTTTTACCATGTAGCCAAACATAATGTGTTCCCAAAATGTGCTGTAAAGGCATAGACACAGAAACAAAGGTGTAACATTTTAAATGTGCATGTATGTAAAATGAAAAACGTTTGAAACGGACATGAGATGAAAGAAGTTAAAAACATTATAGACTATTTTTAGCTGTAAATTATTTAACTGAAGGCTACAGTTCAGTCTGTATACAGCAAGATAGACTTCATGTGATATAAACATGAACAACTTAGGAGCAGTTTCAATAATGTTTTGTGCTGTGGCTCTGTCTCACCTGTAAGATAAAAGGGCAAGTCACTATGTTACACTTTTGCTTGGTCATATATGCCTTCATAAAAGTTTTCCTCTTCAAACTGCAAAATGCTGATGAGAAAATATTGCCTTGATGATTATGCACACTATTTAGCATTTATTATTGTTTCTTAAATCTCTATATATATGTGGTCAAGTTGAATTAAATAATTCAAATACTTAGGCCAGTTAAAAAACAATATAGTCATTTATAAGTTATTTATCTCAAAGTGTGGGTAAACATGCCCCAAAGGTTCCTGCCACTATGAATGACAAAAGAATAAAAGCATGTTATCAGTTTTTTAGTTTCTGTTTTCACATTTTGTTTAGTGTGATACAAAACAGATTAGAAGATTGAAATTGCAAACCAAATTTACTTTTAACCTGAAAATCTCACACTTTAAAATCATGTATGAGGAATGGGGTCCAGATTTCATGTGATTAATTTGACTAACCAAACCTTCACCTAACTAATCCATGTCATTTTATGCGTGAGAGTGTTTGTAAAAGAGGTGCAAAAAGGCTGTCTCTGACAATTGTTTGGGACTAATCTCCAACATTAAAACCTGCGAAGTATGTTATGCATGAATCCTGTTTGCTAATTTTGTAATATTCTTGAGGACCTACAGATTACTTATTGTTTTTATAGCAATGACAAAAATATGTACATGAGCAGTATGTTTTGCCAACTTTAGAGGTATGTAAGGCATTTAGGTGATAAGAGGACACGTGGTATGTGGTTTTAGTTTTAGGCATATACAGTGTCATAGACACCTTCTTAGTACTGATTGCGTTTTGTGTTTAAATTTAAATGTGGTAATGAATGAAGTCAGTTATTTGAGGGATCATTTGACAGTCATATCTCCAACAAATCAATTTTGAACAGGTGTTGTACGACTTTTCACGTGTCCTGGGTATGCAGGTTTCTTCTGTGCCATTTGCCTACATTCCAAGTTACATATCAAACTATACATCAGTTCTGTCAGTAAAACAAATTGGGAGAAGGCTATTCTAGGTACATTTTTGTGTCTAGAGATACAGTAGGTACAGTGTCTAGACATTAAGCCATGTCCCACACAAGATAAAAAATGAGTAATCGTGATAAAATGTAATTATGATTTGTTTTTGATGTTTTGTTTTTAAAACCTGTTCGTTCAATATATTTATACATCATTTATATATAGAGTATTGTGTTTATATATACAAAATATATTTCAGTTTATTAATGACTGTAATGTTCATTCAATATATTTATACATCATTTATATATAGAGTATTGTGTTTATATATACAAAATATATTTCAGTTTATTAATGACTGTAATGTTTTAACAACATTTGTTTAATGCAGAAGAAAGCTACATAAATCTTGAAATAATAGCATTTGCTTGAAAACTGTATTTAATGACATGATAATCTAGGAAAATTGTGGTTGCCACCTGTTTCTCTCCAGTCTGCCAAAAAGGTCAGCAGCGACCCCAGTCCCTTTGTCCAGTTCAGGGTCGGACATAAGACCTATGAGAGCAAGGTAAGCGTATACACAGTTTAAGGTTAATATAGCATTATGCTTTGTTACTGCCTTATTGTTTGTTATTTTATGATGTTTAAGTCCCAAATAACACATCCAATGTTGAATTAGCAACTTTCTAATATTTGTTCTTCAGGATTTTGGTACAAACTCTTGCCAGCTATAAAAGAAATGCATATGATTTTTAAGGTTAGACGCATATGCATATGAAAGATGCATTTTCTTAAGGGGGTATTTCAGAGATATTATAAATTTGTGCCTGATTAAATCATTAAGATGTAAACTAAAATTATTCTGAGTGGTTTAATGTGAAATGCTCCATTTGCGACATACAGAGTTGTTCATAATAGTGAGTGTAGGAACAGAACATTGAAAAAGTTTAATGCCCTAAAAACCTGCTGCACAGAAAGTATTACAATGAAACGCTAACAGATACTCTGGCTGATGACCAAGACAATGTTTATTGATAGTTTAATGAGTTTTTGGACATTGTTCTTAAACTTGTATATGGGCTTGTCCAATCATGGTGAAGAAATACATATTTTTACTTACATTTAACCATTTTATATGAAATAACTCTTAATGAATGAGGTATGCACACAAAAAAGTCTGATGGAATAAATATGAAGTGAAAGTGCAGAGCTATGCCATCTGCTGGCTTTGCTTGTTTAAATCATTTTTTGGAAAACCCTTATAAAATACCGTTTCTGTCCTTTACTGTCATTAAGTCATATGGAACACAGATGTAGTGTCAGTTATTACCTAATATGGGGGCAATATGGCAATTGTGTTGTACAACTTTTAAAGTGCAGCACCTTCAATTCATTGTTAAATTTTCAACACAAACTGCAGGGTCAGTCTAGCCACTTTTCTAGTGTAATAACTTGAAGTAACTGCTGTAAGTTCCTCAAAACTACATGCATTCATATCAGAATTTTTTCGTTGTTGTTTGTTGTTTTTTTTTTTAATTTTTTTTTTATTAATAGATATTTATTTATTTCATTGTTTGGCTGTCCTTTTCATAGACGCGATATAAAACCAATGAGCCCGTTTGGGAGGAGGCCTTTACATTCCCAATACACAACCCAAGAAGTCAGGAGCTAGAAGTGGAGGTAAGAAAATGCACAAAACTCACACATATACATAGCTATGAAGAACATGCCATTTACTTACATACATTGTTCATGTGTGTTTTTATGTTTGTTTTCCTGTCTCTGTAGGTCAAGGATGAGAGGCATGAGTGCACGCTCGGGACTCTGGTTCTGCCTCTGACTCAGCTGCTGGAGGCTGATAATATGACCCTCAGTCACAGGTTTCCTTTGAAGAGCGCAGGGCCCAGTGCGACACTGAAAATGAAGATGGCACTAAGGGTATGCAAAAATACACACAATCGTACATACGCATGCACATTATACAGTACTTTTCCACAGGTATTCTTGTATTACAGGAACTGGTCACAGAAAAGCAGTCAGTCGTTTAGCCATTTACCCCAGGCCATTTTAATGTGTTTCAGATGTGTTTACAGCGACTGCCTGTGATTTGAATTTTGGGACTGGTGGAAGGGGAGCACCATTTATCATTTACCATGTCCTTGTTTCTTGTAAATATAAATATTTTAGGTTCTACGAATTGCTGATGCAACTTGTGAACAAACAGGGGGGCACACAAATTGCATCTTTACTGTTATGACACAGCTGATTAAGCCGTCTTTTGTTGTTGTCAAAGAGTCATCAAGATTTTTTTAGTGTTCATACTCTATCGGTTATGTGGTCTTTTACAGGTCACAATGTATTGCTGAGATGTGTTTTTTGTCTTTAATTCTGTTGACTTATGACTGAATCACCTAGCACTGGTTTGCATCCTTGGGCTGATAAAGAACATTGGAAACCTTTGTGATAAATTATCTGGACACATAAGGCTATATTTACGAAAACCTAATTCAAAAATTTGAATGATTTAACACAAGCAAAGCTGACTAGTTTTGTGAGTATCGATTTGTGATGTATGATCATTTAAACAACATCAGTTGCAACATGGGCATGTTTTTATATACAACAAAAGTGTGAATGATGGATATTTTGGCAGTTTTCATACTTTTTAAAACCAATTTGATAAACACTTGCACATTTTTTTTCTCATGCAAACTCACAAAAGAAAGGGAAAGTTTGTCAAGGACAGCAATAAAACTGCTAAATAAATCATCAGTGTTTGTGCAGAGGCTTTAGCGCACACAATACGTGTTAATGGCATCACAAATATTAAGTTCTACTTAACCAGTGGTTTCTGAAAGCAGTCTTAAGGCGTCCCAGTCAGTGCACATCTTTGCTCTGTGCCTGTCTTTTTTGAGTTGTGATCCAGCAAAAATGTAGACCACCTTGTGGGTCCTGAGAAACATTTTGGAACCACTGGTTTGACAGCTCACAGGGTATTTCACTATATTAAAAAAAATAAATAAAAACCCCACTTATGTCAGATTCACCAATAACCCTGAGCTGAAGCATTTGTATGTGTGTAATTTTGTTCCAGATTCTTAGTTTGGAGAAGCTGTCTGGATCAGAACAGCCCTCCTCAGTGCAGGTTCGCTATCGGAGTTCCAGCATCGTTCCAAATGCATCAAATTCTAGTGTTCCCCAAAATTCTTCAAATTCCAAAACCACCCCAAAACCTTCAAGTTCTGTTGTCACCCCCAAGCCTCCTTCCCAGCTTCCATCTGTTCCAGAGCCTTTTAAACCTGTCCCTGAAAACAAGCCACTGGTTGCACCTGCCTCTAACAGTACACCGTCAGAGGAATCACCGGTTCGTCTTGCAGAAACGCGTAGAAGCTCATCTAATTTGGCGATCTCAGGCTCTCAGCTGAATCTGAACAGTAAAGAGCCAACGCCCAGCATTGCTTCTGACATCTCCAACCCCTATGCCACCCAGGAGCTACAGCAGAGACTACAGCAGCTGCAGAAGTACAAGAAATTAATTTACTTATACACATTCATGCACTTATGTTCACATTAGCATGCCTATTAGCACACCACATGGTACATACCACATGGTAAATATGGCAATAGTGTTTTTAAATATGGTAGGGTAGGGTAAGGTAAGTGTGTGTAAATTTGTCGTATGCTTTTGTCATAGCTATGTAAGTGGACATCACAATGTTTTCATTTAATACTTTAAATAGTTTAATAAGAGTATTTTAGGCTAAGTTCAGGAGCAACAGTTGTCTGCATGTTCCAGTTACTCTGGATTGTAGCTCTCTCGCTCACATACCACTACATTACGTTTTTTTAATTTATCCATAGATATCCGTAGTGCAGTTACTTTTAAACGGCAAAGGGCAAGTCAGTGGTGTGTTTTGTTTCTAAACTTCTCTTTGTGTACTTCGGTGATAAATGTATAGCATGACAGTAGTTGAATACTAGGTTTTTTTTTTTATTAAGAGAGCCATGAGATTATCATCTAGCCATTTGAAAGCTGCTTTGAATCAATAAGAGTGCTCCAGTTGAGGTCAAAATGCGTTATTGGCATAAAATAGGTTTCTTATCATTAATATATTACTAACTTTGACACCAAAATGTATTTATGTATGGCTGTATGTAAAAAAAAAAAAAAAATATATATATATATATATATATATATAATATATATATATATATATATATATATATATATATATATATATATACATATATATATATACATATATATATATACATATATATATATACATATATATATATATATATATATATATATATATATATATATATATACATATATATATATATATATATATATATATATATATATATATATATATATATATATATATATATGTGCGTATGCATCTATGAATGTACTCCAGATTTGTGGTGCTGAATATATGCATATATGTGTGTATCTCCACAGTGGTTCTTCTCCTAATCATTTTCCCTTGGGACAGATTGAGTTGACAGTTAGACACAGCTCCCATCGAAACAAGCTCGTAGTAGTGGTACACCGCTGCAGGTAAATAATGATGATTATGATTAAATTATGGTTATATTTTTAAATGAAAAATCTCTTTAAAGTAACAGAAATGTAGCAAAATAAAGTTTCCAATCCTCAAACACATATGTAATTTATTTGGATATTCAAAGTCCATTAGGAGCATGAGATTAGATTAGGAATGTTAGATTTAGGCTGCCACTAAATTCTGTAGGGTGAAGTGTTCAGAGTAATAACTGAACATCTGTGTTATATAATGGTATGCGATATATGTTACCTGTGTGTGTGTGTGTGTGTGCGTGTGCGTGCGTGTGCGTGCATGTGCGTGCGTGTGCGTGCGCGCATGCCTTTGTCTGCAGGAATCTCATAGCATTCACAGACAGTGGCTCCGACCCATATGTGCGTTTGTACCTGCTACCAGATAAGCGACGATCTGGACGCAGAAAAACGCACACAGTGAAGAAAACTGTCAACCCGACTTATGATGAAACGTTAGTTTGCACTCTCTTTCTTTATTCTCTCTACTATTCCATCCTTTCCTCTCTATTCCCATCTTTTGTTTTTCTCCATCTTATAGTTTCTGGCTTTCATGGTGTTTACTAAAATAAGTGTTGAGTGATTGTGATTTTCTGTGTCTGTGTGTAGGTTTGAATTTACTGTGTCGCTGGTAGAGTTGCACAGGAGGACTCTGGATGTAGCAGTGAAGAATGGAGGAGGAATTTTGTCTAAACACAAAGGTCTTCTGGGAAAGGTAGAGAAAGAATTGCCTAAAGGAAAATGTATTGTTTCAAAAGCTCGTTGGCTTCTATTAAAGGTGTGTTTTAGTGGAGAACCCTGACTGTTAGGCCTTTAATTTGGGTTACAAATGTCAAAACATGAAGAAAAACCCACCTCAGTAGTTTGCTGGCACCAACAATAATTCTGGCAAGGCTGAAGTTTGAAACATACCCTTCTACCCTAAATGTTGCAGCATGTTATGCCCTTATTCAGGCTACCAGAGATTAGCAGAGGTTGTTTGTCGCATAGCAAGTAGTCATGCAGTTAGGTTGGTGATGCCTGAACAAACATCAGATCATTAGATGCATTAGTCTCTGAAATTTAACTATATAATACAATATATTTACAGCATAATGAAACATTCAAAAAAGGCAGTTTTTTATGAAACTGATATTTGAAGCTTCTAAAAGACCTTACCTGTTATATTTAAAGCTTGCAACTAAATTGGTAGCATATATTTTACTTATATCTTTTACTCGTAAGCTTCTGTTGTAAAGCTGCTGCTGCTTGAAGTCATATTGCCAGTCTGTTTTGTCTATGTTCTTATGATAAAAAATACAGCCATAAAATAAAAAGACAGGAACAATTTGTTTAATATTACACAATTGTCTTTTATATTTCAAAATGTTTCTAGAATGTTATGTAGAGAGCCTTATTCTTTTGTAACTGGTGGAAATACAGCATTATTACTTTTTTTTTTATGTGACTTTTTAGTTATTACTTTGTATTTTTATTTGACTTCATTACTGAGTGGAGATGTACCTGTTGACCTCTTCCTGTATTAATTTTGCTCATATTGTGGGTGTGTCTGTGTGTCAGGTACTGGTTGAATTGACTTCAGAGGACATAATCAAGGGCTGGACCCAGTGGTAAGAATTTCATTAGTTTCTTAAGGCAAACTTTAAAAGGCCTTAAAAATTACTTTTTGTGTGTCTGTTGCAGCATGTGTAACTGTGTTTGATGTGTGGTGGTAGGTACGAACTGAGTGAGGATGGACTGAAGAAATCATCTCCTTAATCAGAAGACAAAATCAAATCCATCCCTGAACAAACTACACAAATCTCAACCATATTGAAGTGTTCTGTTTTTAGCTGATGGGCGCCGTTCTGTGTATGTAATACAAATCTTTTTTTTTTTTTTTATCTGGATATTTTTATTAAGATGATCTGCAGAGCGAGAAAAGAATGTTTTGGATGTCCAAGTTGCTCGTGGGTCTCTTGGGGTAATTTGTGCAATAGAAACAAGAGAATGGAATGTGTATATGTGTTTGTGAGAGAGTGAGCAAGAGAGGTTTAGAAAAACTGCAAGTCTGTATTTGCAAAGCCTGTTTTAAAGGAGTCCTCCACCATTTATTAGTATAATAATTATTGTTTAATTATTATAGTAATAATTATTTGGCTCATTTTTGCATGCAGTTGACTATCACAGACATTTCTCTTTACTTGGAAAACACCAGAAAACATGTCTCATGTATAATCATGACAATAGAAGTCATTGGATAGCTGCTCATTGTAATTTTTTTTCTAGTCAATAGATTTATGCTCTGATTGTCAGTGATAAGCAGCTATATGCTACAGCTGCAGCAGATAAAGGTGATTTTAAAAATACTGTAGTGTATACCTTTAATGAATACACCATTGTTTTTTGTGGGTTTTTTTTCATTTGGTCTTTAAAAAAACCAAAAAAAAACCAAATTAATTTAAACAGAATAAATATGCAGAGTAGACAAAATGTGGCAGCAAGCACAGCAAGATGTATATGTGTGTGCAGGCATGAGTGTGTCTTGTTTAAAACCAAATCTGTACCTATACTGTCTAACCTACAACAGTTTGCACTTTGTGTGTGTTTTTGGGGGAAGTTCACCAGTATCATGTTACTCATGGTTGTGTGTATCATTAATTTTATTTTGGTATTTACCATGTACAATTCTAATCATATAAAACACATATTTCAGTCTTACTGTTGCATAATCATGTATCATATTCCAAATGTGCACCTGCAAAGGCCTACATTAAATGGTCTAATACTGTCTAGATATGACCAAACTTCAGCCTGTTCTCTCTTTTAATCAAGAAGGTCCTGCTCTTCCTTTAAGCTCCCGTGGACTAAACTCTGACCCCCTGATTGGGTCTCAGTCTGCTGTCCTCCTGTCTGTTGTTAAAGTTTTGCTTATTAAATTGTTAATTATTATTTTGAGATTAGGGCAGAATGTTCCTGAGATGCCTCTTTGTGCCAAGCTTGCCTTTCAATATGTGTGCATGTGTGTTTTTCCTGTGCCTTATGCCTGAGTAGATGTATCAGGTGAGCTAATGAAGGCCATCACATATTGCACATGGTTTTTAAAGGACTTTTTTAAAGATGTAAACAAAGTCAGAGTGGTTTGTGTGGTTGAATGCTCAGTTCTAGAGAATTGTTTACAATGGTGGTGATTGGAACAAAACATCCATACTTATTAATGTTTTATTAAATGAAATAAAATGAGACATTGTAGCAAAACCATAATATTTTAAAATTCTATTTGTGAAAGTAAGGTGTGTACAGGGTGTTACATCTAAGAAAACATATGTGTTTACCAGTCATTTTGGAGAGAAAAATCAAAATGATGTTGTATTTTTAGGTATGCAGCTGGGACCATAAGAATGATACAGTAAAGAGCATTGAACCATATTGGCCACTTCAGTCTTAGGTGACTCTCAACTGACCCTCTGATGCACTTTTCCCAAGAGACACATATAGAATGTATCATCTGCTGTTTTTTGTCAAATTGAATAATTATCAACCGGCAATGGTTGGAAATTTATGTCCTCAAACAAAAAATCATTGCTTAGACATACGGTCCTTTATCAGGCTTTATGCTGCAGTGAGAATATTCTGTGGGGGTCTAAATAGAAAGACAACACAAGCCATGTGCACTGATGTGTGTGTGTATGTGTATGTATGTGTGTGTATGTGTAAGAGAAAGAGAGAGAAAATGAGATTCTTTACCCTCTGTCTTTTCAACAATAAAGAACCTATGCCCTACATAGCAGATTAAGCGTGTGTCTGTACGCTATGTCATCATTATACTTGATCATTAGAGGCTGTTTAGTGATATCAGAATTTTTCAACTAGTATGGTAACATCAGCCCATATTGGATAACATATACTTGACAATTTTGGTTTGATATTTGTTGCCATTAAAAATAAGCTTTTTAAAATAAAATAAGAAGGATCAAATCATCTTCACATAAAGTAAAGGTTATGTGCCTAAGCATCCCTTAACAATATGATATTCACACAAATTGTAGAAGATAAAAAGAACCCCTTTAAATTAGACAAAAATATAGTTTGCTATTTTTTTTATTGAGGTAAATGACCCAGTATTTCATACCTGTGTGGGCAAGAGTATGTGAACCTTTCATTATCTGGTGTGGCCCAGTTCTGCAACAATAACTATAGCTAAACATTTTTAGTAACTTGATCAGTAACTTGTTTTATTCCACTGTACAGAACCGCTTCAGTTCTGGGGTGTTGGTGGGTTTCTTAACATGTACTCCCACAACATTTCTATAGGGTTAATGTGATATATAAATAAACCTTAACCTAAAATCGTCATATGTCAAATGTCAAGGTATAAAGCTCTCTAGCCTTAAACTGTGGCTGATGAGTGATGGAGTGCTATCAGATACCTTTGGTATGAGTTTGGGATTAAGTTTTTGACCTCGCTCTGTGGCTGAATGAAAACAAATTCTCACATTAGTGTTTCAACAATGCTGTGTAAATGGTACTATAACTGTTACTGCAGAACATTACCTTTACTATCTTTGATTTTGGATGAGCAGGTGTCTACAAACCTTTATACATATAAATAACAAATGCATTCAACATCAAAGTTTTTCAAAGCAGGTATGGTAATTGAGCAACCAGGCTGTAACAGCCTATATAAGCAGCCTTTTATTCTTGTTTAAAACATTTGATTACAGTATTCTTGTTCAGGCTCACTTATTTTTCCCTTTTTATGTAAGCCTACATTCATTTTGCATGGCCATTGAATAATTGTTGCGCATAAACACAATGTTAACCACATCACTGTCCATGACAGGACTTCCAGAAAACACACCAGATTTAATTTGAAAACGAATATGCTCTAGAAATCCTTAGAAAACATGCACTTCTCATTCTTAATGCTTAATAAACTCAGCCAACACCAATGTAACAGCTAAGGTTGTGTTCCATCTGGTTGACAATCTTATTAAAAGTAAGGGATTGAGTGAATATGTAAGTGAGTTACAGCCAGGTCCATGAGGTGCATTTCATTCAAAAATGGATAGGAAAGCTTGTCACCCTTAACATGGTGTCTACTGATGGAAAAAAAATCCTGCCCTTTAATAAAAAGGCAGATCAGCTTTTTCTATGATTTTAAATGTGCTTGTCAAGTGTTAATACAGCTTTGAATTTCCATTTTTTTTGATGGGTATTAGCACTAGTTCTCTTTTTAATCTGATACCAAGTAATACCTAGGCTAATATCCTAATTCTGTTAGCATTAACCTATTTGTGATCTCTACATTGAAATAAATAAACAAGTATGTGCATTAGTATTAAGTATAAAATGTGTCTATTTTTAAGGGAAATAATCCTAAAATAATCTTTAATTAATGAGCAGTTACTGTATCTCGTGTGACTGTCTGTGTCTGTGTGAGTGTGTAAAGCAAAGGAAGAGAGTGCAGGAAAAAAACAGTACCTGTCATTTATATATAATTTTTTTTATAACAATACTGATGTAGGCTTTAAAGTGTTGGTATTTCAGTACCAATATGCACTTCCTTAACACACATACACTGATTACATATGTGTTCCCCAGTCATTTTGGAGAGTACAATCAAAAAGATGTTGGATTATTAGGTATGCAGCAGGGACCATAATACATGATACAGTAAAGAGCATGGAACCATATTGGCCATGTGAGAATCTGACTTCAGTCTTAGGTGGCTCTCAACTGACCCTCTCATGCACTTTTCCCAAGAGACACCTATACATTGTGTTAAAAATGTATCGTCTGAACTGTTATCTAATTGAATATGATTTATGTAATGTGCATGTCATTTTTTTAAACACAGACAAAGTTTATTTGTAGACTTATTCAGCATATCAAATACTAAGACAACAACTTATTAATAATAATACTAGAATGACATTCTATTATAAATAAACAATAATGTTGCAAAAATGTTGCCTTAAGATTTTACCCCTTACTTTTCAAACAGACATTCTGGATATTCAAATAATCAAAATCTATTTCTAGGCTTCTTGTTTTAGACTAATCTACAGCTACGTTTGTCTGTGAAAGCATTATATTCATCATATTAGATTTCTGTACATGTTTATGCAATAGCATTATGGTAAACATTGACACACCTATGAGCACCTATACAGTAAACTTACTTTAGAGTTGCAAAAAGGCCAAATGAGTGTAGATACAAAGTAATAAACGCTCAAATCTGTGTAAACTCTATCATGTTTTCCTTTTTTAAATAAAACTAAAGGGTCCGCTTGTCCCTGAGCCAGAGTACAGTTTGTGAAGACCAGTCGTGATTTACCGGATCCATTTGCGAGGCAGATTGATCCGGTTGGACTCCTCCATGTTTTTGTCACACGCTTGGGCTGTTCAATGTGTGTGTGTGTGTGTGTGTGTGTGTGTGTGTGTGTGTGAGAGAGAGAGAGAGAGAGAGAGAGAGAGAAAGAGAGAGAGAGGCTGTGAGTGACGTCAAAGCAAGGCAGGGCGCTTATTTGAGCAGCGCGCGCACTGCGGCCAGTGCAGCCAGGTTCCTGCGCACGCACTACGTCTCCTCCTCCTCCTCCTCGTTCTCTCCCTCTCTCTTCCAGCGTCCACCATCTCTCCATCACCTCTCCCCTTTTCATTGCGCTCTGTCCCGGACCCTGAGAGACTGATAAAATGGATTTTTAGCGTGTCATGGGTGTGTAAGAGCCGGAATGGATGCCCATTGGCTGCTGCTGTGTCTCCTCGCGCTCACCGCGGCGGCGGAGCGGAGATTCGGTAGGTGCTTTCGCCTCCGGGACTGGGTGTGCTGCGTACGGACTGGGGGCAGTGTCAATATTAGCCAACATCCAGCCACAGGCACTTACCTTCGTTATCTATCTCCCTTTATCTGCATTTAGCGGCTAGCAGCAGCTTAGATATATACATCCGCGTGCATTTTCTGTTTCAAAAAAATTCCAGGCTTGTCCTTTTTTAATAGCTTAACGTTAGCTTCAGGAGCGGTAGGCAGCAGAGTAGGCTACAGTGGAAATGGAACTGACACATGAACAGATAGGTTACTCGTAAACTCTCTCTTACACACACAAACAGACTGAATTTTATCCACTGCTCAGGCTTTTGCTGAGTACATAGCCATCCTGCCTGTTATCAGTAGATTAATGTAGGACGGGGCTGCGCTCTTATATCCATAGATTGTATTTGCTGTGCCTTCATTAGGTTTTCCGTCATTACGTAACGGCTTGGTGGATCACAAGTGCACACCAGCAGGCTCGGCTGTGGCTATAAAGTACTCATTTTAGAGAACTGTCTCACAGACAGTTGTAAGATAGACAATGCTTGTAAAATTATACATCATATCCAGCAGTGAGGAAATAGTCTGTGGGCTCTGAGCCAGCATGATCATCATAAGGCCTGTTCAGCTACCAAGCTGTCCTATAAATTAGCCTAACACATTTTAACTCTGATTTTCGTGCCTGTCGAATGTTTGTCGAATAGGCCTCGATTACATTTCTCCACGTCTATAGTAGTGGCCATAATTAGCCCTGTTTGTTTTTCTCTGAATGAACGCAGTCAGATGGTGCTACAAACTGGAGACAGGACGTCTAAGAATACACAAGTGCTAGAGAGCGAGAAAGAGAGAGAGATCGAGAGCGTCATTAACCCAGCTCTTGTAAAGGTTACCCTGTCAATCAGGGGGCAGCTGTAACCATAGCAACAGGTCTTAGCATCTTTAATTCATGCATGTGGCTGCTGTTGTCTGACCTTCAAATTGCTCTGATAATATGATGAAATGAAAAAATATCAAAAACTGTCAGCCAGAAAGTGTCTAGACAAACACTCCCCACACTGTCATTACGTTCTTTAATGACATTTCTGGCACATGAGGCCAGATTTTGGTCCTGTGACAACAATGGTTTTAAGGCTGTGCCTGTTCAAACATACAGCGTGTGCCTCCCTTATCTATGGGAGAGTGAAATCACCCCATAAAGTCTTTTCCAGCACATCTCAAAGACTTCCAGTAAATATGGTCTCATCAGCCAACATCGGCCCATTTCTTTTTCAGACCTTTTTAGTGGCCACACAGCTGTTTACTTTCAATCCTTGTGAGTTTAGTCGTTTTTTCACATTTGACTTTACCAAGTGTTTAAGTGATCTCAACATGGTCATTGAATATTTTTTTCAGACCATGTTTCTTTTATGAAGTTCATTGTTCCCCACTCTCTGTCCTGGTTTTAATGCGCAGGACAGTTCTGAATCCAAGTCCAGTCATTTCAGCTTTTTTAAGTGAATATGCTCTATAGAGATGCCAAGATACCCTTTTTTCTTTTCTACTACTGATACTATGCAACATCCTTGATACAGCTTCTTGCTTAGCGTCTTCTGGGCAGTATTTTCAGGTTAAGCAGAGAATAAGAAATGCCACCCTTTGTCACTTGTTCTCTACTCACAGTCCAGTTTATTTATTTACATTTCTTTTGTTATCCATTATAAATGAGTTTAGGAAATAATTATAGTCTAGCACAGTGTAAGCAACAATATTATGTGGGTGTAATATAACTGGTTAGATCTTGTATGAAAAGTATTAATCTGTGTAGTCCAGGTGAACCAGTGGTGGCAAAAAGTCAGCATGGTGCCGACCTTATCAAGCCGATATATACTTGCTAACTGGGACCGGAGATGGAATTGTCATATTTTCCTTTAGAACATATAATAGTTTGATTAGCTAGATTTGTGAGAGGAATAGATGCATCCTTTTTATTTTTACCTGATAATCAAGCCAGCATTTACAGCTGACCAGAGACCAATACCCAGTATATCTCTAATAGTCTAATAATTATATTGATAATAATCATTATTATCTCATTATCATCATATCACAGGTTGCCTTACGGCTTTGAGAAGCAACAAGGAAGTTACTAAAGGTCTCTTGCAATTGCTTAATAATCTTTTAGTACACAAATGTATACATGTATCAGTTACCTATGCCAGAGGTACTACAGATTTTACAGTCTGTAAAGGAAAGTAAGGAGTCAGTCGTAGTGATAAAACATTTTACATTAACTTTTACAAAATCTAGGCCAGTTGTTAGTGCCAAATGGGTGGAGAGACCAGACAAATGTCAGACAGTTATAAATGTCTCTTGTCTTAATACGCTTGAATAATGCAATGAGTTCTGTGTTAAAAATAATAACAAAAAACATTCACAGACACTCTTTGTGGAATTTAAGAATCAATACTCAGTGACACTCAGTCTCAGCAGGTTGTAACAATGCACTGATTTCCACTTATTCAGAAATGCTACTACAATGATTACATTTGAGGTAACATTATAAACAGTATTCTGTAGACTAGCAACACAGTGAGCATGATGTCACAAAAAATAAAATTTCTCAAACATGCAGCTAAAAACAGTGACTTGCATTGCACAACCATAACCATTTCAGTCCTGAAAGAAATACATGAACTGCTTCTTTCAGTTTAAGCAGAAATAGCACATCATTCAGAAATGAACTTAGTCATTCAAATGAATTATTTTGAGAACTGACTAAAGCTGATTAAATTTGTAAAGGCATATGCAAGTAAAGCAAGAAGACTTAAAATAAATTTAGGGCTAATCAAAGGTTAATTTTTTACTTTTAACAGAAACATGACTACTGGGAACCCCCAGGGTCTTCTAGGCCTTCAGGGAAAGCTTAATAAATGTTTATGCCTTACATTAAGTTGAACAATTTGTGTGTTTTTTAAAAAAGTTTTTATTCAGTTTACTGTTTATGTCTCATTGATTGTTTTTTATCAATGACTTATTTTAGTGTATTTTACTGCATGACGTGATGTGTGCTTTGCTATTCTCTCACATATTGTGCCACTTCAGTTCTATATCTGAGACACTTTGCCACTTTGCTTGCACAGCCTGTGTGAAAGCGCGGACATGCTACATGTTAGCCCAAAATTATATTCCAAAAGTTCCATGTTGCTTACACCACACAGAGGTAGTATGTGTGAATCAGACCTAACATACTATTTTAAACCCAGTAGGGGCGCTAGCATAAATTAGCATAATCAGACATTTTTAAATTTGTTTTGTCTTTTGGCCAAGTTTTGGCATTTATGGCCAAAACTGAAGGCCTAGCTTATGGTTCTTATAGTTCTCCACTATACAAGGCAGATATTAGATCAGCATTTTAATTAGTAAATTTTTGTATATTAACTATGTTTAATTCTTCCTGCTTTTTCTAATCAAGTTTCACACATTTCTTCATAGAAGTGACTGAGTATTGTTGATAAGAGAAAGAGTTCCTAATGTAAGGGTGAATACAGAATCATACAGAGTCATAAACATTGCATGAACTTAATATTTTAATAATAATAATTTTATTGTGCATCCCATTGCAATGCAGTTAAACATAGTAGAATCAACTTAAACCTTTGTTACTTTAACATAAAATTCAGGTTATTAAATGTTCAGGCACTCATTAATTATATAATTATTATATAATTAGTAAGTCAGCTGGTTTCTTTCTTTTGATGCAATTCAGGAGTAGGAGATAGAGCTGTTAGATACTAATTCAGATTTGATGTGGCCAGGTGTTGTGGCTCTCTGTTATAGGAAGTATGTGAGCGTAAGTGCAGCTGCTGTGTTTGAAAATGCACATTGAGAATACGTCAGAATTGTGACCGAAAGCAGGGTGACTCACAAGCCCTTTCAGACATAATCAGACGAGCCCAGATACAGCACCTTTACCTCCTACGCTTTAGACATTTCCAAACAAGTACAGATACAGCTCTTCCTCACCTCCCACTCCTCAGACATGTGCTTATTAGGACAGATCTTTCATTTTATCTCCCACTCTACAGACGTAACTAAATGAGCACACACACACTTCTCAGTCATTTCTTACTCCACACATTGACTGGTCTCGATTTCCGGATGATTCCAGCTTCATGTGGAAATAGTTGCTAGAGTACCATGTCTGAGATGTGTGACCAGTCAGAGTTTCTGACTGACTAACTGACTGTCAAGTGTTTATTGAATTGAATGCTAACATTTTTCAAAGATTTACATTTTCAAAGCTAAATTAGAATTTTATTGTTGAAAAATTGAAATATGCAAATTCTTTATATCTTAAATTAATCTTAAATTTAAACGACGCAGCTAAATTATTCTACTTTTTTGCCATGTTTTACATGTTACATCACATTAAAGCTAAATTATTTATTAAGGTAACATTTTATATTTACTACATTTTTTATGTTTCTTATATTTAATGTTGACTGTGTCTCAGAGCATAAAATACATATCATGTAGCCCCTAGTAAAGATGGTTTTCTTCTGCATTCCTTTCTAATAGAATTTTCTTTACAATTATAAATTACATTTTAACAGGAATTTCATAATTTCTTAGTATTTGAAATGTTCTTCAGCATGCATTCAAACTGGATTTCACAAATTTCTGCCGAATCTAATGCCGGCCAGATCAAATCCTCATGAGAGCTGTCTGAACATGAGCTTCAACGGAGACAAGACTAAAAAAAAGCATTTTTATACAAAAGCTTAGAGATTGTTAATGTCAAAAATTTTAGACAATTTAGAAATTGATTCACAATGTTTGTTTATTTGCTGCATTTACAATTTACAAAAGAGGTTCTATTAAGAGGTTCTTCACACTCACACGTCTCATGCATATTGCACAGCATGTTATAAAATATGTTTTTAAAAATATATTTTATAACAAACTATTTTATTAATATCATACTTTAAAATACATTTTAACAGAATTTCATATGTTTGATATATATATCAGATATATATATAATGCAGATATATATATATATATTGTTGAAGACATTTTTACACAAAATGTAATCCAATTATAAAGGATAATTTATTTATAGAAGATTATTGCTTTCAGTACTTTTACTCACCCCACTCTCTCTTTCTCTCTGTTTTTCTTAGGTTGCCTGTTTGAGAAGGATCTGTGTGAGAACTACGAGATTTGTGTCAATGGTACGACTCCATGCACATAAAAATGAACTGCGGATCTAAATTTCAGCACTATAGTTAAAAGTCATTGTAAACAGAAACACACACGATAGAACACAGCCACTTTTGTAGATTATTATAAAAGATCCATTATAATGACATTTACACTCTTTTTTGAGCTTGTTTGTTGCTTATATGTTTATGTATGTGTGCGTACACTGCTGTGCATGTGTGTGGACGTTATGGCACCTCCCTTTTACATGATGTTGACTTGTTGGGTGTGGCTAAACAAACATCAATATCTTCCTATGGCCTAAACTAGTTTTTCCAGAACTCCACCAAAATTAAACTCTTACATCTGCAGCCAGTTACTACTAACATAATAATCATTATCATGAATAACTGTAAGAACATCAAGAATTTAGTCTCCAGTCTTCAAAAACATGGACAAGAATATCACATGAAGAAATTATTTATTTTTCTTTAATCAGCAATTTTGTGCCTTTGATCAGTTTTCAGAACTGTCGGAATTTACATCATTTTTGGAAGAATATTTTTTTTTGAGTTTTGAGCTTTTACTCCATAAGACACAACCTTTAATATTCTAACTTTTGGCCAATGCTCTAAAACTTTAGAAAATTATTGATAAAAGATTCCTGTGGTAACAAAATGTTTAGGAGTACAGAAAGGTTTGTTAATCAACAGAACTACAACAAATGAGGCAGAAAAATGTTTTGACTGATGATCAGTTGTTGTGTAAATAATTGCAATTATCAATTCAATTGTTTCTTTCGTTGTTTGCAGCTATTAAAATACAAGCCTAAAGTGGCTAAATTGTGTGTTTACGTTGCAGTTAACACTCGTTGTCTTGTTGAATTAACACAGTGTGCACACTTACACAAAGGTCTACAGTTAGAATTATATGTAGAGTTAAGCAAAGCTACATGTTCTTAACAATATTTTACATTTAAGCGAAAACAAAAACACATACTTTGCCAGCATACATAATACATTTGATATAATTAGCTTGCGTGCTTGACTGTAAAATAAAACAAATATGAAAAAAGATTGCTGTCAGCTTAAATAATAGGCGATTATTAGATAATTAAAACAAGTTTTTAAAAAGCATCTACAGTAAATACTATACTATACTATACTATAATATATTTAGACTAATATATTTTATAAGATTTTTTAAGGACTACACCAAAAAAAGCTAATTTAAATTTCTTTAACTTGAACAAGGTAGTGTTGTCCTGAAAAACGCTTCACTTTACTGCACGTACGCACACAAATTCTTAAAGTAATAGTCATTGTTTCACTGAATAAATAAAGTTTATGTGATAACAGTAATATTGTTAATAAATAGTTAATAATTGACTCTGGATGTTGACATGACCTCATTTTCCTATATACAGTGAATGTGTGTAGACGTTTGGTAAGATGTTTAGTTATTTGTACTTCTAACAATGTTGAATGTTGGTTATTTGAGGAAGTCAAAATAACAAGGCACAGTCTTCCATGTAGTGTGTTTTTGTCTCATTAACAAGCACATTTTTAATATTTATTTTACTCTTTCTTAAACAGATTTTCAGATTTACAAAGCATTAAAGCAATTTTTCATTCCTACAACTGCTAAAACAGCACCTAATAAATGCTATGCACAAACACACTCATACATGCACAGCTCCCACCACTTCTCGTACTCTTTGTGGTTCTATTATTAGCCTGCATTGAGCATGCTTTGTTGACAGCACTGCAGATCGCTGCCCGAGAAGCACAAAAAACATATTCTAGAATGTCCAAGAACATTGTAGAATATGGTTTCTAAGTCTCTTTCCTAGTGACCCCACACTACATTTTTTTTATTTGCCCCATCTAGCCCACCTGATTAAACACATTATCTAATTAATAAGATCCTCTAGAGCTGTATCAGGTGTGTAGAGTATGGAAAGCACAAAGACCGTGCAGAGCATGGGGTCATGGGATTGGCAACACTTGCTCTATATAGAAGAACATTTTAGAAGGCTTTTGTTTTTGCTTACATTCAGCAACATTTTCATCATTAAAATCTGCAACATGCTGGGATGATGACAGCATGATTAAAACATTATGAATGGTTTGTCCTGTGTTTTAGGAATGTTTTAATGTTTTACATGTTTTAATGTATTACAAGTGAGCACTACAATATTTCAGAATATGATGTCTCCTGAAAGATACAATCTCTAGCTATGTGTTTTCCATGTTGCACAAAAGCACAGACACAGAATTAGTGTTGGGTCAAGCAAATGTCATTGCCTTTAACACCACCAGCTGCCCTTGTTTTGGTCACCCCTGGCAACAGATCTAATGGAGCACCAAGGCTGATTCCACAGCCCTTCATGAGTGTTAGGTGCTGGAACAGAGCAAAAATGTGGACTGGCTAGACTAGACTATGAATCTCTGCCTTAGATAACTATAATACTACACTATGCTTCAGGAAAAGAATTGGGATGTGTGCAATGTTCTATCTTTTCCTATTTACACTTTATATGCTAAACCCTATAGCTTTAGGTTGGTATTTTTTCAGTTTTCGATATAATAAGAAAATGTCTCTTGCCTCTTATGTTGTTTGTAAATTTCCATGGCAAGACATACTTGGAAAAAAAACTAGGTTTTGTTTTGACAGTGGCGATGCATGGCCTTAAGGTTGTCATATACATTTAACTGAAACTTCCTCCAGTATCATCATTTTAAGTGTATTAAGTAATATGTTGTATCATGCTGTCCAATCCCATTAAAATTAATATATCAACAGCAAATTCTAAAAAATATATTATTAGTAACCGTCTTAAATTGGAATTACAGCTAATAATTGCAGTCGCTTTGTCATTTGCCCTTGTGCATGCACTAATACAGGTGTACTTGCTAATGGTGGGTATTTTTATTCATCTCACTGAGAGATAGCATGACATATAATGTCCTGAAGATGAGTGGTTTAATTCCTCATTCAGGCAGGAACACTGCTACACTGATAAGACTCTTGACACTATAATGAACTCTGATGAAGTCGGATAAGAGCAGCATCTTTTCTTTTATGTGTGATTAAGCTGTGTTAAATATAGTGTAAATAATGTGTGATTTGAAACATTAACATTATCACACCACAGTGACATTTGGTCTTGCTCAATACTACCCAATCTTATAGAATAAAGAAAGAAGTGTGTAACTGATAATGATATTTATCGGCCATTCACACATGAAGTATCAGCCTCCTTGTCAGATAATCAAAAAATATATACACTGATGGTTATTTAGTATTTAGAGGCAAGTGTGACATTTTATCGAATTGCTGAAAAAGCATGTTTAAGATATAGAGAACTGGATGATGATTTAAAACAACTGTACATGAACACTCAGAGCCAATATTTGTTCTTCTATTTACTACTCCGTTAGTGCTCAATTGATTACGGTTAATCATTTTTAAGGAAACATAAAATAAACAAAGCGACATACACAATGTAATAGGAACGAAATTTAATTTTCTCCACTAAAAAGTAGGCATGTTGCTTTGTGTTACTTAAAGTTTGCAGTGATGCAGAAAACCAGGTGATGCCATGTTGGCAAAGCATCCCGATCCCAGGACAGCAGTTTGCGCTTCTATTTGCATATTCTGAAATGGAAAGCATTGAGGGCTGTTAACATGACTTTAGTAATGTAGCAAAATGCTGTGCTTCAAATGAATCAAATCATATTCAAACCTCAGTTTTGATTGTGAAATTAATCATTGGTCCAGCTTTTAACGTTTTACACTTACTGCACTTCATCAATAGATTATAGTGGGTATGCACGTTATAGTATTTTAGTACTTGTTTTAGGGTTTTAGTTATCAGCTATTGTTATTGGCCAAGACGTTCCTTATCATTGCATCCCTGCCCATTTACCAGTATTCAGTTAACTTACCTACACTAGGCAAAGGTATTGTTCCCATGCACAACACCAGTCCTCTTGCATGGAACATAACATTGTAGACTCTGCAAACGTTCCTTGGAATCAAGTTAGAGGATGTTATAATGGGGAGGTTAAGTTTTTGTAGGTTGGTTGTGTACATTCATAGTTGGTGGTGTCATTATTTTGCAGATGGCATGTTCGGCCGTTGCCAGGCTATGACGGTAGCGGATGTGTACACATATGACATCACGCCGGCAACGCTGCAGAGATTCCGTTCGCTGCTCCAGAAACTCTCACTCCGAGGTATGCATGTCCCTGCTGCCATGGCAACTGCACGTATTACTGCCGTCACATCGGTTACTGCGGTGACTCACACCTAAATGCATTACCCCAGGAGCAAATAAAGATGCGCAGGAGGATGATGCTGACAGACTGTGTATGCGTAAGTGAGGGAGAGAATATGAGAGAGCCTTTCATACAATGCACCATAAATAGATCAGTCTCATTGACCAGCACTAGCCTGCCCTGATACTGTGACTCTGCTGCACCAGCAGAACTATGCATTCTTAAAAATAAAACATTTTCTGGAGCTCAGAGGTTTTTGCCATCCCTGGTAATTAACTGAACCTAAATGTAACTAATTGACCATTATGGTGTATAATAGTGACTTCTGGGAATACTAAAGAGACGCAGCAGCCTTTTAGTAGCCGTAAGAAGATCAAAGTATGGCCACTGGATGACTAATACCTGATTGGGACAAAATCTGGAGAAATTCTTATCAAGAAATCTTGCTTGTTAGCTGGTTCACTTTAAGCATTAATCATACCACTATTTTAAAGCAATTTAAATGTAATGCGTTGATAATCTACACTGATATTACAGTAACAATTTGGTTGTCAACACTGCATGTGTTTTGGTACCACCCTGCCACATTTAAAGTCTGATTTAGGTTTAGCATTATCAGCTGCACTAGGTCTCATCCTCCCTGTTTTCCTAAATGATGACTCTCTATTGCAGCTCTCCCTTTCAACGTACAGGAGTGGCCACTGCTCTTGTGTGCTTATGCCTCCTTATATTTTATACAAAGAGATGTTTTTATAATAAATCACCTACACCTGTATGAGTGATAGTAAATGCTGGTTGTGTGCTACTTAATGCCTGTAAAAAACCTTTGCTTATTTTGGGTGCTAACATGGCCACCTGTGCACATGTGCTCAGAAAGAGAAAATATGTTATTGGAAAATATTTATTTGTTTGTAATTAATAGAACACCTGAAATGCTGTGTTATTCTTAACTTAGTGAAGGAAATTAGTGCAGGGTTTTATTTTTTTATTTTTTATTTTTTTAACTATTTTTTTATTTTTTAAATTGTCTTAAGATCAGGTTTTGACTAAATAATGACATGACCATTTTCTTTGCCGAATAATTGTAAAAAGCACATGTTAGTCTTTCAGTGTGAAATTCTTGTGTTACTAAAACATTTCTTTATTTCGGCTCTTTGGAGTATGCAGTGTATTCTATTGCAGAAATGTTACAGCCTAAGATGCCAGTAAATCACTAAAGTGGGGAGGCTATCATACACTGGGCCTGAGGATGGCAGGACGTTATTAGTTATGCACGATGTTTTAGCAGGATGTTATTATTTGTTGTTTGTTAATATTATGGATCCTGATTCTGATGTTTTCATAGGTCTGTCATGGGAAGACGACGTCACTCAGCAGGTTCTGGCTAAAGAATTTTCTAAACTACGAAAGGTCTCCCTAACACCACCTGACTCAAGGTAATGCATGCATGTACTCACAGAAGCTAGGATGTAAACATTTGCTATAACCATTTTACATTTCATTAACCAGAAACAATTACCTTCACATTATTTACAAATATCTCTCTTGCCTGAAAATCCAAAACATACACTGTATTTTTGCCATAAGTGACTAATTCTTTGTACAGCAATATCACAGTGTTTGTTCTGCTCTGAAACACCTGATTTAGCTCAAGGCTTGATAATTACCCACAGAGCTGAATCTGCTGTATAAATGAAAAACATAAAAGTGTGCAAGGCATAGCATCCACTAGAACTTGGATTAAAAACCACTGACTATGCTAGTTAGACCCTCCTGTTCCTTTGTAGGCCTATGGTAAAGACGGTTGCTGTAGGGGATGGAAGACTGAAACCACTGGCGGTGGAGCTTAGCAGGAGTCTGCAGAAATACCTGCTGCACATGGGTCTGTTGCCTAAATTAGGCAGTCAGGTAGGGCTTGTGTGTTTATCAGTACTTGTCTGTTTATTGTTGTTGAATATTGAGTATCTGGCAATAAAAAGTATATTTTCAAAGATAATACACTGAACCTAACGTTCATGCAAAGCAAAACCCGGTGTGTTACAGTTTAGATCAGTTCATTTTTATCAGTGTATACTCTTGAAGGTGTGCATTATATAGCTTTTTCTGCATGTTAATGTTCTAAAAGTTATGTTAAAGTAAAAAAAAAGACATACCAGAAGGAGAAACTCTCTTTGGGGAATTTCCTTGTCACTGTTACAAGGTGATGTCAGCTAGGTTAACACACTTATGAAAAAAATCTAGAACCACTTGGTGGACATGATACACCTACACTGAGCATTGCACAGTGTAGGTGGATCATGTCTACCGAGTGGTTCTACCTGACTTAAACTGTCACGCAGTTTGAAGTAACAGCAGCAGCAATGTGGAGGTGGAACCTGTAGCAGAATTCCACTCAGATGGAATAGACACTGGCATAAACTAACTACCACATAAAGAGAAAAAAATTTCCTTTACAAAGGATTGTAATCAAAACTGGCTTATTACCATATATACTGTAATATAACCACGGCCAATCTATCAGGGTTTTCAGCTTAACTGTATTTTACTTGCAGATTGCAGTTGTATAAAGGCTATTAAACTTTACCTTTGCTGTTTTGTTATCATATTTTTTATCACATTGCCTGAACTAACTTGTTTTTTTGCTTGTTTAAGTCATTGACACTGTACGTATTAATACTTGGTATGTGTTGGTTGTTTATAGGTCAGCCAGATGAAGTCTTCTCAGCCACTTGAGTATTATCCTTCCGGAAAACCCCTCAATAAAGTTGACACAGCCCCTCCTGAGTTTACACCAGAGTCACCCTATCAGCCAGCTTCTTACCCTGACCTTACTCAGTACCAGAGTGACTCTGCATATACCCCTCCACAAAAGCAGGGTGGTCCAGATCTTCTTATTACTGCCCTAAAGCAGTACCTATCTCAGAAGATGCCACTTAAACTGGAGGAAGGTGCTAAGCCAAAACTAGACCCAGTTTTTCTGAAGAGTGGATCCTCCCACAGTTTCTTCAAGGACCCCCTGAGTCCTGTAGATGGTATGATTTCCTGTCCGTGTGTAGTTGGCATAATTATAATGAAGAAGTTCATTGAGGGCTGATAAAAGCATTAATTCTTTCGACTGATTACTTGATTTTAATGGCGTTTTTTTATGGTATACAGACAAACTATTCTCTACTGAATATGAATGTATGACTCTGTGGTTCTAACCTTCGCCTTCTGGTTCTACCATTATCAGAGACCTTTATCCGCAATGTTCTGTGGAATGTGGGAAAGCACAATGTAGACGTGGAGAGCCTGAGTGCGGCAGATCTGGATCAGCTGGCTGGTCTCATTGCTGATGCTCTGCAGATAGTGGAGCAGCAAGCAGATCAAGGATATGCACCCCGTGATGTGGAGGGAGAGGACCAGCCTGGAAACCTGCAACATGGGGACCTGCAACCTGAGAACCTGCAACCTAAGGATCTGCAACCTAAGGACCTTAAGCCTGCATACCAGGAAACTGGAGACCAGGACCAGCAGCAAGGAGCTGATTCAGAGGACCAAAATGCCTCAGAGACATCAATGCAGCAGAATAAAGAACATTCACTTGTCAACCAGAGGTTTCTGGCAAGCCCTTTTGTGGCAGGTAAAACATATACAGGCCATATTTTAGGCCCACATAGGATGCATTTAAAAACTTGAGCCTAAACAGCTTATCTGACATATACATGAAAAAAACACAACATGTCTTTCTCTTTATCATACATATCTATTCAAACTGTAGAATATTTGTTTTTATTGTTTATATTCCTTATAAGCTTTTATAAGACTTCCAGTAGTGATGGAAGTAGTGGTAGGTCTTGCACATATGCTAAAATAATATCTGTCAACAAAACAAAACAATTTTAACTCTAAAAACTCCTCCACCCTAGTGTCTAGTGGATAGCTGGAGTTGAAATATACCCCTGTAGAATGATTTGAGGGGAAAGAGCTTCTTCGTTAATACCATTATAGCTACTGAATTTGCATTTTCACTTTTATCACATGCTTGTTGACAGCTCAAAGGTTGACATTTTTCACCATTTACCTTTTAAAACCCTTCCTTACAAGCACAGCTGTTAGAAGTAGCATATTGTGACTATTAGATCTAGACCTTCAATTTAAGCCATAGATGTCAAGATTTGATCTAAAGATGAAGAAAAAGCATGAAAGTGCAAATTTGCTATTGCAATGGAATTCTTTGGGATTTTCTAGAGCAAACACTGTTAAAGGTTCTACAAGTAAACGTTTTTGCTTGCAGCTTGTGAAAACATAATAGGGCAGGTTTATCTTGTGGTAGGTTCACCGTGACTCTTTTAGTAGTGAGCTCAGTTTTCCATTTCTAACAACAAACTGGTTAGGTTGACACGCATATTCATTGTCATGGTTGTTGGGACTTCCTTAAGGCAAAGAGAGCAATTTCTACAGGACGTTGGGCACCACTGTATCAAAATGTGACCAGTTATGCTGAAGATTGATCAAACATATAATCTCTGTTATCAGGTCTGATCATTTAGAGAACTTGCTTAGCTATACTAAGATAACATGGAAGAAATAAATTTCAGACTGGTCTGTTTTTCTATCTGTGTTTGAAGAATTTAACGCCTTTGTTAATTTAACGCCTTTGTCCACCAAGAACTTAACATTGATACAAGAATGGTATTGTAATACAGTTATTAAAATAAATAAATGTTACATTTGTCCAAGAGTTATAGAGGTATTTTTTGATGAAGTGTTGATTAGATTAAGTTTTCACATTTCCTCTTATATCCTGTATAATATGAGCATAAAAATGATGTCCCGCTGAATTGTGTTTCAGAAAAACAGACAATGGATGAAGAGAGATCTGTTGCAGACCACAAGGTAATTCTATTTCTTGGAATAAATACTGACCATAAAGAGCATGGGAGAGGCAGAGATGGGATAGAGGGCAATTGAACAACTAACATTGTCAACATACTGCATACTGTTTTCAGTATGAGTTGGGGGCAGCAACATTATTTGCAAGATGGACTTTTTTCTTTCGCATATTGCTAGGCTTCTTGGTCAGAAATGTGTGATCTCCTGGTTGAAGAATGCTCATTTTATGCAATCTGACAATCTGATATTACGTCTGTTTTTTGACAGGAATTTGGATTGTTGGGGAAGTTGCTAGAGTATCTGGATAAGACATCCCTCTCAGAGGCAGGGCCTCTTGTAAAGGGGCAGGGGATGTCTGTGGAGACGGTGCGCAGTAAAACGACTCAGCGGGACGTGGGTGTGCAGAAGAAGGCTATGGAACAGGTGGAGGAGGTAGAGGGCTGGGTGCAGGCCGCCGCGATAGCCCCATCTTCTGTCCTGGAGGATGATGTTGCACCTCGCCGCAAAAACATGAAAGTTCAGGACCTGCAGCTAGATGTACAGAGCAACACCAAGAGCGATGTATATGGATACATCATTACAGATACTGAGTAAGTCTTTGTTTTTAAAGCAATCATTTACCAGCATACAAAAGCAATTTTGCACATGATTCTGTATTCTGTATATAATATTTTTTATAATATATGTCTACTCAGACCTGCACATATGTTGATATCCATATATGCATAAGTAAAACATTCACATAATTATTTAGCTCCTTTTTTTGGCTCTTTATTGCGCTTATTCTTTATCAATTATTTTTACTCTTTACTTTCACTCTCTCTATTAGCTCTCTTCCCACTGATCAGGGTCTGCAGCTCATGGAGCTGGTGTCTCGCAAAGCAAAGATCCAAATGACGGATTTCCTTGAGCTTGCGTGAGTTTTGTGTGTTCGGAGCAAAGATGTTTGTAATCGTCTGTTAACTGTTTGTCATTTAGGAACTGACATTTAACAACCGCTTATTAGAAATTAGAAATTTGAACAAAAGGTCAACAAACATGATCAAGGGGTAATTGTATGTGTATGTGTGTGTGTGTGTGTGTGTGTGTGTGTGTGTGTGTCTAGTGTTGTTGGTCCAGCTGTGACATTTCAGGTGCGCCCTAATTCACAGAACGTCACCACAGCTGATGTTGCCAATGTGGCAGGTAAGAGTTTTACTTTAAACTGGTAGTTGTTTTTCTGTTTAGTATTCAAAGACCTGACCACTGAAGAAAGAGAAAAGAGAAAGTGGGAGTGTGTGTTCTAGAAAGTGGGAATGTATGATTAGATTGAATCTTTATGGAATTTACACTTCATTCATGTAAATAGAAAAAATAAGCATCCATTTTGTTAAACATCAATATCAGTGAGTATTCAAAGCCTGTGAATCGCTATAAGGCATGCCATACACACATATCTGTTTCCTCCCTCCTGTAGTCTGTGTGATAATTATTGTGTGTGTGTGTGTGTGTACGTGATTTTAATCAGTTCGTCAGAAGGATGCACTGGAGAAAGAAGCCAGACTTACAATAGTGGAGGCAGGAGTTACTGATGTAAGTTGCCCTGTTTTTTTTTCTCCCTATTTCTATTGGAAGAGTTTCTTCTTGTGAAGCTCTTAAAAGCTCCTCGGCTGCTTTTACTTTTGCGTTATGAATAATACAGAGACCTACTGTGCATGACGGCGTCTACTTCTGAAAAGTAGTTTGGACAGTCTGCAACACACTTGGGGCCTGTTTACACAAGACATGTACATCCACTTTGATCCAACTATGGTGATCAGGTCATCATACAATCAGGACCCAGTATGTTTACACCTGGCCTTTTTAGGTGTTGACTGAATTGCATTTCAACACAAAATATTCCATTTTTTTAACAATTCTGGTGTGGTCTCAGTGCACTGTAGCTGGACCACAAACGAGATATGGTGGGCTTAATTTTTTGTAAAATATTTAAGATACTGAGAAAGAAAAGAAAGCAAATTATGTATGTTTGCTTAGCAGCCACGACCAAACACTTTAGCTTTGCAGAGTATACATTACTTGCCCCCTAGTTTAAACCATTCCTTAGTCTGATGTGTAAACCACTGAGTAGTATCTGTGTTCCTGATGATCATGTGGTTCAGTGTCTTGCTTCAACCTGCTTAAACACTGAAAGTCATTAGGCCACTCCTACAAAATAGGCCACCAGTAAAGAAAAAAAAAAAACACACACACAAAGGCCATTTCCTTGCTTTCTTGCTATGCCTGTTTCAATCAGGTTGGGGCTGTAATGTAGACAAATGGTTGAAGTATATTTCATGGGTGTAGAATTTTGTCAGGAGTGATAAAAGACGTCTCCGGCCCTCCACAAGGCAGCCCCAGCGCTATTGCCTATTATGTACTGCCAATAGCGCAGTTATTGCCAAAGGTTAAGAGATGTTCTGTTTGTCATGTCTTTTTTCTTCTCTCCTTCCCTCACTGTCTGTCTAGCGGGCTAAGCTTAGTCAGATCCCCACTAAGTACAGCCGGTCTGAATCTCTGAAGTTCCTGATTCTCACAGTGATTTCCATCATCTGCATCATTGGAGTTCTGCTGGTCTCCAGTATCATCTACTGCCTTCGTCATCGCTCACATCACAAACTCAAAGAGAAGCTCACCAACCTCAGCACTGACCCTGCTACTGAAGCCACAGCAACCTACCAGGTACAAGACGGCTGAGTGTAACAGAGAGAATGTTCATTACCTCATTCTCTCCTTCCAACATTTTTTTAGTGGCTTATGTTTTTTTTTCCAATTAGTTAATCACTATTTAACTCCTATTTCTGTAGGAGTTATGTAGGCAGCGAATGGCTGTGAAGCCTCCAGTGGAGAGGGCAGAGCCCCGTCACTCATCTCGCATAAACAGCGTATCATCTCAGCTGAGTGACGGACCAATCCCCAGCCCCTCCACCCGCACAAGCACATCGTCCTGGAGTGAAGAACCCGCCCACTCAAACATGGACATCTCCACAGGACACATGATACTGGTATACACACACTTGCACGCTCACATACGCTCCACAATATTGACAGACTATCATATTGTCACTATACTGACTGTCACTATATTATTTCTTTCATGTTCCACTTTATATTACTAGCCTATATTCCTTAATGTACGAATTATTAAAACAAAATGAGACTGATCCTTAGTTCCATTAATTGTGCCCAGCACTTTGCAGAAGTCAGAGACCACACTTTGTTTATTTAATTTGAAGTCACAATAATTATCAAGTATCAATTATTCATTATGCATCAACAGGAACAAAAGCAGGGAACAGAAAATGACACAGAAGCCTCAAAATATAAAGTTGTGATATAACTGAAGTTTGAGAGGAGAAACATGCCTAAAACCCCTCTTCCTTTTAATATAACACCTTCTAAATACACATCCTCACTTCTGTTTCTGTGACAAAGTTTTCACAGTCCCCACCGCTTCCCCTTCTCCTCGCTGTACCTCAGTCCTACCAAAGTCATAAAAGAATCCGGCCTTCTAGCTACAGCCAAAATCTGCCCAGAACTCCAACTTCTTAAGAGTTTTTTCCCTTGCTTCTATCTATAATAACTTTTTTGTTTGTTGCCAAAGGTGTAATCCTTTCATTGGCTAGCTGTCCTTAAATTATCTACAGGGATTGGGACCTTCAACATGACTGGCAAGTGGTTAGAGTAAGTTGACGGTGCAGCGCTGCTTCCTCATTCTCTCATATTGGACTGATTCAACTTGATGCTAAAGTCATTTTTGCATCTTTAGTTATAAAGTGGTATATAAAGTGGACATAGACATCTTTGTCTTACCGTCAATTTTTATAACATTGATAATCTTGCCTGATGTGTAAAAGTAAAATAAACGCGTGGTCTCTTTTATACAGCACCGTATCTTATAGATACACAAACCTGTCAACAGGATAACATTTAATGTACCATAAAAGGCCAACAGTAGCTAATTAGTTAACTTAAGTTAGCAGCAATAGCAGTTATGTTTTTTTAATTAATCAGGGAGGCCAGAAATGTGATCAAGATTAAAATACAATTGGACAGCCCTTCTTGCAGGGTAATAAACTAAATGGTGAACAAATACCCTGTTAGTTAGAGGTGAACAGGGATGAATATATAGCATGAATATACCCTATTCCAAATAAGTTGGGACACTGTGTAAAATGTAAATGTGTGTAAATAAATACAGAATGCAGTGATTTGCAAATCACATAGACCCAAATTTTATTGGCAATAGAACATATCAGATGTTGAATGTTTTAACATTTGATGAAAAATATTAACTAATTTAGAACATTAACAATGCACCTCAAAAAACTTGGGACAGGTCCATGTCTGTCATTGTGTAGCATCCCATCTTCTTTTAACAACAGTCCATAAACATTGTCCCATTCTTGTTTGAAGTAGGATTCTAGCTGCTCAACAGTCCTGGGGCTTTATTGCTGATTTTTTTCATTATGCTCCAAATGTTTTTTAAATGTTTTACAGAGCGCCCCACATTTTTAAAATTGGGGTTGTAGATTATAAGGCAGTATAATATAAGTCAAATGCAGTGCTATACTTTTTTTTGCAAAGTTTTATTTCATAGTTTTGCTCATCTGAATTCCTGTTCAATAACTTCTGTGGGAAGTTCAAGATGGCCATAAACTCATCCCATGTCAATTTTTCTTACTCCGCCTTCTGTAGTCATATATGGAGGATCACCTGAAAAATAAGAACCGGTTGGAGAAGGAATGGGAAGCATTGTGCGCATATCAGGCAGAGCCTAACACCTGCAGCATTGGCCAGAGAGACTCCAACACCAAAAAGAACCGAGTCAGCACTGTCATACCATGTGAGCATCATACACATATGCATCCATATGTACACATGCATACATAAATAAAAGATGTACATAAAAATACCTAAAGGCAAATACTGTGTTGTACAGGGATGTGGGCTGGGCAAGTTAACATCCAGGGCTTATCCCAGTTCATTGTAGGAATGTTTTGGGGAATCTTCCTCAAACTTTTTCTTTTTTTTCGAATGTAATGTGAATGTGCATTTCAGATGATCATTCTAGAATCTGCCTAAAAGTGGAGAACAGCCAAGGCAACTCTGACTACATCAATGCCAGCCCTATCGTGAGTACACGCTACAAACTACAACATACACAATATGAGTGCTAACTGCAAACAGCCCCCCTACAATAGACAACACACACTGCACTCTCATTTAACACACAATACAGTTTAGGACTGTAACTAACAGTTTGATTACGCTGTAAACAATTTTTTATTCTAACAATTATAGTTGGAAATAGAAATTACAGCAGTTATAAATATATTTAAATGAGGAAAAGTGAACTTGAAATTCAGCATCAGATTTTACTACATTGTGCTTAACTTCATTGATATGTTTCTTTCTACCATCAGCTTTCTATTGTAAATCTATTTTCACACTAATGTTTTGATACAGTAGAATACTGTACATCACAATGCAATATTGCTTATAAAAGGAATGGTGGTGAATGTATGTGGGTTTTTTTTTCAGATGGACCACGACCCCAGAAACCCTGCATACATTGCCACTCAGGGTCCACTGCCCTCCACTGTGGCTGACTTCTGGCAGGTAATACACAGTATTTATTTATGTGTGCAAGTGTGTGTGTTTACTCTGTATGTAGTCAAAGCTCATCCAGGTCTTGGAATTTCTGGAGTGTCATGGAATTTTAAAAAAATCTATTCCAGACATGGAAATGTTTAGGGCCAAGTCACGGAAGTGCAAAATAAAAAACTGTATTCTCACACATTTCCCATATTGTAAGTGGTTGTAATGGTTGATTTTTCAGCACTCATTTATCCTCTTCCCACTTAGAAACAAACATTTTAGTTTTGTGCTGAAAACTAGTAAAAAAAAATGATGGATTTAAAATACTGTTTTTTCTGCTTGGCACAAAGGTTGCCTGTTGTTCATTATAGGTCATGAAATTAATCGTTTTAGTAGTAGGTGAAAGACAGGGAATTGTCAGGGAACTTGACATTCGGGAACATTGTGTATTAATGCAAACGTATTTACAAAGGTGTCAGCCTATAGACAGTAAATATTATATTCACACCTTCCAAGCTTATAAATGCACTGATACACAAACTCATATCACCAGCAGCATCAGTAATAATCATTAGTAATACATAATACTTACTTTGTCTAAAATGTTATTTGTACTTCTTTTAAATGGTTAACAGCATATACATACACAAAGCAGTCAGGGAAAGACAGAAAGACAGTCGGGCTGGGTTCTTTGATGATCTGAAAGAACAAAAAAATCAAATGCATCTGTGTTATGATTTTAACAGATGATGATCTTGATTTTTTGATGCTTGACACTTATGTGTGTGACACATATATATGTGTGTGTCAGAAAGTGAGAGTAGCAATTGTTTTTTATTAGTGTTATGTAAGTGTGTGAAAAATGTGCATTTGTTGTTATGTAGATGGTTTGGGAAAGCGGTTGTGTGGTGATCGTTATGCTGACCCCTCTAACAGAAAGCGGTGTTAAACAGTGTTACCACTACTGGCCAGACGAGGGCTCCAATCTCTACCATATATACGAGGTATGACCAGCGCACACCAGGCTTGACCCCAACAGACACACAGTCACATATATACTTTTTAAAGTCTATAATTTGAAATACACTATTAAAAAAGGTACAAACTAATTACATGCATAGAATCTGTGCAGTAAAACACCCATATACACTTGCCTAGAGCAGTGGGCAGCCCTATCCATAGCAGACACACGCGAATGTCTTTTATTAAAGTCCATGATGAGTACACAAAGAAACAACAATGCTAAATAGCCAAGTAACAAAAGAAACATAGACAAACCGACACGATGAACAAGAAACAGGACAAAAGACTAGAGGCTCAGGACACAATACTCACACACACACACACAATACTCAACAAGAACAGGGAGCAAACAGAGAATATATAAAAACAAAGATAACAAGAAACACTTGGGACAGGGAGGAGACACAGACTGAAGGGTGTGAAGGGTGTGACTGAGAATAGACATAAGAAGCACATGACCAAAACATAAACATAAGCACACAGCTAGGACGGGGGATGTAAACAAAGACGTAGACAGACGGGACAAGGCAGGAAGTGACCATTCAGCTCATGTGGCTAGCAGCTTGCAGATAACATTTTTTCATTCATTTATTACTGATTGTACATATTAAATTGCTTTAAGCCACCTTAGGTCTCAAACCCCCTCAAAGGCTTATGGCAGCCAAAGGCCATTGGACACTGGCCCAGTCAGTAATCCATCCCTCTATGTGTGAATCTGTAGGTAAACCTGGTATCAGAGCATGTGTGGTGTGAGGATTTCCTGGTTCGTAGCTTTTACCTGAAGAACATGCAGACAAATGAGAGTCGCACTGTCACTCAGTTCCACTACCACACCTGGCTCAATCAACATACACCCGAGACCAACCAGGTTCTGCTGGACTTCCGCAGGTATGCCACAAGTACCACAGTGCATGTGAGAGTGTGTGTATGTTTTGAAATTGTATTCGATCCAATGTGTTGTGTACTAAAAGGCACAATGACATCATAGCCTTCTCTCCTCTACTTTTTATTTTTCTCTCTGTCTCTTTCTGTGACCCACCTCTCTCTCATTGTCCCTTTCTTTCTTTGCTTCTCTATGTCTTTCTTATAGTTTAGGCTGCCGTATTGGCTTTATTGATAAGTCTAAATCCAATAATAGGAACAAATAACAAACAACAGGAAACCCAGGAAACTGTTTTATATTTGTTTTTGTGTACTGAGCACTGAAGAAAAAGAGCTGTATAGATTGTTTGTAAGTTACCAGCAAACAACAAGGGAAGAGCTGCAGTACTGGCATAGTTCACATTTTTATAAGTTAGGTTGGTACTTTTTTTGACCTTGACTTAAACAGAAACCTGATTTTAATAATCAGTAGACAGTGTCAAATGCATTGTGTGTGAGACATTGCTTTATGATAATTTTGAAAAACAGTTTTGGCATAAAACATATGGTGGAGAGTTACATGCAGGTACATTGTCCTGTTTCCACCTGCAACACAGACGTTTAGCCTAGTTCCTGCCCCCAGTACTGTATGATGAAAAATGACATTTAATATTTTGCACTATATTCAGAAATAAACTATTTGTTCTGAAATCATTTTGACTAAACATAATGACCATATGCCAGACTTGCTGTTAGTCAGCTTAATTGCTGTATTTTGCTGTGTTTTTGGCTTTATTTAGATCACTTTCCTTAGCTGAGGCAGCCTGATTGTCTTACGGCGCTGTCATTTCTGTAGTATAATAAAAGAATACTGACGTTGTTTCATAATTTTGTAGCCAGCAGCGTGTTGTTATGCCCGCATTTGGCACTCCAGGTCAAAGCTGAATTTTTAATAGCAGAAATGAAAAAACTGCCTCTGTCACATTCAAGCTAATGCTGCAGTGCACTGATTTGATGTCATTACACTGACCAAACAAACATCACACTTTGCCAGTTTGGTAGTGTATTCCCATGTATGAGGATTGATAGACAGCACTTAAAAAGCATTCAGCATTTCATATATGTATTTCTCTTTTTTTTTGTTGTAAATTATTATTAGAGTGTTTATTCTTCTACATAACCGGCTGCTACTGTAATAACTGCAATTTCCCCCTGGGATCAATAAAGTATTTCTGGTTCTGATTCTGTATATATATATATATATATATCCTTTTGCGGCCAATACAGCGTCAATTCATCTTGGGAATGACATATACAAGTCCTACACAGTGGTCAGAGGGATTTTAAGTCATTCTTCTTGCAGGATAGTGGCCATGTCACTACGTGATGCTGGTGGAGGAAAACGTTTCCTGCTCCTCCAAAACACCCCAAAGTGGCTTAATAATATTTAGATCTGGTGACCATGGGAGATGTTCAACTTCACTTTCATGTTCATCAAACCAATCTTTCAGAAGTTTGCTGTCTGTATTGGTGCATTGTCATCCTGATACACAGCACTGCCTTCAGGATACAATGTTTGAACCATTGGATGCACAATAGTTCAGTAGTCTTTGGCAGTGACGCGCCCATCTAGCACAAGTATTGGGCCAAGGGAATGCCATGATATGGCAGCCCAAACCATCACTGATCCACCCCCATGCTTCACACCCATGCATGCAACAGTTTGGGTGGTACGCTTCTTTGGGGCTTCTCCACACCATAACTCTCCTGGATGTGGGGAAAACAGTAAAGGTGGACTCATCAGAGAACAATACATGTTTCACATTGTCAACAGCCCAACATTTGCGCTCCTTGCACCATTAAAACCGACATTTGGCCTTGGCACGAGTAACCAAAGGTTTGGCTATAGCAGCCCGGCCGTGTATATTGACCCTGTATATATATATATATATATATATATATATATATATATATATATATATATATATATATATATATATATATAAATTGTGATAATTGTGATAATCAACTGTATAATACAAATGGCTGCATTTGCATTGATTATGTTGAAAAAATTAACAACCTCTAGTAAATCTAATGGTCCTGACTATTGATATTACTGATATTACTGGGAGCTACACATTTCTCTCTCTTTCTCTCTACTCACTCTTACCCTCTGTCCCACTTCTCCCTTCTCTTTCTCTTGTTGGTTTGAGCGGTTGCCAGTGTCATTTTTGTGCTGATGCAGCTTGTGAACTCTGACCCCAGTTGCATAGTCACAAAAGTGATCACTGACAATCGTGACTCCACATCCAAGTGCACCTTGGGAACCCCCCCCACCCCCCCACCCCCTTTTCCTACCCAGTGGGCGCTGAACTCTGACTCTACTCTCTATCCTTTCTCCTTACCTACTGCACTGCACTGACAGTGGTGTGCATGGTAACAGGGACCACTCATTTCTCTACTCTTTCCTTTTTCTCTTTTCACTTTGCTCCTGGACCCCTCTGCTTTCTAGTGTTTTAAATAGCTGTTCACATATATATTCTAGTAGAAGTTATGTGAATGTAACACTGTGATAGGGGCTTCCAATCTTATTTGCAAACAGTCAGTGTTGCTGCAGGTTTTCATTGCAACAAAGCAGGAGCTCACCTGATGGACTGTTAAAACACTGAGACCAACTAATTAAACATGTAGAATAAATCACACTTTATTTAAACTTAAGAACATTGAGGTTTCTCTTCGTTTTCAATTAAACTAAACATTAAAACAGAGAACAAGGGACTAGAAAGATTAATAAATGTTAAAAGTAACCTATTACATGTAACATTTTTTAATGCAAAAAAATAAATGCAATATCAAATAGGAGTAAGATCAAACGAATATTTGCAGACTGAGTGGAGGTGGCAGACTGAGTGGAATTAAGCCATGTAATGAAAACCTGCAGCCACACTGGCCCGGATAAGATTAGAGACTTCTGCTCTATAAAGTTCTGACACATGCTTACAGCACTGCAATGTGTGTGTGTGTGTTCATGTATGTGTGTTTGGCCCTGTTTACACTTGGTATTAATGTCTGTCTGCAGTCTGATCTAGGGATGCGTTGGGATGCTTTGGCATTAACACTAAAACGGTAATGTGGCCATATGTATCCCTGACTACCTTCAAAGATGGTTTGAGTGGGGAACACATTGTACCTAATTCACACCTGTATTTAATGCTGGTCATTTAATGATTACATCACTTGTCAGAAAGCAGGCTTACAGAAATGAGTAAGTAAGCCAAGGGTGACCATGTCAAGGAAAAGTTCTCCAAGAGGAGGAGAAAATACCTTTTCAGAAACCAAAACTCAAAAGGATACACACCACAAGCAATATACATTAAGAATGAATATACACTAAAGAGCAGTGAATATAGAAAATACAGGAGCCTCTCACTGAACAAAAGTAAGCATTGAAAACCAGTGGCTACTAATGGAAGTGGAAGTCTGTCATACTAACACTAGGCAACACAGGATGCATGATAATGCCAGGTGTAAATGGGGCCTCTGTAGCACAACCTCACCGCCCTATGATATCTAGTGTTGTTGTGCCTTATGTTCTATGATCAGAAAAATAGTTAACACTTGGTGTTTGAGTCTGCATTGTTTTTGACACATTTTATGTCTGTTTGTTTTCTCTCATAGAAAAGTAAATAAATGTTACAGAGGAAGGTCCTGTCCCATCATCGTTCACTGCAGGCAAGTGTACACACCTGCACGCACACACACAGTAAAGCTAGGCTTATTTGTCTTAACCAAAATATGTGTTAGGCTTTGTCTTATTAAGCCACCTTTGTCTTTTAACATATTTAGCCCTGCATATTTTTCCTCTAAAAAGTTTTTCATCTGCTGACTGACATTGTAGCTCAGAAGACCACAAGGCCCACACTTATGAGAAAAGAGATGTGCAAATCAATTCAGAAGAGTACAGTTACATGTTCAACAAACTATATATAACCTTCTGTGTAAGAAAAGTTTTTGGTTTAGACGGGTAAAGGCTAACATTGAATTATATCAGCACTTAGGACCATGAGAAGACATTATGGAATGGAAATAAATATTTTAAGATGTTGTTCAAAAGCATTTCTTGATTATTGCATTTGTCAAAGCAGAACTTAAGATTAATTATAAAAATTCCAAATTTATTTTATGTATAATTTGTATTGCAACCATTGGTGATCTCATGACAACTATTATTGTCATTACTGTCACATCATTAGAAATATGCATTATATTTTTCAAGCATACTATGCACATAGTCATACTCAAATGACACATAGTCACACACATGCACACATTGATTTTATGATGAACAACAGGCATACTCATGCTCTTATGATTACATTTGTCCATTAATTCCACTCTTCCTCTTACTCTGACAGTGATGGAGCTGGAAGGACTGGCACATACATTCTGATTGACATGGTTTTGAATAAAATGGCTAAAGGTTGGTCCAGATAGAGAAATGTATTGATTAATTGATTAATTGATTGACTTCTCTTAAAACTTTTGCTGTCCATGTGGTGGTTTGGATAGGTTTTTTAGTTGTGTGTGTGTGTGAGGGAGAGAGAAAGAGAAAGTGAGTGAAAGAGAGAGAAAGTAAGAGAGAGCAAGATAAAGTGAGAAATTGAACACTGACTTGAGAGGTGTAATAGAAATGTGTGTAATTGCAGGTAGGGGTGGGCGATATCACTATGTTTTCACGTTAGACCACTGTTAAAACAGTGTGTTTAATAAATTGGAACAGAAAAATGTCACAGCTATACCACATTCTTAAAATACTATAAAAATTATTAATACAAATAATTTTTGTTTTACATACTATTTTGCAAAAGAAAAAATTAACTATTCTGCCATTTTTATTGAAACAAACAGTAACTAAATGTTATTTAGGTATTGATGACATAACAATATGCTTAGAAAAGTCTATTATGATATAATTTATCACAATAATAATAATATATTGCCTTATTGCCCACCCCCAGTTCCACATAGCTTATGTTCCTTTAAGATTTATTTATGTTTTTATATATTTTAGAAACCATGATATAGAAAAGTTCCATTTCCACATTTCCATTCTTTACATTCACGTATGTGTTTTATGCATATCTGGTCAAATAATTCAGTGTGATGTTGTCGCTGTCCAAGAACAATCATATATCACCATTTTTGTCCTTTTCTCAACATTATATGAACACTGTGGCTGTCCTTAACTTTGTGTGAAACTTCTTGAGGAATGGAATGATATAAATGCTCCAAAATGTATTTTGAATAAAGGCTGTTTACATTAACTTATAAGTAAGTGTTAAAATAGTTTCCGCGTCCTGTAACGTGTTTTCTTTGGATGAAATCCATATCTGATTTAAAGATTTTTTTTATTTGTGTACTTCTGTAGGTGCCAAAGAGATTGATATTGCTGCTACACTGGAGCACCTGCGGGATCAGAGACCTGGCATGGTTCAAACAAAGGTAAACACACAAACATACTCTCTCTCTCTATTTCTCTTTCTTTCTCCCTCTCTCTCACGCTTTTATTTGTACATATTTTAGTTGAATTATACCACTGCTGTATATTTGGGGCTGAGATTTCTGGTTACAGGTTTGGCAAGTCACCCACACATCTAGCCACATCTAATAATTTAAGTAATCAATAATTTAGACACAAATGGTCAGTTACAAACATGGTCTTTACAACAGCGTTTAGAAACTCAGAAGATGCTAATGACTAGCACTTTTTATGTTTTATGACAGCTCAGTTGGGTTACAGATCCTTCTTTTGTCTTTTGTTCAGTAGATAATGGTTAAACCATGTTTAAGGATGTGTAAGGATGAAACAGAGTATTTAGATGTGTGTTGCTGAGTGTCAAAGGAGAGTGATTGTTGCAACAGATTGCTCAATAAACCTTTGCCACATTTTTGAAGTCTTTTCTCTTAATTTAATGCCAAGAAAAGAAATAACAACGTTTAAAGTAAATACTGAAATTAAATAACACAATTTTAATTCGACAAAAACTCTATAAAACATACTACAGGCCGAATAGGAGTTTGTACAACATTATGTAGCTTGTCCAGCCTTATAGCAGCAGTGGCTGAAGCATGTATAGGTCAATAGCAAAATACATTATTCAGCCATAACATTAAAACCATCACCTTGTATCCACACTCTTTGTCTATTTTATCAGCCCCACTTATCCTATAGGAGCACTTTGTAGTTTTGCAATTACAGACTATAGTCCATCTGCTTATCTGTATACTTTGTTAGCCCCCACTCACCTTGTTTTTTAGTAGTCCATGGTCCAATTGGACGACCACAGAACAGGTATAATTAAGGTGGTGGGTCTTTCTCAGCACTGCAGAGACACTGACGTGGTGGTAATGTGTTGTGCAGGTATGAGTGGATCAGACATACTGTTAACATTGTGTCCACTTATTGTCTACGATATTAGACACCCTTAGCTTGTTGGTCCACCTTATTGACCTCAAGTCAGAGACGATAACTCATATGTTGCTGCACAGTTTGTGTTGATCATTCTGTAGAGCTTGATCAGTGGGCACAGGACACAGGACTGGGTATTTCTGGTTGGTGAACTGGTGAACTCAGTCCAGCAGTGGCACTGAGGTGTTTAAAAACTCCAGCAGCTCTGCTGTGTCTGATCCACTTACACCAGCTCAACACACACTAATACACCACCACTACAAATAATGATCCACCCAAATAATATCTGTAAATCTACAAAGTGTTCGGGGGCTAACAAAGTATACAGAGCAGATGGACTACGGTCTGTAATTGTAGAACTACAAAGTGCTCCTATGTGGTAAGTGGAGTTAATAAAATGGGCATTGTGTGTAAAAACAAGGAATAGTTTTAATGTTATGGCTGATACATGTATAAAGAAGCAAAAATGCTGTGACAGATATGAACGCTGTGTGTTCTTCACTCTAATCACTGTTTTTGTTTGTGTTTCAGGAGCAGTTCGAGTTTGCATTGACTGCAGTAGCGGAGGAGGTAAACGCCATCCTCAAAGCCCTCCCTCAGTGATAAATGCAGGAGGATGAATTAAAAAGAACTTTATCCCTCTCTCTTTTCTTCTTTTCCTCTGCATCTCCTTAACCTTATCTTGTACGTTTTTCTTTCATCCCCCCCATTCACCAAGTCTGTCTCTTACTCTTGCTCTCTTGATGTTGTATCTAAAGTTAAAGCTATCTCTCTCTCTCTCTCTCTCTCTCTCTCTCAAAGCGCTTTATCTCCTCTTCTATGTGTTCTGACCTTGTAGTGCAGACACTATTCTACTGCTGTAAGGAGTTTTAGATTTCTGTCTGTTAAATGTTGGGCTATTTTAATGATATTGTTTTACATTGTTATGCGTACATGAAAGTGCATTTCATCCTTCGCTAAATGATTATAATGCATACTCCATTTTGTCTTTGTTTGATTATAATCAAATGTAACTTATTTAGAAGTACTTTTAAATGCAAGCTTGCAGCCCATCACTGAGAAGGGAAGGTTATACCAAAATCAACTGTGAATCATCTAATCTGAATTTAATCTAATTAAAGAATCCCTGGGGCTGCTTGTGGATAGAGTAGCTAGTTTAAGCAGCAGAAAGTAGCTGTCCAAAAACTACAGTAGTCATCAGGGTGGCTAAAACCCTTAAAAAAGATGATACACTTTATACACATGAATAATCTGCATTACACCTACATTTTTATTAGTGTGGAATTGAAGACTACATTTGAATTAAGCAAATTTAGTTTGCTGGTAGAAATCCAGTATTAGAGGAAGTCTAAAACAAGATCACAGCATAACAAGATTAATTTTGAGTGATTGCCCGATGGGCTTTAACTAAAGAGTTTCAAATCTGAGTAGTAACATCATTGTGATCTACCTAGAATCTTTTTTACATTTTAAAAAACAGGACAGGGGACACACCCATATACATAACCATAACGCATGACCATTAGGCCAAGGATATAACTTTCACCAAGCCAAGGAAATGCTTCATCAAGTCACATTTGTAAACTGGTGCTTCATCGATTTTAAGGTTGAACAGCTCCACTGAAACTATAATCGTATTTCTCCCAACAATACACCACTATTTTTATTCTTCATTGTACTGGTCTGTTGGTCTGATAATGGAGAAATGTGCCATGTGCTGTATCATGTATCATGTGTTAATGAAAGGGGTGCACTGTGTTTGGTTAGTTTTTTTCCATACTGACATGTTACTCCACTTGTGGTCTGACAGTGTTGACCATCACACTTCTTTTTTTCTTTGTTTCTGATAATTGTAAATAGAATCCAGAATTCAACCAGAAGCTATTTTTGCTCTCTCAGTAAATGAAATGCTGCAGTCTTGTGAATAAAGTTTCATTGTATGTGTCGTATAGTAAACACTGCAATGGTAAGGAATAGCGTTTGTGAAGTGTTTTGTATGCACTGAAACACATACTGTACTTTCGGCTTGACTCTCTGACACTGACATGATCTTTCTGCTTATTTCTGATCAAACAACAACAGCTGCAAAAACTTAATTTACATCAAAGCAGCGTTGTAGTCATAGAGACCTGCTTATTATACAGACACTCCTGATTTAATTGATTTAATAGTGCATTGTTTTCCAACCCCTGTTCACAAGCTTCATTAATGCTTCTGATCTGAAAACATCTACAGGTGTTTCTGTCCATCCTTTACTGTGAGTAGTGACTCAACCTTGTGAGTCTGAAAGGATGCCGTTACTGAGTAGAGAAATAATGACAAAGAAGAAAATACATAAATCAAATTAAAAAAATATATTAACCTCAGTATTACTTTATATTAACCTTGGTATTATCTAGGTGCCCCCTTCATTGTATCCTTTGCAGTTTTGGGTTGGAAGTTAGGGAACCAGCCTTATGACCAGAATGTTGCGGGTTTGATCCTAAATCAACAGGACATTGAAGTGTCCTTTTTTTGCTCCCCGAGAACTGCTTCCTTGGAAGCCATGGTTAGGGCTGGCCAAAACTCTGGGCTAGTGTATGTGTGTGTGTGTGTCACCACATTATGGATTAAATGAACCAGTGACATAAGCTAGGTGCTTTTAATAAAGTGGATAGCTCTTTAAGCTGTGGACTGTTTCAGTCAAAGCTGGATTTTTAACAGGGTCTACCAGAAAAGTCTTTTTACTAAAGAGTAGTGCAAAATGCGTATTCCATTTAGATTCATACAGTGTAATGTCATAAAATACATTTGGTTATAAATGTAATGTAACAAAAAAATATATATTTTCAACAACTTGTTTGATTACCACAAAAAAAATCCTTGTTTTGCACGTGTCAAGCTCAGACAGGCTGAAGTGACTTGTATTTTGAAAAGCCGTTTAAACGGAAGTAAAAGGTTTGTTTTGAAATGTAATGTGAAAGTCCAAACAACAGTGACAAAGGTAATGCGGTCAAATGTTAAACTCCACCTATGTCTTATAGAAATCGATTAAAACGTTTCTGAAGGTGGTTAGTGTTTGTCTTCTAAGCGGGGAAAATGTCCGCCGTGATTCCTCGTATCGAGCAGCTTTCCTCCAGAGTGGTGCGTGTTCTGGGCTGTAACCCCGGGCCTATGACACTGCAAGGAACCAACACGTACCTTGTGGGCACCGGGAGAAGGTAAAGGAATATGATCCCCATTAAAAAAACAATAACCATTTACTTTGAATTTAAAGAATATCCGTGCATTCACAGAATAACGGTGTATACACCTGTGAACGTTTCCGGGAGATTAACAGCCTGAATTTTGTATAATTAATTGATATATTATTTCCAATCTTTAGGTTTTGAAAGAATTGTTATTAATCAAAGTACAGCAGTAATAGTAATGAGGTTAAATATAAGTGTATAATATATGTTTAAAATCTATGTAATTTAAAATGAAAGAGGCCTATATTAGTCAGTGTCTTTTAATTAAATTATTAATATTTATTGTCCTTATAATAATTACTTAACAATATGTAAATTCACACAATCTTCTTATTATTGATGTTGTCATTTTAAATATTCTGTCTAAAATTGTTATTTTTAGATTTAACCAATCTCTCAAAACCACTTCTGTCACTCTCTCCACAACCCAGTGCTAATGTATATTTTTACAATATTTTCTTGTGCATCTTCGTTTAAATGCATGGGAAAAAACAACTGCAGTCATCCAGAAATTTTGAAAATGTTTGAAAAATGTGCTGAAATCATTTGATTAGGAGAGAAAATAAAAAGAGTGGACACCTTACACTGTAGTCAAGTCAAGTCAAGTCAATTTTATTTATATAGCGCTTTTTACAACAATGTTGTCTCAAAGCAGCTTTACAGAGTTTTGAAAACAGTTATAACATATATCCCCCAGTGAACAAGTCAGAGGGAACAGTGGCAAGGAAAAACTCCCTCAACTGGAGGAAGAAACCTTGGGAGGAACCAGACTCACAAGGGGAGACCCATCCTTCTCTGGTCAAACAGTATTTACAGTTTGAACTAAATACCAAAGAAAGGAGCCTCTGTTTGAAATCTGGATAGCAAAACTTTAGAAGCTGCACAGATAGAGGCAGTGTATGACTGAGGCAGTCTTTGGCTGAGGCAGTCTATGACTGAGTCTTTATGTTAAGTGGGCGTGAGCTGAAACAGTCCCATCCTATCTCAGTGCTGGTGCATCTGGATGGCACAGTGATGTAACTGAGGGTGTAGTAGTAAAGGACAGGTGAGCTGGCTGGTGATGGTGGGGTGATAGCCCGATGATCAGTCCTTCAACAGCGTTCAACAGACGGGAGGACAGTCATTACCTCAGGAAGAGTAAAGAGAGAGAGTTAGTTGGGCTCGGGAGTAAGACTGTAGAGAATATGAATTTTCAGAATTTTAGAGTGCGGCTGGTGACTCCGGCAGATCTAACTATAACAGCCTTAACTAAAAGGAGAGAACCAGAAGGTAACATGGACATGAGAGTACCCTGAGACACTGGGGTCCCCCCACTCCACCATCAACAAACCTGTGTGATCGCGTGAAGTGGTGGAACAACAGCACCAACATCTCAGTTTACCATAAACCTCTGTGTCCAAGAACCCCCAGATCTCCTGCCTTTATCTAAAAGAGAAGATTAATTACCAAAAGCTACACTAAACAAGTATGTTTTCAGTCTAGACTTAAATATTGAGACTGTGTCAGAGTCCCGAACATTAACTGGGAGATTATTCCACAATTTTGGGGCTTTGTAGGAAAAAGCTCTTCCCCCCCATTGTAGTCTTCTGAATTTTAGGAACTATTAGAAAACCAGCATCCTGTGATCTGAGTGAACGTGGCGGTTCATAATAGGAAATAAGATCTTGCAGGTACTCCGGTGCGAGACCATGCAGGGTTTTATACGTCAGTAATAGAATTTTATAGTCGATACGGAATTTAACAGGAAGCCAGTGTAGCGCTGATAAAACTGGACTGATGTGATCAAATTTCCTGGTTTTAGTTAGTACTCTAGCTGCAGCGTTCTGAACCAACCGAAGTTTATTCAGGTTCCTGCTGGAGCATCCTGACAATAATGCATTACAGTAATCTAGCCTTGAGGTTATAAAGGCATGCACTAACTTTTCAGCATCAGACACAGATAACGCATTTCTTAACTTTGAAATGTTTCGTAGGTGAAGAAACGCTGTTCTTGTAATATTACCTATGTGTTGATTAAATGCCAGATCTGAGTCAATTGTTACACCAAGATTTTGGCTACTGAACCAGGAACTACAGAGAAGTCAGCAAGATTTAACATTAAATCTGAACATTTAGTCCGAGCAGCCTTTGGGCCGAGGAGGAGAACTTCCATTTTGTCAGGGTTCAAAAGAAGGAAGTTCCTTAGCATCCAAAGTCTAATATCTCTTACACAATCTTCTATCTTATTTAATCTGGATTTATCATCTGGTTTGGCTGATATGTACAGTTGTGTATCATCGGCATAACAGTGGAAACTAATTCCATGTCTATTTATAACTGAGCCTAATGGTAGCATATATAGTGTAAATAACAGAGGACCTAAAACAGAACCTTGTGGAACTCCATATTTCACTTTTGTAGTGTTAGACGATACATTATTTATCTTTACAAACTGAAAGCGATCACTAAGGTAAGATGTGAACCAGGATAAAGCTGTTCCTGTGATTCCAACTATATTTTCTAGCCTGTCCAAGAGAATAGTGTGATCTATAGTGTCAAAAGCTGCACTTAGATCTAGTAGCACCAGTAGAGATACATGGCCCTGATCAGAGGCAAGAAGAAGATCATTTGTTATCTTAACTAAAGCTGTCTCTGTGCTGTGATGTGGCCTAAAACCAGATTGGAATTTTTCATATATGTTGTTCTTATGTAGATGAGAACAGAGTTGTCGAGCTACAGCCTTTTCTAAAATCTTAAATTGGAAATAGGTCTATAACTGGACAGTTCTCTGGGGTCAAGATTTGGCTTCTTTATCAAGGGTTTTATCACAGCTAGTTTAAAAGACTTAGGTACATGACCCAGACTAAGAGAAGAGTTGATGATAGTTAAGATAGGTTTAATAATAGCTGGTAATACTTGTTTCAATAGGCTCGTTGGAATCATATCGAGTGTGCATGTAGCAGAATTTGAAGGAGAGATAAGTTTTTCTAGTTCTGTCTGCTGTAGTGGAGAAAATGTTTCTAGTGTTTCTTCTAAAACCACATTTTGTGCTGTTTGAGCCAAACCGGATGAAGGATAGGTTACTCGTATTGGTAGAACTTTTTGTCTAATATTCTCGATTTTGCTATTGAAAAAGTTCATGAAATCATTGCTGCTGTGGTTGGCGGGTATCTGAGGTTCCGTTTCTGCCTGATTTTTGGTAAGTTTTGCGATGGTGCTAAATAAAACTCTAGGATTGTTTTTGTTGTGTTCGATGAGTGTGGACAGGTATGCTGAGCGTGTTTTAATAAGTGCCTTTCTGTAACTTCTAAGGCTGTCCTTCCAAGCAGAGTGAAATACCTCCAGCTTGGTCACTCTCCATTTGCGCTCTAATTTCCATACTGCCTGTCTTAAGGTGAGTATTTCATTGTTGTACCACGGAGCAAGCTTTTTCTGTTGCATCTTTTTAATTTTTATAGGTGCAACGTTGTCTAAAGTTAATCGGAGCGTATTTTCTACGCAGTCAGTTAGTCTGTCTAGCTCTGTTGGGTCTGAGGATGGAAAAATTATGGTTGATAAATCTGGAAGGATTTCAATAAAGTCCTGAGATGTATTTGGCATTATTGAACGTAGGGCTTCTTCCCAATTGGTTTGTTCAAGTTGAACAACCACTTAATCCCTTCTTTAATAATGATCCTGCTGATTATCCTGTATTCAACCTCATTATGATCTATTAACATAATAAAATAAAAAAAATAAGTGTTTGTGTGTATCTGTCTTTCTGCTGTGTGGGTATGTGATAGACGTGTGTTGATAGACACGGGGGAGCCTTCTGTTCCAGAGTACATCAGTAATCTAAAGGAAGCTCTAGACCAGAATAACACCTCCATCCAGCAAATCCTTGTCACGCACTGGCACTATGATCATGCTGGAGGAGTACCAGACATCTTTGCTCACATACACAAAGGTCAGAGTCTCACATATTTCTGATGGTGGAAATGAGCCATCTTGAATGTTTAGAATGTCATATAAAACGCAGTGTCCACTCAGTGTCCACAGAACACTACCCACAAGACACTTGGCTATATAGTTTTGGTTGGTGGACTATTCACAGACACTGAGGTTTAAAAACTTCAATAGAACTGTCTGATCCACTCGTACCAGTTCAACATATGCAGAGAAAAAGATGGATTATATACTGTAATTGTGGAAGTATCAAAGTGCACCTGTAGGCTGATCAAATGTACAATGATTGAAAAAACATGTTGTTCATTTGTAGGATTACTAAATAATGATTTAATATTATTTATTATAAATTTACCTGCAGTTGGTTTAGGTTCTACAATCTTTCTGTACCACTTTTCACACTTTTGGATGGTGTTAAAATAGCCAAAAATAATATAAACATAAATAATAAACAGGCTCCTAAAACTGAACTTTTTTGCAAATAACCCCAAGAAACTGAAGTAGTGGGATTTAATAAAAGGTTGTGATTAAGTATGCGATAATTCAGTTTGTTAATGATTGATCAGTTAAGTATTTATTAAATATGTCCCCACCACTGTGTACAAGGTAAATGTACATTCAGTGCATTTTGTGTTTAGACCTGGAGGTGAGTAAACTCCCTCGCTCCCCTCCTCATCCGGAGGTGATTGGAGAAGAGAAAAAGAAATACACATATCTGAAGGATGGAGATGTGATAAAGACTGAGGGGGCTACTTTACGGTAAGCCTTCCACTCCTGACATTACAGAGAGAGTGTGAGTTTACAATGTACAGTATGCTTGTAGTAAATATGTGTCTGTGTTGCCATACATTTGTATAAGATTTGTATGTTTGGGTGTATATGTGTGTGTTGCCTAGAGTGTTGTTCACCCCAGGCCACACCGATGACCACATGGCTCTGTATCTGGAGGAGGAAAAGGCAGTGTTTTCAGGAGACTGCATATTAGGAGAGGGAACGGCTGTTTTTGAGGACCTACATGACTACATGCTGTCACTGCATACACTACTGGATGTCAATGCTGACCTCATCTACCCAGGTGTTTGTTTGTGTATGGTGGTGTGCATATCCGCTAGCGTTCAAAGGTTTGAGATCACTGTTTTCAGTCAAATTAAACTAATATTGCAGATAAATGTATGAAATATTTATTTTACTGCTCCACTACAACTTCACAGATTTGATCTGAATAGTAAAAAGGAAAAAAAATAAAGACATATTTTGGATGTGTAACATGTGTAGAATGTTGAACAGAGCTGTGGATGATACCTTAATGACATATGTTCTTGTTATTATATTTTATTCTAAATTAACAAACAGATTGCTTTGTATTTGAAAAGTCATGATCAAATCTCACGTAGAAATGTACCTAGTATGAAAAAAATAGTTACTATAAATAATTACATTCTGGTAGACTACAGCTCATTAGACTATAGCTAATTTTGTCCCGGAATGGTGTGTGTTAGATATCTTCTAGCTCTTCATGAGTGGTCAGTACCACAGCAATACTGCTGACAAACTATTCTTAACCCAGCGATGACAGTGAGGTCTATGCATGCTACACATATGATAACACTGCTAGTTTTTTGTTACTGCTGTGTTGAAAATGTTCCACACAACAGATGGGCTACAATTAGAAATTGTAAACCTTTAGTAGGTGTTTTTGATAAAATTGTCAATGAGTGATTATATAGGGAAGCTAATAAAGTGGCAACTCAAGTACAATTTGACATAAAAGCAAAATATATATATTTTTTGTTTGTTTATTTAGATTCAAATTCTTTTTTATGTACTTACTAGCTGCTTTTGAATCCAGGTTGTCCAGTTAATCTCATGCAACTAAAACTGCCTGTGTGTGTGTTGTGCATCAGGTCATGGCCCTGTTGTGTTGAGTGCATGCAGTAAGATCCGGGAGTACATTACCCACCGTGGCGCTCGCGAGCAGCAGATTCTGGAAGTGCTCAGAGATAATGCTGCAAATGCCTTCAGCTCTTCCACATTGGTTAAACTAGTTTATAAGGTGAGCGCTTCTGTACATACATATTACTTTTTGTTGTTTTGTTAATGATATTGGTGCTTTAATCATGCTGTAATATTGTTTTAACCTTGTTCTACTGTTAGGACACACCTGAGCTCTTGCACCGTGCTGCAGAAATCAACTTGCTACATCATTTAAAAAAGCTGCAGAAAGAGGGGAAGATATGTCAGGGTATGCTGCATAATAAACTGCAATCTAGTTTAAAGGTTAAAGTTTAAAAAAATCTGATTTACACAACTTTGTATTTACTCCAGATGTTGTTGATCGACCAAGACGTGGTTTAGTGTCTGAATTGTGTCTTCTTTAGTTTTACAAAGAATTATGACGCTAACATTGCTAACAAATACTAGGAGTCTATAGTCACCCAAATTGCTTCCATAAGTATGTGACCAAACCTTCTCTTAACATGCTCACACTGCTCCCATGTGATTAGTAAGGTTAATGCAGACTTGTTAATGTGGTTTGGGGCCACCTAGTCTGCCTTAATGTGAACTATGAAATGAGCAAAGCTTTACCATCCAACTAGACACTATCCCTTTCCATTTATTCAGACTCCCATTTGTAGGCCACATTGGTGTATAAATGCCATGGATTCCATTTGTTTTTTGTTCAAAACGAAAATGTTTTCAATGTTTATAAATAGAAATTGACTATTGACTTCTAATGTTTGTCGGTAACACTTTTTAGCTGCAGTAAAAATCAACAAACTTGGACAACAAACATATCTTTGATGATTAACTGCCATGTGTGGTAAATGAAAGCTGTATAACTTTAATGTTTAATCAAAGCATTCCTTTTCGATACCACCTTCTTTTGTTGTGGCTAGATTAGTTAACTGATGCAGAATATGTGTGTGTTTCCAGTTGGAGATTCAGAGAAGAAGTGGAAAAGCCACCTGTGACTGCTTGCCACTGATGGATATTAATGATGAACAAAGATATTATTTTGAACTCTTAACAGACCGGTATTGTGCAGTAATAAAGTATACTTGTTTGTGCTCAGCATCTCACTTTGCTTCAATCTTTGCACTTAGTTTGCTTACTTGTCTGTTTAATAAAATTAATTCATCAGTCTGCACATGTTTTGGTACAATGTTATTGTTCTCCGGACTCATAGTAGAGAGCGTTGCTGCAAAGGAAAATCATCATTGTGGTCTATTGTACATTGGTAGTACAGAATACAATGGTGAAATAATAACTAGATTTTTTAGATTTTAGATTAACAGGTTGCATCAAACTCCCACAACACTGTATGCCATGGACTGATAATAGCCATTAGACTTTTCACATCTTGTGCCAACTTTTTATAAGGCGTCTTTTGGAGAGAATATTGCAGAAAAGAATGCATCACTAGGCAGAACTCATAGGATAGGATTGTTTCATAGGATTGTCATCCTCTTATCTACAGAGCACAGACTGCACCCCACAGACAGCTGGCTTAATGTAGGTAGTTAAGCACTTATACGGACCAAATTTAAGGAATAAATACCTTTAACAGCAACTAGCCTTTTTAAAATGTATTGGCATCAATGTGCCAGTTTCATGGAGTCTATAAATGTTATTTAGCCCCATTCAAAATAAATCTAGTTTACTATACATGCAGACGACTTTTATCAAATTGTAAACAAATCATATCAGACCACGTAAAATGTAGATCAGAGTGGGGTATCTGCAAAGTAATGTGGGTCGGCAACACCTGAAACTAAAAACTGGATTTTGATTGAAAGCTCGGTAAATAAACATTAGACATTATTCAAAATGTATAATATAAAGATTGACACAGTACGTAGTTACAGAGTCGAGATTATTGTTTGTAACGCAGTTTCTTGTGTAATATGTAGAATCCGGTATTATGTGGTTGGAACACTCCTCCTTAAGATCAGAAGCTGGATGGAGACATTATTTACTTCTAGTAGCGTTTAATGCAGTCACACACTCGCCATTTCTTAACACTTCCCCAAAAACAAAGATCATGTGACTTTCTTAACCAATCACAGGAGTGGAGCGCTAACCCTTGATAAAACAACTAAAATAAATATTCTACTTTATTTTACTGAAACATTTTCAACATCATGTAACAACACACTAATATTTAGTGCATTAACTTATTTTAACTCTTACGCTTGTTAGCTAGCTAACTGTGGGTCTACGTGAAGTACAGAAAAGAGGCTGGGCTGGCTAACATAAGCTAGACAGCTTCACAGTAATCGTGAGAACCAGAGACAGAAATAAATACATGACTGGCATCTCTATGTTCTTTGTTTCATATTTTTCTTTAGCTAAAAGCAATGACACCAGTATTTACCGTATATTGTTGTTTACAGCCCAGTAATGTCTGTGAAAAGGTCATGTTGATCATGACGTTTTAATGAACAGCATGGAAAGTATAATGTTGGCGACTGTTCGAGCATTAGAACAGTCTAATGATTCGAAGATCAGAGCAGTTAACATACGGGGAACAGTCACAAACTCGAGCTCCAAAAATATGTTTCTCACATTTTATTAAAGTATTAAAATTCATACATCACAGAGCTATTCGTGCTGCAACCAGGCGATTTTAACTCGCTCGGGACAGCTGAGCGTCCGACTCGGAGCTGTTTTTTCATGAACATAGCGCCATTTTTAACACCCCGACCCGGAAGATGACGATTATTTACTCCCATTTCCAATTTAATCTTCATAGTCTTCGTTACTCTTCATTAGTGTTGTTCTTTTAAAAGCTGCTTTTGTTATGCTTACATATAAACCGGACCTGCACAGAATCCTTACAATTTTCCCGCACAACAAACGTTAAGCCTTATTCATTTAATCCTCCCTCCGTTTATGTGACGTTGTGCGGGTCACGCCGCCGCAGTGAGGCACCGAGTCCTGCAGCCGGCGAACGGTAAACAACTGCCGATGCGACCCTGGTTTAGCAAGGACACTTTATTGGAAGGAAAAATCTTCACTTTTGGCTTGGATATAAAATATGCTTCTTGTGGAGTTAAAATGGATCGGTTTGCACTGAGAGGAGAGAGTCCCGTACTCGGTAGGACGCGAAGAGACCAGTTTTTAGAAGGATTGGTCGGTTTTGTCGGGACGTTTGTGTCGCTTTTCTTCCACTGAAGCATGCTAAGTGCGCTAACGGCAGCGCTGCAGCACTGCTGCCTTTCGTGTAGGATTTTACAACGTGCACATGCTGCGCTGAGAGGTACTTGCTACTGCTCTTAGCTGCGGTGTGCTATTTAGTACATTGATGGTTGTTAGCTGTATAAAATAGCACAGGCTACTGGATGAGTGATTTGCTTTGTTTCATGGGATAATCTGAGTTTACCTCGCTGAAGATGTAATTAGTCAGATTTGTAGTTCAACGTAGTGTTATGAGACTAATATCAAACCCGAATGTGTGAGAAAACGGAGTTAGCCAGTCAGTGGGGACAATAACGGCGGTGACATGAAGGGCATGAACCAAAGCTTTTATTCAAGCCATACGCGCCAGTGACTCCATCCAGAGTTTGAGTTTAAGGTCAGAAATGCAGAGGCTCAGAAAGGTTCCGTTTTAGCAGAATTGAGGTAGTTACTGGTGCGTGTGTATTAGGTGTCTGGGCGAGCTCAATATAGTCATCTTCTGTGTTATTGTTGTCTCGGGCTCCGGGAGTATTGATATTGTTTTCCACGAGTTTCTTTAACGTTCGTTTTGTTATTGCAACGTGACTACCCAGCCGCCTGTAATATGGCCTCCTGCGATCGTAAGGATGCCGCAGGCGGTGACCCGACCGAGCCGGTTCAGACTTTCCCCTACGTGAATGAAGATTTGGGACAGGCCCTCAAATCCAAGAGCCTTCCTGCGCTCAATGCGAGTCAGCCTCCGGAAACAGATGGCACCGGTAATCTTCCGCAGGGAGGACAGAGGCCCCTTTTGGCAAACCGGGGCGGCTCCCCCTCCAGGCCGGAGCGCCCCACGTCCACCTCCAGCCTGACCAGACTAGGCTCCTCCCGCAGTTCGGAGGCAGGAGGTGGCCCTGCGGGGAGGCGCCGAGCGGCCTCTTTTCTCTGGTCGCAGCTGCGGCGCGTGTCAGTTCGTCGCTACATCAGAGGGTTATTCACGGACTCGCGCTGCTTCTTGTTCTATATGTGTTACCTCACGTTCATCCAGTCGCTCATGGTGTCAGGATACCTCAGCAGCGTCATCACGACCATAGGTAAGCAGTAGGGGCGATTCTCTCTCTCTCTCTCTCTCTCTCTCTCTCTCTCTCTCTCTCTCTCTCTCTCTCTCTTTCTCTCTCTCTCTCTCTCTCTCTCTCTCTCTCTTTCTCTCTCTCTCTCTCTCTCTCTCTCTCTCTCTCTCTCTCTCTCTATTTTGTTTTTGCTTGTCTCCTTTGCTTACTTTCCCACCTATCTCTTCACCTCTTTCTTTAAACTCGCTTCCTCTTTTCCTACCTCCTTCTTATTGCTTGTTATCTTTTCTTTATCTCAGATATGTGGCTCTTTTTTCCCTCTCTGCTTGTCATCTCTTTTGCTGCGTTCCAATTGATTTAATCTTTTGTACTGACTGAGGCCTTGAAGACAATATTCACCACCATATCTTCTGGTCTGTTCTTTATTGTAGCTCAAATGTATAGTGAATCCAGAAAGTATTCACAGCGCTTCACTTTTTCCACTTTTTGTCTTACAGTCTTATTCCGAAATGGATTAAATTCATTTTCCCTCAAATTCTTTTGCATAATAACCCATAATAACAAAATGAAGACAGTTTGATTAAAGTTTTAGCACAGACCATCCTTCAGTTTCATTTCCAGTACATACAAATCAATATTTAACTCTTTGGAAACCACTCTTCATCACCTGTCCGATACTTTAAATATAGTGAAGACTGATGGTGGCAGCATAATGCTGTGGGGTTGTTTTTCGGCAGCAGGAACTGGGAGAATAGTCATGGTCGAGGGAAAGATGAATGCAACAATGTACAGAGACGTCCTTAAAGAAAATTGCTCCAGAGCACTCTGAAGAGATCTGAAAATGGCTGTGCATTGACACTCCCCTTCCAACCTGATGTAGCTTGAGAGGTTCTGCAAAGAGGAATGGGAGAAACTGCCCAAAAATAGGTGTACCAAGCTTGTATCATCATGTACCAAGCTTGTATCATCAAAAAGACTTGAGCCGGTATTTGCTGCCAAATGTCTTTTTAAAACCAATTAGTGAATGAGACCCAATGTGCATGAGCATAGCATAGCATAGCAATAATTTATATGTAGTTTTATACTGTAGTTTTCCATACTGTGGTCTACATTTCCCCAACACTTCATTTAATTTTGAGGTAATGAATAGCACCACAGTTTCTTCTTCTCTTTCTTCTTCACATTTCTAAAATGTGTTTGTGTGTTGTTTTTTTTTGTTTGTTGTTTTTTTTTTCTTTCATAAGAAAAGCGATACAGTCTGCGCAGTTCAGAGTCCGGTCTTCTCGTCAGCTGTTTTGACATCGGAAGTCTCCTCGTCGTTGTGTTCATCAGCTACTTTGGTGGGCGAGGCCAAAGGCCGCGTTGGCTCGCCATAGGAGGTGTGTTCATTGCAGTGGGTGCTGCTCTTTTCTCTCTCCCTCACTTCATCTCTCCACCTTACCAGCTTGAGCAGCTGAACACTACAGGGCGGGGTGAAGGGCTCTGCACAAGCCCCACCACCAACAGCAGCAGGAAGGATGGTCCAGAGGCATGTCCACGAGACCAAGAGGACAGTGAACATGCTCTGTATGTGGGACTTTTTATCTGTGCTCAGATTTTGGTGGGCATGGGCTCCACACCTATCTATACGCTTGGACCCACCTACTTGGATGACAATGTGAAAAAGGAGAATGCTTCACTTTACTTGGGTGAGTTAAAGGTCTTAAAACATTTAGCAGATATTTCCTGATTTTGTTGAAGTCTAGATTCTGATTGTTCAGTGAGCAGTCTTTTGTTTTTTGATAATGGCTGCTAAATAATATTTTTTTCACATGTGATATGGAATGAGCATTAGCTACAGTAGCCAGAGATTTTGTTAGCGCACATCATACTTTCAAAGAGTAGTCACCATCTCTATTTTAGCAGTGTTTGATCAATCATTCTCCATTTAGTGTCAAGTTGTAATTAGTTTGTAATGCCTTTTCAATACATAATTTTGCATAAAATATTATTAGAATGCACTTAACCACAGCTGCTCTTGGAAGATCACAGACAGATTGCATTGACATGGCACGGTTTTGTGTTTGAGTGTGTGTGCTTAATGTTTCTATCTGTAGCGATCATGTATGTGATGGGAGCTCTTGGTCCAGCTGCTGGTTACTTGCTGGGTGGAGTTCTGATCGGGTTCTACGTAGACCCAAACACTGCTGTGAACATCGACCAGAATGACCCACGTTTTGTAGGAAACTGGTAAGAGATGCACACACATGCACACAGGTTCTCTGCTATAATATGAACAGTCTATCCCTCTGTCTCTCAGTGCATCACTTTTGGGTAAATTGGGCTCCAGATATGTTATGAACTTCATTTCTGGCTGTCCTTTTTATCTTTCTTTGCCTCTATCTCCTTGTCTTTCTCTCTCGGCACCCTTCGCATCTCTCTCTCAGGTGGAGTGGATTTCTTTTGTGTGCTGTAGCCATGCTCTTGGTGATCTTCCCCATGTTTGCCTTCCCGAAGAAGCTCCCCCCTCGCCACAAAAAGAACAGAGGCAAGAAGAAGAGTGTCGAGGACATGACCAGCGATGATGATGTGATTAAGGCCAAGAGCCAGGCTGTCTCCTCTTCCATAGGCTTCGGCAAAGACATCAAAGGTAACACATCAGCTCTTGTCCCCTAACAGATAGTCTAGAAACTGTCTATAATAGATGCAGTGTATGTCAAGATGTTGTATATTTGAGAGGTTTCAAAGTTATTAATCAGGACTGGAGTGGTTACATGATGCAGACCACTTGTTGATTTAAATGTAAAATGCAACAAATATAGACTGAGATTTTTAGAATAAGTTTGGCTTTAGTTAGGCTTTAAGTGTTTGTCAAAACCCAAATCTAGTTCAGAAACTCTCTCCTACACCATTCTGGTCCAACCTGCAGAATCAAGTTTGTGGCCTTACATTATAATTGGCTGTTTTAAGTTGTAAAGATGATGGGTGGTCGAAGCTTTGGCACTGCTGGTCTAGGATGCAAAAAGCATATCTGATGATTAAATGCATGGATATAGATTCAGTTTGCTCCATGATATACCCAGCATAACATGATTATTTTATCAGTAAGATTCTCTTACATGCGCCCAGCTCATTCTTTACAAGATGAGTCCGCTCAAAACAGCCAATCTAATCAAAAGCAATCACGTCATGTGTAAACCATGGCTACCTGTGATCAAGACCCACAGTACAGTAGAGATTGCAGTGATGATGCATTAAATACATTTTACATTAAATACAGTTCATATGCATAAGATGACAGTTCTTTTACGTCAATGGTGAACGTAAACACTTAACTACATGTTCTTAAAGTACAACCACATTCTGAAATAAAGCTTAAAAGTATCAGCTAAAGATTAGAAAGATGATTGACCATTAAGAAATAACAAATACAGTATTTACAATGTGTCAACCATCACACGCAAATATACAATAATGAGAAAAGTTAATGGCTTCCTACCTTTGCTCAACAAAACTTGCAGGAGGACTTAAACTCTTTATTCTATGTTTAACTTGGAATAACAAGACAATTGCCTAGTAGTGGAAGAGCAAATTTAAATCATTTTAATTTTTGCTTTTCATGTAAATCTTAGCAAGAGTATGAACGACTACTAAATGAGGCTAACAATGCCTGATACCCCCAGGTTATCTTTGTAAGAAAGATTATTTCTCTCTGGCTTGTCTATAATTTGAATGTTGCTAAATAGTGTGTCAAAAATATTACCCCACTTTAAGAAGTTTATTCACATATTTAGTTTCTGTGGTATAGCATAACACTGTTTCTCAATCCTGGTCCTGCAAGCCCACTGCCCTGCATATTTGGTTTAAGTCTACTGATCCTGAACCTTCTGGTCCATTCATTAACAACCCCTTCTGAGATGATGTGGGTGGGTTTAAGCAGGAAAAGCAGTAAAATGTGCAGGGCTGTGAACCTCCAGGATTGGCCCTTCTAATTACTTATAGCATACTTACCCCTCCATGTGAGGAGAAATTATTGGGATAAGTAAGGGCCAAAATAAGACTGGAAGATCTCCTGTTCCCAAGCTTTATGTTTATAATGAGAGTGAGTCATCAAAACAAGTAACAAATGTATTAATTAATGCATCATTTATTATTTTATTGGAGTCAAATCAGGTAGCATCATATCCAATGTTTTATTCAAGGAGTCGTGGTTAAAACATTTTTTTTTTGCTTTCTAGTAATTTATTAACAATTAAATATCTTTCCCTCTTTCTGTTCTCCCAGATTTGCCAAATGCTGCCCTACGTATTCTGAGCAATGTGACGTTTTTGTTTGTGAGTTTGTCATACACAGCAGAGTGTGCTATTGTCACAGCTTTTATCACCTTCATCCCCAAGTTCATTGAGTCTCAATTTGGGGTTCCTGCATCCAGTGCCAGCATCTATACAGGTGAATATATTCACACAGACTTCATCAAAGGTGCTGTAAATTTCTTTTCCTCCCACTTTTCTCTCATTTTGTTTCTATATATTTTGCCATCTGTCTCTTTGTTGAAGGGTTGATTATTGTACCAAGTGCTGGCGTGGGGATTGTGCTGGGAGGTTATATTATCAAGAAGCTGAAGCTGGGAGCGAGAGAGTCCGCAAAATTGGCCATGATCTGTAGTGGAGTGTCTCTGCTTTGTTTCTCTACACTCTTCATCGTTGGCTGCGAGAGTATCAACTTAGGAGGAATCAACATTCCTTATACCACTGGGTATGTATATTGCTCACTAAAAACATGTATATTACACCCATACTTATTTATATCTGGGTTTAAAAATTGTCCACGGATATGCAAGTTAACTAATATAATCTAACATGAAAGTATGTAATGGTATAAAGTTTCTGAGCATATACTGGTAACGCCCGATAATCAAATTTTTATATGTTATATATTTATTATTCAGTGAATTACTGTGTATTTTACAATTATAGCCACATGTCCTTAATCTTAGTAAATGAGTAGTTTCACTGAAGAGTGCGTGTGCTGATACCCATCCAGGTGGCTGAATTTTACAAAATTTAAAGGTCTGACCAGCATTTATAAGTAGGTTGTGTTCCACCCCAGTAGCATTTTCTCATGTAAATTGAGGTAATGTAGAATTTAGATCTCTTTCTCTATCTCTCACACACTCTCTCTTTCACTCTGTCTCTCTCTCTCTATTTCTAGGCCTACACTGACTCTGTCCCATCGAAACTTAACAGGAGGATGTAATGTGAACTGTGGCTGCCGGATCCATGAATATGCTCCTGTGTGCGGTTCTGATGGGATTACATACTTTAACCCCTGTTTGGCTGGCTGCAACAGTGTCTCCAACGACAGCTCGGGAGTGAGAGCATGCACATACTTTAAATACAGCTTCAAATTTAGAACTAAGTCTAAGCTGAGACTGGGTGGAAACTTTTCTTCAGATCAGACTTTTATTTCTCCAGAGCTTTCATGATTGCTTGAATAAAGTTGATTAGATTGTTTACATTCTTTAATTACTGTTATGCTTTTGATTAGTTTCAGGAGAGATAGTGATACATGTCTTAAACATTTTTACTGACCAGCAACATACAAACATGAATACCCTTAGACATGCACGCAATTCTCTTCAGCGTGTGCAGTAACCTTTTACTGTTTTTCACAGATCAGGAACTATTCAGACTGTGCGTGCGTTCAGAGCAGACAGGTGATCACTCCATCCGGAGGGAATCACGAGCTGCAGGTTGTCATTGTGAAGACATATTTAAATGAAAATGGCTATGCACTTGCCGGCAAGTGCGAGCGCACCTGTGGAACACTCATAACCTTCCTTATCTTCCTCTTCATCGTTACTCTCATCACTGCCTGCGCCCAGCCTTCCGCCATAATTGTTACCCTCAGGTATATATCTCTCTGTCTGTCTCAGATTTTTCTTCTTTCTTCGTTCTTCTTAATTTTTAGCCTCTGTATGCACACAGGAAGTAAGTAATTTACTAACCAACAATAACACCGTACTTATAGGCTTCAAATGTAAACCTCAAATGTCCAAATCTCTTGTGGAAATTAGGGCTGTTTTTATGATGGTGTTTAGATAGGTTTTTTATAAAGCGAAGTTGTTTAAAAAGTGACAGTGTCCCCTGCTTTATAATTGTGTGTTTCTAACTTAAGCACATTTATGTATAATACATATTTTTTTCATAGGTTGTAGCGTATTTACGAATGTTGAACAGTTTTCATTTTAGAATGGCAAAAATGTTTAAAATGCATATTAGAGTGGGACATATGCCGAAAATGTAATGTTTTTTCTGACATCTGATTATATTATTATATAACCCAGCCCTAATGGCCATACTGATAAAAACGTGCTTTAAAAAAGTCACGCTAATCTTTGTTTGTGCCTTCTTGAATCTTTTGGTTTGCTGACCTCTGCGGACTGATTCACTTGGCTGAAAGACCAGCCAAATAGTAAGGACTAGTTGTCAAGGATCAGCTAGGGCAGCCAACAGTTGGCTTGGTGCATTAGGATTTATAAATTTAGGTACTGCAAGGAATTTTGTTCTCAGGTTATAACAGCATTATATATTTTGTTATTAATAAATGTATTGTCATGTATAAAGTTTTGTTTTTCCCTTGTTTACTCTTGTTTAATCTTTCCTTTTCTGTAGGTCTGTGGAGGAACAGGAGAGACCCTTTGCTCTGGGAATGCAGTTTGTTCTTCTCAGGACTCTGGGTATGACACAAGTGTAGTATTTTATTTTTATTATTAATAATAATACAACTTGTTTAAGACAGCCTTTTAAAGCTACATGGATAATGGACAGGCTTTGACACTTGGCCCTGTAGCTGACCTTTTACACTGTCTGTTCTTATGTGTTTCCCTGGTCTGATCTCCTTTTAGCTCAAGATCATTATTAGCTAACAGTATAGCTTAGGTGTGTAACAGTAGTAAAAATTAAGCTTATCCAATTGAATAAGAGTTGAATGTTACTATTGTACAATCCTGAACTTTGAGTTTAAGTTATCTGTTAAATGAGAAATCCTGGAATTGTTATACAAAATAACACTGCTTTAGTCCCATACATGGGGAGAAAACATCAATTGTACATCAATTTGTTGTAACTGCATTTAATCCTATATTTCAAACATTGAAATGTAACTATGCAATATATAGTTTTAAATGTAATTGAAAGACCTCATGCTGTTTTTAAATAACAATATATTGGGGCAGAGCAGAAGCAACAGTGCTAGTCTGTACTAGTCTATATAAATGTCTAAAGTGTTTTTTTTTATCAAAATCAGAATTAATGTATATTACAATAGTAAGCTTTTTGGTGTAATCAATGCTGTGTAATCTAGCACCCATTTATATTTTCTGTAGGCCACTACAAAAAGTAAAAAGAAACATCTCCAATAATAGTAAGAAAATACATGTATGTTAAGATTTTTTATAATAATAGGTCTTTCTTAACTAAACAACATCAACAATAAAGGTGACACACATAACTGCACACCTCCAAGTAAAGATTTGAAGGTAAAAAGTCGTGTGTACTGCTCTATAAGGCACTGTTCTGGCATCTGTACCACTGTTCTGCTGTATGTATTGGCAGTTGGGCCGCTATGCCATACTTCTGGCTTTTGTTAAGTTTACTTTTAAAGTTGACAAGTGAAAAAGAACAGTTTAACGAATATTATTAATAGTCTTTTTCATCATAGAAAATAAATATTTTATAGTTATTGCTTACAACTATCATGTATTTTAGGCCATGATTAATGCAATGTTGTAGAATGATGGAAAAAAAACTAAATGTGTTTCTTATTCCCCTCTCCAGCCTATATTCCTACTCCAATCTATTTTGGTGCTGTGATAGATACCACCTGCATGCTGTGGCAACAGGACTGTGGTGTGCATGGCTCTTGTTGGGAGTATGATGTCACTTCCCTGCGCTTTGTCTATTTCGGCTTGGCAGCCAGCCTCAAGTTCCTGGGCTTTCTTTTCATCTTTCTCACATGGTACTCGCTGAAGCGGCGTGAGGAACACACCCACACGCACACCCGCCCAGTATCACCGCTGGACACGGTCAGCCAGCTGATCTGCCATGCCGGGGGGCAAAAGGGTCACGCTCGTACACGGTCCTGTCCTGTCTTCCTGCCCCGTCCTCCTGAACATTGCCATGCAGCCACCATGGGGGCTGGAAATGCCCTTAGCCGTGGCAACAGTTGCCCCGGCAATGGCCTGAAAGCAATAACTCCGCCCATCAGGTCTCTGGAGAAAGTAGTGATATGAGAGATTTTGCTGAACTACATACAGTGTATACCTGAAGGACTGGTGAAGTGGCCAATAATAATAGGTCCAGATGTGAAGAGTATCCTCCTCAGAGCCATTGCTGGTGCCTTTTTCTTCAAACTTTTACTTGCCCTCATGCACGGGGTTTGGAAAATACTGGACTCAATACCTCAATAGGACCAGTACCTCCTATTATTTACACACACACACACACACACACACACACACACACACACACACACACACACACTCTCTCTCTCTTCCACATGGCCAGTACCACCTCTTTACATTTACATGCACTCACAGTTGCTCCTACAGGGCCAGTACTATATTCTTTTTCTTATCCTTACACATACAAACACAAGTTTGACTGATTTCATCCTATGTATTACTATGATTTTTTTTTGCACATGTTCCCTTGTACTGTCATTTCCTCTCGCCTCTTCGTCTGTGGTGTTTCCATCAATAGTGATAAGTAATGCCGGAAAGATATTCACATACTCTTTGGTTACACCATTAATTGGCCACTTGCCTGGTTGCATGATTGATTAGTTAAATAATCTTTTTTCATATCAGTATCAGGTATTGTGGCCTGCCGTGAAGAGGAATGGGCTGGAACTCACTGGAACCACTTCTATGCAAACTTTCCCTTTTCTTTCCAAATTGAGTGTACGAATATAACCCAGCAGGGCAATGCTACAGGCCTGAACATTGTCACATCCTAAATGACACAGTTGGAAATCAAAGTATTGAAAAAGTATTAACAGTGGTGTGAACATGCTTATTGCTGCTCTGCACTGAGGGACTGTCTGCAACACTGGAAAAAAAGTTACTCTTAGAGGACAAATTAAGTATTGTTTCAAAGTGTTTAAACCTTTTTTTTAATCAGATATTGCAACTGGGTGTTTTAATGTGTAAATTAAAGATATTTTGATTAAAACATAATACTCTTGGTGTTTCCTGCAGGGGGGTCACTGATCTTGGGTGAGCTGTGTGAGAAGTGTATAATGATCTAAAAACAGTGCCTTTGAAGTTCTAAAGTTCAAACATAGATATCTGCTGAAGATGAATAAAAATTTGATTTATTCATATATGTTACATTCACATTAGGACTAGCCAGCAAAAAAAACACAAAGTCACAGGTAAACAAGGATTTTTACTGTAGAACATCCACTACATAAAAGTGAGCCCACTTACTCTATCCAAACCCACTGGACAATTTGCCCTGTTGGTATCATGTATCAGAAAAGACCTTTCAATGCTTTGCTTAAAGATCTTGTCTTCTAAATATCTTTTAAAGTAGTGACCAAAATGCACAATAATTTGCTTGCAGTGGTATTTTTTCCATTATCACATTTACAAACCAGCAAGAAATAATCTCAATACAAGCAGTGTAGAACAGCTGACAAAGTTTTTTTTCCTATTTGTTAAATGTATATTTTCTTGTTGGCATGTGGCATGACATGCGAGTTATAATTTTTTTGGAAAAATGGCAATCTTTCAGGACATGCCATCATACAGACATATCTGGACACTATGAGGAATGTTGCTTGTTGACTACAGCTCAGCATTTATCACTATGATCTCTTCCAAACTCCCTGAATCTCCAGTACGGTTAGGCCAACACATCTCGTCCATCCTAGTCCTTGGCACTGGAGCCCCCAAGGGTTTTGTCCTGAGCCCCCTGCTGTACTCGCTATACATTTATTACTGCGTGGTCACTTCAGCTCTACCACCTGAGCCAAGTTTGCTGACGATACTGTTGCGTTGGGTCTGATCACTGACAATGACAGGCCTACCTGGACAACTGTTCCCAACATAATAATCTCCTCCTCAACATCAGCAAGTCGAAGGAGCTGATAGTGGAAAGAGTACAGTTTCAAGTACTTTACACACCTTGCAGGACCTGTCAAGGTCTTGTCACATCAGTCTCTAACGCCTTAGAGACTTTAGACTGCCCACAACCCAGCAAACATATAACGTTGCCCCAACGTTGTCAAAAGATGGTGCTTTTTAAGTTGTCTGAACGAGGTTGTCACAACGTTGTGTCACATGGAGTTCCATGAAGATTTACTGGAAGGTATGAACGATTCTAGGCGGTCGTGACAACGTTCTGACAACGTTGCCCCTAAGTTATCATAACGTTGTTCCATCGAAAGCATCCTCAAGGAAGCGCTTTTGCTCCCTGAAGGCAAACAGAGGATGAGAAGAAGCTTTTTTGCCTGCAGGCCCGGGGTTCCCGTTGCCCTCTTAAAAGTCTGAAAGCAATGACATTTAAGAACAAATTTTAGAAAAACGTGTCTTTGTTTACAACCTCCGACTATGCGATGCGTGAAGCCTTCGTTGGCCTCCGGGGGCGCTGTGTGGAAAAGCTCGCTCCTGTTCTGTTTTGCGCATGCGTTTCTGACACTTCGCCGCGTGCTCAGCTGGGCTCACTCCTTTCCGGTGCCGTGGAGCGGAGCTCACTTGCGCTCGAATATGGCTCTCTACAACTTTAAAAAGATTATGGTGGTCCCCACCGCCAAGGTACGTGTTTCGGCCTTACTGTTGTTTATAAATTGGTTTTGTACGCATTTATGTGATGTGTACGTGGTGCGATAGTGTGCGCATTGTGCTGTAAGCCGGCCCTCTGGAGACACGTGTGCCAGTATGTTGGCTAAGTTAAAGAGCTAACGTTACCGAGGGTTCCATCCAACAGATCCATCCATCGATCGATGTGTCCGTCGAGGGCTCGGATCTTTCTTGTGAGAATAGGTTATCAGCTGTCGAGGAATCTCGTTGTAATATCTAAAATAAAGTATTATGTGTTACTGTTGGGTGATCCACTACAGTATCACACATGAACATCTGCAGCACATTATCTCACATGTATTAGGACATGGAGTAGAACTTATCCATTCTGTTACTGCCATCGCATTACAGGAAAAATTGCTATTTTAAACTTTACTGTCCAGGGTGTGTGCTTAGAATTTACTGTTTAATTTAGTTTGTGTAGCCCTCATGCTCATTTGGCTGGTCTTTTATTGGAAAGTGGCCATTATTTATTTTCTACTCTTCTTGAGTAGCATTTACTCTATTGCGCTTGACACCTTATTTCTCTCAACTGCAAAGTGCAGCTCGTATGAGGGTTTTAGACCAAGAATAACTGTTTTATGATGATCTTATTAGACTTTGTGTGAGTTACTTTGTGCACTGTATTGTAATTTAACTTCTGTTTGTTGTTGTTTGTGTTCTACTGGGATAAAATCCTTCATCTTAAATTCAGTTTTTCATTATCTGTGGCTCAGAACCTTTAACTGCACTTTGTTCCACTGACAGAGAGCATGTATACAAGAAAGCATGTTAGACAAATATTGAATCTACCTAATGGGAATTCTTCTGCCTTTTCCAACAGGACTTCATAGACCTGACCCTGTCTAAAACACAACGCAAGACCCCAACTGTGGTACATAGGCACTATCAAATCCACCGCATCCGTCATTTCTACATGCGCAAGGTCAAGTTCACACAACAGAACTACCACGACCGTCTTGCGCAGATTCTCACTGACTTTCCTAAGCTGGATGTGAGTTACACATGTGGAAAGCTTTACTTGTTTTATGTGTTATTTTAGGCATTCTATTTGACATTTACATTTTTTCCCCTTTTCTCTTAGGATATCCACCCTTTCTATGCTGACCTGATGAACGTGTTGTACGATAAAGATCATTACAAACTGGCTCTGGGTCAGATTAACATAGCCAAAAACCTGATTGATAAGTAAGAATACTCCCTAGTTAAAGCAGTGTCATAATCATAATATTTATTTATTATTATCCTGTTTTGCTAATGTTGTGTGTAATCTGTGACTGTGTACTTTTGTATTTGTTTATGTAGTGTGGCTAAAGACTATGTGCGTCTGATGAAGTATGGAGACTCGTTATATCGCTGTAAGCAGCTGAAGAGAGCAGCACTTGGACGCATGTGCACCATCCTAAAGAGACAGAAACAGAGTCTGGAGTACCTAGAGCAAGGTACATGCTTGGCATGTAGTCTGGATAACTGCAGAGTTTAATGTCTCACCTTTAAATGATGTGTGATCATAGTAAAAAGAATAATAGATTATTTTATTTAGTTCTTGCCATTGCTGTTTGTTTCAGTTCGTCAGCATCTATCTCGTCTGCCCACAATTGACCCAAACACCAGAACTCTGCTGCTCTGTGGATACCCAAATGTTGGCAAATCCAGCTTCATCAACAAGGTGTGTATGTGTCTGTCCACATTAATGATGTAAATGTTTAATTATTAACTTGCAAGTGCATAAATGTTGGACTAATGCTGTCAGTTAAAAGCAAGGACTTTAATAATAATAATTATGTAATTTAAGTCAGCAGTTTTATAGAACGTTAAAGAGAAGGAAGGATGTGTTATGTAATAGAAAAGAACATAATGGACAAATACATCTTTTGAAAGTTACTGAGGTACATTTAGCCAGAGCCAGTTCCTGTCCTGGTATTTTTGTTTAGACTTGGGTTAGTAGTAAATACTTAATACATACATATGTACATATGTTATCTAAAACTATTATCCTCTTCCTATTGATGATCTCTGTGCATTAATACAAAATTTGTATTAATGCATTTAATATATCATATTTCCTGAAGCAATGAAGCAGACATCAGAAATCAGTTTTATGTTTGTTTTGATGAGATGCATCTTTAAGCTTGCTGGTTAATGATTAACTGCTGACTAATGACAGTTGGTTATTGGTCAAAATTATTTGCAAAAATTTTCACCCCTAGTGTTCTTGTGTATAATGTACATACCCAATGCTGGCACACAGGTTACCCGTGCAGATGTGGAGGTGCAACCATATGCCTTCACCACTAAATCTCTGTTTGTGGGTCACATGGACTACAAGTATCTGCGCTGGCAGGTAGGTGTTATTGCCCCCCCCCCCCCCCCCTTTTTTTTTTTTTTTACCAATTTCCGCCTGAAAATACATACCCAAATCTTGAAGCTTTTCACTAAAACACTGCATAAACTAGTGGAATTTTCATGGTGTAATGTTCCTGAAAAGCCTTCAAATTTGTACTAGAAAGCACTAAAAGGTATTGAAATTAATCTGCAATGGTCCAAATAGGCTGAAAACAACAAAAAAACAGGTGCTTTTCTAATTTTTATTTTAAAATTTAAATTTTAGTTAAATAGTTTATGTGCCCCAAGAATTTTTCCTTTAGAAAAAGGTGTCTGCATGTGTCTACAGTCACCAGAAAAAAATTGGAGTTGATTTCTTTTACTGATTTAAAGTTATTCAAGCTGGAGTAGAGAGTAAAATGCCCCCCCCCCCCACTGGTCTATTGGGGTGTCCAAGGTCCCCCAACCTATCCAAAATGAAAACAGCTGATTTCACTGCAAAAAAATATGTATATATGTTATATAATCATAGACCCCACATGTAAAAATGTCAATCTTCACTTTTCTTGACAAAATAATGTAATACATGATTTTTAGCCCATTTTACCATATTTTACATGTTTATTATAAGTCCATAATTAAATTATCTTCTTAGAAAAAATTCAGCCAGGTAATAGGCTCATACTGTACCTTTATTTTGGTACAGTTTGGAACTGTTTATCTGGTGTAAAACTCCCTCTGCTGCCCGATTTCAGTACATCGCCGCGGTTACCCTTCCTTTTTAGCTCTGCTAATCAATCTAAAACAGCATAAAATATATTTTTCTTTGGTTTGTGACTTTTCTTAGGGTTCATAGTTAATATTTGGACTGTTGTTTTGTGTCTGTGTGTCTGCTGCGTGGTGCGTTACCACTCTGCGAGCTGATCTCCGCACCTGATTGGTCCACAGACTTGATTGACATGTTTTTGGAAAGAAGAAGGGCGGGGCTTTCCAACGGTATCCGCCAAACCACGAAAGTCGGAGTGGAACATATTTTAATAATTTTTTAATTCGATGGCTTTTATTCTGATCTCTCGGATCTCTGGAGTACTCCTTCCACAAAATGGCGGATTATTAACAATCGGATTGATGGAAAAACACAAGTTTGGTCTCGTTTTAAAGCTGATGGTCTGAGGTATGTCGCAAGGTTGTTGCTGGTTTGGTGGTGCGTTTCTGTGGCGGCTGTGAGCCTTTTTACACATCGCAACAACGCGGAATGCGGCGTTAGGAGGCGTGTTACTTTTCGAAAAAGCTATTCTTTATTTTTTTATTTCAATACTCCTACATTTCAGAGTAAAATAGCTTACACCATCGTAATCGTAATCCTGAGGGCCCAGGGCGGCGGTACCATATGCCTGGAGCTGAGGTTGAGTCATTTAAGTTGTATATGTTAAGAGACACATGACTGCCATGACAAAGAATGTGTTGAATTCACAAAAGTTTCGCTTTGTGCTTGTGTATAGGTGGTGGACACCCCAGGTATCCTGGACCACCCTCTGGAGGAGCGGAACACGATTGAGATGCAGGCGATCACGGCGCTAGCTCATCTGCGGGCTGCTGTGCTCTACGTGATGGATGCATCAGAGCAGTGCGGACACACACTTTCACAGCAGCTTGAACTGTTCAACAACATCAGACCCCTGTTTGCTAATAAGGTACACAAACTCTGACCCTTTCTCTCTGTGACTGTATTTATCTCCATATCTTTCAGTTTGCATACAAATACACTAGCAAGATAGCTCAATCTGCTCCACAGTATCAGACTCCTGTCGGTACGAGACAATGACTAAATACTGGAGTTAAGCACAGTTTTGTGTATTCCTTGCAGTCCAGTTAAACCTGGCAATTAGACAATATCATTTAGGCATGTTTGACACCCTTATTATATATAGTTTATATGCATAGTATACATAATTAGTTACTTATGAAAAGTAAAGCTGGCAAACACCACTTTGTGTTTTAATTTGTGTGTATTGGGTTGGGTTGTGTTGCAGCCTCTGATAGTAGTTGCCAACAAATGCGATGTGAAAAAGATAAGTGAACTATCAGAAGAAAATCAGGTGAGTTTCTCTTTGCTAGGCTATTCATTGAGCATATTTTCTTTTTATTTATATTTCTTAAACATTAAAATGTGACTCATTTCTTTAGGAAAATCTTAACAGTTGTGATGTCTGTTCATGTCGTGTGTGTGTGTGTGTGTTTTAATATAGAAAATCTTTGCCAATATATTGGCTGAGGGCATTCCAGTGATTGAAACTAGCACTCTGACAGAGGAAGGAGTAATGCAGGTGAAAACAGAGGTAAGGTGTGAGTTTGTGGAAGTGATACCAGTACTCAAAAAACAATCAAGGTGTATAATATTTTCTGTGATTGTATTTTACTAGTTTGATACAGTGAAGACTCTTAAGGGGAACTGTAGCTTTTGGCTTTTGCTATTGCTTTTGTAAGTTTGCTGCTTCTTGATTTATCCAGGGGTCTTCCATAAGCAATGTCCATGGACGTCTGCTAAATTATAGCAAATGATATTTCAGATTTTCTCTGTGTAAGTTATAAACAAATTCACCATGGCAGTAGCAGTAGAGATAAATGTATTTAGTACAAGATGAACTTGCCATTTAAAAGCCTAATAAGTCATAACAACAGCACCCAAGCAGCTGAGTTCATCCTGCACTACTACAAATGGTTTTAAATATGTTACATTGAATGTGTTGTAGTAATGACAGTGCTTTTCAGGCATGTGATAAGCTGCTGGCTCACCGTGTGGACACAAAAATGAAAGGCAAAAAAGTCCATGATGTCCTGAACAGACTCCACCTTGCCATGCCAACCAAGAGAGATAACAAGGTAGTGAACTTACGTGGCCTTAATTTGCACCAGTGGTTGGTGGTATATGACAAGGCATGGTCAAAGAAAAAATATGTTGCATGCATGGACTGCAATACCCAAGAGTGAAAGCAATATACACAAATCAGACTAAACTAAAACTTAAACTAAATATGTTGGTTTTTGTGTTTTAATATTTAAGTCATTTTGTAACTTGGTGTCTATTTATTGACTGGACAGTTTTGAAACTTTATCACTTTTAAATTGCTTCTGTATTTTGTTTGTTTAGGAAAGACCTCCATTTATCCCCGAAGGAGCTGTGCTTCGCAGAAAGGCTATGGAGGTTGATGTCCCCAAACGTAAACTTGAAAGAGACCTGGAGATAGAACTTGGAGACGACTACACGCTTAACCTGCAGAGTAATATCTCTCTCTCTCTCTCTCTCTCTCTCTCACACACTCACACATACAAACATTGTACTATGCAATAAAATGGAATGTAGAACCAAAATTTCTGAGTAGACACAGGGCACAGGGCACAGGGCACCACTGGCAAATATACCGATCGGCAAAGTGTTGGGCTGTCAGCACATGCCCCACTTGTGGATGTCGAGCCCTCATACCGCCCACATAGAGTCTGTTTCTGACAGTTTGAGCAGAAACATGGACATTAGTGGCCTGCTGGAGGTCATTTTGCAGGGCTCCTCCTGTTCCGCCTTGCACAAAGGAGGAGGTAGCGGTCCTGCTGCTGGGTTGTTGCCCTCCTGCGGCCCCCTCCAAGTCTCTTGGTGTACTGGCCTGTCTCTTGGTATCTACTCCATGCTCTGGACACTGTGCTGTTAGACACAGCTCGCATCGATGTGCCATTCTACCTCTAGGGGTGAGAGCACTGACAAAATGCAAATGTGACCAAAACATCAGCCAGAAAGGATAAGAACAGAGAAATGGTCTGTGGTCACCACCTCCTTTATAGGGGTTGTGTTGCTAATTGCCTCTCATTTTTACCTGTTGTCTGTTCCATTTGCACAACAGCGGGTAAAATTGATTCACAATCAGCGGACACTGGACAGGTTGATTTTACAGAAGTCTGACTGAGTTACATTGTGTTGTTCAAGTGTTGCCTTTATTTTTGAGCAATGTGTAAAATGAGATTACATAATAGTAAACAGTTTGTAAAACCTTTTAAATATTAAGTAATATAGCAGTAAATTAAACATACATGTATGGCTTTTCTGCATCTGTTTAATTTATGTGCATGAAGAATACTGGGACCTGATGAATGCTGATGAGAAGAATGATAAGATTCCTGAGATCTGGGAAGGACACAACATTGCTGATTACATTGACCCTGAAATCATGAAGGTGAGAAGTCTTTAGAGGTTAACTATTTTCTAAAACAAAATCTGATTAAACCCAATGGTTATTTAATCTTTTTAACATTTTGTTTTTAAAAACTTTTATGCACATGTAAGCATGTGAACACTCTCTGTCCCATCCTAGCGGTTATCTGAGCTGGAAAAGGAGGAGGAGCTCCGGGAGCAGGCAGGCGAGTATGACTCTGATGAAGAAAGTGAAGATGAGGAGATGCAGGAAATTCGTAAGCTTGCCAGTCAGATTCGAGAGAAGAGGAAGCTGAAGATCCTGGAGTCTAAAGAAAAAGATATCCATGGACCCAGATTACCCCGCACTGCCAAGAAGGTCTGTCTGCTCTTTTGTGTTTGTGTAGAACACTGTCATTGAGTCAGATTATATTAACCTCAGGGACGTGTGTATGTGTGTGTCTACATAATGAATGAATACTCAGTCCTCTACGTATTGGTGAAAAATCAGTTTTACATACAAGTCACAGGCCAACCAAAGATGACGCTTTGAAATAAAACAAAAGTAGTACAGAGCTGCAGCTCTTTGACTGCGACCAGTCAGTCCTAACAGCTTGACCTCCCCCAACACATTAGCTGAACTTTAATTATTATTTTTAATGAATTTTGACTAAACCTATACAAACATTACTGAACTAAGTTTGCATACATATTTTTTTAGGTGGACAGGGCAACGTTGGAGAAAGAAATGGAAGATCTTGGTTTGGACATGGCAGACAAAGAAGAGGTAAGCATTGCACTTCCTTTGCAAGTACATGTGCATGTCAGGTTCTGTGGTCTGTATGTTAACGTAGTTTTTGTTCAGTACAAAACATTTCCCCGTTTTCATTCCTGTAATTGTGTATATTTCAGTTTATTTCAGTTATAACTATATGTATATTTTCTTGCTTATTTTTACTTTAATATTGTCTATTTATTGTATGTTTGCACTGTATATATAATGCCGCCCTGCTGTAGTGTTATATCTGAGCCTCACCCCAAGCATTTCAATGCATGTTATGTCCTGACATGATGTGCAAATGACAAATAAACTTGAAACTTGAACTTGATATATTGTAACTGGTGTTCTTTGCTTTCTATAGAGCCACTATGCCCAGCACGCCCGGAGGTCGCGCTCACTAGTTAGAAAGAGAAAGAGAGAAGCATCAGCTCCGCCCACCTCACGCATGCGCAGTCAGAGTGCATCCACACCAGCACGTGACCAGTCAGGAATCAGAGATGCCAAGGTACTACCCATATCTCTCATCAGTTTTAAATGTTGTAAAACAACACATGGATAGTTTTGTTATATTATCTAGCCTCTTCAAGTAGCTAAGACGATCACTTGTTTTACATTTGTTCAGTAACTTTATCACTACGAAGTCTAGTCAGTAGGGAAGTGCTTTCACTGCTCAACATTAAACTCTGCCTATGAGCACAACCTTCTGTTTTGGTCTTGAGCTGCTGAGTGCTGTTGCCTCTTTTAAATGAGTAGTAAATGTAGTGTAGGCTTGCACTGAAGTGGATTAATAAATTCTGCTTAAATCTCCTTGTTTGTGTTGTATGAAGCCTTGGTCAGGCACTGTGTTTTCCTAGTCATTCTTTCGTTCTTTCTATCCAAACATCATAAACAACAATTGCAGCCATATCAAAATTCTTAATATTCTAATAAAGCCATAATTTAGCAACTAAGACATTCCTTCCAGGCCTTAATAACATCGTAGGACAGCCACTGCGGTTGGGGTCGCTTTTGGAAATCTCCAAATGCTTTAAACAATGCTATAGGTGGAACGGAGTGCAGTCCTAGAGTTTTAAGAGGAAGATATTAGCACAAAAAGGTGTTCATTTGGCACATAGACATGTCTCCCCTATTTGGAAGTTAAAGTAAGAGGAGGCAACATTTCATAATTGAGACTTTTTTTTTTGCAGATTAGATTTTGCATGGTGTACTTCATATGTAGGATCTTAAGTTGTATAAGGCAGTGCCTTAAATTGGCAGTGCATATGTGTATATCCTCTGAGAGTGAATTCTAAATCTATAACTCCAGTTCTTGCTTGCTTTGAGCTTTAATATTCTAAGTGGATTGATTATTGTAAAGCAAATAATCATAAAGTATGGATACGATTTGAAACACCCTGAAATTTAACCTGAACCAGTAGGCATTAGCTTGTTCAAACATGGGCAGAAGCTCCTATGCAAAAACTGGTTCTGGAAAAAATTTGAACTAATACTGTATTTAGACTACGCAAATTTTTTTTACGATGTTTGCTTATACCATTAATTTTTGGCTTGTCTTGAAGGCTGGCAACACTAAATGCCAACCAATTATGATCTGAGGTAATCCAAGAGGAGAGTGAAGAAACTGCCAATACCAGTCAATGTCAAGAAGCTAATCATATATGTTGAACTAGAAAAATTGACATGCTAGACATGGGCAGTCCTAGAACATAGCTGCTGTCTGATTGTCATACCTACACAGATTGTTTCTTGTTCCTGAAGCTCATTTCAGGCCTGGCATTGAATTTGTTGGCTATGACAGACTGCTATCAAAATTGGGCACAATTTATGTAGTCTGATACCAACACAATGTGTACAGCAGTGTTTTGGATTGTACTTATATCTGGTACAACTCCAATTCCACAAGATGGGATGCTGTGCAAAATGTAAATAAAAATTGAATGCAATGATTTTGTAAGTCTCATAGACTCATATTGTATTTAACATAGAACATAGAACATAGAGCACATATCAAATGTTGAAAGTGAGACATTTTACCAATTCATGAAAATTCATGGTGGCAATGCTTCTCAAAAAAGTTGGGACAGGTCCACATCTACCATTGTATAGCTTTCCTTCTTTTTTCAACAAAAGTCTGTAAATGTCTGGGAAATGAGGAGGCCAATTGCTGAGGTTTTGGGAGAGGAATGTTTCATTCTTGTCTGATCAGTCCTGGGTCTTCTTTATCAGCGTTTCATGACATGCCAAATATTTCCTATTGGCGACCTTGCGCACAGGGATTTTTTTCAGATTCTCTTAATTTTTAGGTACAGATGGTGGGATATACAAGGTCTTCCCAATTTTACATTGATGACTTTGCCTCTCTAGAATGCTCTTTTTATATGCAGTCATGTGACTTGGTTGCAAATTAAATCGCTGGCTGTTTTTTTTTTCTTTTTTTTTTTTTTCGTTTTTTTATTAGTACCACTTACTTTTTTTCAGCCTTTTGTTGCTGCTGTCCTGTCCTTTTTTATTGCTGCCATTAAGCTCTAAATGGTTAATAATTTTCATGAAATGGTCAAATTTCTCACTTAGAACACATCAGGTGTTACAAGTTTTATTGTTAATTAAATGTGAGTGTATGCGATTTGCAAATCATTGCTTTTACATGTTTACATTTATTTACATCTTACACAGCATCCCAACTTTGGAATTGGGGTCGAATACAGAATGCATGTTTGCACGTAATTGATTGAGTCATGGGTTCTGTAATGCAAAACACATGATTGCATTTACTTGACTAAATTATAGTTTGTCTAATTCTCTTTTTTCTGGCTCTGTCTCTCCCTTTGCAGATGATGAAAAAAGTGAAGACCATGATGAAGAACTCTCAGAAGGGGATGAACAGGCAGGGCAAGAAGGGCGAGTCAGACAGACATGTATTTGACCTGAAACCCAAACATCTGCTTGCAGGAAAGAGAAAATCAGGCAGCACAAGCCGCAGATAAACACAGAAACCTGCATGCGCACCTCTTTAAGAAATCCAGCTGCTTTTTCACATATTTACTATGTAGTTTCGGCCTTGGACAGAGATGTTTCAGTAACAGTCGTGTTACAAAGTAAATAATAATATGAAATAAAATAAAAATGTAATTGAATTGCCTTAGTGGGAGAGGCATGAAAATAATTACTATAACTTCCAAATCCATCCCCAGGACAGTTGTTGGCACTGTCCTGTTAAGTAAATGTTATGATGAAGTGTTAGGGTGGTGTATTACAGTATAAAAATATCTGCAAGATTAACTGTTCTCTTAAGCCTTTGTGAGTCGAATCCAACAAATGCGTATGTTCATGCTGATTGAAATAACCAAAATAAACCAAGATGTGGTTTATGTGTGACTAATTTTTGTTTTACTTGCTCCCGTCCTGCTCCGACGCAACAAATCATCTCATTAACAACACCTTATCAAGTGGGTGTGTTACAATAGGCAAAGCACTAAATTATAAAGGGCAATGGGCCTCCAAGACCAGAGTTAATAAACATTTGGTTTAGATAATACAAGGTTGTTGAAAAAATATGTAAACGCTTACATTTAATGACTGTTATTGCCAGCAACCCTTTTTTAAAGCAGTCCTACCCAGAAAATGTATTGTATGGTTCAATTAAAAAAAGAAAAGCTTTTTTTAGTCTTGCTCAAATTGGCTTATGAAATGGAATGTGAAATGGCTTTTGTTCGATTTACAGTTGTTGATTTACTGTGTTTGGGTTCTCTTTCAGGTTAACCCTACATCTTTTGAACAATAGATACATGACAAATATGCAAGTGTTCTGCTGTAGAAATTTCTGGTGTGAATTTAGTTGCTCCTCAGAAGGCCCCCACAAAGCCATCAGGAAACAAAACATTATACGTATTTACATTCTTAGCTGTCACTCTGTGGTTCTTTGCCAGTTGTTTGAGGATACTGTATTGTGTTCAAGGACTGCTCTCTTTCAGACACAAATACTCACTTGCACAGAAGCAGTGGTGCTGAATTTCACCCTTTTGTCAACTATCTGCCTGCTTTTATAACCATTTCCAAGATTATGATTTTCATCATAGTTTTCCCTGGGGTTTATCTTTTTGGGACTTAAAAAGCCTTTGTTATTTTATTTTTATGTAATTGTTTTAACACCACTAGTGAAACCCACACCTTGAAGTTTTACAAACCTCTGAGTGTCAGCTATTAAATCCTATGATTGGGTTTCCCTGGGCAAAGGTGACTTTTATATATTCTGTTCAAGACACAACATTACATTATAGCAAACAAAAACACACTAACAGGTTCCCTAGCTTCATGAAGAATTAATTCACACATTTCACAAATAAATCACTTTTATTTCAAAAAGTTCTACCAATATGCAGCTAAATCCACTAGTGTTTCTCCAGGGTCAGTCACATATTCAACTACAATATCAGATGCAGTATACATTACATCTTAAACCATGGCAAGGACTAAAAAAATTACAAAAGGCTTTTCCTGGCATTTTACAAGTATGGGTATTTGCTTTTTTGAGCTGAGCTACACATCAAATAAAGACACTGAGTGTTGCTGTATGCGTCTAGCTTACAAAACCTCCACCACAAACGGATAAGACCAAAGAGTATTTAGGTTTTTGCGGAGACGAAAGTAAGGACCTTCTTTAACAGCCGTAACTTGCTTGCTGTAATTTAAGCTACATAAACCTCCCTGAGCTCCTACTGCTTCAGCAGTCTATAAATCACCAATGCTCACAGGTGAGTTCATAGCTTAACCCAAATGAGCTTTTGCTCAGTGAGGTAAGGCCATAATGCAACATATTCACACTCGAGTTGACACAACTACAGTATAAGTAGCCCAACACAAGAAGGATTTTGTTGAATTATTTCACATACTGGTTTTGCTTTGGTAAAATCACTTCACCTCCATTAACTGGCCTAAAAAATGCTTAAAATCTGGTTTGTGACCAAAACAATCCACATTACAAGTAGTCTTAAAATTCAAGCACCTACATCATCCAGACAGCAACAATGCAAAAGAATCAGGAAGAAAAAAAACAATCAGTTATGTTCCAGCAAATCACAGAGGCTTCGCTGCCTTCAGCCTCCTTGTCTGGTAGACATGCCCAGCTTGTTCTGCTTTGTTCCACAGTGAAAATGTACTCATGAGAGTTGTCACCAGTAGCTTCATATATTTCTCTTCGTCCTTCATCACAAATGTAACATTTTTTGGTAGAATCTAGTTTGTTTCCAACTTCAATTCTACTGCCCCACAGGTCATGCCACATCATGATTGGGCTCAATTAACAAATACTTGAATAGGTCAGTCCTATTTCTTTTTGGATTAATTAGTTTGGAATTTTTTCTACTCTACTGTGCATTATCTCATATTTGAGTGTGTATCCATGGAGAGAGTGGGAAGTGTAGTCCTTAAGCCGTTAGTGTACACCCACTGCCATTAGGTACACCTTGTATCTACATTCACTGTCTGTTTCATCATCCCCACTTACCATACAACAAAGACGTGGTCATGGTGTTGGTGTTTTTGTAACACCTTTTGTAAGGTGTTGGTGTTTTTGTAACACCTATTGTAAAGTGTTGGCGTGTCTGGTAAGAGTGGGTCAGACACAGGAGTGCAATAATAACTGCTTTGCAGAGATTCTGAGGGGTCTTTACTATTAAAGAACAGGTTGATGATAGGCTAACAAAGTATGCAAAGAAACATGGACCACAGTCTGTAATTACAGAACTACACAGTGCTCTTACATGGTAAGTGGATCTGATAATATAGAAAATGAATGGTGATAGGGAGGTGTAATTAATGAAGCATCCAATCAGCGTATATGCATGTGAGTTTTCTGTGATTACACGTGTTTAGGACTCAGGGTGGTGTTTCTTGGTGTGTATGCGCAGGTACTGTTTCCCAGCGAAGCGTTTGCCACAGTGTGTGCACTCGTACGGTCTCTCTCCAGTGTGAACAGTCTGGTGAGCTGTGAGATGGCCGGACTGGGTGAAGCGTTTGCCACACTGTTCACAGCGGTACGGACGCTCACCCGTGTGTATACGGGTGTGCGTGTCTAGGCTTTGTGCTGTGGTGAAGCTCTTTCCACAGATTGAACATATAAAATGCCTCTTGCCACCCACTCCAACTCCACCCCCTCGCAACGAGCCACGCCCCCCAAACAGCCCAAGCCCTGTCACATTTCCCAGGGCAACCAAATGCTGTGCAGCATAGACAGGGGAGTTGTGGGCTGCAAGTGTGTCCGTGCTGATTCCGATGTGGGAGTGAGAAAGTGCATTACGCACAGGGTGTGTATTCCAGTCCAAAGCAAGATCCAAATCTTCACACATCATAGGCTCCCTCTTCACACGCAATTTATCTGAAAATTGGCGGCAGTGACCACTGGTGTCAGAGTGCGTGTCAGAAAGTGGGTGTGCATCAACGTGTGTGTTAAAGGAACAGAGGGGTTCATCTGAAGCTGTGAGGTCCACGCTGGAGTGTTGGGACTCTTCAGTATGCGAGTGTGATTCTGTGAGCATGTTTGCATGAGGGTTTGGAGAGTGTGTGTCTGCAAGCATGGTAACATCATCATTTGTAGAGTGTGTGTCTGATGGGCCATCCTGCCCTAAGAGCTCCACCACTTCCCCGTCAGAACTGTGTGCGACCAAAGCGACTGCCTCTCCATCATCCTCGTTATCATCGTCATCATCTGTGGAAAACGCAAATTAAAACTCCAGAACTACAAGTGCACAGCACTGCACTTATTACAGAGACAGGGGGCATGGCCACAGATCACTCACCTCCTAGTGCCTCCTGACCTTCCTCTTTAACGTGCACTGTAACGGGTGCCCGCTCATCTGAGTCACGTGACTGTGAACCAAACAATCGAATTGTCGACAGGGGCTGTGAAGAGTTTAAATGCTGGTGTTTTTTATATTTATTCAAGTAGCAAAGCAATCAAAAACCTAGCTCATTCTCACCTCCACCATGGCGCGACGGCTCGAGGACTCTCGGCTTCCACAGCCTTTTCTGTTCGCAGCTGCAGCTTCACATACCGCCCCGTCACATCGGCTATCACGGGACGCCGCTCGCTCATCAACGTAGCCTCGTGCCGCGACGATAGACTCGATTAGCTGAAGCTTCCGCCGCAGCTCTTCGTTCTCTTTCTGATGCCGTGAAATCTCCGTGTGTAAAATCGCGTACCCGTCGTCCACAAGCTCGCAAATTTCCGCCACTGCCGCACGAGTCAGGGTCTCCATGATGGTCGCGAGCTGGGTGTGAAACGCCCGGTAGTTCGCCATTCTCTAACACTCCCCTCAGAGCCGAGGGAGACCAACAGAGTTGAAGCTGCTCTCGGAAACGACGGAGATCCTTAGATCGCAATTTTATCCGGAAAACAGTATTTTCTACTGTTGTGGCTGAACTCGAGCGCTCCAAATGATGCGTTGGGCTGTTGACTGAGTGTCATTTCCGGGTCCTCGTCCTTCGGTGATATTAAAATAAAAGTCCCGGGGAAACCTCTGACCTACAAAATCAACTATAGTTTCTTTAATATTATACAGCTTGAGAGATTTATAAAAATCAGTAAAATCTAGAACTTCTCTATGAGAATGCTGCTAGCTCAGCAGAAAAAAAAATTAACTCTGTTTTGTCTAAGAGTGTTAAGTTCATTAGGGGTGTATGTGAAAATCTATATCCTTCAGTATTGGGCTGCCGAATCTCAAAAACACAGAATCCATTTTTAATGAATAGTTTACCTGCAAATGTGGATTTGTTTAAACCCCTGACTGAGATGAAATCTTAATAAAGCCTTAGACTCTTCCACTCAATTGTAAACAAGTAGCATAAGGACAGCATTAGCAAAACGTTTTTTAATTGTATGGCAGTTTCCCTAAGACTAAAAAATGTGCAATATACTGCCTTGCTTACAGTATCGCAATATGTTGCTGTATATTTAATTGTAACTCCTGTATCATGATAAATATCACACCGCCAGGTTCTTGCCAATACATGAATCCAGTCAACAGGGATGTAATAGACAAACAATTAGCTAGGATAGCTGAAAACTTCGATTGTCCACTCTGTGTACAGCCTTGAGCATATCGTTGCTGTCCTAGGAAAAACACTAATTTCCAAAATGATCACAGGCAAAAATAGTCTGTAAGATTTTTCTGTTTTGGAAAATTGTATTGATTAAATCATCATGAAATTCTGACACAATTTAAAGAACATCTGCGGAGTTTAAATTATGCAGAAAACTAAAACAACAAAATATATACTTGGTTTTCATTTGACAGTCATATGAAGTTTACAGGATGCATTCAACTTTGGGTTTGAGTGCAAGATTTTAGTAATGTGGCTGCTACAGTATGGCCGGAAATACAATTCTGTTCCACTCAATCCCATTCAAACCACAATTATATTAGACTCAATGATATTTAAATAGGTAGGTAGTTTAACAGTCAGTAATCAAATGAATGTAAAATGATTCAGTGTTTTAATTTAAACAAGTAATTTTATAATATAGTGTAATTAAAAATATAGGGAACTGTCTCAGTGTGTTATGGAACAAAACTATACGCTGTAAATCTATTCTTACCACGATTACGGAGCCCCCGAATGTTGCACGCACTGAGCATGCGTAGAAAGAGAGCCCTGCGTTTCCGGCTTCCCAACAAAACACGGTTTGGTGCTTCTCCACTGTTTGTGTAAAGCGGATTTTCCCCTTTTTTCATTTAGATAATCAGCTGGACGCAGAGACGGTGAAATGTCCGGGTCTTCTCGTTTTCATTCTCAACTAGCCTCCATCATGGAGGTGCTGGCGAACGCCGCGGTGGCGGAGATCTGTGAGCTGGTGGATGACGGATACGCAGTGCTGCGTTTGGAGATCTCTCGGCGGGAGAAAGAGAATGAGAGTTTACGGAGGAAACTGCTCGCCTTAGAGTTAAGAGCGGCACGAGAGAAGGCGCAGCGTTCCGGCAGCTGGACGCGTGAGGAACGGACTGAACCGCGTGGTGAGTTTAAGTTTTCTATGAAGCAGGGTTTCAGGTTTTTTGAGGATCCAGATGATGATAATGTGGGAGAATATGCCAGATCAGAGATTCCCACAACTGTTCCTGCAGTCTCGCTATTCCCAACTCAACAGATCCAGTGGGCAAATTAATAAGCCGTTCCTAAGTTGATACAGTGACACAAAACATATTATTGCAAAATTTGATATTTTCAGTGTATTTCCCTAGACGCAAAGAGTTCACATTCCAATTTTCTTTTGTTTACTTCCATTATACTGTACTACACTGCTCTTGAACCTGGAATGTCCAAGATTGTCGTAAAGTGTCCTGTTTTTAACAGACATAATAATTAAAACCACCACAAACATCTACTGTCAGCGTGTCTAACTCTCCTTTGCATTAACAATTCGTGTTTTCAGCGGAACCTCGTTGTCGTGTAAAGCCAAGCCACCGGTCACGAGCAACCATTCGCGTTCACGAAGAACCCCACACATCTCAGCCAGTACCTCAAGTCCTTCCAGCGGAGGTGTGCTGAACTGCGGCTTCACACCAACACAAACTTGCTTCTGTAGCTATAAATACATAACCAGCATTAAAAACAGAACTGCTGGTGATCAGTTTAATAACCTTCACTGCTTCTTACCAGCACACAGATATCCAAAACACAACATATCGTCGCTGTCCAAAGAAAAACTTCTTAATTTTTTGTCCATTTTTATTTTTCTACATTATTTGAATACAACAGCTGCTCTTTATATTGTGCTTAAATTATATGATAAATGGACCAATAGAAATACTCCAAAATAACTTACAGATACGTTTCACTGACTTGCACTGAAAGTTAAAAAGTTTTTGTGATACATGTTTTTCTTTGGATAGTGACGATATGCTGGTCTTTACTGTTTTTTCTAGCATAAGCTGATCTGTAGAGTTTTGTCATTCACACAATCATTAGAGTTTAGGTTGGGTATAGCTAATGATTGCTTACATTGTAAGAACCTATAGGAAAATATTTTTTTTTGGCAAAAGTTTGGATAAACATAGTTGAGTGGTCTTAAATTAAGGCAAAGCTTTGTTAAACTTGTTAATTACTTGATCATAGTCCACAGCCATAATATTAAAACCTTGTTGCTGCAATATTTGCCCATTTTATCAGCTCCACTTAGTGGAGTTTTTAAAACACAGTGTCCACTCTATTTGACACTCCAACTTATTGGTCCACCTTGTAGATGTAAATTCCAAGATGATAACTTGTCTGTTGTGGCACAGTTTGTATTTTTCATCCTTGATTTCGTCATCAATGGTGACAGGATGCCACCCACAGGACGTTGCTGGCTGGATATTTTTGGTTGGTGGACTATTCTTAGTCTGGCAGTGACACTGAGGTAATTAAAAGCTCCGGCGGATCTGCTGTGTATGATCCACTTGTGCCAGCTCAACATACACTAACATACTATCACAGTGTCAGGGTCACTGCAGTGCTGAGAACGATCCACTACCCCAGTAATACCTGCTCTGTGTTGGTCCTGTGGGTTCCTCATTATTGAAGAACAGGTTAACAAAGTATGCAGAGAAACAGACGGATGACAGTCTGTAATTGTAGAACTACTCAGTTGCTTCTATATGATAAGTTTAGCTAATAAAATGGACAGTGAGTGTAGAAACCAGGAGGTGGTTTAAATGTTATGGCTGATCGGTGTATTTTATAGAGGTGGCACAAATGACGATTTCCCTGTGCAGCCTCCAGCTTGTATTCTTGAGGATCCATAACATTATCTAAAACAAAATAAATATTTCATGTTTGTGTTTCTGTCTTCACAGCCAAAAGAGGAATGTGAGGACATTCTGATTATAGAGAGCGACACCTTCCAGGAACAGGGTAAAACACGCACAAACTCTAGTAAATACTGTTATGGCTTGTTACTAGTTTGCTGATTTCCTGCTGTGTTTTTTTTGTTTGTTTGTTTGTTTGTTTGTTTTTTCTTTCCCAGATGGTAGTCATTCGTCCACTGATAGACAAGTCATCCAGCCAGTAGAAAGTGAGGAGCTGGATGAGCAAAACCTGTTTGGACAGAGAACAGAGGCTGTGGAACCGTCCCACCACACCACACACTCACTTTCAGACTCTCTCACACTTGACACACACACCCCTGATAACCTTAGCCACACTCTCACACCCACATGCTCTTACTCCATGCCCTCTGATCCTCTATCAGCACATCCTTCTGCAGTAGATGCACATGTACCAGACACACAGTTTTCTCTTCATGGAACTGAACATGCGACGCACATGCACAACTCTCAGACGGCCATTCCTGCCCTCGCCCCACTTCCGGTCCTCACCGCAGAGACTGGGCCAGGAACAGGGGGTGGGAATCTGTTCGTATGTCCGTTCTGTGGAAAATCACTAGCATCTCTGAAGAACCTGAAGATCCATGTACGCGTACACACTGGGGAGAAGCCATTTGCTTGTGCGCAGTGTGGGAAACGTTTCTCAGACTCCAGCAACCTGAAACGGCACCAGAGTGTACACACGGGCGAGAGACGGTACAGATGCTCACACTGTGGAAAGGGTTTTGCCCAGTCAGGATCACTCAAAGTGCACCTCACCATCCACACAGGGCAGCGGGGGGTCCGCTGTGCAGAATGCGGCAAAACCTTTATCTCAAATGCGCATCTTAGAAACCACATGAGCCATTCTCACACCGCAAAGCAAGATATTACCATTTAAAGAAGTACTTGTTTATTTGTTTTTTTTAGAAGGGTCCTGATGTCATGATGTTAAGTAACAATTCAGTGTTTTTGTATTGAGACATTGATGAGCAATCTTGCCACTTATCAACATATTTCACTGCTTTTTCTGTTTAAGTGGTAAAGATGTAAATAAAGTCATTCACAGTGGTTTAATATGACATGTACAAAATTATTTGCAGTAGGAGCTGGACATTTGCCTCCACGATATTATATGTAGTGGTTATGAATATGCTGAATTTTTGCATTCTGGGCAGCCAAAAGATTTCTGTCATTATATATAAAAACCCTGTTGGGTGTTTTATATTTGTTGTAGATCTGTCACCACAATTGTTTTTCTACCCTTAATTTATTCCCAACAAACTACTCTGAATGACTTTATGCTTTGTTTTTGCAGCGAGCAAAGGTTTATTTTATTTCCCACACATTAAGCAATCAATTCCCACTTTAAGTTCACAAGTTGTCTAGACCCAGGAAGTTTACAAATTTACAGCACAAAGGAATTGCAATTTTCTACAAAATTGTCTTTTGCATGACAATTTTTAATAGAATTCAGTGGCATTTGATAGTGTGTTTACAAACTATCAAATTAGTGTGTCTAAATTTCTTCTTCTGTTAGAGATAATCCATGGTAATTGACCAAAAGCAATACATGTGGCAGGTAAAGGTCAGGTTGAAAAATGTTTTCCTGCAAGACTGCTGGCTATTGAAAATGAAATGTAAAGGAACAGTATGTTATTAATATTATGTATCTGAAGTTTGTATAAACCTTATATAAGAATATCAGTGCCTTTTCTGTAAATGGTCTTTTGTGTACAGAAAGTGAGTAAAACACTATAATCAATCTCCATGTTCATTTTGTCATCAGTGTCAACTTATTTTGATTCTGTTTGTATAGAACCTGTTCAAAATATGTGTTCAACAAGTTACTGATTTTTTTTTTACATAAATGTACATGAATACTTGGGCCTGTACTGTCTGAAAGCTGACAAAATGCAGTAGTTACAGTAAACTCCTTTTTTAAAAGCAACATTAATATCTGAAGTCTCATCACTAATTTGCTTGCGTGGTTTATATAATGTCTGATCCTAGTTACCAGTTGCATAACGGCATCATATAGTGCTCATAATCAGCAGAGAGACATTTTGGGAGGCCTCCCAACAAAAGTCATGACAGTGGACAACAAAAAACGTCGATGGCTGTCAAAACATTTTATTAGTATGAGTTTCATGACAAATAACTGCCAATACAAACTACAAGTTGATGCATTATTTTAGCTTTGCATACAACACAAAATATCAAAATACAAAATACCTGAACATTTTTTAAAAGGAGTATTTCAACAAGGCTGTTACAGAAATATAATTCCTGCCACAGTCCAGTAAAAATGTGTCACCTGCTGCAAAGTAAGAACAACAGTTTAGCTTACTTGGCTGAACTAAGAAACGAATTGCACGTTAAAAATTCTAAAAATGAAAGCAGAAAGTGTGGGGAGTATTTTCATGGATAGCAATTGAGTATCATGAACATTCCAGTTAAATAAGTGCATATTTGTTCAAACACAACAAACAAAAGCATTTAATGTACAACAATGTAAAACAGATGTTTTATGCAGTTTGCATACAACCAGGCAAAGGATAACTCAGTTTTTAGTACTAGACAGCTCAGTGGAGAAGGGCCTGTTAGCTACCATAAGAAACAAACTGCTTGGCTGCAATTCCTAAGGCTATTCCACACTGACCCTTGAAGTTGCTCATGGTATGTGCTCTATTAAAAAAAAAAAAAACTAAAAAAAAATACAAAACAATGCAACCTTCAAACTGACTTCTGATTATGCTTTGGTCTGAGAAAATGTACAATAAAATCCTCATCCTCATTACTTACTGCTACTTCTACACTGTTTTTAACCTTTATAAACAACATGCAATTAGTTTACAAGTTAGAATTTAGCTACAAACTATGTAGGGCTTAATAAGCAGGCTGGTACTCTGATAATTACAGCAGCACACAAATATTACACTTTAATGTAACTTATTGTTAACTGGATAAGACATAGATAAAATACTATAATTTCCTTATCTCATATAATACTAAATTAAAATTATTTTTTTCCCTGATGGACAGAACTGCTTACTCTCATTTTGAAAAAAAGCTGGTTGGGTTAAATGAAACCTTCCAAGCTTCCAGCACACAAGATGCTTTATAACAGTCAACCACATATATTCTGAAGACTATAGAAAAATTATGTAACATAAGCCTTTGTTACAAAAGCTCAGTAAATATTTATGAAATCATGGCCATATAATGTTATCCATGTTAAAAAAAATTGACACCTATAGCACTAGTGACAGTGTCAAAGACTGGACCCTGTATAGGAATGTAAATGCAGATCAAACTGCACATTAGTACACTAACTTACATTTCAGTTAAAAATGGCGTTTCCTTTTCCTTTTCCTTTAAAGTTACCATTTCTGGATTTATTACAATGGCACTGATATGCAATCATTGCTATAAGTCCTCAAGTACACATTTGGAAAGGCACTTAATGAGCAATAAGCAGCATCTCTCCATAGGAAAACTAGCACATTTGTAGGTTCCAACAGACCTCTCCACACAGTATTTCAGCAAAAACACAACAGGCTAATTTTAACCAACACAGAGCATGAGATCACTATGGTCCAACATGGTGGCACAATTATAAACAGGCTCTCTGCTTGGTCCCAACACAGAACTACTGCAGGACTCCAAAGATTTGTTTCTGTTTACCCATAAAAAAAATCTATTTGTCATTCTATGCCAGCTCGCCTAGATCTCTTATTTATATTCATAATGTAGTCATGTCCAATCCCACTAGCTAAATCTCCCTCAGTCACACAAGTTGGGAGGGTAAAGGCTAGCACGTTTCCATAAAGACATGTCAAGTCAGCCACTGCATCCTTTCGAAACGTGACAAACCTAATGCATTGGACAGCCCAACTCAAAGTGGAGGATAAAGCTATTTATTGCCAATTCTCTTTCATCAGCTAACTTCTCCTTGTTTTGGTCAACAGAGGAACAGCTATTTACTTATCATTTTTACCACCTAATTATAGCGAATACTTCTGTGCAAAAACTAGAAGCTAGCAAGTGACCTTAAGTGTTAGGGGGCTACCATCAAGAAGACTTAATGAAGGCCATCCTACTCACCCTGAGACAATTATTTTTTCTGTCTTGGACTCAATATTCAATGGATGACTGCTATACATTGGATTTGTTTAAACTTCATTTATTCATAATAATGTACATTATTGAGTAAAATTCAAGTACATTAGTGAGTAAAATAACCCTTTATTTAAGTATGGATTTAGGCTACTCTACCCACTTCTGGTCCTAGGTGAGCCAGTGTCAAAAGATCCCAATATAATTGAATAGAGCACACAATGCTTTGTGTTGGAGAGATTTTGAATTACAATACTGCTAAATGCAGCAAGATCATGCTAACCCATGTTTGTTGCAGTTGGCCTAATGAACTACCAATAAGCAATAGCCTATCAGTAATAGCATCATTTTTCATTATTGCTGTATATACGCAGAGAATGTCACAATTAATTTGGTTAAAACTCTGAAGACCTGAATAAAGTCGCCCTGATTCTGCAATGGAATAGCAGGACACTGATGCCTATATTTTGGCTATCAAAGGTTCCAAACAGCTAAACTGATGCACCTGCTTATACACTAGCAATAACAAATATTAATGATAATATATTAATAATAATTTCACAGTACACACAAACATATATTTGCATCAAGAAGCTTTCACTACAACAGCTGTACACTCAGAGGATGAAAAATTCTCACAGATCATTTTTAGAGACTTTTTGTCTATTTTTTAAAAACTTTAACTGATTGTCCAATATTAATATGCTTGTGTTTTTTTCTTGGACTTCAATATTTACCTATCATTAAACCTTTTCCTACCTTTTCAGGTAGCTCTGCAGTGGAAACAGTTAGTAAAAGCCTTCTTGCACACTTAAATACAGAACAGATGAGAAAAGCCAAGATTGGAGTGTGCCTGTGTGGCATACATCAAAAGAATCTGATTATGTAACATTTTCTGAACAGGGTTCTTTTTGCAGAGTATAATGATCTGAACTCTGACTACTCAAAAACAGTAACCAACACGCAGAACCAATGGAAAATCACCCAATTACTGACATACATTTGTCTTCTGGCTCGCAATCACGCACAATAATGTGCACATGCATTCATGTTCTTACATACAAGACGAGGATGAATGAATTCCGCTCCACTTGTTGCAGGATGTGGTGTATAAGTGATTATGTGTGTGTGCATGTGTACGCTTGTGAGGTATGGTGTGTAAGTGATTGTGTGTGTGTGTGTGTGTGTGTGTGTGTGTGTGTGTGTGTGTGTTTCTGAGGTTTGTGTATTTATGTTTGCGCATCATCACTCATTTCTGGAGGTGATATCCTAGGGAAGACATAAAGTCTCTGTTAGCACTTCCCTGGGGCAGGTATTTAACCACATAATGCAAACCTAATAAAAGTTTACAAAGCAATGTAAACAATATGTATAATACCAATAAAAAACACTGACTTGTAATGATTTGTAAAGGAACATTGTGCAATGTTCAAAAACATCTTAAACAGGTAATGTAATCATCATTAGGTGTAAAAGCAGCATCTACACTGCATTAAAAATAAGCACATTTCTCTTATGGATATCACCACATGGGCTGGGGAATATTTTTCCAGATGATTGTCAATAAACACCTTCAGTTACTGCATCTACAGATGCAAGTTAAGACTGTATTATGCACAATGAAGGCCAAATGTTAACAATGGCCAAAAACCTTGCCGACTCACACTCATTTGAAATGGACTGATGCACAACAAAAACATATACTGCAGTCAGTTTGTTTTTGTAATTAATAGACATCGTATTCTTCAGGTCAAAAAATAATTTTTACCAGCCTAAAGTCCAGAAGCCACAATCTGTCATTTGAAGCAGCATATGCTCACTTTCCAGGACATCCATGCTTATTTAAAATTGATGATAATAATAAGAGAGTGCTAGAATGGCCTGCCTGTAACCCAGACCTGTCTCCAACTGAAAACATTTGGCACATTATAAAAATGGAATGCAAATGATGAAAAAGTACTGATGCACACTGATTATAACATTAGAAACGCTATTTTTGACATACATCTTTTATATTTAGAAAAGCTTCTTGTGACAATTTATTGACAGTGACATTTATTTCCCACCCCTACAGAATGCACCATATTCATACAAAATACAATATGCACAGTACAACATTTATACTAACTTTGGCTAGGTACCACTGAATAGTCTATTTATATTTTGGTATTACTGGCCAGATATTCAGGTCGTTTAATATCCAATGTCCACTCTAGCATTTACAATGACTCACCTCAGTCTTGGTTTGACTCCATCGCAATCCTGTTGCAGATTTGGAGACATCTGAAAGAAAACAATTAAATTTTTACAGATTCTGCTGGCATTTCACTCTCTAAACTATATGTGTGTGTCTATATACAGATGATTTGGGGTTAATGTGCCTCCTATAAGACATTTACATATAAAAACACAATTTTGCACTCTTTTATTGTCTATGTTTCTTGTTGTGACATTAGGTTTAGGGTTATGATAATAGGGTCACTGTAGACTGCTTGTGCATGTGTTCATGTGCATGTATGTGTACTCACAGATAGATGAGATCAGGAAAAGGAACGCCATTGCTACGACAACACCTCCAAACACGCATCTGTCAGGATATGACGTCATTGCATGGTTACCCAAAAACATTTTTACCCAGCACAGTCAAACCACTGACGTTCATGTCACATCACCATTAGCAATAATTATGAACCTACATCTACACAAATTTCTTTTCAGATCATACCTGGAGAACACAGTGGTGCAGAGACACAGTGTGAGGATGAGGAAGAGAAAGGCTTTCAAAAACATACCATCTGAAACTGAAATAAAAAATAATCAACTAAAGCAATCAGCTACATAAGGCAGTGACTTTGCCACTGCTGTTAGGCACAACACAATAAGTTTTATACAGTGACAAAATACAGATTTTTTATTTAAACACACAAATGTCAAACAATTAAGCTAATTTTTAAATAAGATTGAGATTATTTCATTAAAAGCACACACATATGTTTTACTAAACTGCTGCATGAATAAGAAATTCAAGTAGTGTCTTGAGTATGTGTATATGTAGTTTTTTTTAATAATGGCTCAGCACATAAGCTTTTAGAGCCATTGACATTTTATATTCTATTTGCCAACACTAAATCAATTGTTATTTGTTAATACAGTAAAATCAATAAACAGCTACCTATAACATTTGAAATTCTATTTCTCTCTCACTTACCTGAGGGTGGACAGGTGGGTGGACAGTAATTGTTGCAGAGACATTCAGAGGGGGGTGGGACATCCAGCAAGCCTGTCTCTGAATAGCTAGGCAACTCATGGGCAGCACAGATGTCTGGTTGAGGCTCCTCCTTTGGCAAAAATGTTTCTTTGTCAGGATGAAGGACGGTTTCCGAAGGATCTAAAACAAATACAAACAGATTAAGATATAAACTATTCCCTACCATTAAAAGTAGGTAAATATTTTCCACAAATTATAAGCAGACTCCTCACCATATGTAAAACAGATGGGTGTGTCATTTTCAGTGCTGCTGCTAATATCCAACCATGATTCAGATTCACTCATGTGGGTGGAGTTTGCTCTGCCAAAGACACGCTCACCCAACCAAGACTGACACGACTGGCTAACATCACTAAGGAGGCTGACCAGTGACCTTCTCGCTTTGCGCCGTCGACGGAAAATTCTACACCAACACACACAGCAACAGTAACTTTAATTAAAGGAACTCTTCACTAATATGAACGTTATTGATAATAATAATCATCATCAGATTATATAAAGAGGGGTATATAAAGAGATATATATAAAGCAATCTATAAAATTAGATTGCTCTCAATCACTGAAACCAAGGAAAATGTACTGGCTTTATATTAGTAAACTTCCAACTAAATCAGACTATGGAAATTACTATGGGGAAAGGCGTGTCACACCGCAGGCAGTACATTTGACAATGCATTGAGTGTACTTATGTTTTCAAATTACATTAAAAAAAGGTTGTAAAATTTAACTTAATGTCCCCCTTCTCTGAACCTGACTACAACATTGTACCTAACCTTAACCAGAACTAAAGATTCAAGAGTTTTATTGTCATACAGCAGAACAGACAGTTACACTGTACAATGAAATTCTTTGCTGTTCCTCCATTCACCAATAGACAAAGATAACAAAAACGAAATAATAAAAAATCTATACAAAATATACAAAGTATAATAATATCAGTTGAAGTAAATAAAAGTATTTTTATAGTTAAAGAATAAAAAATAAAAGTTATGTGTGCTTTTATGTGCAAGTATGAAGAGCAGCAGCCATAAAGTGTAAGTTGCAAGTAACAAATGTAAACAATAATGTTTTGTGCGAGTAGCGAATGTAAACAACAGTCCAGTTAAAACCAGTTCAGAAAGGAGAGGTTAGAGAGGTAGTGCGTTCACAAGCCTGATGACCTGTGAGTAGAAACTGTTTGTCAGTCTTGTGGTCCTGGACTTCACACTCCTGTAACGTCTGCCTGAAGGTAAAAGTGTGAAGAGTGTGTGCTGGGGGTGTGTACTGTCCCTGATTATGTTGTGGGCCCTCCTGGTGACCCTGGTGTGGTAGATGTTCTGTAGTGAGGGGAAGGCTGCTCCTGAGATGGACTGTTCAGTTTTGATCACACGCTGGATACCTAAACCTAACCCTCACTCTGGTCCTAATTCTAACCATAACTCTATCAACAGTGAGATTCATCTTAGTTTCATCAGTCAGTTTGAATAATGTAAGACTCATTTTCTTAATCTGAAGTCACTACTAACAAAGCACTATCATTCTATGTACCAAGTCTAATAACATTAACAACAACATTAATAATATCAACACATAATAAATATTAGTCAGGGTTTTCGGATGGAAAAAGAAAATGGCCACATGAGTTGTTGCGTTACTGCACAGAAATACAAGTTGCTTAGAAACCAGAGTCATGAGCTAATCTACAAACACACATAGTGTCACACACCAGGAATGCATGAGATAACTCAAAACATGCGTGTCTAGAACAGAGCATTCAAGGAACACATGCACAATCTCCACTTGTCCTGTACTCTGTCAACAGTCAGTGTGCACTATTTGACTTAACATAACTGACATGCCTGTACTGCTTGCATTGGCTTCTGCTCTCAACTTCCATGATACAAGCTATATTCTGTCATTTGTGACAGGATGTGTTGTTGTAATTTTTTGCTGATTATCGTTTTCCCTGTACATTGTAAAAGAACAAACGCCAGTACTGATTTACCCATGATATCAGTGGACATAATTTAATATGTAAAACATAAACAGATTGTAATTATATCAAATATATAATTTAATTTGTTTATGCAAGAAATGCACCAATAAGGGAATTGTGCAGAGATTGCAATAGCTGATATTTTTCATGTACATGTCTGCTGATGCTGATACATAAACATTCATGAAATGTAAAAATCTGAACTAAATCAATTTTGATTAGTACTGCAAGGGAATGTAAAATATATGTGTAAATAATAATAAATGCAGAAATTTTAGTCCAGTAACCCAACATTGCCTTAACATTCTGTTTTTTGTCAAGTACAATAAGTTATCAAATAGGAGTTTGAAATGTCAGTCATCTGCCAGATGTCAAGATTTCTTTAAGGCAATTATCTGCTGATGCTAATATGATTACAGTTCATTATGAAACTCCAACAGGTTTAGGTAAATAGTGATTTTCCCCACTACTTCTTTCAGTTTGAACCTAAAATCATAGCGCAGCTTCAACAAGACATTAATTAATATTAAACTACTAGTGTTTATAGTTGGTAGAAAAACGCAGTGGTCTGCAACACATTTTCTTTCTCTCTGTCCTACTTTCATCTTGAATCTTCTCTTGCTTTGTTTATTTATTTTCTTCCTCTCTCTTTCACTCAATCACACAAATATACACACATACCCATCATACAAAGAGCAGTCTATCTCTAACTGACCGGACAAGGTTTTCTTTGTAGGAGACGTTGGTCTGCGATGGAGTGAGGGTCAGGTTACCCTGGTCATCAGTATTAAAACTGTCCTCCGTCAGTACGTAGTATCCATTAGAAAGGAGCCGTGGGCTCCGACGGCATACACACACAGAGCCTGTTACTGGATTGGTGGAGAAACACTCGTAGGAGGAGTCAGAGAGGAAGGATGAGTCAAAACTGAAGGAGGAAAAAAGAAAACTTTACACTCACACACATACACAAACAGATTTGTACAAAAATATTAATTCAGCTTTTATGGGTCTGACTGAAATGTGCAGCAATTTTCTACTTCGTACAGTTACAGATGATCAAAATCGTCATTATAATGCTGTTACATTGTAGTTACACTAGAAAATTCATATAGGAAAAGAAATACACTAGAAATAAATGAAACAAGGTTCTGTTTTAGAAATATACATTTACAAACTTACAGGTAAATCCTTCTTAATTATCTAAACTGTACCTGTAACATGTTTGATCATCTTGCTTGCTCCTGGTCTTTATAGGAGAACCTAGAACAAGCACATAGCGGCATTAATTCAGCTCTGAATGTAAAAAAAAATGAGTGTGTGTGTTTGTGTGTGTGTGTGTGTGTGTGTGTGTGTGTGTGTGTGTGAGAGAGAGAGAGAGAGAGAGATGCTGACTAACTTGTAACAGCTCCTCTGAAGAATAATGCCATGGCACCCACCGCTGCACAACCTACAAAACAGGTGCATGCATAAAAGTAGAATAATGGTTATCAGAGTAACTCACAGATATCCAAGCATGGCACTTCAGAACATTTCATACTTTAACTAAAATCCTAATCTTACCAACACACGCTCCCCTGCAGACACATAAACACACAAAGACACCACACTCTTGCAGATGTCTGTTGTTTCATATGTCGAACTATATTGTCAAGAAGGATTTTCTAATATTAAAATTTAATGTATTATAAGTATATACCGTTGGCCACTCAGTGTGTGTGTGTGTGTGAAGTACACTGTAGCTGTCATAACATTACCTGGAATCTCCAATGGTGTAGAAAAAACATGGACAGCGTAATGTATATACACCGATCAAATAAACACATTTTGCCAGACAAATAGCCTCACATAATATTTTCAGACACCTCTTTACACAATATGGAAATTTCATTACATTTACACTGATCAGCCATAACATTAAAACCACCTCCTCATATCTACACACATTGGCTGTTTTATCAGATCCACTTACCATATAGGAACACTTGGTTGCACGACATTTACAGATTGTAGTCCATCTGATTCGCTGCATACATTGTTTATCCCCTTTTACCCTGTTCTTTAATGGTCAGGACCCCCAACGGACAGATTGGTGGTCCTGTGGTGGGTCCTGATCATTGAGGAACAGGGGTAAAGGGGGCTTACTAAAAATGCAAAGAAACGTATGGACTACAATCTGTAAATGTAGACTACAAAGTGCACCTGTTGTGAACAGTGCTTACAAAATGGACAGTGAATGTAGATACAAGGTTTTAATGTTATGGCTGCTTGGTGTAAATGTAATTAAATTTTCATGTACATAAAATATTATATTATATTTAAAAGGTGTCTGAGAATATGATGTGTGCGCCTGGTCTGGCAAAATGTGTTTATTTGTCAAAAACACTAATATCAAAATAAATAAAACAAATAAATAATAAAAAATTAACCCTAACCCTAGTGTGTTAACATAACCATTTCCATATCTTTATCTGGTGAATCCCAGTATTTATAGTTACAATTCTGAACTTGCTTGGTAATCAGTAATCAGTAGCTGAAGTAAAAAAACAAACCTGTTCTTCTAACCAATACATTAATAACAAAAACCCAACCCAAAAACACCCCATTATGTATGTATTTATTTATTTATTCTATTGATACATAGGCAAAAATATACATATATACATATGCTGATATATACACACACAATTCACAGCAGCACAGCAGAGAGGAGAGATCATAACAAAGAAAGAGAAGGAGGGGAGCTGATCATGTGAGCGAGGGCAGAAAAGGGGAACAGGAAGTGGAAGAGAGGGGGGTCTGCAAGGAGCTGATAAAACTGGGGATGATGCTGGCAAAATAGGAGGAGCCGCTAGATTCTCCTGTACTTCCTGTTAACTGTTTCCAGTCTGGGGAGAAGAGATGGTGATTGGCTGTGAGGGCCCCATTTCCAAGAGGATTGAACCACACACCTGCCAATCTATAACAGATTAATTTAGTGTGTGTGTGTGTGTGTGTGTGAGTGAGAGAGAGAGAGAGAGAGAGAGAGAGAGAGAGAGAGAGAGAGAGAGAGAGAGAGAGAGAGAGAGAGAGCTGGTCTGTTGTTATCGGGCTGCCTAAAACAGAATCAGGGGGCTGGACCACTCACAGTAAATGAACAAAGAAAGAGGGAGGACGAAAAATGCACGGATGTGCTACTAGACACTCTGTAACGGTCTAAATCTGTTCCCACAGTGATCACATGGCAAGTCTGTTTTTCTTTGAACAGGAAGAGGCTCCCCACAGAATACAGACACACACACACACACACACACACACACACACACACACAAAATACAAAAATGTACTCATATTCTGGCTAACTTCTAAAACATTTCCTGTATTGTGTCCTTGGTGTGTAAGAAGGGGGCAGTGTGGTGAAATCTCAGCACTGACCACTGTTTAATTTGTGACCACAGAACTGATGTAACTCATTAACACACATGCTTACACATATACACACAAATTACAGATAATATGAGACCCAGACATAGACAGTGCACAGTGGTTCAATATATATATATATATATATATATTTGGATTTTTGCTTTTAACTGTAAATACCTGACCCTGGAGAATAAGTGGTTTAGGTGATAAATATATCGCAACTTCAATATACCTTGTTTGTTGTTCTGTACAAACTGTAGTGACACAACTGAGCAACATTTTTGCAAAGAAATAACTCCATGCATTAATTTGACATAAAGCTTTCTGTCTAGATTTGCATTCTAACAAAAGCGAACAAAACAACCATGTGTTCAAATCAAACAGAGACATTTAATTATTATAATTATTGTTGTTGTTATTACAATAATAATAATTATTATTCGCTAGAAGCCTTTACCACCGCGTATAACACATCAGTGTGAGCTCAATTCTTCAGTAGCGACAACCCAGAGCGATGGCTCGCGTGTAAAAACAGTGCCGAAGAAAAAAATATGAGTCTTATAGATATTACTAACTTCTATATAAACGCCTACAATCAAAATAGCACAGTTAATAATGCACTTAGTATTTTCATGCCTGTCCACTAAATCACACAAACGTGTCCGTTAAGAAGTGCTGTGTGCGCAGACGGTGATGCTGCTATAGTCACGGAAATATACCAAGACTAAAACTGTACAGAGAATACAAAAGCGAAAAATGAAACAATTGCTGTGCATAAACACAAAGATATGTGCAAAGGTCTGAGCATCTATTCTAAGCAAAAGAAAATTAACTTGTCGCTTTCCAAAACCAAAACACTTCATGCATTTCGCACAAAGTAACAAAGCAGTGACCGCCCAGCCCAACTTACCAGACTTCACTGATGTGTGTGACTTCTGGGCGCGCCAGGAGAGTCCTACGTTAAAAACACTAATAATGTCAAAATGCACTTATGGTTACGCGTTAATGTAAAGCGCTCGCGGTTACGCTGCCCACAGCGAGATACTGCAAGGGCGTAGTAAGACTCCTAGCACGAGCTTTCCACCAGCTACCCAAACGACAGCAAGCTGTTGTTCAGAGTTTTGCGCCGTCTACTGGTGCTATTTCTAGCTTTTAAAAAGTAATTTATATGAAATGTTCTCATTTTGTTTTTTTAACAAAAAAAAACGCAAGCATAGAGAAAATAGGTAAACACATACAAAAACTGAAAAAGAGTATTCACCGCTTTTTTATCACAAGAGAAAAAAAACTCCACGTATAATATAAATTGAAAATTGAAAAATTATCAATTGAAAGAAAAGGTTTACAAAACTTGCACCAACAATTCTAAGATTACACACGAAAAAAATTAACTTAAATATTTGAAAAAAACAAATATATATTTTAAGACAAAGTCCAAGATAAAGATACAAATGTTTTGCTATAGTCTTTGAGTGGACAACTGTGTGTATACGCTTGTAGAAAACCTCCTTGATTTTATTAATCAGCATAATGGACGAGTTTTTAAACACCTGCTTAAAAAACATGCCTTGCCTTAGGGCGTGTTAACATGGATCAAGTATATGTATTACTTAATATATTTTTTTGTTATCAGCCCTTTACCCTGTTTTTCAATATTCAGGACACCCACAGGACCAGCACAGAGCAGGTAATATTTGGGTGGTGAATAATTTTTACTGCAGTGATACTGACGTCGTGGGGATGTGCGTGTGTTGTGCTGGAGTGAGTGGATTAGAGTTTTGAAACATCTCAATGTCATTGCTGGACTAAGAATAGCCCATACAACCAAAAATATTCAACCAACAGCGTCTAGTGGCCAGCGTTCTGCGACCACCAACACAAACCCTGCAGGAGCAAATGAGATACTCTGACTTGAAATCTACAAGGTGGGCGAGCGAGGTAGGATTGTCTAACACATAGTGTTTAAAAACTCCAGCAGCACTGCTGTATCTGACCCAGATGTACCAGCACAACATACAATCACATGTCACACGTGCAGGAGTCGATGAGTGGCTAGTGGGCGTGTCCGGCATGCTGGCAGGCAGCAAGTTTGACCGAACTGCGTCGTCAAGCAAACCCCATTTTTAAAGGAACAACAATTACTGTAGAATAAACAACAGCGCTTTAATTATTGATTACAGGTTTAAGAACACCTTAAAGACACAACCTCCTTTCTAAACTTATAACTACCTTTTGGCAACTTAGCAAAATTCCATAGAATTTCATGCAGATGTAGTGGAACGTATGAAGGATTCTAAGAGTTTGTGACATCGTACTGAGCACTTCGTCACAACGTCACAAAAACATCTGAGGAATTACATTTTACATTTGTGGGCACCAAAACAGTCACAACGTAACCGTGTAAACAACGTAACTTTGCAGGGACATCCCTATCAATATTTTGGGTTTAAAGAATTTTCCCTACCAATACTTAAGGGGAACCGGTTTGCATTTGGAGCTGATAATTCCAAATGTGCTTTCAAGACCCATGCCTCTTTTAGAAGCCGTTTAATTAGACTCGCATTTGATTGGCTTAAAGGGAGGGGCTCTGCAGAGACTGACGCCACGACGTGCAAAAACCTGCAACGTTCCGTCAGCTGTCCTCCCATTCTGGAACTGATGTTAGTTAACCATGTTATCTACTGTAACTAGCAAGCTAGCAAGGTTACTCTTTGTCAACTAGTTCTATTCATAATCAGCATAGCAGCTCAACGTTGTTTTTTCTTATTTAGTCTTTACCTTAGGCAGAACTAACTGACTAGTCCTTGATCTCTAAGCTCCAATTTCTGCTCAGCTTATATCACTGTAGGACAGGGGTATTTAGAATTCATATTTTTTTAACTAATGTGTTATGATTCAGTGCCATATCCTGTATACTGAAGTAGCCTAGTATCAGCATCTTATACCATCAGCAACTGAAAGACAAACTTACAAATACCGTTCAGTATATTTACTGTTTTAATGCTGAACTGAATGAATTACTTATAAAGCTCCAAATAAATGTTTTTTTCCTCACTTCAGGTAAAAAAAAAAGGATTATATTAAAAAAACAGAATGCTTTTGAAAAGAGGCGCATCTTAAATGGTTTATTTATAGAGAAAGTAAATAAAACATGCGTCTTCTTGTTAACACAGCTTCACAAATTGACATTCATAGCGGTATTCTACAAAACTTGACGAGCAAGTCCATTTCATAACCATTCCTGGTTATGCAGTCAGTTTTCGCTGTTGACCTTTCTGTTTTTACGCTATTCTTTCTGACTCGCTTTAGTCTCAGGCTGCTGCTTCTCGCTTCGTAGCGCGCCCGTGTGCCAGCGCACGCCCCAATGTACAAAGACCTGATTGGCTGAGGAGCGCCTTCGGTGATCTTACAGTGCATGCGAGTGGTCACTGAGTTCACTGCGCCATAAATCCTGTATACCATAAGGACAAGAAAAGCTCCTCCGCTTAAAATAAACAAAGTAAAAATTAAACCATTCTCAACCATTCTCAGGAGTTTATCGCTTTGGGTCCGCATTGGACAATGTCTGGGTCCGGTCCGCCTGTTAGTGACCCCTGCTGTAGGATATCAGTGATTTACAGACCAGTAATTAAACCAATACTAAACCTTAATGTCTATTTTGTAACATCCTGGTATACAGTGAAAGTTTTCAAGAATGGGGACGATGTGTCTCCTTCTTTTACTGCCAGTGCCTCTGGTAGCTGCATTTTAAATCAGCTGAAGCTGTTTTTTGAAAGTCCTGTTAGGAGACCACTGCAGTGATCAATAGTGCTAGAAAAAATTGATTGGTTTAGTTAGAAAATCTGCAAAAAACTGCTGAAACTGAGATCAGTGACCATGAATACATGCTAGTTCTTCAGATTGTAGGGCTCTAAAATCCAAATATGCAGTTTGTCTGTGTTTGAGATGTAATGTTTGGTGTGGTATGTATTGTTCTAGAGTAACACACTTAGAATTATCCAAAAATAGCAGCGATAGGAACCAATTCATCTGAAGCATTTAATGGCTCTAAAAATGACATATATAAGTTATTACATAAAATGTATTATAAATATATTGCATGATTCCTGAGACATTGTTTTGTGATAATTTTGCAGTGAGGGTTTGGCCTAAAACAAGTGTGTTTATGGTAAAGGGGTACATGCAGGGTTTTGGAGGCAAAATAATTCCTAAAGAAAACATTCTGAAAAAATATTTTTTCAGATTTAACATTATTGTACCTTGAACACCATTGTGTCTAAAAATTTAGATGTGCGTAGGTTTACTGGTGGTATTGGATAATAAATCAAATCTTTTATATATAAATCTATCAGATAATAAATAATGTCTATAATAAGGTTTAAGACATTGTGACCCTAAATGATGTAACGTATCAGTTGAGTTATGTTGAAATTTTGAGTTCCCCTTGAAGATGAAACATACATATAACTATGCAGCACATTTGTTATACACTACATCAGACCATAGTGACCATTTTTTGCCATACAATTTGTACAGCTGTGAAAGTAATAGTAGCCCAATATGTTTGGTAAATTGGAACATTGGAATAAGAAACTAAAACTTGATAAAAACAGCTGTGGTTGCCTAATGCCAATCTTTCCTATACTGCTAGAATGTCAGAAAGCTGTAGTTTTAAATATGTCATATAATGAAAAACCATTTGGACAATGCAAATGCAAGCATATAAGTTAACATGTCACTGGTTTTGCTATAATAATATAGTAATACTTTAATAAGTGATTAGATTAGAGATCTAGAAATTGGGGTAGCTAACACATTAAAACACAATCAATTTGCTTATCTGTATTTATTATAATATAAAAAGTTGATGAAAGTTTTTATTCATGTTTTAGAGACATTGCATATATAGATCCACAGTTCTATCCAAAGGTGCTGTCATTGTTTGCTTACAATATGAAGTGATTCTAGACCTAAAATGAATATCACAAGCCTAGTAACTATGATGCTCATCCATGAAACATGACAGCACTTTAATCAAATATATTTGAGATTTTTTTTCATAAGCACCATATGTAATGTCTTTAAAAACATGAATAAAAAACGTTCATTGGCCTGAGCAGAAACTACAAATGTAGGAACAGGGTTGAGTATGATTAAAAACGATCCTGTCAGGTGTTAAATGCTACACCAGAAGGCAGCTATGCTCTAGATTAGTTCATCTTTTTGCGCAACTGACATGTCGCGCAAAAAACTCGCAGGAAACTCCTCCGGCACTTCTTACGGGCAGTTCAAGACTGGAGGGAAAAAAAATGGTAGGAGCACCATATTAAATTGGCCAATGAGTACACCTAGTATGTGCTTGGTCTTTTATGGACATAAAGCGTTTCACCTATATGTTATTTAAAAGAAAGATTATGTTCATTAAAAAGATCAACAGAGAAGAATAAATACAAACATATATTTAAACAATATACAAACATATACATGTACATATGGTGCTATGCGTAGGTGTGTGTGCTAGTCTCTGTAATGTGTGTGGCATGCATGTCCCTGGTCATGTTGTTCTTTTCTTTCAGTTTGGCCTGAAGAAGCGTGTGCTCCACCACCCCCATACGCACGTCCATTTGCTGGATCTCCTGCTTCAACTTGGTTAAGCTTTGACGGATCTTCACCACCGGGGCTATAAACAACCATGCAACAAACATACTTATAGCACCCAGGATTTCCAAAAATATAATAGTTAGGAAAGCTAATTATCAAGTGATTGAGAATGCGTGCATGCATGTGATGTTTTACCTCCATCCGACATGCTACTGCCCTTTTCCTCCATTTCCTGTTTGACTTTCTCCAGCTCTTCACTGATCTGCACACAGTGTTACAAAAACAGCACAGAAACAGTTATATTGGTAAGTAATTTAAAATATAGGAAACATTCATCAAATTGTTATGTACTGGTTATATGTTCTTGTTATTACCTCTGCAAGTGTTCTAGTTCTCTCTGTCACTCCTCCACTGCCCTGCTGATAGAGTTCTTTGGCCTGAAAACACACAAAATACATCAATACATACAGGATCAGACACAAGTTAACCTGTCTGAGAGAGAGTCTGTGAGAATTTGCTTATGAATACAGGGAAGTCCCACACTCGACACAGTTGCTTATATACTTAAAATCTGCCGTAAGAGTTGGCAGGAAGTTTACCTCACTGAGTCTAGATTGAGCATTTCGGTAATCAGTGATGAGGTGTTCCAGCTGAGAGTTTATGTACTTTTCCCTACTGCTCACTTTCTCCTGAGTCTTACTGATCTCCTCCAGCAACTTATCCAGGTAGGCCTGAAACACAGACAAAGAAACAGAGACTGTGAAGACAGACAGTGGCACAAACAGACACAACCAGCAAGCTCTAAAAGCACCGCACTGATTATTCCAAATGTCTGTCTAGTCCTGTTTTTACAATGCAAATAACATATTTCAGAATAACAGACCTTTGCCTCCTTCAAAGATGTTTTAATGCCATCTTGATGTTGATGCATCTGGCTTACATGGATCCTCCAATCCTATAAAATAATATAGTTAGCTATTATTAAAAAATTAAGGTAAATGATTTAGAGATTTAGTTCGTTGGTTTTAGTCCTAGTTTATATATCATACATTTCAATACAGGCATGCAGGCAGTTTTGAAATTTGTAATGAGTACAACTTAAATAAATTGGTATGACAGTAAAAAAATAAAAATAAAGAAAAGAAAAAAAAGAAAATAAATGTTGCCATGCCAAAATGTTATCATTTTGGACCTTGACATCTGAGCGGATGGTGACTTTGAGCTGAGGCAGAACTCTTTCCACTTCTAGATTCCACTCAGCTGAATCTGTAACTGACTCCAGGATCATCTCTGGCCTCACCGCACCTGCATCCTATACACACACCCATTCACAAGCATATACATTACACTACAAACACTATAAATTCATGCTCACACTTACACAATACTAACATTACATAAGCATCAGCTGCACTCGTCTCTGGGCAACTAACCTCCTATAAAGCAAAAGAAAGAGACACATTTAAACTGTATGATAGATTTTTCCTAATGATGGTGATGGTTTAGTGTTTAAGAAACAGTAGTCAAAGGCTCAAGGAACTATTAATCAATGAGTCTGCTATTGCATTGTATTGAATTTCCTTGCCTGTGGATCTAAAGCGAAATAAACAACATCGCTATGTTGCCTGTGTTTATTTCTTTACAAAGGTATTCCCCTAACTGGTCTTTATACATCATTCATATTCTTATTCATACTGCTATGTTGAATACAGCAGGACAGGTTCCTCTTTAGAGTATTGATTTCTCTCAAAGATTTTCACCCATAAGGAGTATTGTCTTGCCACTGTCACATTTGGCTTGCTTATCTTGTGCCTGGACACAGATTTCCTGTAAATATGCTTTGTGATAACAACAGTTATAAATGTCATATAAAAAAAAAATTACTGAATTAAACTGAACTGAAAAAACAGGGTCAGGTACCATCTTTAGTGGTCCTGTTTCATTTGGCGCTCCATTATAAGATGGAAAAGTGTTCTAACTGATTCAGACACACAGATTTTAAACTCACACTCTGATTGGTTCTGGTCTTCAGCTCTTCCAGATCAACAACATCCTCTTCCTCATCAGGCTCTTCCTACACACACACACAAAGAATATTATCCTGTACTGTATACAAAGGCAAAGGTTAGCGTTGGGTGCATAGGTGCACACCTGTGACAGTACTTTAAGAGTAACACAAGCTGCAGAAATGCAACAGTTCTAGTGTATATATGTATTTAATACTGTGGGTGAGCGCCTCACCATCATCTCCTCCACTTTACTAAGCGTGAGCTCAGCATCATCTTCCATCACAGACTCTTCCTCCAACTCCTCAGAGGGATACAGAGGCCTGAGCAAAAACACATTCTTGTTAGCTTGTAATTTAATCTTTTTGTGTGTGTGTGTGTGTGTGTGTGTGTGTGTGTGCGTGTGTGTTACTTCTTCCAGATGAAGTCTCTCATTTTCAGTGCTTCCTCTGCTAGACGGTCCAATACGTAACACACATGCTCCCCAGAACCAGACTTCAGCTTCGAGGGAGGGAAATCAACTTGCCCACCCTATAAAACATTATGTACACATAAATGGTTTGAGGTGTGACAATTTATGTGTCGTAGAATACATTACTCAAGTATTGTGTGTCTTTTACAGTGCAAATTAATATAAAAATGGTCCCACCTCAGCTGCTCAAAATCTCTCTTACTCTCTCAGACACACACACACAATACTGTGTTCCTTTATTGTTATAACTGACCAGAGCTCGGAGCTGAGAAAGGATGTTGGAGACGGTAGCATTAGGGTCATCGTGCTCCTGTGGGGTCTCAAACGGTCTGCCACACAGTGTTATGAGCCATGCTGCAATCACACTGAACATGTAGAACTGCTCACCAGGGTTGCTTGCTGTGTATGGACTTGCTACAAAATAATGCCTACACAGAGAGAAACAGAAAGAAAGTCAGTTTATGGGACAGCCCTGGACGCTGAAAACAACAAGAAATTAAAACGCGTCAATTTGTACGTAGTTACATGAAACCTATTTTTGGCTAAACGTGTTGTGGTGTCTTATCGTTTCTGAATGTGTCATCTGCAGTTGTTTCAGCTCAGTGCATGTATCTGGCACCACGACGTCAGGTAATGGATAACCAAGACTTGTTAACTTTACTTAATACAGTGACACGTGGGTTTAAAAACAGGTTTACTAGTATTGCGCTCAGCACATTTAGCTGGTCAGCGTTAAGCAACAAGCTAATCCGAAGCAAAATGAACCCGTTGGCTAGCAGACCCCCTAGCATGTCAGCAGCGAATCAGTTCAGTTCTGTAGCTAATACCGTTTACCTTTAAAAAGCATTTACCTAGACAACGGTTTCATGTTGTGTTTTACAAGAATTTGCTCCTCATAATCCAACAGCTTTAGCTTATCCAATAAGTCCTCCATAACCACGAACATCTGATGCTGTGCCCCTGGTCCCCGTTCATCGTCCTCCCCTCTCCGTCCATCGTCGGCCATGTTTTATATCAAACTAGTTGCAACCTCCTTCACTGATCGTGTTGATTAACGGTTTTTGCAGTTTAAAGGCACCAAAAGCAGTTTCCGTTAGCTAGACAGCGTTGCGGAATGCTAAGCTAAATGTGAGCGACCTGCGTCTGCACGAGTGGTTTGTTTTAGTTACTGTCGTCCGGGAAGCAAGGCTGCCTTCCTTTACAGTGAAACGTGCCGAAACGTTTTGTGTAACTGCCCCACTGAACGTCCAGACTTTTTGTTCTTTTACATATCAACCCCTTAGAGAACAACTAATAACACAAATTAGAGAATCATAAAAATAGTTATAAGGTAATAACAATTTGTCGTTAAATAAGTTTCTCAATTAATTTTAGGAGCATGTTTGTGTTGTCTATTATGAAAATCACTTAGGTAATCAAAAAAGTTTGATCTTACTGGTGCTGTAGTGAACTGATTTGGCGAGCAGACCCTCAAAGATACCCCTCTCCTCCACTTGTGGCTTAGCAACTCTAAGGGGATCCATTGGGGACCTCTGCAACTGGATTTGAATCAAGTCACTACATAATAACTTTATCAGTACAGCAGATATGAAATATGAAATTACCTGCTTTAACCTCATGCCTTTATGACAATGACCAACATCTGTCCTTGTAGAACATCAGGCCTGCCAACAAATTTAGCCCAAATTTGTTTTTTTCACGCTGGGACCTATTAGGCTTTTCCATTTTTCACTTTTCTTCGGTGTTTTGTAGTATCTACCAAATTGTTCTACTGGACTCAGCATCGAACTGACGCCATTGCCTGACGCCAAGAACAACCACCTTGTAATAGAATGCCAGTCTGTAGCAGAAGTCTTCTAAAGTGAGTTTATTACAAGTAGGCTAATAAAGTGTTTTGCAACTAAAAATCAACAGAACAATGAAAATACTTCAAAAGGAACAATGTCTACCAAACATTTTGCTGCTGTTGAAACTTATATCAGCAGCCCTACAGTGTGTAAGCTGGCAACCCGCAAACACTGAAGCACTAATGGGACCTCCCGATTACTTTGCACACCGGGTGGCAACTTTTGTAAAATAAAAAACGATCCAGAACATTTTAGAAACCAATAAAAAAGAAAGACCTTCAGCAGGGTTATACATGTGGAACACAGAAGTTGCTAAGGCTCATGAAGTTTTTATCGCATCTTGAGACTAATAAGAAAACAGCTTTTTGGTAAGACAGTAAACTTAGCATAAGTGTATGAAAATTTTGATCCCACCTCGACCAACCATATAAAAATGATGGGATATTCATTTCTCTGACATGCATGTCTTGCAGAATGGCACTGCAATATTGTCTAAGTATTGTTGTTCTGGTTTCTATAGCAGCAAAGCACAGGTGTGTAAATTGTGTTTCTAAAGATGTAGCATGAGCCACTATCTTGGCGTTTAGTTAAGCATGTGTGCATCTACATGTTTGTGTGAGAGAGACACACAGAGAGAGAGCGAGAGAGGATTCCAGTAGAGCTGCTCAGCTGTTCATATTTATTTAAAGTCTTCTTTTTTTAGCAGACATGACTCACAGCCTATCTGATCCACATACACACATAGAGAATATAGAGTATATAGAGTATCATTCTACTGAATTCTACTTTTAATTTTAGATAAAAACCCTTTTAGTTTGAATGATCCTATACCTTAATTATATTGATTTTTTTGGTAAAACAAATGACTGAACATGTAATTTTGTTACTACCTAAACAATCATAACACTAGTGAAGTTTTACCAAATGTTTTGTTAGTGACTGATTAAGTACTAGCTAATTTTGAGCATACCACAGCTGTGAACAGTACTCAAACAAAATCAATATTTTTTATATGAAAGCACAAAAAAATTATTTTAGTTAGTTTTGTTTACACACTGATTATTAGACTTAGGGACGCATTCACTTTAAAACAATGTTTATTAGAAGGTTGTGTATTCTACATGGTAAACTAGTCAATACACTCCATTTAGGCGCTTGTTCTTAGATATGCCTACCACAAGAAAAAAGAAAGCATGGAGATCAGGAGAATGCAGTCCTGCTTTTTCTTTGCTGTGTTAATCTGCACAGAGATCTACTCAAAATGCATCAGGTATATATATATATATATATATATATATATATATATATATATATATATATATATATATATATATATATATATATATATACTACTTCATATATAACTGCTCACCATGTGGCCATGTGGCTCACCATGAGTGACAGGGATGCAGTCTCACTTGCTTTAAAATGGGGTGTGTGGCTAAACTATATTAAACACTCAAACAAATTTACAAATTTAACATATTTGTTCAGTATAAATATTTTTTTTATTAATGTAAAATTAACTTCATAATAACTACTACATTTAAAAAATAATTCATAAATAATAATAATTATTATTTTTACAAGAAATGTAGGATGGTACACCATAAGGTACACCATACATAATGAGTTATTTTGTATAGACTTTTAACAAATGATAACATAATCACTGCAATATATTCATGGTCTGAATTCTTTTGGTTTTATTTATTTATTTCTGATTTCACCCACATAAAGGTACTGGACACAAACATGTAGCTGTTTTTCTGTTATAGGAATAAGCACACTGCATTGTGTTTTTATAATATTTATATAATTTTTAAATGGTTAACTTCACTTGGACAGCTAATTATGGTTATTTAAATTGATGTTACATATGATAACACAAAGATAACTTGTTCTCATTTAAAACGCTGGTTTCCTCAGTTCATTTCAAGGGATTCATGGGGTGCTACGTGTCAGCTTAAATTTGTTCGTCACAAATGCGCTTGAATGACAGATCAATATACTAAAATACGTTAATGAGAAAATGTGTGGCAGCAAGAGAACTTTTTGCATAATCTTTGCATTCTTAAAGAACATTAAGAGGTAACGATGCACCTATGCCTTTTTTTGTTGGGCATATCAGTGATACATAAAAATATTTATTTTTTATTAATATTTATTTTTCAATGTGAACAGGCTTTAAGATATGAAAGCAAACACACTTACACATACACTGTGTTCAGAATCATGACGCTTTACTTGTATTCATAAATGTGACTTTAATCATAGAAAATCCTAAAACAGGACGACCCAAAGCTATGAAAGCAGGGCAAAACAGAGAAAAAGTGAAAGAATATATTAAATCTCTTTTTCAATATAGATGTAATTTAGTTACTTTATGACAAGTATAGGGTAACTATATTATAGGGACACTCATACACTACTATAAATGGCTACCTTACAATTCTAACAAGCATCCTCCTAACCAGGATAAACAAGCAGACATTTCACTCAATTAAATCAATTAGGCATTGCTAAAACAATTCCATGTCTTCTGCGCAGCTTAATACTTTTACTGATTTCAACACTGTCAATTTTACTTACAGGACAATTATCAGAAGCCTGGGGTGGATTGGTCTTGTTTTTAATTGTACAGGGCTGGGAGTGATAAACACTCCTCTTGGCAGTCCTGTGGTCCCCAAAGATTCGGAATTATTCCTGATTTTGGGAACTATGACACTTGGACAAACAGTTGTTCTGTCTCTGATTTGTGTCAGACTGTGTCAGACTCTAGCCCTTGGTGGGCCACAGCTTTCTTTCTCATTGAATACACCTGATTTAAGTCATCTAAGGCCTTTGTGAGGTGGGTTCAGAGAGTTCAAGGGAAATCTCTTATCTCTGCAGAAATGTGGCTCGGCAGGAACTGAGTTTGACACACCTGCAATAACTTTGCATTGGGAATTAGGCTGAGAGGTGTTAAATCGGTTATATGTTGTGCATCAAGTTATTACATCCACACACATTCACACACATACAGAGTTTAGTTCTCCCTCACTTATGAACTCTTACTCATTCTCTTTCTTAAGCACCTGATTTCATTTGTACAATACTGTCTCGTTTTCTCAGACTCCTGGTACTGTCTCTTCCTCCTCCTCCACCCATTTTCCTATTTCACTTCCAATTCCATGGTGAACCTGCTCTACTCTGCCTCTGGAATACGGGTAGCTCCTTCTTCAGACACAGGCCCCTCCCGTTTGCTCTCTGTAACCACCTCTGTGTAGGTGACCTCTGGGTTTGACTTCCTGCCTTTGGGTGGGGTCACAGCGGCCTCCGCCTCAGCTCCTTCCTGGCCCTCAGCAACAGCACGTTCCTTTTTGAGTTTGATGGCGGGAGCTTTCTTTGCAATGTTCTCCTTCAGCCTCTCACTACTCTGACGCATCTTCTCCCGCTGCTCAGTTGTAATGATCTTCTCACCTAGGTTGTTGAACTTGGCTCCCAGAGTCTGTCCTGTCTTGCTCAGACTCTCTTTAGTCTTGCTGAGATTCTCACGGGTTCTCTCACGGGTCTTACTCATGCCCTCCTTGGAGAACGCTGCTTTGATATTCTCTATCCCCTTCATGCCAGACTGTTTCAGACGTGCTGCCCGTGATGACTCCGCCTCCTCCACCACCATGTATTCTTCATCAGAAGAAAGGTCTGCAGGGATCTCATATTCATCAGGCTCCACCTCCACATTGGCTAGCCCTGCCCCCTTAGGGGTCTTCGTCACAGCAACAGATGGAATTTCAGTCTCCCCCTGAAGGAAGCGACATATAAAAAAGGTTTGTGTGAATTTATTTTATAAAAATGGTGTTTAAGAAGACTTTGCTTGACCTAAATTCTATAAGTTTTATCACTGAGAAAACAAAAGCAATTTTTTTTCATCAGGATATGGGAAAAAACACATTTTTGGTATGTACCAGTATATTTATTTATATATGATACAACACAATGACAAAATACTAACTCAAAGCTCCATTTTAACATTTAGTGCCTTAACATCTATGTTACTTAATTCTGTTATGAAACCTATAGAACCTGATTATTCACTTAGCATGTTGTGTTGTGCTGTCACTAAATCAGAAACAGGTTACATTTATGACTGTCTATTACTGCTATAAAACCCAAAATTCATCATTATGACAATACAAGTACATGATAGTTACTTTGAAAATACCTGGTAGATGACAACTCTGAATTTGTTCCTGGTGAGAAGTTCATCCTGCGTGGTCTCCACTTTCTTCACACGGACATTCTGTTTCTCCACACGTGAACGCACTTCCTTTACATGAGCACTCACGCGCCGGGCCTTCTGCAGCAACTTGTCCACAGTGGTCGCCGTGGCACCATGGTCCTGGGCCAGTTTGAGGAGCTCTGATTGGACAGCAGCAACAGATGTCTCAAGCTGCTGCTGGCGCTCTTCCATACGTTGCTGGCTGGCCTGCACGCCATCGATGATTGTGGAAACACGTTCCAGCAGGGATAGGATCGACAGTGCTGACACCGGCTGACCAGACTCATCCTCAACGCCCAACATCACATCTCCTCTCTTTTCCATTTCCAACACACTCTCATAGACTGCCGGCAGCTTGGAGAGGGTAAGTCCTTACACACACAATGACCCTGGTAGGCAGGAGATCAGCCAGGCTGCAAGACCTGGAGACGAAGACTGACTGATGCAAATGCAGAGACCTGGCCTGCCATGCAGCCCCCCCACCCACATACACAACCCACACACATTCTCACACACCCCTCAGAGATATAAATACAACTGTAAGAGGACACGGGGCATTTTTGGAAGTAGCAGTACAGAGAAATGAAATGGAAAGCCCCGATAATTTACAAAGCTTCAGTGCGTAAATATATATATATATTTATGTGCGTGAGTGTATAAATTGTATTAGGTTGGTGATTTTTTAAATATTTTGCTGGTGGTCCAAATTGCATTTGGCAGTGGTTACGTGAGTGTGTTAGTACGTTGGGGCGGTTACTTTGGTTTCAGACCTAGTCATTTCACAGATTGACTACCCCCTCCTCTAGGGGGTACTTGGCCAACTCAACTGAAGACAACAGCTGCTGCTGCCACACATGCATATGCTGTAACCTAACCTTGTGTGTATTTTTTTCTTGTAAAATTCAACTCTCTGCTCACTCTGCACACTAACATTTAAAGACTACACATCCCAGTGTTCAGTGTGGTTATTGGCACCATATGATGGAATAGCCTGCAAGGTACAGCGGTTACCCTTTTACATAAAGGATCACCACTCCCAATAATGGAAATTCTATACAAAACATAAACATTTTTATTACTAGTTTTTCACTGATCTCAAAGATGCTGTCCTTATAAATTTTGTTGTTAATCATTATTATTGTTGCAAATAGTATATAGGTACTATTCCACTGAATTAGTTAAACCGCAAAGATAATGTTATGATTTATTTCTGTCCAAGGCATTACTTGAAATAGTAATAAGCTAAATGTATACATAATGTAGGCCTACAGGATACTTTCTAACAGAAACTGGCTGTTTTAACTTTTTTATGTTTTGTTTTATTTAGCTTTATTATGAGTTTAGCTTTTAAATAATGTTACATTTAAAATGTAAATAAATGCTGTTCACTGTTTTCATGTCACTACCAAAACACATTTTTTGTCCTTAAGTAAAGCCATTTTTTCCACACCCATGCATTTTACAGCAGAAAGTGTGACTGCATCCCTGTCACTGGCCACATTTATGTCCCACATGCTGACCTCCTCTGAACACATTTGGGTTGAATTATAATGTCCAATATCAGCCTGACCTCGACCTCACAAATACTATTGTGACCGACAAGCTCTCAGGTTTTCAAAAACTGTGTCTTCACACAGTCCACTTTATTACGCACTCCTACCTTGTTGGTCCACCCTGTAAATGATACGCTTGTACCAGCACAACACACGCTAACAGACCAGCACTACGTCAGTCTCTGCATTGCTGAGAATGATCCACCACCCGAATGATACGTGTTCTGTGGTGGCCTTGTGTGAGTCCTGACCATTGACGCACAGGCCAACAAAGTATGCAGAGTGCACACGAAGTGCTCCTATTTGATAGCTAGAGCTGAAAAATGGACAGTGAGTGTAGGTACAAGGAGATGTACCCAAATGAAGTGTGCTAAAAATGACCACGGTTCATAAGAAAAGGAATGGTAAAAGAAACAAAGAAGCTCTTGGTGTACATAAGGTGGTTTGTCTACCCCAGAGTCCAGATCTCAATGTTGCAGAATGTGCTTGTGATTACTTATAAAAAGCAGAAAATGCAATTTACTTCTAGGTTTGCAAGTTTCTCAAAAAACAGGCAAAGTCACAATAAATGATGAATAAATTGATATTATAATTGTTAGGTTGTTGTGGGGTTCTGTAATTTGTTTCCTGTGTTTGCTGTAAAGTTAATGACATTTAAAGGAAATTCAGATATGTATTTCTAAGCACATCATACATTATACAAGAAAAAAGCTGAAAATGTGAAAAGACTGAACTATGCAGTACTGAATTGTGAAGTTAGATGGTAAAAGTTTTTAATCCTTTTTGTGTTCAAGGTTTTTTGAGGGGGCTCAATGACTCTCCCTCATCACTAACACTCCAATGTTATAAAAACCTCATAAGCATTAGGCTTACAAGTCTGTTACAGCTTGCTGGCCTTCCTCAGACAGCACCTGCTTCTCCCTACTCCAGCAAGCCCCCTTTTGACAAAGCCGTTAACATGCAAAGTGAACTCCTGGACTGCTGGCTTGCAGTGCATCATTTCTGAGGTGGGTCCATGGGACGCAGCCATAACTAAATATAACCTGGGCATGGATGCCGCACCCTGTGCCTCAGGCTTAAACTGTCCAGCCACATTTTTAATATGCTCTAGGGATGACCACTGATCTTGCAGTCATCACAACCAATAAATGTCAAACATTGAGTAATGTCAGACTTGTCCTGTGGCAAAAAAGGCTAATCCAGAATTTCTCAGGCATGTGAAATGGTCACCTTGATATGTGAAGCCCGAGACAGGCCTATGAAATAAATAGACTGTGCCAGCATAAGGAATATTCTGGTCCCTGGTTAGAACACTTGTTAGTTAGTCGCATCACTTCTTAGTTCTTGTAATTCAATTTAGACTTGCATAAATTATTTAAAGGATTGCGCCAGCATAAGCGAGCTCCATTTTGGGTTCATGCTCAACCCAAAGAATCTGGGAGCATATTTATCAAGCATCTCAAATTAAAACGATAAAGATAACTTTGCAGTGCATGTCATTTATTTCAGTCTTAGACTAACTACAATAATTATTGGGCCTCATATGTGCTGAGCATGGCCAAGGCAGATTTACTCTTGGAGGAACATTGTAAAATAAGGCACCACAACATGTGCGAAAGTAATCCCTTTTTTTAATAACAGGTGCACATTGCTTTTTCTACAATAAGAAAAGTAATATTACTGATGTAACCCTCACGCCACTGGTCTGTCTGCTAGTTTAATGTTTAATGTACTGTTTTGATCATTTGTATTACACATCTACACATTAAATTATTTATTACCATTGCACTATTGTGTCTAAGCTTCTGGACCAGATTTTGAAATGTGATATGTGATATCTTTGTTTAGCAGCTGATGCCAACTGCATTTTTAGCTTCATAATTATTATAGTTATACACCAGCTACCGCAAACAAACAGCACCTTTGTACAAGATACTTTCCCCAAGTAACCATGTACCTGATAGCAGCATGACTCATTAACAGAGAACTCAACTGTTTTTAAAAATAATACATAATTAATTCAGAATCAAACTCCCCATCAAGTGCTGCTAAGAAAACAGCACCAGTGCCTGTCTTTGGAGACAGGTGATCATCAAGGTAAATTCAGAGTGGCTTAACAGGTGTAAGAAGCACATTTTAACTGTCTCTCATATCTAATGTATAAAAAATTAGGGTCTAAGCCTGTAGTCAACAGGTTATAAATGCATGCAGAAGTATTTGCCAAAGACTGGACTAGACATAGTAGGAGCTGGTGAACCAATTATGGTCACATTTCATATGATTGTCACAACTACACTACCAAAGCAATTAGCCTCTGCTAACACTGCATAAGGTAGTAACTCACAAAATCTTAGGTTTCATATGACACAAGAAAACAGTCTGCTTAAACTGTACATTAATAATAATTCTGAATGTGGGTTAAAGTGCAAATTCCAAATTAGTAAAACAAATTTGCACAGCGAAAAACCGAGATTCTCAGAATCTTTACTGGAATGTGAAATACAGGAAACTCCAAAATACTCCAAACATAAACACATATACATGCACATTTAGCTTTGTCATTACACAAAACATGTACAATAACACAGCAGTCACATAAGCTGCCACTACGGAAATGTAACAAAAAACAATGTAACAAAAAACAAACAAACTATACAGACATAGAATGCTTTTAGCATTTCTGCAAATACTAAATTTGTAACAATCTGTTTTGGAACAATTCTTTTTAAGTAGATGATACACTGATGGAATAAATAAAAAGGCAGTCGTTCAAGTTCACAAATAAAAGTCATCTAAGGTAGACCTACAATAAACCAGAACATAACCGCAACCAGTAATACAGAAAAAATAACAGGTGTCAATACACAGAGCTTTGTCTCAGACAAAATTCAATGTGATTCCTGAAATACTAGACTCACAGACCTTTTTTCCATGTGTCCTATACTTATTATTTCAACTCAATCTCCCAGTTCCAGTGTTTCCATGGAAAAGAAAGTGGTTACTGACCCATGCTACTGGTCCATTTAACTATCATGAGTTAATAAGGTACTAAACATTTTCATGGTAGCTACCAACTACGTTTAGAGAAACTGATGGTCATGGAATCAAAAGTCAATGCTGAGTTGAATCTTGTGCTCGAACACAGCAATGGCAAGCATGATGCCAAAACCAAGCAGTATCCCAGCATTCTGCAGGACAAAAAACCCATAGTGACTGAACCCCGCCTCACTGGCATTGTTATGCAGCATCTCTGGGACCTGTACACACACACACAGCACACACAAGCCTATTAGGAAGAGTTGCTTTGCAACAAGTGTCTCATTAATGAAATGCAAACTAGGATTTTTAAAATGTTGACTCACCATGTCCACCAGTGCAACATACATGAAGAGTCCAGCTGTGAGAGCAAAGATCCACATTGCCACATTCTCAGCATAGTGGCCAATTAGAATTCCAGTAATCATACCTAGGTAGCCCATTAGTGCAGAGAGTAGGTTATAGAGAATTGCCTGTTTTACGGTCATCCCAGCCTTTAGCAGGACTGCAAAATCACCTAAAGATAAACAATGAGAGAATAGGCATCACGTGCTTGAAGACTGAAGAGTGTAAATAGTTGTCTGCTCTAGACATTGGAATTACAATAAGTTATTCTACCAGACAATGCTAGATGCATCTTATTGCTTTCGTAACAGTTTCATTATTAAAAACCCCAGTTAGGCACGGCAACGTTGGCTCAACACTCACACAACCACAATTTCCAAATTACTTATGAAAACGCAACAGAGCTGATGGTAATGACGAAGATTAACATTCTTACCCAATTCGTGAGGAAGTTCGTGGCAGAACACAGCAACTGATGTGCTAAGACCACTGGACAAACCCTCTGTAAAGGCTGCTCCTAAAAAAACATGCATACAAATCACTGCTTGTTCAAAGGTGCTTGTTTACATTTAGGTGTTACACTTTATAGTTTTTAGGTAACTGCTAACTTGTTCATGAAGTTTTAAAATTTTATGTACACTAAAGCACATATCGAAATGGTGGGGACAATAAGCATACAGAGAATCTGAGACTGCAGACTGCAGTTTATATTTGTAGAAATACAAAGTGCACATATATGATAAACAGACCTGATAAAAGGTAGTGTAGATACAAGGAAACTATACTTCATACATCCATCATATATTAATGTATTTGAGGGCTAGAGTCCAGCAAAGGTTTCCCTGCATTAACAATTCAACTAAACTTGCCAGTTAACTGAGGAGTGGAATCAGATGTGTTTGCAGACATGAACTCATGAGTTCTGAAAAAGGTGACAACTTCAGAAAACAACCCTCTGCAGCCAGGTCTGAAGGTAATGTTTCTAGGGGAACATTTTAACATCTATTATAAACAGAGACCATTCTAAAGTCTTTGTTCATGTCCTTTGTTGGCTCCACTATAGACCCAGATGATTGCAACGTAATTTGCAGACAATCATCAACTTGCAATAACAGCTTTGCGGTAGCTGGTGTACACAGATCACCTCTGTGCCCACTCCATGCTGTAGAGATAGCTAAATTTTATCCCCATACATTGACTGAACTGCTGATCCTAGGTGATTTTAATCTGGTTAACTAAGGCATTTGATCACCTAAAGGAAATGTATAGTAATCTCTCTATTAAGCAATTAATTACATAACCAACAAGACCAAACTTATGACACCGCCAAGTCAACCTTAATATATTAAATATTTTCCAATACATCTGACAGAATTACTTTGACCTTCGCCTTAGTGATTAATATAAGTTATTTTGGCTTCTTCTCAGGGAAGCTTTAAGCATGCACTGAAATAGTTTGCAGCCAAGTAAAAAATGGCTGGTATGTGTATCAGAGTCCATGGACCTATCCCGGAAAAAGATGGCATGCAGGAACTTGCGGGGGACTTGTGATCTTGTTAATGAACGATTGGAAAAGGGACCGTGAGATTGGCCACAGGCTAGGTCAGGCAGCAGCTGTAATGCAGTACCAAAGAGTTGAGCCATATGGCAAAGCTCTCGGTTTACTGGTCAGTCTATAACCCTGTCCTCACCTATAGTCATAAACTTTGGGTAATGACATCGCAGATTTAAGTGGACAGAAATGAGCTTTATTCATAGGATGGTGGGCCACACTCTACTTTATAGGGTGAGGAGCTGAGCCATCTGAGAGTAGAGACATGACTTCTCCACAATAAAAGGAGCCAGTTGAGGTGGTTTAGGCATGATTCGGAGGCCCCTGGCCACCTACCGTTAGAGCTTTACCATGCATGGCCAACTGGGGCATGACTTAGAGACCGCCCCAGGATGTACTGGAAGATTATATAGCCAATCAGGCCTGGGAATAGTTTGGGATTCCCCAGAATGAGCTGGCGCAAGTTGTGGGGGACAGGGTGGGCTGATCCTCTTGTTTTCTCTACTGCAAGCATGAACCTAGCTGGACTAAACGGTATAAGATGATGAGATTTCTTTTCTCTTCTGCCAAGCATTTAATTCCCATTTTACAGCTGTTGGACATAGAGCCTAATATAGTGGTCCCCCTGAATGTAATACATACAAACCGCATCGTAAGCCATTGTCTCTTTACAATTAACCCTTTATTTCCCCATGTAGCAGCTAAAGCAGCACCATCAACACTTAAAATAACGGGCGACGCAAGCTTTAGAAAAACCCCAAAGAGTCCAACCTATCCCCTTCTATGCTTTTTTTCTTTTAAGTTACATAACACACATTTTCAATCTCTCTGTTTTCTCAAGCACAATCCTTAGTATCCAGAAAGCGTAATTCACCTACACAAAGGAAGTATTGCTTTAGATATTAATTTAGACTGATATCAAAATCACCAAGCTTAGCCAACTTCTTAGAATCCTTAGGGAACAATCAACTCAAGACATTTCTCTGTGTGAACACCTTTGTCAGTTTTGTTGGGCTCAGTGTGAAGGTCAAGAGTTTGACTGTTTCACTGTTATGGGAGTAAGCTTGCATGTGTGGGTGTGTGCAGTACATGTGTGGATACGTTACCTATAGCCAATCCATCACTAAAGTTGTGCAGGCCGTCTCCCATGATAACCATCCAGGCGAGGGTGGCGACCCCAGCATGCTCAAAGTGCTGAACAGAGTATGACTGCGTATGCCGATGTGTGTGAGTGTGTGGATGGTGGTTTTGGGAGTGGTGGTGGTGCAGGATATGATGGTAGTCATGGTGATGGTGATGCTGTTCATCTGACTGACCAACGGTATCATGAAAGTGGGAATGGCACTTGTTCTCACAGTCTTCATCTGTGTAGCAACTCTGGGATAACATTACTTCCTCTTCCTCTGGCAGGCCACACGCATGCCTGCCATTTGCCCCAGACTCTGAAAAGGGATCACAACATCACATTTAATAATACAGCCTGGGTTTCAGTCAGTTGATTCATTTAAAAAAAAAAATCCACTGCCACAACTCAAACACAAAGACATACCATCCAGTGGCTTGATGTCAAGGTCTTCCAGAGCTGGCAGTTTGTCAGACTCCAAAACTTCATTAGCCAAGTCTGCCCTCTTCTGCACCTGCAAGCACACAGACAGACTTAAGATTTTTCAACACGCACACATGGATGCATTGTGCATTACAGTAGTGGTAAAAAAAAAATGATTAAGGATCCTGATTAAGGATGGATTCCCAAAAGCATCTTCCAAGAGTAAAAATAAGCAAGAAGCACACTGAGCACTCTTGCAAGATGATCTTAGCACAAAAAGGGACACTAGGTCGTGAACAACCTAGTGTGAAGTTAACATGGATTTAGCAATTAGCAAACCAGTGTGCATACTACGGCTAAATATTGACATGAAATGTGATTTTCAATAATGCCGCTGGATATCACTGACAATAGGGGATGTGATATCATCTTATTATTAAAATAGTGTGCCTCTGACTGGATGTACTGTACTGTAAGTACAGACATATTTTGCATGTAAACAAGCATCTAATTAACTTATTCTAAAAGCAGGAGCTAGTATAGGCATGGAGTTGTAAACAGTGTAAAACTACATTAACAGTTTGAGTTGTCTGAGTAGGACAGAGCTCCCTCAGTGCATGACCAATCCAGCTTGCATAACGGCCTGTGTACTGGTTTCACCTCCAAGCTCTTCAAACTGTACTGGGATGGATGTGCCATTATGGAGCCAGTTAGACTACCTGTAAACCTGAATGGGCTGCAGGTAATACCAAAACTAGACAATAATTTGTCGGGAAGGATAAGGAGAGAGTAATAGTCTGTGGTAAAAGAGTAAGAGTCCACCTGCAAAAATACTCCTTTTTGGGAGTTGTCTTGCTGTTCCCTGTCCAGTGCACCTGTGCACTTTCATTTGCAGCAAAACAGGTAATATTAACTGCTTATGCTACGTAACTAGATAGAATGATATCCTTGAAGTTTAATCAATTTGGTATTACACTGATGACTGTGATTGTGTTTGCGTAGTATAATGTTACATACCAAGCCTCCAATATATTGTGTACAAGCAAGTGTGCATTTGTCAAAGCATCCGTTTGTTTTTCTGACCTTCTGCTTTTTGTCTTTGTACATCTTTGCAAGGGTCAAGAAGTGCTCAATAAGGAACATGACATAAACTCCACCCAGCGCCGTCAGCCCTGTCCAAACTGGCTTCAGAGCATCCTCACTATGGCCATGCAGACTGTACTCATTGGCTTCGTGGTGATGTTCAGGGTGATGCTCATGGTGACCCTGAGACTGATGGAAGAAACAGTCAATTAGAGGCTATAGACAGGCTGCTCCATATGTGCAAGCTTTGGAATAAAAACAAACATAAGCAACACAGGCAATACGTAGTTCACAACAGACAACTCTGCCAGTTCAAAATGTGTACATCTATGTGTGTATCATACATGTGGTATGAGGTGAAGGAAGGCATCTCCACTAAGTGTGCCCACAGCTAGGGCAACCAAGAAGCTGAGCAGGAAGTTGAAACAGACTCTGTTCATGAGTGGAATTAAGACCACGCCCACAAGGGCCAGCAAGCTGATTATAGTGATGGCAAGAAACCCACCAATCCAAGCTGCAACAGACAGACACACACACACACACACACACACACACATACATACATACATCTGTTTTTCCATACAAAATCTAGAGTGCATTACATAGATCTCATCATACACAGGAGTTCAACACATTTTATTTGTATAAATACATTTCATGCTTACCAATTTGAATGGGGGAACTCTTCTGGGTTTTGTCTGGGGTGGTGTGATGATGATGATGATGATGATCATGGTGCCAGGGACTTTTATAATCTGAAAAAGTAACATCACCACTGCATCTCCACAATGCATCATTACTAAGCATAATATAGTGTTTATATAAAATCATTGGAACAATGTTCTAACCTGACTGGTTCTCATAATGCAGAAGGCAGGACTTGGAATCAATCTGTGCAAGGAGGGCAGGGCAAAGGAAGCTGAAGTCCCGTACAGAGAGAATAAGTTCCTGGGACATGCCATGTGACTGCAAAATAGTGGTGGCATTCTGGCACTAAATAGTGGAAAAAATGGAAAGATTTCTTAGATTTCTGAAACAATGGGGGGAAAAAATCTGTGGTAAAGCCAGAGAAATTCTGCACTTTCAATCTGTCAGTCCATTGAATACTGGGCATTAAGTAATTACTGTTACTATGAAAATAATACATAAACTCTGTCCTTCTTTAGAGAATGAAGTCTACAAAGGCATATTTTTTGTGGGACACATAGAAAGTGAATCACAGAAGGAAGGATTTGAAAGGGCTTCTAAATCTTAATGGGTCATCTGAGAATGCACATGCGTTACCATGCACTATTAGCTACATTTTAGTTTCACTGTACATAGGCATCTACTACTAAGTAGGTACATTTTGGCCATACTGCAAGATAGATCTTGTTTGGCGTAGGCTAATCAAACCTTTACTTTTGGTCAGTACTTTCTGACTTATCTAAACATTCCAATTGTAATTGGCTGCACAACAGAACTAAAATACACAAACAGAGCTATGGCCCACCAAAACGTGCAGGACTCTGTTCACTTCCAGGCAGGTTAATTTCACTGCTGGTATATATTTTTGTGACTGTCCACTGTGATTAAACATTTTTATTAAGAATATATTAACAAATTCTAATATAAAAACAGTTTTGGTACTAATAAAGGCATATGTGAAATAAGCCAGTATTACCAGCAAATTCATAACCAATTAACACCCATGTTTATAATTTAGTGCACTTTGTTATTGTGAGGAATAAATGTAAAAAAAAAAAAAATCTACACTCTGACATAGCATAGTAAGTGTGTATGTGTAAGTAAGTACCTCTTGACTGTAGTTAAGGTTTATCTGGTCATGGTCATGGTCATCAAGGTAATGTGTGGGTGTGTTCTCTGTCTGGTTAGTGTGTGTTCCATTTGACAGAGAGGAGTCATCCTGTATGAGGTTGTAGTTTGTACTGCGATTCGCTCTGCGGGACTTTGTGGCATAAGAGGGTGTGGTCAGGAGTGCAGTAGAGTCAGGAGCTCTCTTCATGTAGAGGTTATGGTGAGCATCTGACTGGCTTTTCTTTCCAGAAACAGAGTCTGGATGCATGTCGGGGGCAGGGTCACTCTTTTCAACACGAGAACTGTCAGTCTCCTTCTTGCTGGCAAAAGAGTGTATCCTTGTGGTGTGTTTGTGTGCGTGTGCATGCAAGTGTGAATGTGAGTGGGTGTGGTTGAGTTCATTTCCCGGGTGCTGCACCACTACTCTCCTAATGCGGTCTAGCCCCACCCCCTCCAGTAGCCTCTGTAGACCAGCCAATGATATGCTGCCATTCTGTCCATACTTCAGGAAGAGTGCATGCAGGTGCCGCTGCTGTGTCTGCTCAGCCAGCAGACTGTCTGTCTCCACTGCAACAGGGGAGCAGTCACCACACACTCCCACTAAGCAACCCCCGAACAGCACCAGTGAAGTCACTGCCAGGAGGTGTGCCATAGCAGGGAACATTGTCACCTACAGAAGAAGAATGAATTAATACATTGTGGTTTTGTTTACATATCATCGCTGTCCAGAGAAAAACAAGCATCTTCAAAATGCCACCTTTACAGGAGAGGACAAAAACGGCAGCACCTGGTTTCGAATGGTGTAGAAAAAAATGCCTCATGGGTTTCTATGGACAGCAAAGACCAATATAATACATCAACACTAAACCCTCCCCTTATGTTCTTGACACTATATATAGTGCAATGTAGTTGAGATTAACTGATCACCAAAAGGTATAAGACTCTAAAACATTCTTTTTAACATTATTATTTTAGAGCACTCATTTGACCTCTCATAACTTTTACCAATATTTTAGACCTAAATAAACTTGTTAGGGTTTTGCTTGTTCACAGTCAACACTAGGAAAGGCTAGTTGATGCAAATTAGCTTTACAAACACTCTCCTCAAACTTTGTCCCATCAACCAGCAGTTATTGGCCCAGCTGAGCATCTCCACCTGTTGATAGCAGACCGGGGGCCCTCCTTTTCTGGATAGTTTGATATTTAATTTATTATAAACACATAGCTCAAATCAAAAAGATAAAAACTCAGCAGTAGCTTAGAGAGAAAGAGCGTTGTTTAAATGAAATAATGGTATGCAAATTACATGCATCAATCATGTATATTAATGAAAAAATCTGAGACTGTTTGATAAGAAACATATCTTTCTGTATATTGAGAAGATAGAAAAGGAGGGACTAGTTAAATCACCCCCTACAAAAGGTGTAAAATGTGAGCATTCTCTGTATCTGTGCGAGTGTATTCTCTGGAAGGCATTCCCAATCTTGCAAGATGAAATAAAATTACATGCTTTTTCCAGTCAGTGAGTCTTCGGGAATTCTTTTTTTTTTTTTTTTTTTTACCTAATTGTCTAAATTTAGCTTTGTAAATAGCTTTATTGTGAAAATCCCCCAAACAAGAGCTGGGTAGCGACAAAAAGTACTGACAAGCGATTATAAGTTAATTATATAACATTAGTTCCAGCATATATATTTTTTTCTTTTTTCTATAAGGACATACTAAGTTTTAACAGCTGCAGTATTTGTAATAAAACCAGCCAATTTCTCTGTCAGTTTTACTCCTAAAGAATGACGTAGAAAATGTAAACTGTGTTCTGCCCTGCAATATGGTGGCCAAAACAAACAAACATCAGCGACAGTGATAACAGATACCTTTAAGAAGACTAAAGTCTAAAAGACTAAGACTACAAACTCAGAACACATAATTTCCCCAAGGTGTTATCCGACTCAAGCAGAAGAAAATAAAAAAGCTTTGGTAATTCTTTTTCAATTCTCTGTAAAAGTAGGAGGTGTGAGCAAGAAAGCAGATCAGACACAGAGGGAACCGACTGAAATGAAGTACGGGAATAACAAGATCATGTTTACTAATAAAAAAGGAAGCATGAATCACACAGCTAACGTAAGCAGTCAGTCTCACCATATGCTGAGCATCTCTAATGTAACGTGTTACTTCAACATTACTAATAGTGACGTCCACAGCACCCAACCCGTTAAAGAGGTCTGTTTAGTACCTCTGATTACATTACATGATATTACATTACACTACACTACACTACACTACAGAGGAAAACTTAAATATCCTAGGCGACTCTACTATGTAAGTAGTGTGAAAAGAAGTACGAAGAGCTAGCAAAGCAACACAACGTGCTTGCGTCTCACATGATGCGGCCTGGTCGGTGAAATCAGCCGCAGTTCACGTTTCAAAAACACACAAACCAGCGCGAGGAAGAACTTGGATGTTACGAGCCCTCTACTACTTACCGGACTGAGCGTCGCTCAGCACTACTGAATGAAAGCGCCTTTTTTCCAGCTGCGCTGCACACAGCACAACTCACTTTGTCTTCAGCTCGTGTGCAAAAACACGTCATCAACCGGAAATCAGGTGCGATTACTAGTTTTGGCGCAAACACATCCTCGATTCACATATCAGTAGATTTTTCATTTTTAGAAGAACCACAATTACTCACCAGTCTAAGGGCGTTTACAACTGATCTAAATATCTGCTAACACGACGTCTCTCTAATAAATAAAAAAATTCTGCTCAACTTCCTCGTCTGCTACTACACAGTGGCAAATTAACTGTGCGTATCGCCACCTACAGGTACTGTTGGGAAATTAATCAAGCGCGGCAACCGACACCTTAACCTTGATTCGCCTTATAATGTTCTCTGTGACACCAGCCAAAGGTTATAACCAGATGTTTAGTTGTTTAAGAATCCCTGGACCCACTTAAACTTGAAGTTCTTCTGGAGGTCTTTGGTCTGGATGCTTCACAGTGGTTGTGTAGTAGTAGTACTAGTATAGTAATATCCTGTCCCCAAAAATACTATATCAGTGTGTGTAAGGTCCAAAGACATAGAATTTCATCTTTTACTGTATTTCTTTTTTTTTAGTTTATTTATGTATGCATCTGTTTCCCATAGCCCCCCCCCCATTTTCCTATGCAAAAAATAAAATTACTTCCCCATCCCCAATTCAAGATATTAGCATAATTAAGAGGGCAAATCTGGTGATTTTTCAAAATTGCATCATAATTCAATTGAGGTGTAAACAAAGTAATTCAGAGTTTTCTTATGCAAAATTCAATTGAGGTGTAAACAAAGTAATATTTTATATAATGACTGTAAAATACAGACGAATCTGAAAAAATAAGTTTTCTTAAAACACACTACATGTACCCCTCCACCATGAATGCACTTAAAATGTGTAAAAGGCCATATACTATCATAAAGCGATGACTCTGGAATCATGTAATTATCATTTGTAATTATTTTAGGTATTAACTTCATATGATGTAGCTTTTAGAGGTATTAAATTATCCAGTCACTGATTCCTGTAATTACTGTTTTGGATGATTCTGACTATGTAAGTGCACTTCACATCTAACCACTCTGAATAAATTTCCTCTTTAAGTCAGACTTATTTATACCCAAAGGCATCATTTCTTGTCCACATAATTAGTTTGTAGAATTCTTTCTGCAATTATGTCTTGCTTTTTTAATTCATAAAGCAATTCCAGATGGTAAAACAAAGAATAAAAAAGGGTAAAATAAATAAAATGTTTAATCTAATTCACAATGCATTCACAGTTTCATTTGTTTAACTGCACAGTGCATTCACATATTAACATGACACATGAATAATCACAATGAAACATGTTAATCACCTATATACAAACAAATCTCACTTTTCAATTCTAGGAAGTGAAATCACCTGTGAGAGTTCTGATAAACGTTAAATTCAAGTTAATATGTAAAACATACTTGTGTAAATGTAATCAATTTAAACATTAATCACCTTAATACCCTACAACTTTGTTCAATAAGCCAAAAAAATACCATTATAATGTATCGTTAGCTGAAATGTGTTTTTCTTAAAGACTAACTTCCCTTCTTTGGAGAGTTTTACAACATGGCTTTCCACAGTCTTGATGTGGCTTTAATTAAACATAGATCAAAATGATGAGTGGTGCTCTGAAGAATTGAACAGTTCTCACAGTTGTTGAGCAACAGTTTTAAATGTTTTAAGCATAATAGTAGCTCATAGTATAGTTCTTAGTACAGTATATATATATATATATATATGATAGTATACTATCAGAAACATTTTAGCATCAGTTAGCTAGAACTAAGCCTGTGTTATGTGGCACATTTGGTCTGCGAACGTAAGCAATTCAATCACAAACACTTCTGAACAGGACTAATTTTGACTTTCTGTCACTCATTTGACTTTTGCTCTGTCAGACATTAGTTTCCATTATCTTAGTTTCTATCAGCAGTTCGAGCGGCACTGCATGCTCGCTAAGCTAACATTGAGTTCTTAGTCCCTCAGAACTGCGTTATCACCTGACATGTTCTGTGGTCCACAGTCATCATGCTAAGCTAAGCTAATGCTCACCAGCGCCACTCGCATAGTTTGCAGCACTGTTAAGTGTTCATAAATTGCTACATGGCTTGATATTTACTAAATGATGCATTGGAAAACATGCACAGTGTTTTTCTATTTGGTGATCATGTTAGCAAACTAAGCTTTTTTTCAGATACTGTAATAATACAGGACCTGATGGCAAAAAAAGTGTCATACTTCTATACTGTCACTTAAGACATTGTCTCCCTCAGTGGCTGCCTGGGTCTGTATCTGAAGCAGACGTGGTTGGCAGGCGGTAGGATGCCCAGGCCTGCTCGGCTAGTGTCCAGTGTGGCCTTCTGCTGGCCGCTGACCAGCTCCATATCAAACATCAGCAGAGTGATGCATATAAATTGCTTTAGCTCATTAATGGCAAAGAATCGGCCTGGACACATTGTGGCTCCTGATCCAAATGGCATGCGATAGTACCGGACCTTCTGATCACCTTTATAAAACTCAGTCTTTTCCTTCCCATCTTCCACGAACCGGTCAAACTGGTACTCCTGTAAACATATAATAACATTCATTCCACTTTATTTTTGACATTGTATAAATATTTTAATTCTTATAAGCTTATATCATGCTCTACTCAATTCTTGCAGACCAGATTTCTGACTTTTGTGTGGCCAGGACCAAGCTAATTTGACAGGAGGGGGATGACTATATATAATTGAGAATGTGACCAGATTCCCTATAAGGCAAACCATTTGTATGTGAAGCACCAACATAACTCTCCAGGGCTTTGTCCATCATTGTAATTAGCAGTCATGAAACAACATAACTAACATGAATTTTGTTGAACATTCAAGTGAAATTTGAATGTATTAAAATGTGCGGTGGCTAGCAAAAAAAAAATAGAGAAATTGTCTGGCTCCTAAAATGTATACTTTGTACTGTTAAGGTTAATTTTATTCCAAAAGTTTCAAATAAAATAAAAAAATCCAAGCAAAATGTGCTCCAAAATAAATTGCAAATACAAATAATGAAAGTCTGGAATTGCTCTTTTGTTTCTGACTTTTGGGTCATTTTCCAAGAGGAAAGCGAACGACCTAGCACAGGTCATTCTCTCAATTGGCTAACTGATTTGGAATGTCAGAGTATCTCAACACATTTTTACACCCATTCTGAGAACCACATTTACCTCATACTCCGTGTAGAATTGCCAGATAGGATTGCACTGACATGTGTAATTCAAAGAGCAATGTTTGTTATACTTGTTTATGTTACACACGCTCCCGATCCTTTGTAAAATACATATTTTGGGAGCTGTAATTTTTTACATTGTTGTTGTACGTCATGTTGGGTGTGATGCAAAAGGCAAGGCAAGGCAAGTTTATTAGAATAGCACCTTTCATACACAGTGGCAACTCAAAGTGCTTTACATAAAGAAATAAGAAACAAAGCATTAAAATAAATCGGTTAAAAGATAAATACGCTGAGGCTGTTTTTCTTGAGTGTAAAGCACTCAGATGGTTATAGCAAGCTAGAAGTAGGAAATAAGAATAAGGTTTAAAAGTGCTGTTGGACTGTGTGCTAAGAAAATATTTACAAGAAAGAAAATGAAACAAAAAAATGAAGAAAGAGGTTTAAAATTAATAACTAACAGTTCAGTAAGAGTTTTAAACTGAGCTGAAAGCCTGCTCAAACAGGAATGTTTTCAGTCTGGATTTAAAGGTGTCCAGTGTTGGGGCTCTTCTAATACTCTAGCTCAACTGATTCCATTTAACAGCGGCATAGTAACTAAACCCTGCTTCCCCATGCTTAGTCTTTACTTTAGGAAGGACTAGCTGACTACTTCCTAAAGATCTAAGAGTTCTGCTCGGCTCATATCGCTGTACTAGATCACACACATATGCGGGTCCTATACCATTTAGACATTTATAGAGCAGTAACAGGACCTTGAAGTCTATTCTGTAACATACTGGTATCCAGTGTAAGGATTTAAGAATGGGGGTGATGTGTTCCCTTCTTTTGCTCCTAGTGAGAACTCTGGCGGCTGCATTCTGAATCAGCTGAAGCTGTTTGTCTTTTTTGGAAGTCCAGTTAGGACAGCATTAGCGTAATCGATCCTGCTGGAAACAAAGGCATAGATGAGTTTCTCCAGGTCTGGTTTAGACAAAAAAATCCCTAATCCTGTTGATGTTTTTAAGATGATAAAATGCTGCTTTGGTAAAAGCTTTAACATGACTTCCAAAACTAAGATCAGAGTCCATTAGTACACAAAGATTACGAGCTAGCTCTGTAGATTTCAGGGCTCTGGAATTGAGATATGCAGCCAGTTTGTGCCTCTCGTGCCTATTCCCAAATAAAACAATCTTTGTTTTGTCTTTGTTCAACTGCAGAAAGTTTTGACCCATCTTATCAGTGATGTGCTCAAGGCACTTGCACAGTAAGTCAAGGGGACCATAGATATTCGGGCTAAGGGCCAAGTAGATCTGAGTGTCATCTGCATAGCTGTGGTAAGACATCTAATAGTCATGTAGGATTTCACCAATTGGAAGCATATATAGATTAAATAAGAGAGGCCCAAGACTCGAGCGCTGGGGGACACCACAGGTCACTGAGACAGTTTCAGAAACATTATTATCAATTTCAACAAAGTAATTCCTTCCTTGCAGGTATGAACTGAACCATTTTAGTACAGTTCCTGAAAGTCCAACCCAATTTTCCAATCTATCTATGAGAATTCTGTGGTCAATAGTGTCAATAGCACTAAGATCTAGCAACAATAACACAGACAGTTTTCCTGTAATCTGTATTTAAACGAATGTCATTGATAACGCTAATCAGTGCTATGATTAGGCCGGAATCCTGATTGAAATTTATCCAGACAGTTATTTCTGGAAAGAAAACTTGTAAGTTGCTTGAAGACAATTTTCTCTATGATTTTTCCAAGGTAAATTTGAAATCGGTCTGTAATTACTTACAGGGGTTGGTTATAGGTTTTTCTTTTTCAAGAGAGGCTTCACAACTGCAATTTTCAATGAATTTGGATAATCTCCTGATATCAGTGATGTATTTACAATCTGAAGTATATCTGCTGATATTGAGAAAAATACAGTCTTGAAAAACTGTCGGCAACGGGTCAAGACCGCAGGTGCAGGTTTTTAGATGACTCACTGTATCAATTAAAACTTCTTCATTAACGACATTAAACTGACACATTTTATCCATAATATTTTTGTATGGTGATTGCAAGGACACAAGCTCATTGGTGGATACAGATGTACTAATGGCTGATCTGATATTGAGAATTTTAGTGTAAAAAAATCTTGCAAACTCATTACATGTCAGTTGAAGTTAATTCAGGGGCCACATTAGAAGGAGACTTTGTTAGCTTGTCCACCATGTTAAAGAGTATTCTGCTGTTGTTAATGTTATTGTTGATAATAGTGGAGAAGAAGAATTGTCTAGCTTTGCACATTATTGAGTTGTAATCTTGTAGCATATCTTTGAAGATTTCTTTATGAATGTGAAGCTTACTTTTATGCCATCTACGCTCGGCCTTCCTACACTCTTTCTTTTGGAGTTGAACAGCTGTAGCATTTCTCCAGGGAGCTTTTTGTCTGCATGACATGATCTTAACTTTAATTGGTGCAATCTCATCCATAACATTAACTATTCTTGAGTTGAAGTCATCCAAGCAAAGGATCAACAGAATCAGATGGTTTACACAGTGCAGAGCACATTTTTCTCTGGAACAGTGATGCTGTGCTGTCATTTATAATCCTTTTCTTTTTCTTAAAGCTGGTATGTTTGGTGTTGATATCTAGTGACGTCCACATATCAAAGAATACACAGTAATGATCTGACATGGCAATGTCCTTAACAGAGTCTGATATGTTGAGACCCTTAGAGATAACCATATCCAGAGTGTGACCATGAGAGTGTGTGCTTCCAGTTACATGCTGAGAGAGTTTAAAAGAGTCAAGTATGTCACAGATTTCTTTAGCATGAATGTCCATGGTATTGTCAATATGTATGTTAAAATCACCAGCAATAACAAAACGATCAAATTCAGTAGAAATAGAAGATAACATATCTGTAAACTCATCAATAAAATTACTGCTGTATTTTTGAGGCCTGTAGATGATAACTAGTAGTATCTTTGGTGCCCCTTTCAAAACTGAACACAAATACTCAAATGATGTGAAGTCACCAATTGATAGCTGCTTGCAGTTAAAAGAAAAACTAAATATTGCTGCTATGCCTCCACCTTTCTTGCCATTTAAAAATTTTTGGTGGAACAGACTCAATTAATATGCTTTCAGCACTGCAGGCATTCAAACAGGTTTCTGTTAAAAGCAGAATGTCCAGTCTCTGGGCTGTAATAAAATCATTTACTAAAAAAGACTTGTTTGTAAGAGATCTGATGTTTAGTAGAGATAACTTAATAATTTGTGCACTTTGTCCAAGAGATTGTGAGGTACATCTCACATACTGAAGGTTGGATATATTTACACCGCCTGGCCTACACTCTCTGTTCTTTCTGTTTCTGTTAAGTACTGTAATCGGAGAGATAACTGCCTTACAGGATCCGAGCTTGTTTTGCAAACTTGCAGACTGCTGACAACATCACTGTCACAGCACAGACCCACAAAATGTCCATTTGTTTGATCACTTGAGGTGGTCTCCTCCCTTTTGGTAAAGGAAGATGGGTGGTGCTCCTGCTGAAGATAAAGTAGAGAGCGAAGCTGCTGATCTGATGGTTTAGGTGCTCGTCTTTTTCTCCGATGCTGTGGGGGAGTTTTGTTAAGTAGTTCATCAGTTTGGCTAAGTTTCAGTAAAGCAGCTTTAACTATCTCCTTCACTGGTGAGAGCGGTGGGGACGAGTGAGGTTGCTGGGTAGATGACAGCGGGGGGGAAACTGAGCTGATTTTTTTCTGTACCTGAGGACTAGCTGACAAGGAAAGTGACAACTTTGTCCCTACAGATACCAGCTTCTCCATGGTTACTGGGAAGTTCAGGTGGGGTGATGATGCGGTGGAGATGTTGGATGATGCAGACTGCTCATGCGGTTCTGGTGTCTCCGGCAGTTCGTAACATAGAACGTGGCTCTCGTCCAGTAACTCTGCATTATCAGTAGGGGGAGAGTGTTTTGGCTCTGGAGTGATGATAGTGTCCTTGGGTGTTAGCACTGGATGATGTTGTGGTTTTGGAGTGACAACAGCATCCTTGGGTGTTAATGCTGACGTGTCTCTACTGGTGAGGACAGAGAAGTTGCATTGGAAAAGAAAGTTTTTTGTAAGGTGTTTGTCACCAATTCTGCTGGTGTGCAGCCTGTCTCGCTTATATAATTCTCTCTTCCCAAAAAACAGATTAAAATTGTCAATAAAGTTCAGCCAATTTGATGTGCACCTTTTCTGTAGCCAGGTGTTTAATGCAAGAAGCCATGAAACATATTGGTGCCCCCCGCAGGCGGAGGACCACAAGGGTGTCTGCTTCGGTCACAGACATGGGCGCTCTGGCTCTGTTTGGGTGCTTTGAATAGCTGACCGCTGTGGTTCTTCTGTGCTCACTGAAGTTTTGGAACTCACTGTGGTCTTGCAGTGGTTTAAATCTGTTCTGCAAATGGAGAGCATGGATCTGATTTTTAGCATTTTTAGCATTAGCTAGATGGGCTGTACTAGCAGGAGTGGAAGAAGAAACTACAGAGCTGTATGTAGGACGGCATTTGGGTCTAGTTCCAACACTGATCCATTGCTGATTTTGCTCCATTCTTTCAGCTGTACTCACATGTGAGGCTTCATCCTGGGTTTCCGCAGGTATGACAGGTCCAGCTCTGTGTGACTCCACTGCCAACTGCTTCGATAAGTCCTCTACCTGTTGTGGTATGCTGTCAGGTCCGGCTCTGTGTGACTCCACTGCCCGCTGCTTTGATAACTCTTCTGCCCGTTGTTGTTGTCTGCTCCTCGCACTCACACATTCTGATAATCCAGCAGTGCAAGAATGCCAGTTCTTAAACTCTGACAACAATGTCCGAAAACTTGTTTCCAGAACAGTTATCTCTCTTAGAAGATTATAACAATTTTGGCAGCACAAGTGCTCTGAAACGTGGAGAGGCATTTTGAAAGTCCTCGTTAGTAGCCACCAGGAGCTTTGCTGAGTCCTGTGTCTGTAGCTGTTTTTAAAAAAAGTACCAAAAACTAGACACTGAAAATGAAGAAAAAGTATATAAAAGTTAAAAAGTATAAAAAAAGGGAAAAAGTATAAAGAAGTATAAAAAAGCTAAAAAGCTAAAGAGCTAAGCAGAGAGGCGTCCAAACAGCAAGAAAGCAGGAAAGCAGGAAGTAACACAATACAATTTGAGACTGAGATGGATTTCATGTGATTTTTGCTGTTTAGACTACCAAAAATCTACATGGATACCCAGCGGGCACACAAGTTTGATGTGTTTTTTATTGAATTCTGGCTGTATTTTGTGTGTTTGCCAAGTATATTTTGTGCATACAAAGAATTTCTCTGGATGGAGCAATTTAGAACACACCTCATACAAATACAATTTAGAACACACCTCAGACCAGGCTGATTCAGAGTCTGTCAATCAGAATATTGTTTCTTCCGATATGCTCCTTTGTTGTCTGTCTCTGTGATTACCTGTGGGTGTGGGTAGATGTCAGGGTCCAGGTGTGTGCTTCTAGGGTGTAGAGCAACAATGTCTCCTTTACGCACAAACACAGAGCACTGGGGGTCCAGATGCAGACAGAAATCCTCCTGAACCACTCGTACATTCATTGAAGCAGAGGACAGACGTAGACTCTCATTAATGGCACTTTCTACAGACGAGAAAAAGACATGTGGAGAGAAAAATGAACGAAAAGAATATATTTGTGGCTTTCTGCATTCTACTTCGTTTTCATCTATATTTCACAGTCCCTCATGTCCTAAGACTGAAAAAGACGGATGTATGCAGGTGTGTAAAGTACATATCAGTGCGAATTACCAAGGTAAATCATTTTGTCAAGTTGCTCTCTGGTCAGTGTGATATTAGAAGTCTGGTTAGACTCCACAATAGTCACATCCAAGGTTTCCTTCAATACAGCCATGAGGGCTCGAGGGTCAGAGAGAAGGTAGTACATGCACCAGAAGCATGCTGGAACAGTGTTCCCCACTGATGCCCAGAGTACAGCGAAGTGATGAGCTAAAGTGAAAGAGAAAGAGAGAAGAGAGAGAGAGAGAAGACAAAGAGAGAGAACACAGTAGCTGTTGGTGTATTGACTGATGCATATAGTTTGCTTTAACATTACCAGAGATTATATAAGTTAAAAACCTATAAAAAATTAATGTTTGTGGTTCATTAGCTATATTACATACTGAAAATTGTAAGACAAAATATAAACCAATATTCAAATTTAGTTTAAAAAAAAAAAAAAAAAAAAAAAAAAAAAAAAAAAAAATCAGTGGCCACATTTTCTTAGTCATTAATTATTCATCAAAATGTCCCATGTTAACAGTTTAGAAAATAATTAAAATGAATAAAACAACCTAAACAACCTAAAGTGAATCGATCTAGAAGAGGATGCAAGCATATTTTGTCACCTTTCTCAGTAGGTTAGAAATGCACGATTAGAGATCCGCAGATGGTGGTAGCCGGGGTCTCTTAAACTACAATTATTGAAGATGCCGTCACATCCAAACACACTAGTTTTTACTTGTGGCATGACAATATAGACTTTTGTATCAAATGTAATACTTTCCCAGTACATCCATAAAAAATTTAAAACACTACATAGCAGCTTAAATTCTCTCAGTCCAGTATAACAGAACATGCTAATAAGCTGTGCTAGATGTTACTACTTAAAGATAGTATTAGCAGTAGTATTGTTTCTGCTCTGCCTCATCTTATTTTTTTTCTCATATAATATTCTATGGTAAATATTTAATAACTTATTATTCAACACTCATTTTATTGTGTTTTAATTACTTTGTGGGTAATTTAAAGGTTTTAGGAACACTTGGTCACAGGGCAGGAAATTTAAAGTTTAAAACTTAACACAACGGTATCTAACACAATATATAATTTCATGATGTAAAAAATATATGAAAGAAAAAGGGCTAACAATTCAGCTAACAGCATGAATCTGATCTGAATTTCCACCAAATTGAACTTAGCCTTGTCTAACCCTGGTCAGTCTTATCCACTCTTGAGCCTTTCAGTGGATCTCATTTATGTCTTACCTATCCAAATTCTTCAAGTTATGTTATTGAAAAAAAAGTCATTATGTGTGTCTATTAACATAATAAAATCGTCTGTATAAATTACCTGCTCTGTCCATGTCTTTCAGTGTGTCATACTGTTGGAACAATTCTGTTCGTAACTGTATGAACTCTGATTGCATGGTCCATTCTTTCATTTTTTGGGGATGAAAACACTTAATCAGCTCCTCCCGAATAGATTTGGTTCTTCCCAGTAGGCCAATGGGTATGCGAGCAATCAGCAGAGGAAACATGCTGTCAAACCTCTTAAAGTTTTCACGCAGCATATCTATCCAGCTGATCCATTCTGTGTGTTTCACTGGATCTGCATTTGCCTTTGGGTGATGTCCGTACAATGTCAGAAACGATGCCTGAAACATGACACGATAGCAGAACTGATACAGGCCCTCCTCCCACCAATCAGACTCTGGCCTCGCAATCAAGTTGACGTCTAACTGATATCGTAAAACGTCTTGTAAGTTTCCCATCATTGTGCATGTGAGGGGTTTGAGGGCAGGGCCCTGCAGGAGCAGGAATAATTTCTGGATTTTATCGCTCAAGCCAGGGAACCTTCTGGAGCGAACAGCTGGGTAGCCGAATGCTGTGGAAGCTGCTGCATCAGAAAACTCATGAAAGTCCAGCTGCTTTCCATGTTTAATCACAGCTGGGTACAGCAGCGGGTTCATCACAAATGTCATGTATTTACCTACAACAGAACAAACACACACTTTTCTATTATAATGCTGCAGCCGGGCAGGTTAGAGTTCAATTGTAGAATGAATAATATTGATTATATTACATTTCAGATGTACCAAGAATCAGGAACAGAGTAGATGACTCCATAATAACAGAAAAAAATGGTAATCAAATCTGAAGGTTCTACAAGCAAAGTATATTATCAGTGAATGATATATCATCATTTTATTTACTCAACTGATGTTTATTTATTCAACATTTTGTGGTGTGTCATTTAGTTAAGCGCACCTATAAAAGTAGATATACACACACACACACATTGTATTTTTCACGCTGGTAATCAAAAACTTTTTTTTAGTTTGTTAAAGTAAAATGATCTATTCCGAACATACATTATAATAGCTGTTATTTGTGGCCATTTTAAAAATTATTTTTAATGCAGCCTCCATTTTGTTGATGAAACAACTGTGTAGAGGCAAACTAGCGGTGAAAAGGCGATAAAAGGGGATCTGTTTTGCTCATTTTCAATGTTATTTCCCCATGCTTTGACGTTTAAAAATATTTTATTCATACTGTACATCTTTAATAACCCTGTGTCTAAAATGCTCTGTGAGAGCTCCTGTGTCTTTTAAAGACCCTCCTCTCAATGATCCCAGTGTGCTCGGAGTGGTCAGCTTGCCCTCTCTGTTCTGACTAGTTAATCACCAGAACAGCTAAAAGTGATTGCAGAAATCTGCCACGTCCCATCCCTACAGGTGACAATTGAGAATTGTTTTAAGAGATGACATCATCTTGTAAGAGAGAGAAGTACTGGAATTCAAATAAGGTGATTCAGGCAGCTGAGAAAAGTGGTTTCTGGTGGGGAGGGTTTCTCTTTTGGTGTGTGAGATTTGCATAATACTCACATGCACAAGTTATATAACATTAAAAAAAGGTAAAACAGAAAAAGCATAACAGGGCCTCTTTAAGCAATAATGTTTCAGAGTGGAGATACATTTTTTCAAAAGCAAATGCTCATTTATATTTCATAATCTTTCATTACTTCTTCCATTTATTTCCAGCCAAGACACATGCTAATAGCTATAATAGCTATGAAGGCACAATACTGCTAATCCCACTCCCACCCACGCTGGGCTAAAATAACAGTTCTGTAGTGGGGTTTTTTCTTGTTCTCATGAATTCCAGATGTTCTATGACTACTTATTCTGAGTGGAAAGACAGTTTGTGTACTGTATATCCATTTGTTTGTACGCATATGTGCATGTGTGCTTTACCTGCAATCAGTACAGTAAAGACATCTCCATGCTTCTGCTGTAACTGCTGTAGAAACTGATGAGAATCTTTCCTGAAATCTAGAGCTTTTCCCAGAAAGGGGATCCAGCCTTTAATGAGGGGGGGCTCCCCCCTTCTCCTAAAAAAACAAACAATATATTTTGTGTTACCAGTGAATGAACCCATGTCAATTCACTTACAGTCGTACAGTAACTACAGTCTGTCTACGTTAACTGAGCAAGCTGCACTGTTGTTAGTTTGTACTGTAAAACCTTCCAACCAGCCATTTGATAAAATTTCGTATCACCATAGCTAAACTGCTATACTACAGTACAAATAAAAGTGGCATAGAAAAACTAGCCTCTGGTCCCTAAAGAACCTTTTACCAGACTGTTCTTTAAAGTAATAGCATTTTAAAACATTTTCTCTATTTGCTGCATACACAGTGTACATTTACCACAGACAAAACCATTTCATTAAAAAAGTAGGAACAGACTTTTGATGAACTTGAAACCTGTCCTGCTGTAAACAGTCATTTAACTGATCTTTTTGTTTCTATGAGGCAAACTGCACGTGTGCAACTTCATTTCCAAAATAGTGGGGAGGCTGTGCAAAAGTAAATAAAAACAGAAAGCAGCAATACATTAATTTTTTCAAATCATTTGTTTAAAATCACTTAAACCCTATATTTAATTGTGGTATAAAGACAACATATCCATGTTAAAATCTAAAAATATATGTCCATTTTGAATTTGAAACAGGGGCATGACTTCTGAAAAGAAAACATTCTTGATTAATATAGGATTTCAGCTGCTCAAAGGTTTGAGGTCACCTTTGTCATATTATTTGTTTTATAACAGGCCAAATGTTTTCAACAGGTGACAGACAAGCCTGTTTAGCACCTGGAATCTGTTGCAATACGTGTAGAATATGGTTTAGCAGTATCTTACTGAAATAAGCTAATCTTTTCCTAAAAAAAAAACAAAAACAAAAAATACTGACTTCCAACAGTCATAAATATAGTTCAGCATTAGTGGTGGCTTCACAGTTTCCAAGTCTCCTATGCTATGCGCACTAATGAACATTTCACACCATTACAAATGCTGGCTTTAGATCTGTCCAGTGAAACTTTCAAATCCTGATTAATTGGATCACAGACACTTTTTCCACTTTGCCTCAGTGTTAAATCAGTTCAGGTCTGGTGAAGGCAGCATTGTTTCTGCATAATGTTCATATATATGCACTGAAGTAACTCACCACAGAGCAGTAACTCCTCTCATCTTTACATCTGAAACTCTGTCTTTCTGAGAGCTCTTTTTTATGACTGTTACTGACATGTTGCCAGTGAACCTAATGAATTGTGAGATGTTCCACCAAGGGGGCATTTCGCAAACCAGAACTTCTCAAATCAGAACTTGGGCAAGTCAACCTTGCCCAATAGAAAAAAAAAGGGGGGACATGCGTACTAGGCTTAAGATATATGGCTAACTGAGAAATCCTGCTTTGTGAAATATCCCAGGGTGTTTTGTCTTTTGTTGCCCCTTCATGAAACATGAATATATTGTTGCTGTCTAATGAAAAACATGTATCTCCATTTTTTTTCTATTTTCATTTTTCTACATCATTTGAACACAACAGCTGTCATTTACACTGTTTGAAAATTTCAGTTTTTTAGACAGTGTCCCAACTTATGAAACAGGGTTGTGGTTGCATTTAACTTTTATTACATTAATTAAATTTCACATTCTGCTTTTTTATATGTTATGGGGATCTTTATTATAATATAAAGAAGCTTTTCACAACTCACAAGTTCATTTAATGCTTTCTAAGCATTTTACATTTCAAGAAAGGCTTGTCAGCCTTCTGTGGCCTTTCTGGAATGAAGTTCTTCAACTTCAATAGAAAAAATTATTTGTTTGTAGTTTGTTTCATTCGGAAGAGGCAAAAATATTTCTTATGTAACACTGTTGTGTCATGAAGTGTGTTGCTCTGCCCACAAGCAATCGAAGTGCCGAAATGCCTTACTATATCATACATGACAAATATCTGGCTCTAAACAAAATTGTTTCTACTATTGAACTTAACACATAATCTTGTGTACAGTCACTTAAATTGATTATGGATACAGGATAGGGCTGGGCGATATGGGAAAAAAATCTTATCATGACATTTTTTTCATTTCAGTCAATATTGATATATATATTACGATATACATCAAATCACTATTGCCTTTTTACTTTAAGCGAGAAATGAAGACCTCAAAAATTCTACATTTTGTTAAATTGTTTTTTATCTTCTGATTTATTTTCTATCAGAAGATAGACAACACAACTGATTACACAACTGTATTTGAAATAAGTTAAACACACACACACACACACGTGTATGTACACACAGACACTGTGTTAACAGGCTGTTGCTGGCCCTTTTAGTTTGGGCTGTGGAAATGACTGTTTGTGTTCACTCATAGCAGCAAGTCGACTCTCTTTCGGCTGAAATGGAGTTAGCGATTCTGTTTTCGGTAGAAAAAAAAAAAAAAAAAAAAAAAAAAAAAAAAAATATATATATATATATATATATATATATATATATATATAGATTACGAAATTACATTGATTAGCATAATGTGTCGATGCGTCACAAAGATGCCCGTGCCCACTGAAAGCATGGATTTATCCGGAGCGCAAGCTGCAGCTACAATCGCTTGTGTGTATCTAAAGTTTTGGGAGTGTTTCACACAAGCACGCCACCATGTGGAGATGATCACAACAGTACAAGCACTTGAAGCGCTAACATCCCATTAGCGCCTTGTCAACACAGCAGTGAGACAGCACCTGTTTACTTGTTTTTCTTATCTTACCATATTGTTTTAAAATTATTGACACATGTAACATGTTTCTTTCAGTAGTAGTTAACGTTTTCTGTCCTAATTTTCTCTTATTTTGTTATCACTTCTCGACTGTGACGCCTGGGGTAACCAAATTACTAGCACGTGGTTTAAGCTGCCGCTACGCCTACACTCTGCGCTGTGTGCTTCAATGTCTTATAGTTGTATCGAGGAAACGTTATTTCGCGATAATTATCATTATCATTTTATTGTCCAGCCCTAATACAGGATCATCTTTGTTTCTGCTAGCAGAATAGTTTGCTTGGTCACATACTCTAAAGTGAGCTTGCCTGTGTTTGATATACGCATGAGAACACATGCCATTTTTTACATTTTAACTCCTTTGCTTGGCATAGACTTAATTACAGCAATAAATATGTGCATCTCAGGAATCAAAGTCCACTCATCTGCATATCCTGTGTTGGAGGTGTCCACTTCCCTCAAAGCTGCATTTGGCTGTGTGAAGAATTTTGTGCATAAAGTGTAACTGAGAGTTAATGTTCCTCCTGTTGAGCAGAAACTCCGCCGTCTGTCCTTTTTTGTGAAAGGTGTAGTGTCTACCGAGCTGAAACACTTGAAGTTGCCGCATCACCTTGGGTTTCACACCAATAGTAGTGACTCAAAAGAAGTCTGACTATATCAGGATGTGTTTGGACCTCTGTGAGCCTAACAAAGCAGTTACTGTTGATAGCTATCCACTCCCACACAGTGACAAAGTGTTTTCACAAATATGGGGCTCTGCAATGCTTTCTACATTTGACCTTGCAAATGCTTACCACTAAGTTTCATTGCATGAGGATGGCAGAGACCTAACTGCTTTTATTATTTATGATGGCCTCTTGAGGTTCAGAAGATGCGAAGGATTAGCCTCTGCTTCATCAGCTTTTCAAAAGTTCATGAAAACTATTCTAAAAGGGCTCCCTATTGTCCAGTGCTATTTGGATGACATTATAGTGTGTGGTTCTTCAGCTGCAGATCATCTGAAAGAAGTACTACACAGGCTATAGGATGAGGTATTACACTTGAACAAAGACATGTGAAAATTTCACCAACGCTTAGGTCATTTTTGAAACTAAAAAGCCTGTATGCCAAATTCATCCAGAACTACACAACTGTTGTTGATCCTATGAGAGATGTACTGAGAGAGTCTATTACCTTTAACTAGACTGACAAAGCAGAGCTTACAGAAGGCAAAAGAGCTCATTACCAAAAGCTAAGCTATAGCTTTATTTGACCATTCCTTTACCTTATTGCATTGACAGATGCATCTGACCATGGTATAGGTGGTGTTTTAGCGAACCGTGGCCTTTGCTTTATGTACATTGACAGCTATGGAGAGGAAATACTCAGTAGCTGAGCATGCATCTGGGCTATAGAGCGATGGATAACATACTTATGAGGTATAACATTCATATTAGGTAGTGACCATCAGCTCTTAACTACACTATTGGCGACTGGCCTGAGAATGCTAGACTAATGTGCTTTAACTATGACATTGCTTACAGGCAACATGTAGACAACTGTGCAACTGACTGCCTTTCACAACTATCATTACCTAATAAAGACGACCCTGCCTGTGAAGTCATATGGTTTGAGTGGACAAAGAGACTGCACGCTCTGTTACTGCTTTGCAGAACAGAAAAAAACAATGAAAACCTTACAAGCAAAAGTTTAAGGAAAGGGATTTTACTCAAGTAAAGAAGCGAACGTCAAGATTCTCAGATCCTTTACATTTCACAAAAAAGTGAGTTGCAAAAAGTGATGGTTGTGTATGGGATGCCTTGTGACAATGTTGTCTGCAAAATTCTGCTGAACCGCATAATGATGCAACTCAACAACCAAGCCCCAATGTTGTCACCAATAGAACTGAAAAACAGCGTATTAGAAGGAAGCCAACCTGTCTACTATGTGACTTAAAATGAAGGTTTAGGCTTTGTGGTTTAGGTCACAGTTTGAGTTATTAATGTTTTCTAGTGTTATCTTTATTGTTGCTGTTAAAAGAAAAACATGTGTCTCAATTTTTTACGATTTTTATTTTTTGCATTATTAGAACACAGCAGCTGCCGTTAACATTGTGTGAAAATGTTAAACATACTTTTTGAAATAGCTTAGAAAAAATCTGGTTCCATTGACTAACGTTAAAACTTAAGTACGTTTTTGGCCTCTCCTGTAAAGTTGTCATTTAGTTTTTCCTTGGACAGCGACGTTGTGTTTATTATTATTTTTTTTACCATTGCCTGTGAAGTAGGCCTACAGCACAAGAAAGAAGGCATTTGTGGAATGTAACTACGCGTGCTTTAAAGAGTTTTGTCCTTAATTCTACAGTTAACAACTGTTAAAGCAAGTATTACCTTGAATGATTCATTATTTTACATCGAGTTAATGATCAGACAGATTACATAAATCTCGAAATTAAACTTAAGAACACTGTGGCCATGCGAAACACCACTACTATGACGCATCAAAGTGAAAAATTCTTCTTCAGGATCTTTAGCTTTTAAAACATGTCGTAAGGTGCTTTGCATCTACAAATACAGACATGTCCACAATGAGAACGCTGTTTTGCTAATGTTCTGTATGCAGCCACGTCTAAGCAACAAAAAGCGGTCTGACATAGATTAGAAACTATCTGAAAGCATTTAACGTAACAATAACGTTTTATCAACCGTTATAGGTCACGCACAGTCTGCTTTCCAGTGGCTGTGGGCGTGACAATATCAACAACCTGCGCCACAAATCAACAACCTGATTGGTCCCCACTCAGTACATTTCTGTAATGTCATTTCAGTACCTGTACACTCTGTTTGATGTAAAGTGTAAAATGGATTAAAGTACAAAACGGTTAAATACATTAAAACAACGTCATCATTCACGTCACATATATGCTGCTTACGTCCATATGTTCTAACAAAAGTCAGAAGTTGAGAATTCAAACGAGATTTTTGCCAGCGTTCTCAAAAGCATTTTCTTCCTTGCACCACGCCCGCTAGAAAATAGCCCGCGTTATGTTTTGAATGCTGGTCTATTAGAATGACAATAATGAGCGACCAGCACTGGAACAACATAAGCCACCTTTATGTGCTGTTCCTTCCAGCAGGAGCTGCTCAAGAATACTGCGTGTGGAGCAATGATAGATAGGTCAATGTATTTAGTCAAAAAAATTAAATTAGCTTAACTAAGGTAACATAATATTAACTCACCGACATGTTTACTGTGGAACCTACTCTTGTTTTGGATCAAATAAAGTCACTCACCTCCTTCTCCCGAACAGCCTGTAGAGCGAGAGAAAGGAAGCGAGGCCGAGGATCACGGTCAATAAAGTCTCCAACATGTTCATTGCTTCTGCTTCAGTCTAATAGACTCAGGGCTTCGAACGGTGGTCACTTTCCCACGATTTTTTTTTTACTGCAGACTGTGCTTTACATGCTGGACTCGCACTCAGGTAGACTTTTGACTCCTGCCCAGGACTCGTTCTGACGGATGACGGACCCCAACAAGCGTCTTCTTTACGAAAACCTAAGAAAAAACTGTGCGAACTAATTAAAATCTGTGCAAACTGAAGGGGACCGAGTTCAGCATTCTCGGGTGGTACAGTCAGCGCATGCGCACTTTACTCGATCAAAGGTTCCTTTCACAGCTTCAAATTCAACGTCAACTGATCGATATATATAGGAAGATACGTACCGAGGCAGTAGTAGGCTGTCCGGTTTGGAAAATGTTTTAATGTAATTAATTAATAAAAATGTTTAGCCTAATACACAAGCGTGTGCTGTTCCTCCCTCCCTCACACATCCTTAAAAGTTTTTGTTTCTCAATTTTCTTCGCCCCAGGCTTTGTGTGCGTATGTGTTCAAGACTGTTAATTCACATAAAGCACTCTGTTTGGTTTCTTTTCTTTTGAATGCAGTCGAGACCCACCCACTTCTTTACTGCTATCTCTCTCTTGAGTTTTCGTGTTTATCAGTATTAAAGTCATCTGAACACAGACCAGCTCTGCAATTGGAAATTGAAGAGACAAGGGCGCTGAACGTTTTAGAAACTAGCCTTTAATTCTCAGGACTTCATTACAAAAAAATATTACATGGCACGGTTACCCTGCAAACACAGGAATGTTATAACATCATACTCTTTGGTGCCCACAACGTTGTTACAACATTAAAATGTAACTCCTCAGAAAGTTGTGACAACGTTGTGATAACATAGTGGCAACATTGGCAGTACATTGTCACAACTTTCTAGATTCCTTCATGCGTTCCATTATATGTGCACTGAACCATGGAATTTGGTAAACATGCCTACAGGTAGTAACAATACCATAAAACAATGTTATTTAGTACGTTCTGACAACATTGTGACAACCTTGGTAGGACAACCAAGTTAGTCGGCAGAGCAGCGTAGGTAGTTGCTGACTGTCCAGAGCCGAGACCAGGCAGCAGACAAACAGGCTAAACCGACTGCCCGCTGCCTTGAGACATCACCAACGTACAACTATATTGAGACTGTTTCACTGCCCCGAATTAAACAAATGTAACACATTTTGAAAATCTGAATCAGTTTGTTTAAATAACTTAGTTAATATGAAAATATTAGATCCAGTGTCTAGCTGCAGTGTTTCTCAACTAAGGTTTGGTTTATTTAATATAAGATCACTGAACTCTAAGGCTGTCATTGTAAATGATACAATAACGTATCATAAAATTGATGTATTATGTCTCATAGAAACATGGATTAAAACTGAGGCATATTTGGCATTAAATGAAGCCACTCCCATAGGCTATAAGTATGTACACAGCCCCAGACTGTCCGGTAAAGGAGGGGGTATATGTGTCATTTATAAAAATTCAATAGACATATAGTCAGAAACACAACCTCACTTTCAATTCTTTTGAAATTCTTTTCATAAACATCACCAATCCGACCACTAACAGAAGTGTACTCTCCCTAGTCAGTATTTATAGACCACCAGGACCTTATTCTTAAAATAATTCATTGACTTCGTTGCAGATCTAGCAGTGAGCACTGAGAAACTAATAATTGCAGGAGATATTAGTATTCACTTTGAGAACTCAACAGATCTATTAAAAAAAGCTTTCTCATTTATCTTAGACTCTGTAGGTCTCACTCAGAATGTAATAGGGCCTACACATTCCTGTAACCACACACTAGACCTGTTGATATACATAATCTTACTGTTCTTCCACAGACTTCAGTAGTCTCAGATCACTACCTAATTTCAGATGAATTGAGTCTTAGTGAAAATTTATGTATATCACCCCGTTATTGCATGAAACGTTCAAAAATGCCAAATACATCTCAGCACTTTATTGAAATCCTTCCAGATTTATCAACCATAATTTTTCCGTCATCAGACCCAACAGAGCTAGACAGACTAACAGACTGCGTAGAAAATACGCTCTGATTAACTTTAGACAATGTTGCACCTATAAAAATTAAAAAGACGCAACAAAAAAAGCAAAAGAAATTTGCACCAGACAGTACAAAAATTAGAGTGCTAAATGTAGAGTGACCAAGCTGGAGGTATTTCACTCTGCTTGGAAGGACAGCCTTAGCAGTTACAGAAAGGCATTTATTAAAACACGCTCAGCATACCTGTCCTCTCTTATTGAACACAACAAAAACAATCCTAGAGTTTTATTTAGCACAATCGCAAAACTTACCAAAAACCAGGAACTGAACCTCAAATACCCGCCAACTACAGCAGCAATGGACTTCATGGACTTTTTCAATAGCAAAATCGAGATAATTAGACAAAAAGTTCTATCAATACGAGTAACCTATCCTTCATCTGGTTTGGAGACTAGCTGTGAAAAAACTGTGAAAAAACCCTTGATAAAGAAGCCAAATCTTGACCCCAGAGAACGGTCCAGTTAAAGACCGATTTCCAACTTACCATTTACCACTGTAGCTCGACAACTCTGTTCTTATCTACAAAAGAACAACATATATAAAAAAATTCAACAAATATAAAAAAATAACAAATGATCTTCTTCTTGCCTCTGATCACGGCCACGTATCTCTGCTGGTACTACTCAATCAAAGTGCAGCTTTTGACACTATAGATCATGTTATTCTCTTGGATAGATTAGAAAATATGGTTGGAATCACAGGAACAGTGTTGTCCTGGTTCACATCTTACCTTAGTAATTATTTTCAGTTTGTAAAGATAAATAATGTATCATCTAATTATACAAGAGTGAAATATGGAGTTCCACAAGGTTCTATTTTAGGTCCTCTGTTATTTACACTATATGTTACCATAAGGCTCAGTTATAAATAGACATGGAATCAGTTTCCACTGTTATGCCGATGATACACAGCTGTACATATCAGCCAAACCAGATGATAAATCCAGATTAAATAAGACAGAAGATTGTGCAAGAGATATTAGACTTTGGATGCTGCAGAACTTACTTCTTTTGAACCCTGATAAAACAGAAGTTTTCCTCTTCGGCCCAAAGGCTGCTCGGATTAAATGTTCAGATTTAATGCTAAATCTTGCTGACTTCTCTGTAGTTCCTGGTTCAGTAGCCAAAAATCTTGGTGTAACAATTGACTCAGATCTGACATTTAATCAACACATAGGTAATATTACAAGAACAGCGTTTCTTCACCTACGAAACATTTCAAAGTTAAGAAATACGTTATCTATGTTTGATGCCAAAAAGTTAGTGCATGTCTTTATAACCTAAAGGCTAGATTACTGTAATGCATTATTGTCAGGATGCTCCAGCAGGAACCTGCTGCTAGAGTACTAACTAAAACCAGGAAATTCAATCACATCAGTCCAGTTTTATCAGCACTACACTGGCTTCTTGTCAAATTCCGTATTGACTATAAACGTATTTTATTGACGTATAAAGCACTGCATGGTCTCGCACCGGAGTATCTGCAAGATCTTATTTCCTATTATGAACCGCCACGATTACTCAGATCACAGGATGCTGGTTTTCTAATAGTTCCAAAAATTCAGAAGGCTTCAATGGTGGGGAAGAGCTTTTTCCTACAAATCCCCCAAATTGTGGAATAATCTCCCAGTTAATGTTCGGGTCTCTGACAGTTTCAATTTTTAAGTCTAGAACATACTTGTTTAGTGTAGCTTTTGGTAATTAATCTTCCCTTTTAGATAAAGGCAGGAGATCTGGGGGTTCATGGACACAGAGGTTTATGGTAAACTGAGATGTTGGTGCTGTTGTTCCACCACTTGACGCGATCACACAGGTTTGTTGACGGAGGAGTGGGGGGATTCCAGTGTCTCAAGGTGCTCTCATGTCCATGTTACCTTCTGCCTCTACCTGTGCAGTTTCTAAAGCTTTGCTATCCAGATCTCAAGCAGAGACTCTTTTCTTTGGTATTTAGTTTATTAAACTGTAAATAGTGTTTGACCTGAGGAGGATGGGTCTCCCTTTTGTCTGGTTCCTCCCAAGGTTTCTTTCTCCAGTTGAGGGAGTTTTTCCCTGCCACTGTTGCCTCTGGCTTGCTCACTGGGGGATATATGTTATAACTGTCTGTTTTCAAAACTCTGTAAAGCTGCTTTGAGACAACATCGTTGTAAAAAGCGCTATATAAATAATCTTGACTTGACTTGTAAAAAGCTAAACCTTTTGACAATGTTGTAAGAAAGTAGACAACGCTGTAACGTTATGTGTTTGCTGGGTAGGAATACACTGCCTAATGTCTGATACATTGTTATGTGATAGTTCTGGAAAAAGGTATTCGCCCAAAACAAAAAATCTATTTAAAAAGCTATTCAGGGTTGGATTCATGCATATCGTCGCTGTTTAATGAAAAACAAGCATCTCCAAAATGGCAAATTTACAGAAAAGACCAAAAACATACTTTACTTTTAATGTACAGCGGAGTTCTTTCCAAGCTATTTTGGAGCACTTCTATTGGTTCATTCACCATTTATTTTTCACACAATGTAAAGAACCATTGGTGAATTCAAATCATGTAGAAAACTCAAAATTGTCAAAAATGTAGATACATGTTTTTCGTTAAACAGCGATGATATGGTTCTCAAAGAAAGCTTTCTTTTGAAGATTCACCACCATTTTACCATTAAAGAAGCAATATGTGCAATTTTAACACATTTCAGAATTAACTAAAATTATCAACAGAAGATGAATAACTATATTAACTGTATGTATCACTGTACAGCGATAACTTAAGTTAGCATGCCAATAAGCTAACCTTAGCCTGTCCTGTCTCGTTATACCACTTACCATCTTACATATTGCTCCTTTAATAACATTACACACAAAGAAACTCTCAACTGCTTGTTTTTAATAGTAAATATAATGGCTATATTTACACTGCACACATTACAACTTTATCGCCATCGATTTTCACACACCAAATACACAGGGAGTCAGCTGCTATTTTTAGCTCTGGCAAAATCTTGTGTTCATCGGAATGTACAGTACTGTGCAAAAGTCCACTTGGCCACCTGAGAACATGACATGCAAAGCATTTATTTAATAAATGGAAATAAAAAAAACATTGTGATTTTACGTTTGTCAGTGTGACAGAATTTATAAACTTCTGTGTGAGTAAGCCTAGTATTTACAGTTACCATCCAATGTCTAGTTTGGCTAATTCATGTAATAACTAGAGCGCACTAAGAACCAAACTCTAGTTCTAACTGTATTCTTCTAGCCAAGATATCAATTCTAAGATGAAGTTTCAAAATTTAATATTACATTTTTTGTATGTATTATATAGAGTTTAAAATACATTTTAAAACATTTTTAAGGCTTTACAAGACCTTTGCACAGTACAGTATGTACAAAACATAAAACAAGCCCTATTGTCTTTACCTACCTCAAAGAAGCAATGAGGCATGCTTCAGACAGAAGAATGGCTAGACAGTGCATTTACACATTCACAAAAAAGCCATAATAATGTGTATTACAACCACTTGTAAGGTGGTTTGTGTGTCTGCTTCAGGGGCATAACTTTACCCAGCAAATACAAAGTAGGGGTGTCAACAGGAAATGAGAAAGAGACACTTAATAGAATATTGGCAAGTTTTTACAGAAAGAAAAAGGATATAGATAAATCTCCTTTGAGAACATGTGTGCCCTGCAGTTATTGTGACAGCTTGGCAACAAACCATGTGCACATGTTTACAGATGGGCAAATGTACACTGAGTTGCCAGTTTATAAGTGTTGAGAAAGCACAAAAAAAACAATGTTCCTGCTGAGCACTGGTCCTCAGGATGATTCCTTTGCCTGAACCACTGGCTCACCTTCTTAACCTCCGACTCCCCATTCACCTTCATATTTTCCCTTAATCCCGTCTGTTTTTAGTTACCCCTGACCCTCAGGATCTCTGCTGCAACCATGTCTGAATAGATTAGATTAGACTAGACTGGATCGGACTGTCAACAGACCTAAGCTGTGCCCATGCTTAATTCTGCATGGACGTGAATAAGACTGCTGAAAGGCTATTTATCAACGGGCTGTACTCACGCATCTGTATGTGTAAAAAATAAATAAATAAATTCCTGAATGCTGCTGAATGCCAAATTTGTAACACCAGGAATACTTGATGGAGCTAGTGTTCCCGGCGTCATATGCCACAGGGTTATTCCTGTTTCTCCCTTGCATTTCCAGGAGCATAAGCAGTAAGGTCACTTTTGGGAAGCTGAAGAGACTGAGAATCAGTCTTAGCCAGGGCAAAGCAATGGGCTGCTACCCTGTCTGCTAGTCAATGCAGGAAGACCCCCAAGACACCCACATCTGAGGCATTTAAGCACAACCAGCTTGGCATCTGCCCCAGTCAAGTTCCTGGAAAATTAAAAAAAACACAGATTTTTTTACTTCTTCTAAAATAGTATTTCAGAGAAAGATATATGAGGGCTGCACTTGAACTGCACTCTCAAAGGTGCATAGAATATAGCTGTTCTCCTGACTGCTTATTCAATCTTGGTTGGGTACCTACCAGGGTTCATATGACAAGAACAACTTCTTTTGTTATAAGGGTGTAAGGAAGTTAAATCTGAGTTTCAACAGGACAATTATAGAGGTGGCCACAAAGGTTATCCTTCAACATACGGTACAAGACAAATCTTCAAGTATAAGGGTGGCCCATAGCTTTGTGAAAAGGTTAATCAGCAAATAGAAGGAAATGGAATCATTGGTACTTTCTGGAGCTAGCTAACTGTTTGGGGTGCAATAAAACCAATGCCAGCAAAATGAATAAAACATTGGTGATGTAATTGCTCTTCAACTATAGTGTCTCTATAGAATTCCTTTAGAGTTTAATGCTGCTTACCTAGATAGCTGCCCCTGTAGCAAGTGGGGTGTTTGGTATTTCTAGGCATTGACTAATGCCAGTGAACTCTAAGTGGTGGAACTAAAGCTCTCAACAGTTCTCTTGCTAGTACCACTTTTAGAATCTTACTCATTGTTAAGTAAATCATACGCTCCCTGCTGATCATTGGTTTCTACTTAAGAGGCCCATTGAATAAAATCAAACTGATAACAAATCCAGAGAGATCCTACACTCATTAAAGCTGTAAAAAACAACAAAGCTGACCTTGTGAACAGCATCTAAGGGATTCCCTACAGAAACTGGGATCTTGTGATCACAATTTACATCTTTTTTCATTTTTTCAGACAGAGTGGAAATTATTATGTACACACAAACTCACATTAGAAAAGATTCCATGAGAGAGTCTTGGTATATACAGTGATTTGTAAAAAGTAATTAACTATATGTGTGGGTGTTCTGAATTTCTCTCTGTAACAGTAATTTGCCCCAGATCTCTAGACAGAAAGGGTCATCACTGGAATGTTAAGAACATGGTCATCATTACAATGTTTTGACCAGAGAACAGCAATCCCTGGAGTGTTCAGCATAGAAATTGATCACCAGTAGAACGATCTGGAAAGGAAGTTTGCGGCAGAGGCTAGCCAGCCACTGCCTTCACAGGCAGAACCAACCCTGCTTAGGACCTTCTCCTTCTCAACACTTGGACTGTCATCCTCAGACAGGTACTCAGGTAGGTTCATGCAGACAGACACACTCTCTTCCTCCTCCCCTTCCTCATGGAATGGAATCAGGATCTGCAAAGCACAGACACAAAGTGTGATAGTTTTATTAGCTTGGGCAGTGATGCCAGCAGAGATACGGATTTGGCTATTATAGTTATGTTATTTTGTTGTTGTTTCACTAGTGACATGCAACACTGAAAAGAGAACAAAAAAAAGGAATAAACAAACATAAAGGCTCCCAATTCTTTATAAAGACTGGCGTTATTAGTTAACAGAAAAATAGGGTTCGCGTAAGCATCTTAGCAATAATAGAAGCTTCTAGTACCGGTATTAAAAACAGAGATGGAACTGCATCTATTTGTTACAGCCAGAAAGGCACTGCTCTACTGCTTCAGGACTCTTCTTTATTTCTCATGGATCATTTGGTCTAAAGTGAACAAGGAAACTGTTGTTGCTCGACAAAACATATAAACAGAATAAAGCAGCTCTTTCTTTACATTGTGGCACCTGACACATCTGCTGTCCACTGCTTTGTGGAAAGCTTCACATGCAAGGCACTGGCACCTCCAAAGACTCAATTTGCTAACTTAATCACAGACATTTCTCGACCCTGCTTTTACGAACATCAGTCCTTTCCTCTCCTTACTTACAAAACAGTGAACTGGTTCTCACTGCTACTTTAATGGGACAGGTTTCTTTCTTTTCTCTACATTCATTGATGTACATTTTATTCTTATTGTATTTGTAATTGCTCTCTGGTGTCAACCAGAGGAGGAGGCATTCCCCTTTTTGAGTCTGGTTCCTCTCGAGGTTTCTTTCTCTTGCTCTGAGAGGCTTAACAGAACAACACAGATTGAAATGTATTAATTTAATTATAACCTCCTCAGTCCCAGGACTGGACAGTTTAAATCAATACCTTTATTGTTATTAAACATGTTTTCTGCTATGCACTAAATAACATATTATGGGAATGATTTATTTTTATCTAGGACATTTGAACTCAGCTCCTTGAAAAGCTTTTTAACACAAATAATACATTACTATATGTAAAATGATAAAATCAAGGACACTGATCAGAAATGTAAGAAAACATTAATTAAAATATTACATGAGATATATGACATAATACATAAATTCACATGAGATACTATACGCAGGACACAGGAAATGTTATAATAGTTTTTGTTAAAGTTTAGATATGGTTAATATTTATGGATTTCTATAAGTATTTGTGTAAGTGTAAATTTAGAGTCATGGATAATATTAGATGTAGGATTATGGTTCATGTTAGAGTAAGGATTAGTATTAAAGTAAAGTTAGTAGTAGCATGAGGGTATGTGCAACGTTAGTCACTGACCTCATCCCCGTTCTCTCCTTTCACCACTTGTTGAGCTTTTAACACCTTAGTGGAGGCAATTGCACTGCCTAGAGTCTATCAAGCGAGAAGGCATGGTTATTATATTCCGTCAAACAAATGTATTCAGCACCAGAGGGCAGTAAAGAGTCAGACAGTACATACTGAAACAAGAGACCACAAACACAGAGACCACTGAAGATGTGCCTCATTCTGTAGTTGGTGATGATTCCACATTTGGAACTGGGTATAAGCTTGATTGATACATTTTGTCCTGTCTACATTTTTGTCCAGCTTGTCGAATGCGCTAACTGAATGGCTGGAGTGTGTAGGCTCTGCATAAGATTAATTTGTTTTAACAAGTAACAGATTTGTCTGATGGTTAAAAGAAACAAAAAGCCTTACAATGTAAACTTAAAAATTTCTACTATATTACTATATTATTATGTCATTACATATAGTATTCTATATGCAATAGAAGTGCTATTTGTGTTTCATAAATCTGTCCTTACCCTGTTTTAGTGAGTTTTAGGGTCTGTGTGTATATAGGATATGTGTTTTAATGAGTCACCTCAGCGGTAAGGTCAGATCTGATCCTGACAATACATCTCTTCACTGCCATCTGAAAAGTGAAGCTGATCACACCTCGAATCCTCAGTAGAGCTTCCTCACAGAGAGACCTGCGCTCCTGCGGGGGGAAAAGATTTTAAGTGGTACAGATTTAAAACACTGTCACACACTGTATATCCGAAGGTTTTGGTTTTTCCAATTTTCCATATGACATCAGCATTAAAGGGTCAGCAATTATAATTTACAGCTAATTTTATGGTTTTAAGTTGTTCTCAAATAGATAAATTATGTTAAACATTTACTATGTTTACAGTAAAGATTTTCACCAATATGACTGAATTTATTCCAATTACAGATTAAGACTGAGGTGTTTATATGCACTCTCTCCTCTCACTAAAAATCTATTTACATGTATGTTGCAAGTTATTGGATCCAAAATGAGAGGCAATCCTGGAGTACCACTTAATGTAGACATTGCCATAACAAACATCACATGAGTTTTAGTCAGAGTGATACAAACAGCAGTATGTCATCTGAGTTGTCAGTTGGTATACTTCACATACACTTATTAAAGATGGGGAAAATGAGTACTCCATGTCCTGCAACACTCTGAGACACATAAGTTTACTTTTAGCATTCTGACAATTTGTGAAACTCCTTTTTGTTTACAGTTGCTGTATAGTTAATGTAAACCCACTCCTCATTAATTTGCTCATATACTCATTAGACTTCATGGCCATCCATTTTAAGATAAGATAATCCTTTATTAGTCCCACAGTGGGGAAATTCACAAAAGCTGTGCTCACTGACGTTAACAGCAGAATAATAGGTGATAAGAACCAGGGTTAATTATAGTTTACTAAAACTATTATGAAAAAATAATGGTGCAAAAAAGGGGCTCTGTAGTGAAACAAAACCTGAAAACAACAGCTTTCATCAACACAAAAACAAAATAAAAACTATGCTATCCACTACAAGAATGAACTAAACCTAATAGAATGTATCTGGGGTTTGGCTAGAGTCTTACAGTTGCGTTAATTGTATTCTAGTAATTTTAAATAGCCAATATTACAGCAATCATCATAATGAAAAAAATAAACTGAAACAATCACTTTCCAGAAAATTAAAGAACAAAGTATAACTATTCATGTACATTTGACAGTATCATAAACTAAACTTCAATCAAAACTCGACAAAACAAATTGTTTAAACAATAATAATCATGTTAGAAACCAGATAACCAATTAAAATGAAAAACTCCCTCACAGAAGGTTATTAGAGGCCATTTTTAGGAAAATGGTGCCTGATATCTATGACAGATTATTTTACTATAGTTCATAATAAGTTTGTTTATCTATTATTTTTAAATGGCTTCTATGGCAGGGTTGTACCTGCAGGATGTTGTGAAGCAAAATATTATCCAAAGATAACCCAGATTTTCCACAATTGTACCATCATCAACATTCCATATAAAACTTAGAAGACATGTACATGTTCATATACCACCCCCATTAGAAATAAGGTAGTAAGTTCCTCTACAATTAACTACTTCATATCAAACCACTTTGAAAGAGTTTGTATACATCTCAGTAAGAAAACTACATGACATCACACAATGTGAGTGTGTGCTAACTCAGGCTAGATTTGTTAGTGTCCAGCATTTTCTGCTCATATCACCCCCATAAATGATAGCTGTTGTCAGACTGGTGCGATCTCTATGAAGCTATTGTTACGAGGCTAGACAACAGAATAAAGGCGTCTGTATCACAGTATGCAGCGTGCTTGTTGGGAGGAACTTCAAATCACTATATTTGGACACATATAATAGTATACATACTCACTAAAAGACATCACTTATGAAGATAACAGAACACCAAACATGTCAATACGCACCGTATCGTCAAGGCCATCAATGTGCAGTATAACAGTTTTAGCACGTTTGTTGGAGGAGCCGAGGAAGAACTGGGCTTTGCATCTGCTGGAGGCTGTCTCTCCATCCTCTTCTCCGTCTCTTTTTTCCTCTCCTCCATCTGCTCCTGCATTCCTCAACAGCTCACACACTTCTGACGCCAGTAGCCTTGTCTCTCCTGGTGTTGCTGTCCTAGAAACCACACAGGAAAAGACCAATAACCCCAAATGTAGCTTTTCAGTTCACTGCACTTCAGCAAAACATAATGGTCTGTATGTGAGAGAAGAGCCATACTTACTTCTCAACCACGTTCTGTAGACTCAGCAGCAACCCAAACTCCCCCCTCATCTTTTCTCTGTTAGCACGACACTCAGATAGATACCGCAGAGCCTACACGACACACGCAGTCCTGTTTTAGTGAATTGTGGAGCCATTACATACATTCCCCTTCATTTTCTGAACACCTACCAAAACCTTTAGTTAAACAATTACTATCATAATCATAACATTTCCCTAGTTCACTTAAAAACAGCGCGTGTGCGAATGTTTTCTCTTCCTCACCTGCAAAGCCGAGTAGACCACCTGTGGGTGGGGGTTGTCCAGGAATAAAATGAGACCAGGAAGACAGCCATGGTCCTCCGCTATCGCCCGGCGGTTCAGCGGATCGGCCGCCAGCTCCCTCAGTTGATTCACCACGGCTAAAGCGTCCGGCTCCGCGCTCATACTGCCGTCTCCGTTACGCAGCCCATATACACTCTGCTAAGGAGCAGTCCGTCTACAAGCTCTCTACAAAGGATTCACAGTCAACGCACATCGTTTCTGACAGTTTAGCGTAGGCCTACTTATTTTATCCAAAGCTGCTCAACTGTGTACCGTATTTGTACCTGCAGGCTGTATAAAGTCTGACTGTGGCTGTACGCTTGTATATTGTATAAATCTGTTCGTATTACTAGACGCACTACACGCCCATTTGTGTATAACGTTAACCAAGACAAAACAGCCGCGAGCACAGCACGCGCACACACCACTCAGGAACGGATCTACCTCACTGCTCCGAAATACTTCTAAGATGTAACACTATGTGCCTTTTTTAAATTATTTATTAATCATGTTTTAAAATTTGACACCATGAGCCCCGACTACCTGCATTCGCCAGTAAATCTCTGCATCCTCTCCGAGTAAAAGGCGGTGGGCTCCGCCTCAACCGTTCGCCTGTGATTGGACGATGTAAGCTGGTACAAGCCAAGCAGCAGTGCGTTTGAAATGTATTCCCGTAGATGCATTCGAGCACATCCTACCACGCAGATTCTTGCAGTCGGTACAAAGGTGGGTTAACTAAGAAAGTAATTATTTTCGAGTGCTGGGTGGTTCACTACAGTATTACTAGGATAAAAATTAAAAGCACATGAAAAGATTAAGATTCATGATTTCTGTAATGAAACATTACCTTGAACCTATTATCAGGATTGCAGGAACATTGAAAGAATGTATAAAAACAGAGAAAAACTATTTGAACAGGTTAACACACAAACATACATAACCTCACATGCAAAGGTGTAACTACAACCCAGAATTTATAAAAACTGTGTTTATTTCCATTTGTTCACTTGAACACTTAAACGTGATCAAATGTTTATAGTATTATTTCATCCCCTTCTTCCTACAAACGTTTTAAGGTGTTATTTTTATTTCCTCTCTGTAGTCCGTCGCTGCAGAGGGGGGCGGGGCGCGCTGCGCTCCAGGCGGCGGGATAAGTTCCAGCACCGGTTCAATCCGGAGAGAGAGAGAGAGAGAGAGAGAGAGAGAGAGAGAGAGAGAGAGAGAGAGAGAGAGAGAGAGAGAGAGAGAGAGAGAGAGAGAGAGAGAGAGAGAGAGAGAGAGAGAGAGAGAGAGAGAGAGAGAGAGAGAGAGAGAGAGAGAGAGAGAGAGAGAGAGAGAGAGAGAGAGAGAGAACAGGGGAGATCGAGCGGGGCGTAGCAGAGCAGAGCGGGGCAGGGCAGTCGAGAGCAGAGCAGAGCTTCCCGTGGCGCGTGGCGTCTCGTTCGGCAGTCGTCCCCCCTAATGAGTTTAACAGGCGGCCGCCTCGCCTGTGGAAGCAGCAGCAGCTGGGCTTGTTATCAGCCACCAGGCGCGGGTGGTTTCTCGCCCCGCCACCAGTACCACGTGGCCATTGGCTGTCCAAAACAGCGGGTGCTGAACTCCGATCGGTAGCCTCCGATCGGGTGGCCCGTGGCTGGCGTGGCTTAGAGTAGCTGGATCGGCCTTAGAGACACGCCAGGAAGAGGGCCACCGGACGCCAGGACAAAGGGCCTACCCGTTAAATAGAACTTCAGTTCCTCCACGGCCCATTTGATGACCAGGGTTTCCCGCTCCACGGCCGCATAGCGCTGTTCAGCAGGAGTCAACTTACGACTTATATACAGCACCGGATGCTCCTCCTCGTCAAAATCCTGTACCAGGACCGCCCCGAGCCCCTGCTCCGAAGCGTCCGTTTGGACCCGGAATGGTCGGTTAAAGTCCGGGTTCCTCAGGACGGGTTCGGAGGTCAGGCAAGTCTCCGGTTGGCCCTTCCTAGTGAGGTCAGAAAGAGGGGAGGCAATGGAAGAGAACCGCCGGTAGTAGCCGGCCAACCCCAAAAAGGCACGTACCTGTTGCTTGGACCGGGGCCTCGGGCAGTTAAGGATGGCCTCCACCTTCCTTACCTGGGGCCGCAGGAGCCCTCGCCCAATCCGATAGCCGAGGTAGTGGGCTTCTGTGAGTCCCAGGTGGCACTTCTGGGGGTTGGCTGTGAGTCCAGCCTCGCGGAGGCGACCCAATACCCTCCTCAGGTGGCCTACATGCTTGCGATGACGTCGTCCAGGTAGGCCGCTGCAAAGGCTTGAAGGGGCCTAAGGACCACATCCATGAGACGCTGGAAGGTGGCTGGGGCCCCATGCAGGCCAAACGGGAGAACCCGGTAATGCCAGTGGCCTGCAGGGGTGGAGAAGGCCGTCTTTGGACGGGCCTCCGGGGTGAGAGCCACCTGCCAGTATCCCTTGGTGAGGTCCAAGGTGGAAATAAAGCGGGCCTTACCTAGACGGTCGATCAGGTCGTCCACTCGGAGAAGAGGGTAGGAGTCGAACTGCGAGACCTCATTCAGCTTTCTGAAGTCATTGCAGAACCTCCACGAACCGTCCGGTTTGGGAACCAGGACGATGGGGCTGGACCACAGGCTGTTGGAGGGCTCGATTATGCCGGCGGCCAACATGCTGGACCACGTGGGTCCGACCAGGGGTGGCGGAGAACACATCCCGGAACTGTTCTGCCACTTCTGTAAGCTCCTGGCGCTGGGCGGGGCTGAGCTCCTCGCCCCATTGGATTTCCGCCCGGACCGGAACCTCGGTGGAGGCAAAACCCGAGACCACAGGGGTCGTTTCAATCCACTTCTTGAGCAGGTTGATGTGGTAAACCTGCTGGGTTTTCCTCCTACCGGGCTGGTCAAGGCGGTAATTCACGGGGCCCACCCTTTCTTTGACAGTATAAGGACCCTGCCAAGTGGCCAGGAACTTACAGGTTGTCGTGGGGACCAAGACCAGAACACGGTCTCCCGGCTGGAACTCTCTGGGCTGGGCGGGGCGGTTGTAGACGTGCTGCTGGGCTCGTTAAGCCTCCTCCATGTGCTCGCACTATGGGAGTCACCGCATCCATCCACTGCTGCATCTCCTGCACATACTCAATGACGGAGCGGTACGGGGATGGCTGCTGCTCCCACGCCTCCCTGACCACGTCGAGAAGCCCCCGGGGCCGACGAAAGTAAAGTAACTCAAAGGGGGAAAACCCTGTCGAGGCCTGGGGAACCTCCCGAATGGCAAAGAGCACGTATGGTATCAGCAGGTCCCAGTCCCGTCCGTCCTGAGCAACCACTTTCCTGAGCATCCGCTTCAGGGTTTGGTTGAAGCGCTCCACCAGTCCGTCGGTCTGGGGGTGGTAGACCGAGCTGGGGGGGTGCTTTATGCGCAGGAGCTTACAGAGGTCCCCCACCAGCCGGGAGACAAAAGGGGTGCCCTGGTCCGTAATGATGTCCTTGGGGATCCCCACGCGGGTGCAAAGCACGAACAGCAATGGGCAATGGCCTTGGAGGTGGCTTTCCGGAGGGGGACAGCCTCCGGGTACCTAGTGGCGTAGTCCACCATCACAAGGATGTATTCATGGCCCCGGCCGGACTTCGGCAGCGGCCCAACGATGTCCTGTCCCGAAGTTCCTGACCTCCGCATGAATGGAGGGACAGTAAAAGCGGGGCATGATGCGGGCCAGAGTGTTTTCATATGCTAGGTGCCCCCCCCAGCGGGTGGTGGTGGGCCAGGTGCATGACCGTGTCGATGCGAGACCTGGGGAGGACGAGCGCCTCCTGCGGGCCCTCCGGAAGTTGCCGTACTCTATATAGGAGACTATTCCGGACCGCAAAGTGTGGGTCCGGGAGAGGGCCCGGAGCATGGGGAACTCCGTCCAGGACCGCTACGTTCTCCCAGGCCCGCCTCAAGCAGTCATCCTCTCTCTGCTCTCTGGGAAAACTCCCCTCTGCCTGTATTTGGGGAAACAGAGAAGAGAGAGGATTAATGGCACTCTGGCACTCACCTTCACCGCTGGCTTCTCCGCTGTCCCCTTGTGATCGAACCAACAGAGCCGACGCGTTCCTGGAGCGCTCCTCGCGACGGTGGCGTCGACGGCGTGGCGGAGCCCGGGTGGATCCCCGGCTGAATCCCGGAAAGTCCCGACCCACCAGGAGCAGCACAGGGAGGTCCGGGACCAGGCCAACGGTGAGGGGCCATTGGCGGCCTGACTCCCCCAGCAGAATGCGGGCCGTGGGAACTGCCGCACCTCCCCGTGTACGCAGGCGACAGGCAGGGTCTCCTGGGAGGGTTGGAGCCAGGGGAATTCAGCTGGACGGAGGAGGGTGATGGTACTCCCAGAGTCCATGAATGCCTGGACGGCGCATCCGTCCACGTGGAGGAGACGATGGGAGCCTTCGACCTGGGAGCCCCCGTGCACCCCACATCCAGCGAGGCAGGTCTCCAAGAGGTGTTGAATTATTTGGTCCATCAGGCTCTCTCACTGTTGACTGGGGGGGGGGGGGTGGATGGACACAAGGAGAGAGGGAAGTGGAAAAAAGACAAAAAAACAGTCCGTTGTGTTCGGAAAAAAAGAAAAAAAAATTTTTTTTGGGGATGGGGTCCCTCAAGCGTCGGTCGCTGCCCGCATTCTCCACCACTGTGGGGCGCTAGAGAGCTTTGAGGGACCACAGAGCAAGGGAAATTGCATTCGCGGCAGTTAGTCGCTGTTTTTAATAGTCTCTAAGTGAGAAACACAACAAAACAAGGTCGTCAAAATAAAGAGTCCTTTTTCGTCTCCCCCAGCCACGACCTGGGCGGGTGCTCCTATTTTTATTTCCTCTCTGTCGTCCGTCGCTGCGGAGGGGGGCGGGGCGTGGCGCGCACCAGGCGGCGGAATACGTTCCGGCGCCGGTTTAATCCGCTGTGCGGAGAGAGAGAGAGAGAGAGAGAGAGAGAGAGAGAGAGAGAGAGAGACAAAACAGGGGAGATCGAGCGGGGCGTAGCAGAGCAGAACGGCGCAGGGCAGGGCAGCGTAGCGTAGTGCAGTGCGAAGCAGAGCGGAGCGGAGCGGAGCGGAGCGGAGCGGAGCAGAGCAGAGCTTCCCGTGGCGTCTCGTTCGGCAGGCGTCCCCCCTAATGAGTTTTACAGGCGGCTTTTAATGCTGCCGCCTCGCCTGCGGAAGCAGCAGCAGCTGGGCTTGTTATCAGCCACCAGGCGCGGGTGGTTTCTCGCCCCGCCACCAGTACCACGCGGCCGTTGGCTGTCCAAAACAGCGGGTGCTGAACTCGGTGGCGGAGGCTACCGATCGGGTGGCCCGTGGCTGGCGTGGCTTGGAGTAGCTGGATCGGCGACCCAGCGGGCGGCCACACTCTGTAGTAAAGTGCTTCACAAAAGTTTGCCAAAGTAATCCCTTCCCCATATGGTTATATCAACTATTACTGAATGATGGTTTTTGATGCAGTGCTGTTTGAGGGATCCTGAGATTATGAGTGTTTAGCTTAGGCTTGTGCCCTTGCCTTTGAAACACTGAAATTACTCCTGATTTCTTGAATCGTTTACTGATATTATTACTGTAAAGGGAGAAATATACAAATCACTTCCAATCTTTCTTTAAGGACCATTGTTTTTAAACATTTCAACAATTTTCTTACGTATTTGTTGACAAACTAGAGATTCTCTGCCCATATTTGCTCCTCAAAGACATTTTGTGGATACTGCTTTTGTACAACACCATGAATACAACCACTTGTTAACATCACCCATTTGAAATCACATCATTATTTAAAATTTAGTTGCTAACCTTAAATTGCCCTATGAGTATACATGCAGAAATTAATGTTTACTAACAAATAAAATTAAGTTGATCAGACAAAACATAAAATATCTTTGGTTCATATTGTTCATTTTGGTTCAATGAAATAAAAGAAAACAACAAACTGTGTGACTGGTAACATATAGACAGCATCTTTCTACCTATTAATGTTAAAGAGAATGAGTTATTTTTGTTTCTGCTCTGTCTTATCTCTGTTTAGTCTGCAACAAATAAAAACTGCATGCAGCGTAGAGGGGAAAGGGTTTAGAAATTGGGCAGCATTGAGGTTTAGGGATGCTCCTTTGCCATTTTATACTGTTTTGGGCAGAACAATAATATACAAAAGTATTCAACAATTTATTATTCAACACAGATAATTTAAGAGAAACATTTAAAAGCGAAAAAGCACAAATGAAGGGGAACGGTGAGGGTAAAGGTAAAACTCACTTTAACAAAAGCTTGATAGCACTCAGCTGACTGATTCACAAGAATTCTTTCTAACATGGATAAAGATTCATCTTATTGTAATTATCCAACCCTTAAACAACGCAGCAGCTAAATTTTGCTACATTTTACATTTGGCACCTACTGGCAACTACATTTTGTAACTGCTGCATTTGACAAACGCTGTTCTGGATTAAACACAGACATTTGAGTCTTTTAAAAGTTAACTTTAAGTTTGGGACAGACATACTAATCGTATTTTAAAGCATAATTACACACTGACATATCCACATCTCAAAAAGAGATAAACAATTTATTGTGCATACCTACTTCGTCACATGGCTGTAGTTTTATCTAGTTTTAATGAATGCAGACTGTGCCTTGGACAGAGAGAAAATGATGAAAGCAGGGAAACTTGGTAACTGAGCGAACTCTGCAGGTTGCAAGAAGGCTGCGCCCTCCCCATTCAACAGAATGCTGGTGTGAAGTAATGGAGGAGAAGGGGAAGGTATGAGTTGAGAAAAGATCGTCATGAGAAGGGGGAATGAAACAATCATATTTATAGGATGTGGAAAGTTAGAAGACATGGCTTTTCCCCAAACTTCAGTTGTTCTATAACAGGGCCATAAGCACATTGACCCAGCTTTCCCCAACAAACACCAACATTATAATGATGGCATTTGTATTAATACTGTCCCGAATTTGTGAAAAATACCAAATGAACCAGATGGGAATATTAAGACAACTTCAAGAGTTTGCTGGTTTGTTGGTGTAAAAAGTTCGGGTAATGTGCTCTGGGCTTTAAAAACCATGACAAATGTAGCTCAATACAGGACACAAAATTAAAATCTTTTTCTGTCAATTGTCTTTTTATTAAAGAAAATGTTACCGCAACGGGCATGTATCAAAATCAGTTTTGGCAAAACGTTAGAAACAACTCTCCGTTGATTTGTTAAAAGCTTGTATTCAAAACTTTTCCCACAAACAGGTAAACAGCATTCTCAACTCAACCTCAGCCTCCTAGTTCTTGCCAGGAAATAGCAATGCAAAATGATCAGAGAATCTAGGTCCTTGTATATGGAGTATATAAAATTCAAATTATTGATCTACGACCATCCCACCCACAATCGGTTTAAAGACAAGACCTGAAAGGAATAGTTGACCCTAGATCACCATTAACAGCCATCTTCTACTGGAGGGGACGAACTAAGCAGGAGAGTGCCAGGAAAATGGAATAAGGGCACATCAAATGTGGAATGCATCAACCTGAAAGCCAAAAACAAAAAAAATCTAGTTTCTCACTAAAGGCAACCAGCTGCTAAAAGAGGTTGAGCTCTCTCTGTGGTTTGGTCACGCAGCTTAGTGCATAGCTTATAAACAAGCTTAGTTATTAAGCTGCTTTGTCCTATAAGTGTCTATAAGCACCCTTATAAAAGCTTTAGAAACCACTGAGATATTACAAGGTGTAATAATTCACTGAGCCTTACTGTCTTTATAAACAATATTGTAAAACTGACATTGTTATAAAGACAATGCAACTTAATGTCCTTATAAAAACTGCTATAAAAGTGTTAAGCTCACTGTCTTTATGAAGACTGTTATAAAGGCTCAGTGGGCAATTTTTCTCTCATCTGACCAATGATGTGTGTAACCCAGAGTGCAGTTTCTGTAGGCAAACCCACATCGCAAGTTAGCTTACCACACGAGAAGTAAAGATTACACACACCATAATTCAGTGTGAGGAGGTTAAAACAATCACACTAGATGCCCAAAAGTTTGTAGACACATTTAGCTACCATCCCGCTACTGACACACACATTTAACTGCACACAAACAGCTTGTTTAATCTAATATAGAAAAGTTCCACAATGTAATGGGACAGTCTTAATCAGGTGTATATGAACCCAAGGATGCCATACACAATATCAAGGGTGGGCTGGAGTAGTATAAAGCCCTCGTGCACTAGGCTGCTGAGCAATTGCATTCTCTGGAGCGGCATATAAAGCCTTCACATAAAAGTAGCTGCTGTTACTACAGAAAGGTTGGGAAGGCAAACGTCCTGTTAATATGTGAAAAAAAACATGATTCCACAAACTTTTGGACATATAATGTATGTGTGTATGTTAGCAGAGACAGTAGTCTTAGTAGTGCTGGCTTATGATGTGCTGTGTGTAAGAGCAACTTGCTCAGGGCTCACAGTGTAAAGACATAAACACATCGGCTTTATGGCGTAAAACACATCAGTGCAGTTACTTCAGTGTGTGCGTGTGCTTGCATGCACATGCGTAGAGATAGAGTGGAAACCCAGTGGATAAGTGAAGTATGGCATTAACACACATCATCAGTTCAATATTGAGTACAGTATCATGGCACATCAGTTCAGAAGGAGCACGCACACCTCCTCTGTGTGTGTGGTGTGTGTGTGTGTGTGTATGTATATGTGTGCTGGCTTAAATTCCCTTCGACTCAACGTTCAACTGTTTCAAATACATAATAAATTAAACAGAAGCCTGATGAGAAGCACTGGAAGAATAGGCAGTGTGAGGTATCTCTGTATTGCTCTAAGTTTAAGAAGAAAAGCGCATATTAAATACAATAAATTATGTTTAAAATAAGAAACATTAGTGGTTTAATGAAATGGAGACTGTGTGCAAGCATATGGTTTTTTGTGTGTACTTATGGGGTTGGCAGTGCTTCAGTCTCTTACCCTCCTTGGCATAGGTACAGTATGTTTTTGTTTTATGTGTGTGTGTGTGTGTGTGTGTGTGTGTGTGTGTGTGTGTGTACACAACAAGGTCATGGCCCCAGGCCACCCTGAGGTAGAGTTTTGGAGGATGTTCGCTGGATCTTATCTCTCAGATCCTCCTGTGGTAAGTGGGTCCAGTTGTACTTGTTAGAAGTCATGTGACTCAGCATTATACGAGAAAGGTGTGTGTCCGAGAAACGAGCCCACTCCACAAACAACGGCTCCACCACAAACGATATGAACCCTATCAAAAGAGAAAGAAGGAGAGCGATACAAATGTTTGTATAGTATGCAAGTAAGAGGGAACATGCACTTATATGGCCAAAAATATTTTGACACCCAAATATATGAACTATATGAGTTTGTTATACATTCCATTCCAAAACTAAGAATCTCCAGGTCTAATGTTATGTGCTGGAACATAAACAGACAGACATTCTGTGTGGCAAGCATGTAATGAGTCCTATTGATATAAGGTCCAGTAAGAGGAAATTTCCTCAGGCCAATGTCCGGGCCATCATAATTCCTAACTTGTGTTATGATTCAGTGCCATATACCATATACTGAAGTTGCCTTTTATTATCTTATCAGCCTTTTATGTCATCAGCAACTAAAAAGACAAGATGAGTTACAAATACCGTTCAATATATTTCAACAATATTATTGTTTTAAATCCTGAACTGATTTAACTATTCATAAAACTTCAAGTAAATGTTTTTTAGGGCTACACGGGAAAAAAAAAAACAGAATGGTTTTAAAAAAGGTAAATAAAACTTCATAGAGCAGGCCATCTGAACAGGCCTTTCTCTGACCCACTTTATTTTCTGATTGTTGCTGTGTGTGCCGAACACCCAAATCTGCACAGATCTGATTGGCGAAGAGCCTTTGATGCTCTTACAACACACGCGATTGGTCTGTGAGTTTACTGCACCGCAAGGCCCGTATACCATAAATACGAGAAAAGTTCCGCCTCTTAAAATAAACACTGTCAAAATTAAATCGTTCTCAATAGTTATCACTTTGGGTTTGCATTGGACAACGTCTGGGTCTTGACCCAGACTGCGGTCCGAATATTAGTGACCTTTGCTACAGAATAGCTTTATTTTACACCAGACATGGGACCAAGTCACTAAGTTGCTAGTAACAAATAAGTCTCAAGTCTTGACAATCAACTCCCGATTCAAGTCCCAAGTCTCGAGTCAAGTCCAAAGTCAATACAAGGAATTCTCGAGTAAAGTCCCAAGTCTTAAACTTCTAGCCCTAGTCCAGTCACCAGATGTTACGTCATATCAGTATTTAACACAATTGATTAGTAGTATATTAAACTGACATTAATTATAACAAAAATAACTTGCATATGAAAGTAAATCATTTCAAGCAGTTCTAATCACTAATCACCTCTTTACCAGTTCATTACCAAGTTAAAATAGGTGTTGAAGCAGAAAAAACACTAAAATGTGCAGGCAGGGGGCCTTGAAGGCCAAGGCTGAGAAACACTGCAGTGTATGTGCAGTCTTAAATATTAGTAGACCTTACACCTACAGGAATTTTAATGACATCACATTTTAAACCCATAAGCATTAATATATGGACCAGGTCTTTGCAGTTCTAACAGCATGTGTGAACTCTGCAGTAGCTCTGCATGTACTGATCAGTGTTTGGCACTTTTCTGCACTACTTGACTCTTTTTGGCTGAGATGCTGTGGTTCCTAAACGTTTAAATTTTTCAGTTAAATTCACAGTGGACAGTGGACGGTTATCATTATGTTGCTAAGTTTGCTAGCTTGTTAGCCAGCAAGCTAGCTAAATGCCATATGTGAAATATACATAGCAGAGACTTACTTTTTTTGTGCAGCCTCAAAATTCAAACGAAGTTTGAAGTGGTTGCAGCTCCATCTGTGATCTTGACTGCACATGTCCTGCATGTCACAGTTCTTTTTTATTTACTACAGCACAATCTTTGTAGGTGAACAGGATTATTTTCGGGGGCATGTTGCTCCTTGTCTCTGCACAAATTCAACACCGACGCTCCCCAAAGCCTCCTGTGATTGGATGCAGAACTTTACTTGTTGCTAGGTTACGGATAAATTAAGCAGCGCAGCACAGCTCCCTAGCATTACAGCACCATTTATTACAAAATTATCCAGTTATTTTATTAAGTTTTCCTTATTTATTATGTAAAAATAGGGTGACGAGTCTTTTCAGGTCTTAAAGCTCAAGTCCGATTCCAAGTCCAAGTCAGTAATGGAAAGACTTAGTCAAGTCGCAAGTCTTTAGTGATGTCGTCAAGTCACATCAGTTTAGTGACTTGAGTCCTTGTTTTACACACCTGAGTGTTTCTGGAAAGCCTGAACTCAAAATTAGGAGAAGTGTCCACATATTTGTGGCCATATTGTCTATGTATGTGCATATATGTGCAAATGTGTATTCGTTTGCTCCAAGTACCAATTTGTATTTTGGCCACAGTGTTTGAATTCCTGTCACATAGAATGCTCACATCCAGATTCAGCCTCCTCTCAATGTCACCTACATGAGCAAAGAGACACAAACACACACAAAATAACACCATCTCACATAATCCTTTTCAGCAGTGGTTCTCATTATTATGTTACTCATTCCTATAACATATAGTTTAATGTCATATAAACCCATTTTTATCCCTCCACTAGCTGCTCCATCACATGATGTTACCCATTTTGTAGGTGGACGTCAAGTCAAGGCAAAATTTATTTACATGCGTTGGCACCAAGCAACTTTAAAGAAAATAGCTAGCACTGCACCAAGTCACAGGGAAATAGAAGGGGAAAATTAACAGCAGGGTATTTTATACTTTCTTTAACTTCTGTTCCAGGAACTGAACGTGGAAACTCCCAATCAAATACTCCACTTTTCTTCCAGCAATAGCAGGGGTGGTTAGAAAAACATCAGATTTAAGTTTAAGTTTATGTAGAAGATATTAACTTACTTTCACTTCAACAATCAACAAAACAAGTCATAGGTAGTGTATGTATCAGATCCAAAGAATATTTGTATGTTACACAGAGGTAGGTTGTAACAAGTTACAAGGTACATGTATGGATTGTGCTTCTACTCAAGTATATTACTGAGTAAACCTACTTTTAATTTAGCTACATTTCAGCTGTTTATATTTAGTTACCAATTACTTTTTATGTTCTATTTTATTCTGCTTTGTTGTTAACATCTGTACTGCTTTGTGATTTGTCACATCACCGACTTTGGAGCTCAATTATTTTATTTCAGACAAAAGTAAGAAAAAAAAAAAAACAACAACAACAAACTTCAGTTTCCGTGCTGATAGATGCTTGATTTACTAAGAAGTTCCACTGCAGTTCTACAAGTCACTTATCAATTTTGTTTTATATGAAGGTACTTGTACTTGAACCAGTTTTATCTGAAAATCAATTACATGAGTACTGATTTAGGCTACCCATTTCTGGTGTAACGGTAAGGGCGTGAGGGCCTCCAAAGATGCTTGAGCACTTCTGCATATGGCATGTTTATAGCTACAACTGATCACATGTTACATGTGATTACATGCTTCGTGAATGTGGTCATGTACCTTGATTGAAGAACTCCTCAGTAACTTTGTGACTCCAGAGCTTGCTAAGGTGCCAAGGTCTACATGGGTTACAGATATCTGCACATTTCAGAGCCATCTGAGAGAAAAAAAAGCAAGATATATGTAGTATTATCATTACAACAGCAGAAGCATTACAATATTATGTAATAGAATGAGAAATGGGCACTTCCCATATTATTCAGTTCAAAAACAGTTCATGATGCACCTGCGGTATAAGGTGTCTATGGTGTAATGTTTGTAGCATGTAGTGTCCCTGCTGTACAGTTTTAATTGGGCTAGAATTTGTAATCCAAACAGGCATATAGCCTGACAACTTCCTGTCAGAGCTTCCAACCTACAGCATCAATTTTTAAGTCTGAACTCAACTTGCCCCAAACAATATCATCAAATATTATGCATGAAATAGAGTCCAACAAACTGTTGTTTCAAACTGAGCAAAACCAGCCCATACATGGTGTATTATATTTTTTTTAAGAATTATGTGTATTGCATGTGTTTGCTGTGAAGCTGTGTACCGAGAACATCCAGGACATTAGGGTCATTCTCTTGCTGCCTGTACCTATATGGTTGCTTCAGTCACACCTGTGTTTTGTTGTATTTCTTGTTGGCAACTGACCAAACTTTGATGTATTGAAGCCTATACATGAGTCTGTCAATTGATTTTTGGGTCAGTATGACTGTGTTCAGAAGAAATAAAGACTGAATCTGGCTCCCTGAGTTTGATACAGGTTTGGATTAAACACAAATAAATACATTTAAATAAACAAATAAAAAACTAAAGTTATTATAAAATAATGTTTTAAAAAAGAATCAACTATGCAAATTTGTTTATTCATAAGGCAAAACTTTAGAAAATTTTTAGCATGCATGGAATATCTTGTTTTTATATTGTGCAGCACAGATCCAGCAGATGTTAATTTCTTTATGTAGAACATGCTACATTCAAAATATTGAATATTCCACAAACAAGTAATCATTTTGCATGATTTAAAATGTTTTGAGGTACAAGAAGAAAGCAAAGATCATGATTTAAAAATGCACAAGTGCATATTAACACCATCATTCACATGAAGTCTGAAGTTGTGAATGTGGGATGCATTGATGATCAAACTGATCAATCAGCATCAGAGTTGTAGTTCAGAACTGTAGTTCAGTTGCTCAGAGCTGTGAGCTGTTAACATTTACTTTGGACATTTAAGCTACTGCTGGTAAACTTTATTTGTTCTCCTTAAGCTCTCAGGGCAATACAAAGACAGCCCTCCAAAATGCATACATCTTTTAGTGTTAATTGTGCATTTACATACATGCAAAACACCCACTAATAAACCCGATACCATTACATTTTTTAGATATGTTTATATGGCTTCCACTGTGTATAATACTTTCTTTAGTTTACAGTCATTTGTGGATGCAGTGACATATCTTTGCTCTAAGTCTTAGGGCTCTCTTAGACATTTCCCTTTCCATCTAAGAATCACTTGTTTAAGATGTTTTTTAACATTTCATTTCTAGTCTTAAGTTACACCGTACTAACTTTTTAAACACTTGCTGCAGGCATCAATTTCAGAATAAGCAAAACTGAGCTAATGAGCTGAACCTAAAAAACAATAAAGTTGATACATTTTATTTAAATTTCTTTAAATTATCATTTATTCACTTTAATTGTACTGTTTTTTTTGTACTTTTTGAATGAGCTTTTTTATATGTATGTGTGTAAGTGCATGGTGTATTTATGTGTACCCGTGTGTGTACTGCATTGTTGCATAGTGTGTGTAGTGCACCTGCAGTACGAAGTGTCTGTTCTGGCTATTGTTCAAGTGTAAGTCAGCTCGGTCCAGGTGAGCTCTGAACTGACTCAGATATTCATTCTGTCTGCTAATATCAGTTGCCAGAATCAAGGAACCCAGGCGTTCTTCCAAGTTCTGCCTGTACAAATAAGCACACAGTTTTATTCATATAAAATTCATATTCATACTACATTACTGACAGAGGAACAGAGAAAAGTAAATGAGGCAAAATGTAAATTACAAGGTACAACAGAAATATTTGTTCCAAATGCATTAAATGAATTTATTTAAGTTGCTAATAAAGCAATCTGTGTGCAGGACCACCTAGTGCTGTTATGATCAGGCTCAGGAAGTTAAAGGCACAGTGAAACAATGGAACTGCGAACACCATCAAGACAAAACAAAAGTTCACTAACAAAGAGATAGAATTGTTAAATAAATACATAAACTAATTTTCTTTATTTCCTAGCCAAAAAAAAAAAACAAAAAAAAACTACAGGTACTCCAGGTAACAGTAAGACACATTTTAATTACATGTTACACCCAGTTCAAGGCAAATCTTGTGCTGTGCCTGCTCACGTACAAATGTCTTTCGCTAAACATTGAAATAGTTATTTTGCTGGTAAATATTATTTCAGCACATGTTTAAGACCTGTGGGTCCATCTAGCTGCTGTGACAGCTACCATTGTTAAAGGACACTTCCCAGCAATATGCCTGTGGTTCGGTTTTTTGGCCCAGTTTTGGCCCAGTTTTAAAGAGATGGAAAACATTCTATGCAAAACTGGCAGCTGCTAACTAATTCAATGTTGATTAACTAAAACATCAGCTGTCACCCTTTCACATTTTGCAGAATCAGTATACATGTTTATTAGAGATAGAATTGTGATTTCTTCGCTTTGCATGTATGTGGTGCATAAACTGCATCAGTTTTATATATACACCTATGTGTGTTCAAAAAAGCTCCATACATCAAGCTAGGGCTGGGCGATATGGGAAAAAATCTTATCACGATTAATTTTTTCATATCAGTCAATATCGATATATATCACAATATAAATCAAATCACTATTTCCTTTTTACTTTAAATGAGATATGAAGGTATCAAAATGTAATTTTTTTCTTAAATTGTTTTTTTATTTTCAGACAAATGTACTATAGAACATTACACAACTGTATTAACCACACACACACATATATATGTGTGTGTGTGTGTGTGTGTGTGTGTGTGTGTGTGTGTGTATGTGTGTGTGTAATACACTTGTGTAATGTTGTGTATATGGGGCAGTATTAGTATGAACAGTATTTACATAAAGCAGGCTGTTGCTGGCCCTTTAGAGGCTGAGGAAAGGAGTCATAGCGGTGAGTCGACTCTCTATCGGCTCAAATGGTGAGTTCGTTTAGCGATTCTGTTTCGGTAGAAAAAAAAGTTTCCCTGCTCGGGTTTTTGGATTATAAAGTCAACTTTGCCTCAGCGTTCTCACTCGAACTCATACAGTATACATGTTTATGTTTATCGATTACGAAATTATGTCGATTAGCATAACATGCGTCAATGCGTCGCAAAGGTGGCCGCGCCCACTGAAAGCATGGATTTATCCGGAGCGCAAGCTGCAGCTACAATCACTCACCTACATCTAAAGTTGTGGGAGTATTTTACACAGAAACACAACAGTGTGGTGCTCTGTCAGCTCTGCACAACACAACTGTAAAGCTGCAACACACGAGCACTTGAAGCTCAAACATCCTGTAGCGCTTTATCAACACAGCAGCAAGACAGCACCTGTTTACTAGTTGTTCTTGTCTTAGCAGATTATTTTAAGATTACTGACATGTGTAACATGTTTCTTTCAGTAGTAGTAACGTTTTCTGTCGTTGTTTTTTCTTATTTCGTTCTCTCTGCTTGACTGTGGTGTCTGCAGTAACTTATTACTAGCGCGTGGGTTAAGCTGCTGCTGCGCCTACACTCTGTGCTGTGTGCTTCAACCAAACACAAAGTGGCTGGAACTCCAGTTCAGTCACCTGATTGGTTTGGAGCGGCGCTATTCTCATTCGCTGTTTGTGTTGTCTCTCAAAACACGGACGGAACTTAATTCTATCGACTTTCTATCGACTACGTCTTAAAGTTGTATCGAGGAAATGTTATTTCGCGATAATTATCGTTATATCGCCCAGCCCTACATCAGGCCACAAATAACTAAAAGCCAAACTCCCAGACAGGAGAAAACATGGAACACCTACACATCCGGGTTTAAGCTGATGTAAACAGTAGCACAGTGCAGTGATTATGTCAGAATATCAATTACATACCTACATAAGCATGAGATTATTTCTCTTTTAGGGGGTTCATAAATAAGATTTTTTTTTCATTTGTACATTCTCAGGTTTTCTAGGGTGGAGTGTAAGTATAAAAAAGAAGATGTGTGTGTATGTGTGTACCTGTCATCAGATGGAAAATGGGACAAAAGACCTGATTCTCTGATCAAACTGACAGCACATTTCCAGTGGTGGTTCTCCAATACAGAGGTGTCCTGAAACACATTACATTACACATCTATCATTCTCAGAAAAATATGTAATGTGATATCCCACTGGGGCATACACAATGATAAAGCTCATCTGAAGTGGAGGAAAAGGAGAAATAAAAGTTCTGGACCACCAAAGAACAGTTATTATCTGGGTGGCGGATCACTCTCAGCACTGCAGTGACACTGGTGTGTAATGCTGGTATAAGTGGATCAGACACCGCAGTGCTGAGTTTTTAAACACCTTAGTGTCACTGCTAGACTGAGAATAGTTCACCAACCAGAAAAATCCAGCCACCAGTGTCCAGTGGATAGCATCCTGTGACTGCTGGAAAAAGACTAGAAGGTGACCAACACAAAATGTGCAGCAACAGATAAGCTATAATCTCTGACTTTACATCTACAAGGTGGACCAACAAGGTTGGAGTGTGTAATAGAGTGGACAGTAAGTGGACATCATAACATCCACTCATAACAGTGCAACACACACTAACATAGGTCTAGCATGCCCGCGTCACCACAGTGTTAAGAATGATTCACCACCCAAATAATACCTGCTCTCATTCTGTAACTGCTGTGCTCCTATATGGTAAATTGAGCTAATAATATGGACAAAGAGTGTAGATACAAGGTGGTGTACTTAATGTGTGGCCAGTTGGCATGTGAACAGGAGTCAGATCTGGGTACAGTGAAAAGGTCCTTACTTGGTAGAGCGAAGCCAGATGATGGTTGGTTTTGATGAGGAAGGTTTGATTGACACCTGGATGGTCCAAATCATGAGTTGCAGCAGCCAGCAAACCCAACAGGATATCGCAGGATGTCAGAGACTCAGAGAGCTAGAAAAACACACAGACATATGGGACGCTACAGTTATAAGTCATGTGCTACTCTAAATACTAATCACTATCTAAAGAGATGTAAATGGTGCTAAATATTAAAAAAAAATCTTCACAACATTTTCTTGAGAAGCATTGGTATGTATTTATAGCAGCCTTATAGGCATAATATGGTTAAAACTACAAACAACCTCCTCCCCCTTTATTCATCCTTCATCTGTACACTCTTTCTGTTGTCCCTGCATCTTCTGGCTTTCCCCCTCCAAGACAAACCTGTGGTTCCTGCAGGTAGCAGTACATGGCCTGTGTGACATCTGCAGCATGGAGGGCGTTGTGATACGGGTTTTGACTGCGGTAGGCTTCATGTACCATTACTACATCACAAAAAAAATTTAAAAAAATTAAAAAAAAAAATCACAAAGACTCCTACAGCGAATTTGAAGCCTGTAATATCACCTTTAGCAAACCAAGCAACCGAATGTGTGCTTACTTAAAAATTGCCGCAGTTTGAGCAGGTCCAGCCGGAACAGTTTTATCAGTCCGTAGTCAGTGAAAAGGTGAAGGGTTAACTCTACTAAACTCTTTCCTGTGAAAAAATTGACAATTTATTTTAAAAGTCCTCCTGTATTGTATTTCTGTGAAGAAATTGAGTGACATGAAAACCAATTAGCATACCTCAACCACACTGGAATTAATTGTAATATCAATTGCGAGCCAAGTCTTTGCATCCAACATCATTGCCTAACCTCACAAATGCTCTTTTCACCAAATGTGCACAAATTGCTACAAACACACTCAAAAATGTGTGTATCCTTTTCCAGAATAGTGTCTGTTATAGCTAAAAAGTAGGGTGGAGGGCTCCAATTTAATCAGTATGGTTTTGGAATGGTAAACAGAGCAAGTTCAGATGGGTGCAATGTATAAGTGTCCACATGCTTTTGGTCATATAGAGTCCTTGCCTGATGCAAGCATAGAGCTTATTGCGCTAATTTTAAAAAAAAAAGAAAGAAAAAAAAAAAAAAAAAGAGAGATCATGAATTCTGACAAATTTATGAGGAATATAATGCTGTGCTACAAAACACTATATAATGTGACAAGACAAATACCATATAAAACTCATTTGAGCCTGGAATGCACCTCTACATAAATCTAAGATAGCATACAGAAAAGAGTGGCCACTGAAGTAAAAGACAGTAGCCAATAGATGACTCACCATTTGACAGTCGATCAAACATGAAGATGTCAAAGTTCCAGCTTCCAACTTTATGCAGCATACACTACGACAGGATGGCAATTCCACCATGAAAAACATCAAACAAAATACATTCATACAAAGCCCAGATAAAAAGAAATAAAAAACAACAAATAAAAATCTAAGGCTTAAATAACAAATATCTGCAGCCTGTTTAGCTCGTTGTCGATAAAGGGGAGGTTTCAGTTTTGCAATGATTCTGCAGAAAGTTTTGCCAGTAAATTTCACATATTAGGGTTAGGGTCAGGGTCAGGATTATGCCAAGGGTTAGGATTAGGTTTTGAGTTGAGAATGAGTTTGGGTAAGATAAAGATTGGCTTAATGGAAGCAATATATTAAATCAACTTCAAACATACATCTACTTAATGTAAGTAATGTATCAACTGTATATCTTTAAGACACAGTGTATATTAAAAGTCTACACAGCCCTGTTGAAATGCAAGGTTTTTGTCATGTAAAATTTCAGACCAAGGGGAGTCCTTTTCTGAATTGTTTCCACACTCAATGTGATCCATAATCTGTTCCATTAATAATTCCATTAAAACCATATTTTACTGTGGAAAAATAAATATAAAGACCTAAAACAATGCATACCCATACACTAATACTTTAAGTACTCCTTGACTTTATAACAGCATTCAGTCTTTTTGGGAAGGAGTCTATCTGTATCCATGAGTCTTCACAGTGTTTCATGGTATATGTAATTTTTTGTACTGTTCTTCTGATAACTTATATGCGTTGGAAGCTTCTCACTGACCATGGCTTTTGCTCCTTAATGCAACTAAGAAAAAAATATCATGAAAATCATTTTAGAACAGCTGAATTTTATATGGGGTTAATCAGGATCACTTTAAATGATGGCAGCTGTGTACTGACCACTATTTAACATGAGTTTAAATGTAATAGACTAATTCTGAATACAACCACAAACCATGATTATATAGTGGTGTGCACACCTACACTTTACCTCCAAATGATTTTTTATGGAATTGTATAGATTATGGGTCACATTGAAAGTGGAAATAAATCTGAAATAATCAATCTTTTTTTAAAACCATTTTAACGGGGGTGTGTAGACTTTAATATCCACTGTACTGGATTACTTCAATGTATTCACTACTGCTTCTTCACTCTGGCTACATTAGTCTCTTACAAAGTACCCCTCAAAATAAAGTGTTACTAAAATATAACAGAAAAAAAAATAATTAAAGTGCTATACATTTTGAGTATGCTGCCCCAATATGTCTAATTCAGCAAATAAACAGTACTTGTCACAAAAATCTTCTCTGTAGAAAAGGTGTCTTAATTCATTAATTTCAAAATTCAGAATTTGTCCACATAAATCTGTGAACAGACATACATACGTACATACATACATCTTTTTCTTATATGATGTATCTCTGTGAACTCTTATACTCTGTCTGCCTGTGTCACTCAGTATAAGTTGTTAGCTGTCCTTGTGTTCTACCCTCTCTATTTATGTTCTGGTCGTTCTGTCTTTTTTTCCCAAACTCTCTCACCTTAGCTTGACCGATGTACTCCTGGTCTAGTGTGTGGTGTGTGCTGTGTGTGTAATTTCTGCTGTGATGTGAGGAATGCAGGTTCTTCTGGAAGCTTAAAACACTTCTGACCGGCTGCTCTGCCTCCGGTCCCACAGTGTCTGTCCGGGCTGCACAAACAACACCAAAACACCCTGTTTACAAACATGCAAACAACACCAAAACATCTGTTTACAAAGCGACCACCTCCAAATATCTTACAGTTTCAAAATGGGCCTATGTCTTATGCAAAGCTTTATTTATGAGGCTAATGTTGTCAGCTGTATTCATACTCTAAACTGTTATCATGTTTTAGGGACATTATCATAATCTCATTTTCATAGCATTGACTGTTATAGATCACTGTGCTCTAGAAGACTGAAGAGCAGAAATACAACATTTCTTTCCAACATTTCATATCAAAAACCATATGCCAGCCTACATGTATGTACACAAAAACATGGAAGAAAACAAAAAAGTTATATGTATACACACATACACACAGAGATGCAAACTACACGCACTAAAATATCTCTATTAGCTCTCTCTACTATTTTATTATTGTTAAGAAAAACTGCAATGGTTTGTACATTTACCTAACCTTTAAATGAAAACAGTGTAAAGGCCACCATCTGAATGTCTGAACCATAACTGAATGTCTGTCACCCCTCAGGCAGCACTGTATTAAAAACTGTACTATGCACAGTGGAAGCCATATGTCAAAAGCATCTGGAAACTTAGGTGACCTTTTGGAGCTAAAGCTCATTAGAAATGGCTTGATGCAAGTCTAAGGATGCGCTGGGGCCTGACAAGTCCACCTTTCCAATCCTTTTAAGGTAGTAACGGATGTCTGTTTTTGTATGGGGATTAGTTAGTGCCAATGAACTATCACACCTGTGAAGGCTGCAAGCTTTTACTGAACTGGGAAAAATCTGCTATTAGCTATAGTGCACCAGTGAACTGGAATTAATTATTTTTAAGCTCCACTCGCTGGTGACACTTGACAATTTTAAGCTTTTAGTTTTCGCTTTAATTACATAATATTGCTGTTTTACATTTATTTCTCACTCTTTTTATTGTATTAACTTTTACTTATTAGTTGCTGTTGAAATATTGTTATTATTATTAATGTATTATGTTTTTACTTCTACAATTTTACAATACAGACGCTCGAGGAAAAGTGATGTAACACACTGCCGCCTTCCCAACATTTATGGAACATGCTGCAAGCTAAATTAGAATATGACTATACAAACATGTTAATTAGCTGAAACATTCAAAATCTTGTAGATTTTTTTTATTCAAAAACACTTCTCTGAAATTGGGTTTGTACTGAAAATGTGTAAAAAATAATTCCTATTTGTAAAAATTAGAGGAAATATTTGTTGAGGGTCCATTAAATTAAATTACATTTGTTGAGGGTCCATTAAAATATGATATAGGTTTTGTCATTGGTTTAAGTACTGAAATATAATCCAGTCATTTCAGTATATAATATAATATAAAATAAAATAAATAAATATATAAAGTATATAGTATATAAAGTATATAACATAAAATTACTTTAAAGAACAAAACTATACATAGAAAAGAATATTAGAGAAACACATCTTCAATTTTGGAGAAATACAGTTTTTCTCTAGATGAATTTCATAGAACTAAAAAAAAATAAAATAAATAAATAACATGGAAATAAAAGCTACATTAAACACTTAAAAATGATCAATTGTTGACACCCAGACCTGAATTTGAAACGATTTTTTTTATCTGTGTATATGTGTGTGTATGTGTATACTTACATTGTAGAGGTCGAAAGTCTGTGCAGAAATGTGTGTGCTGCCGTCTCTGTGTTCTTTCATGTCTGTCTTTCCTCTCATCTCTTGCTGATCTCTCCTGTCTCTCTGGCGTGTAATCTGTTTGAGCTCCCAATCGAACCTCTGTAACGCCTTAAATAATACACAGAATGAAACAGTTTTCAATTGAAGGGCATGTTCATATTACTTGAAATAATTTATTCTCATAGTTTAAATGCATACTCTACATGTACTAGTTGCTATCTGATTCCATCTACTGGTGAAACCACATAAAACAAAACAATAAACCACAATAATTTGATTAAAAGAGTTTATGTTCAAGAGTTCACCTGTTTGCATGTCTTTTTCTGTTTAAAGCAGCAATATGTTGCAATTTTGATTTTCAGCCTTTTAAATTGATGGCACACTGTCAAAATAATAACTTATTTTCCAGAATATTTTGCCACTGAATTTCTTGAAAATAATTTAAAAAATAATTATTACAATTACTAATTATTCCAACAGAATAAATTATGGCGAGACACTTAGATAACATTGCAAGAAATTAAATCATTGTGCCGCTAAGGAGCTTGGCTGAAGGTAATGGTGGACCTCTACATTATTATATGCTGTTAAAATCTGTTATTATACAAATAAATAACACTGCACTTTTCATCATCATCTTTTATCATCATTTTTCATCACAAAGGTCTGCATATTATATTTTTTTCTCCTGCCCCCAAAACAACAGTGTTCATCTATTGTGTAACGTCTTCACTGTTGTCTCTGTATGGCAGTCAGAGTAGCCAGGTTTGTGGTTTTTGCACCAAACTGGCATTGTTTGAAAAGTTATCAAAGTCAAGGTGACAGTTTTTGGGACGTTTCTACTAAAAGACTTGTACTAAAAGACTATTAAACAAAAATAAGATTCATTAACAAACAAGAGTAAAGGGGTGAGGGGATGAAGTGAGATGCAAAAGATGTATTTAATTAGCCGTGAATTGAATTAAAGCTATCAAGGAGGTTTTAGGGTGTAATTATGTCTGTTAACAGTATTTGGATAAGCTGTAATGTAGCCTAAACCCAGACTCAGGTAAAGTACTTTTGCTTTTGTGAAATACTGACTGTAGTAAAAGTTCCTTTAAAAATGTATTTATGCACAAAAAAGAGTTAGTAACTATAACTATATAAGGCATACTTCTTTTATTAAGGATATTTCAATTGATTAATATATAAAGAATGTTTTAAACATAGTTTTGACTCTGCAGGGAGAGAAACCTTGACTGAAAAGAACAAGGATTTATTCTGAATATATAAAAAAAATCTGAAAATTCTGAATACACAATAAAATAGATGTATGTAAGTTGCAAGAGATTATGCAAGAGTAATATAGATTAACCACCCCTCAAGGAACTGAAAGCTGTAGTAAACATTGTCATAAGACCGAGGCAGTGCCTGTTAAATAATACAATGCCTTTATTTATTCAGTTGTAATTAATCAACAGTAATGCTACAATGGCTTCTGCAAATAATGATTTCACATTTATTATATCACACTGTAAAATTAGAAGGACAACTTAAAATTATGATGTAACACATTGCACAGCTTTTTTTTTGGAGTTGACTCAACATGAGGACACGAGAGTTCACCAACCTAAACTTCAAAGTTTAGTTGTTTTTTTATTTCTTTTTATCTAGTTCTGCATGACAGTTAAGTTAACTGATATAGAATCCATTTCTCCACTAGCTGGGACTCATTCCATCACAAAGATATAGATAGCTGTGCCTTTTACTGGGCTTTAAACTCACAATATACTGAAGCTGGGATAAATAATTAGACTGTTAGACAGTTGCACCACATGTATAGGCTAAAGTTAAAACAACAAATATTCCTACAGTGTTAAACATATACGTACATAACATCTGACTAACTTTTGTTATATGGAATACCCAAGGAGACAGTGAGTGTGAATCTCAACAATGCCATAGCCACTCTTAAGATTACTTACTTAATAGAGGTAGTAGTAGAAGTAGATGTAAAGATGTAGAACTCCAATGTCCTCAAGTTAAAAAGTGGTAAAAATGTGGCCATGCTGAAAAGCTACAGAATGTGTGACATGAACAACTGACAGAGTGTGTCAGAATGTGTTATTTTGGGCTAGATTTAAGATTTGCATATCTCATCTTGGTCAACTTTTATTAAAATTTCAATCAGTGTTTCATTTGAGCTATTTTTCACTTGAGTCATACTCTTCAGTATGTGAGAGGTTTACAGGGGAAATTAAGAATTATAGTATGTGTTTGGAGCAGCCCTACCTCCAAGTGTGTGTATGTGTGTTTACTGTGGGTGTTTTTAATTGTGCATTTATGGTGAGATGCTGACATACCGAGCATGCGGATGTAGAGCGCCGTCTGATCTGAGCTGTCATATGAAATTGCTCCTCGCCTCTGTGACAAACACAAAGATTCAAACAAAACAACATGTAAACAACAGTATTAAATTATATTAATACAGCCAATGGCAAGTTTATATGGGTGAGCACACTTAGTGGTCAAGTCAAAGTAAATTTTCTAAAAATGACAGAAAAAGAGCTTGGACACTTGCTCTGTTACTGCCCCAATTTAAAAAAAAAAAACTATATATATAAAAAAAAAAGGTTTTTTTTAATGAGCTTGAAACCCTAATTTGACAGAAGTGCATGGCTCATAGGCTTTTTTGTTTGTCATAGGCCAAGTCATTTGAGTGAAATTGAAAAACCACTTGAGTAATTGTACTTTATTATTGTACTTCAGGATTATAAAATTTAAATACTTTTACTCAATTACATGTCCAAGAGAAAATGCGTACATTTCGCTTCTTACAATTTATTTACACCTTATTATAAATCTATATTAATTAAACTATATAAATAAACAAACAAAATGTGCAAGGCTCTACGTTTTCTGTTTACCATTTAGGTAATGGCTTTTTAAAATAAACATGATTTGATATAATTGAGTATCAATAATATTGTTTTTTCCCACTTTCACTTCTGAATATCAATACAAGGCAAGGCAAAAAACCAACTTAATGTCTATAACTGAAGATTCCACAGATAGTGCTGTGTTTCTGTGATGGAAATCCCTCCATGAACTCATGAATATATTGACAAACCATTTTCATCACTGCATCCAGAAATGCAAGTTAAGACTGTACTATTTATAATGGAAGTAATATGGAAACAGGGTCCAGAAATGCTATTGACTTTTCTGGACTAAATCAGAAATGAAATAAGGCAAAGTGCAAAGTTGTGTTGTGGTCTAATTATGAAAATAACAAATGTCCGATTCTCTGGGCCAATAAAGTAAAGGACATCTTTTTCCAGGGATGTCAAGCCACATTCTGTACATTTTACAAGAGCACGGCTACGTATTCAGACAGTGTAAATGCTTGACATGACTGCCCACAATCCAGACCTGTCTCCTACTGAAAACATCTGATGCATTATGAAGTACAAAATACAACAAAGCCCTTGTGCAACTGTGCCTCTGAGGGCTTGACGAATGGCAAAAAATTTGAGATCCAAGATTAGATCCAAGATTAATTCTTTTAAGAAGTGTTTTTAAATGTTTTTAGAAGTTGTTTAAACACAGTGGTAAACATGCTCCTATACCAATTTTTTTAAGCATTAAATTTAGGATGAATGCGCAGTTACAAAAAAAGAAGCCATCAAATATCAATACCAAATAAAAAAGTTTTAAAGCTGTTTTGAACTTAAAACTGATCATTGTTTTTGATATTTTCTAGATATTTGAGGTTTCTAGAAAACACATCCACCCTTTTCCTGTGAATTACCATTCAACATAACCAGAACATCTACTAGGCTAACCCTGACCCTCTAACCCTAAACCCTCTAACTCTAACCGTACCCTGACCTTAATATTTTATACACAAGGAAAAAAGGTTCCCATAACATGTGCATATTAACAAGTTCCCAAGATGTGGCAAAAACCTGACACCACAACCTACAGACATATACACACATGCACACGCGTTTGTCTTGCTTTATAATATATCTTTGCATTACTGTAGTAAAATAAAACGAGACATACACCTAAACCTAACCTTAACCTTAGTATCTAAAAGACTTTTACACTAGATTTCCCAAAATAATTAATTGATGGAAAACAGCATGTGCTCAAGAGTGGAGCAGCAAAATATCCTCACTTTACCAAAAACTTCATGTCCTCACAAATATAAAACTTCAAGAACACACACAGTGCTGTTTCATTGAATAGTTAACGCACATACACACTGGGCTGATATTTACAGGATTGTTTCCTTACAAAAACACATAAACACACAACACAGAAGGCACAGTCATAGATGGTTAATACAGTGCCACAGCAGCTCATTCTCTTTGCCTTAATAATGGCAGTTATGTCTGTGTCAGGGTTAAACACAGAGACCAGTGAGCCAGCTCTCATCACCATTGTTTTTTGGACACACACACAGACACATTCACACACAGTCAGAAGTGCAATGAGAATGGGCCAATAAGTGCATTGTTGTTTCATTACACATTTTTAATGGAAGGCTAGCACTATACATAACAAACACACCGCCCAAAAACACACCTATGACCACTTCTTACACAGACAACCACATACAATAAACAAAAAAAAAAACTCAAACTCACAACCTCAAAGAATTCTCAGCACAACAATATAGGTGATCATTTCAAGTATTAAAACAAACTCCTGTAATGTATATTGCATTTTTATGTTTCTACAAATCAACACTATATCCTGTTTCTAAGCTCAATTGTATCTTTAGACTCTACCCTATTTACACTAGCTTAGGGGTAGTTTTTCTAACAAAGCACTTCTGCTAAAAAGGTATTAATGTAAATATAAAAGTAAATGTAAAGCAAATTACATGCTTTTTCATTTAATTCTCTCTCTCACACACACACACACTCACGTCAGACTCCTGAGCTTAGGGAAGTAGTTCTCAATGACCTTTGAATGCATCCATGTGCATGGATATATGTGTTGCTGTCAGTTAGACAGGCCTCTTTTGTTTTCCCCTTTTACTGTCAAATATGATGCAAATGCTAAAACCAATAGCACCAGAGCATTCAAATGTAACCAAATACACACACAGATAGTGTTGCTCAAGAATCCAGTGACAAAAACAAGACTGTTAGAGCTAGGACTTTAGCTCAGACCATAGGTGTCTAAAACAAGGGAGGAAGTACCTGTGTGGCAATGCTAATTTTATCTAACTGCCTTATGGGATTCTAGTGGTATGAAAGTCCTTTTGGTCTTTAAGATTAAACATTGACATCTGAAGCTTGTAAAACATATTCCATGTTTTATAAAAAGCCTGTAACAGATATATTAGCATGTACTTTACCTTGTATCTAGCAGTGACCTTTCAGTTAAGAACTTTGGCATAGAGCTGTTGCTGCTGTCACTGTCAATTTCCAACAACTGTAACTGGTAAAATTGGCAAATACCATTTTTTCCCCACTTGTTAATTAAATCACTTAAATTAAGCTTTACTTATATAGTAACTTTGAAACAGAGATTAAGATGCCTGAGAGATAATTGACAAAAACATAGCATTTATATGAAAATAAAAAAATACTTATATAAACACAACGAAAGACAAACAAACAGAATTATACAAAAATAAATAGCAAAAGTCAAACAAACAAGAGATGAAATGAAACGAACAAATAAGGACAAAAAAAACGGAATGTTTATATATAGCAAATAAATAATACATAATCAAATAATAAAATTTTAATTACAGCATGATAGTAAATTGTTATAACTACAAAAAATGCCAGACCGAATAAAAAGGTTTTTACTTTAGAAAATTCTGTCACGTCTACCAAAAAGCTGTTAAAGCAATTTGGAGCGCCTGATCAAAATGAAGTCATATTTACTAGTTTACAATTGTGTATATACAGCCTTACGATGATTGCAGCATTTGTTATAATTATGTTGGTTACTCTAATGTGTAAGGCCTTCAGTCCAGCTCCTGAAGTTCATACCAGTGGAAGAGCTGGACTGAGGGTCTTACACATTAAAGTAACCACCAGCATCATTGTAACAAATGCTGCATTCAAAAATTCAAAAAATTCAAAAATCCCAATATGATCATCTTCTATTAATCGTTTCAAGAATTTAACCTTGTTGTTTCCAACTAAAACTCCCAAAACATAAGTAAATAGGAGTTTTACTACAAGGCATAGTGATTATATTAGATAAAAACCAACAAACATACAGATATGTATTTTTATTTTACAGTAATCATAAAGCCTTCACTGAAGGTTTAGATTCTCCTAGAGTTCCCTCTACATGAATTACAGCTTATATATCCCGCTTTTCTTCTACACATTCATATAAGTTCTTAATAGAGATCAGTGCTAGTACAAACACTAGCACCCTCAACACACAAACCAAGAGTGCTTGTGTTTTGCCTTGAGCCCTTGGCCCAACAATCACAGAAAGTCCTCTCACTGCCTCTTCCAAAGGACAAACACATTAACACAGGTATTCGCCCTCATGCCCTCAGGTGTAGAAGCTTTCTGTAAGTAATAAACCATGTGACAAAATGTTTCACCAAAAAATATATATATATACAAAAATACACATAAATGCATAAATATGCAGCTGTTTGTTTGGTACAAATGTAACCCTCCTGATGTTTATCAGTGAAGCTGGTAAATTGTTGCAGTTCAGCCATCATGTGGGAAGCAGCTGATCACCACTCAGGGAGAGGGAAAATAGGTGAGATTTGTTTTTGTTTAACATTACTTTAGCTTAACCTCTTAAAATCTAGAAACACTGAATGTGTTCCCTCACTTTAGTTTCCCACTCTCTGTAATACATAACAGTTTTACAGTAGTTACAAAATATTTTACAGTAGTTACTGAAAGACAAAACTTAACAGATGAATAATTGAACAACAAACCAGCAACAACAGAGTCTGTCCAAAGTGAGCACACTCTAGCTATTACTGTTGTAGGTGACCTCTGAACTCTTTAGCTAAAACCCACACCTGGGTTTTATTATAAAAAATACAACTTTTATTTATAAGATTGCATCGTAGCATGTTGTGCATTACAGTAACAGTGACTTTATTAAACTTTAAACATCAATTAATAGGCAAAATCCTTGATTATTTAAAGATCTGAATCAATAACTGCCTCAAATTAAATCTTATATTAAGTCTTAATTTTCAAATTCCCAAATACTAAAATGTCAAGCAGATCACGAAGTCAACAATTAAACACTGTGCAAAGTCTGACACTGAGTAGGGGCTTTTTCAGCGATGTAAAGCAGACAAGGAGCAACTGTCAAAAGAGGTTTGAGTGTCTGCAGCTCAGCATTAAATTTGAAACCAAACAACTTTTTTTAACAAATCTTTGACATTAACTTATGGTCTATCACCTTACCGCAAAATCTAATGTGTTGCAGTTTGTGTATAAGGGGGGTGTGCGTTATGGTGTGTTTATCAGCATGTTTCAAAGTGTGTATGTGGGGTGTGTGTGTGTGTGTGTGTGTGTGTGTGTGTGTGTGTGTGTGTGTGAGGTAGAGATAATTCCAGTTGTATCTTTGCTCTTCCTGCTGAGAGGGTTGTCTAATTTACATCAAATTTGAACATGAGCTAAAAAATGTCCCTTTCTTCTATAACCAGAGTTAGTGTTTGCATATGAGCGTTTGTGTGTGCTTGCTTTGTGCAAATTGATTAAACAAGAGTTCTGGATCCAAAACACGCTGCACAATTGCCTATATAACATATCAAATGTGAACAGAAGGTTCAAAGGCAGCGGTTAACAAGCCTACGGTTTGTGGGGCATTCTGAGAGGTTTGGGGAATAAGAGTTAGGACTTCCTGCTTTTAACTTCCCCCAACATCAATGCGTGTATGTGTGCGTATGTAACCTATCCATGGATGTGTACACAGCTCCTAGATGATTACTGTAATGGATTGTCGAGTAGAGCAGCTCTCTCTTCTGCCCTCATATAATGCACCTGACCTCCTAATGCATTCTAGTGTTTTATGCAACCATTTATAATTGATAATGCTACACAACCTCGCGTTTTGCTTACTTTAAAAACACATCTGATACAACTCAGCGCTCATAATAAAGGCCTTCCTGCTTTGTTGAAGGAGAAGCACTTACTGCACTTGTGCTCAGAGTGTAGAGGCCCACTCCACTAGTAACTGTCACACTTAACATTTTCATACAGGGGGGCTACTTTATTGGTGTTTAACAGAGCAACATGCAACAAATAGACACAAAACCACAGAATACTGCTCAAGGTCTAACCTCTTCAAACAAGCAAGATCCCAGATGTGAGCCACACTTCCGTGACTCACTGCACAACTTACGTTTCATAAAGGGACCGAATTATTTAGAATCACAGATCTTGAGCAAACAGTGAATCTAACGCTACTTCACGAGGAAGCCTAGGGGGGTCGTTTGATGCGGAGGCCCGCACGGCCCGCGCTGTGTCTTTAAACTTCTCCGGGTTAAGGGCCCTCGCGCCGCCTGGCACGGGGTCCCGCACGAGCTCACGTACCTTTGAAAGCTGGCGGGGTGCCGGTCCGCCGAACAGGACCGGGCTGGAGGTGAGGCAAATCGCGCCACGCCGGCCGAGGACGTGCTTCGGTACCGTCCGGTCCAGAGGCAGCACCGGCAGCTGGTAACATACTTCCATTGAGGATTCGGAAGATGCGGCACAACAAGCCAATGTCAAATCAAAGCGAACAACGGACGACACAGGAAAGTGTAACGGGCATCGAATTCATCTAAATTTTAGGGGTCGGGGGTCATAGCATAAAAATCCTGTTAGGACATCATCTCCCGCGTTGTTTTCCCCGACTTTGCACGCAAACGAAACGTCGACTGGTCAGACAACCTGGTCCACTCGTCCCGTGCTTCTCTGTGTCCCATATTTCAGTCGTTAAGTTTCTAAGCGAGAGCTCCGGGCAAAAACAGGCCGCGCTCCAGAAAACATCACTCAACCCGTTCGCTTCCTCTTGTTAGAACAATATCTCGTCCGATCGACTCGAAGCTTCGTGAGACATTCCAACATCAAACAACTCCGCGAGGCCTCTCGAGCAAAGTCGAGAAGGAAGACGGCGACGTCGCAGAGTATAGCTAACTGGGTCGCGTGTAGGCGAGTGTGTACCGCGCGATCTGCAGCTGTACAGACGAAAGTGGCAAGTTAGCAACACGAACGGAGTCCTGGCGCTGCAGGCGGCCGCAGCGCTCCGGATTCACTCAGCCTACTCGTGTCAGAGTGAGACAGCAGGCTACGAGCTCGAGCCCAGCTGAAAACACTACTCATTTTTTAAAAATCCTATTAAAACAGTTACGTCCAAAACGAACGAAAGATGCTCGTGCTGTGGAGGAAAAAGTGCGAGGTTTTTCGGTGCGGGACACAGTTCCCCTGACCCCCTTCGAAACAAAACCACTGGCAGAGGTGGGACCTGGCAACGTAAAGCTCTAGAGTCGCTCTCGTCCTATTATGTCGACCTCTCAATATACCGCCTTCCCTTATTGGACGAGAGCCGGTGCTTTTCTCTGGAAGAAGCCACTCATTGGCTGGAGACATGAGCGAGGCAGCTCCGCGATGGAATGATAGAGCAATAGAAGGAAGCCTGACTGAACAGGAGGGCTGCCCTTCCTATCCGGGGCAGTTATAGGCCTACTGCTTGCTTTAAAAAGGGCCTATATTTGTTAAATAGGCTAATAATAAATAAAAATTTATTTGGGTGAGTATTGAGCATTGCATTTGTAGGGTCTGAATCATTATTTCACTGACTGCTTTGCAGAGAGTTGTATGTGCTGCTAGACCTCCAGCTGTGATGATTCCCAGCTTCCAAAGCTCTCCCTCTGGCCTCCAACATCCTCTTGGACATTCTGTAGTTTTTAATTAATAGTCTATGTCACATCACTCATAAACTTATGCTCATTGTCCCTCATGAACTGTCTCTCATTAACTGTCAACTACCTCATGAGGAAAAAAACGTGCTTCTTGACCTTTTAGGCCTATAGCTCCCTCATTTAGACAGCTGCTTAAAGTATTTTGATATTAAATGGCGTATTGAAGGCAAACTTACTGACTGTTCAGTGTTCATGGAACCATCATGCAAATAAACCATTTTATTTAAGATTCAAATTACTAGTGAACATGTCTTTTTGACATTTTTAACATCATATTTCATTTTGTGCAATTATACATTACAGTTATATCTTCAGAGACACAATACAGACATATACACAGATCATCCATAGTAAAACCACCCGCCAATATCTGCACACAGATTTTGACTTTACATTTACAAGGGGGGCTGCAAGGAGTGTCTAATAGAGGGGGCAGTGAATGGACATCGAGTTTAAAAATTCCAGTCTGATTTACTCTGTCCAGCACAACACACACTAACACAACAACACCAAGTCAGTGTCACTGCAGTGCTGAGAATGACCCACCACCCAAATAATATCTGCTCTGTGGTGGTCCTTTGGGGTCCTGACCATTAAAGAACAAAGTGAAAGGGGGCTAACAAAGTATGCAGAGAAACAGAGAAGCGGCAGTCTGTAATTGTAGAACTACAAAGGGCACCTGTATTGTGAAAGCAGCTGATGAAATGGACAATGTGTGCAGATACAAGGAGATGATTTTAATGTTATGGTTGATCGGTGTATGTCTAGGGAGAGTTTGTGGCTTATGGCATCTTTTAAATGTCCATATACAATTCCTCAGGGATAAATAATTACATTTATCTATGAACTCACATAGAAAGCTGTACATTTTATAATAAAACATATCATGCTTATATTTAATTAATACAAAAATGTCTTTTGACTGTTTATATGTAATGCTAGTAATGGTATGATGGTGGTGAATCTGAAATATTGAGTTTCTTTGGGGACTATTTTGTTTACCAGTTCTGAGGATGTACCTCTCAACCTGATATGCATTTAAAAAAATGTTTTATGCAAAAACCTAAGCTCAAAATAATCATGAAACAATTTCCAAAAGGCAATATGGCATGGTAGTTATGTAATAACTTTCTGTGAGGTAGCTTAAAGGTGCCATAGAATTGAAAACAGAATTTACATTGGCATAATTTAGTAGGTAGCGCTTTGTACATGGAACTGTACCGTAAACCCTGAAACAATTTTGTTTCTTCTTCATATTATCATGCATTTTCATCCATTTTTTATTTCTCTGTACTTTGAACATGGCAGTTGCTCTTTATATCCATCATATTATGAAGTTTTATGATAAATGGTCAAATAGAAATGCTTAAAAATCCCATAGAATGTAAACCTCTTTACATTAACTTACATTGAAAGTTCAGAACGTTATTGTTTGTCTCCTGTGAAGTTACTATTTTGGAGAGGCTTGTTTTTCTTTAGACAGTGACACTATACAAATCACACATTTGATGGTAAAATTCTAAACTCCAGACTTTTTAACTTACACTTATATTGTTTTGAGACTGAAAGCAAGCAGCTAGTACAGGTATCTACTAGCAACAACAAGGCCTTAGTTTACTTACATAACTAGGATAGCTAACTAACTAACTAGTATGACGACATAACTTATTTACACAAGGTTAATTTTTTTAACCATCTGTGTCTGTTTAACATGTTGCTTCTGTGTTATTACTACAATGTCTCACTATAAACCAGCAACACAGAACAGAGCCTCTCAAATTATTTCTGAGTTCACTGAAAAAGGGACAATACTTCATTTCATTGTAGGAGCAAAATGAAAAAACACATCTGCACAACGCCCCCCACCCCTACCAAAATCACAGACCTTCTGTTCTATATACAGACCCACAATTTATATTGTTGAATAAATGCCTTCTATAGGATCTTTCAAATGCACTAAATACTTCAGATGCATAGTTTCTATCACTACCACTGTAAAAAGACTCTAGATTCTCTAGAATGACTTTGTTTACATCTTAACCATTGAATTACGCAGAAACTTTAGATCTGCCTGAGATACACAACTTGTTCTTCTTTATGATATGATCATCTTTTAATCTCATTTATGTAAGCTGAAAGTCAACCTTATCATTTTACTATTAAGTGTTGCTTAAAGAAGGATAGGTTGAAAGGGCCTTGAGAGACCCATATCCTATGTTGATTTTGGACTTTTGTCCTAACATTTATGTGGTTTTTATGTTATCTCAACATGACAATTTTAAACTCATTATTCCTCAGAATTAAATAGACTGTTTTGACTTTCTGACTAAAAGATGCAAGCTCTTTCTAATTGGCTACCATACATTGCATCTAATTTAAAACGTAAGTTCAGACCAAAACATTTCTTATAACTTGTGAGGGGACAAATGCATTGAAATCATATGCAAAAGTATCATATACTCACTGTTTTACAGCTCCGGATCTGCATTTCTGTTTAGCTTCTTTGCAACAGTAACTTAAAAGATGTTGTACAATGGTAAGCATTTTTTTTTATTCGTAAAGTGAATCTGATTTATCTATAAAGTTACAATCATTAGATTTTAGTTGAGAGCCTTTATTTCTGGGTTATAGCCATACATGTGTCACCTGTAAGCTACGTGTTTCCTGAGCACTTCAGCTCATATTTGTACCTTTGCTTCTTTTTGGGTGGAGCAGGGGTTGTAATCAGATAAGCTACAGGTAAATTCCAAAATAATGGATACAAATTCTAAAAAAGCAGGTTCTTCAAAACAGGTGTGGTTGCTATGTTAGCTACCATAGCCAAAGACAAAGTGTCTAAAGAAGAATCCACAGTAGTCACTAAGACAGCTTGCCATTACTTACACATTTAGAATCTATGTAATGAGGACCTTCATCCTATGGTGTATTCATGATGGTGGAATACAATATCCAATTTTTTGTATTGTTTTCAGTTGGGGTTAAATTTGGTTTCTGAAAGAACAATAGCATACAGACTGATGGACAAATTAGAGGTGATGTGTCTATTCTGGATGGTATTACTCCCATGAGAATAAAATGATAAAACAGTAGATGTACATGTTTAGATGCCAGCAGTACTCACGTAACTAAGTGGATCTTTAAAAGTGTTGCAAGATCTGCTTCAGTACAGAGTGATATGTATACAACCTTTGTCAAAGCATTTTTTCTGTTTTAGTAGTTTGCTTTAGGTGACTAAATTCTAGCTTCGGCAGAATCAGAGGCATGCACGTGGGTTTGGCATGTGGACTACTACAGACACAACATCTGTCAGTGGAAACCAGTTAGTCTTGTTTTTGGAAGACATTTGCAAGATAAAGCTATCTCAGGTTCATTCTATGACATGATTGTTGGTGGGTTAGTTTCAACTGTGCTGTTCATAAGACACATTGCAAAGACAACACTAACAACCATGATTTGTGCACATGGTTAATTCATTTGACCTTCATTGCTGTTCTAAAATATTTACTTGTGTGAAAGAAGGAGGACATTTATTTTCTTCTGAAAGTGTCTCCTCCGGCAAGAATCCCTGAAACATTTACACTACTGGTCAACCTTTTTAGAACATTACCTGTCAAAAGTTTTAGATCCACATTTAGTACACTATCAGTCAAAAGTTTGGTACTCTACCAGGCAAAAATTTTAGTACACTACCAGTCAAAAGTTCTAAAATGTTTAACAGGTAGTGTACTAAAACTTTTGACTGTCAGTGTACCAAATGTTTGACATGTAGGGTTCTAGAATGTTTGGCTCGTAGAGTGCTAAAACGTTTGACAAGTAGTGATCTAAAACTGTTGACCAGTAGTGTTCATGAATCTTTAACAGGTCGTGTTCTAAAACTTTTGACCGGTAGTGTTCTAAAACTTTTGACCGGTAGTGTATGTTAGAGCACATGCAAACAATTCCAAAGTCATAAAGTCACTGGTGACATAATCTTTACACAGCATCTATCAGACAGTTTGTCTCCCTCAGGCTTTCCATTCATCAATCGATTCATCCGTCTGTCTATTCATTCTTCCACTTACGGGCTCCTGTCTCTTCATTGATTAATTTGTTGCTTTTACATGTAGCTGTGGAATATTGGATGCCTGGAATGGAAAGTGCATGCTGGGATAGAGCAGTATATTTATAAAAAAACAATAATGAAGCTGCCAAGGTTGTTCTGGTTCACAGGCAGCAGGGTTATGTCCATAGCTGTAGCACCTCTAGTTCAGCTCCTGCCTTCCTACATAAAAGGCACAGCAGCTATGAATATTGTTCACATATTAACTTACTGTGCTATTGTTTGGTTCGGCAGAGAATCACTATGTCCTGGAGTTATGCTGACTTAGTTAACACTTTTATCCAAAGCAAAAAACAATAACTAATTACAGTCACATTGCAGCAGATTTTCTTTTCGATCGTTTTCACAATCACATTTTTTTTACTGATGATTAATTGTCATATAAATAGCGGTGACTATAGATTGCCAAATCTTTTCTTGTTCATTATGTGCATTTATCAAAATAAAAGTGAATTTAAAAAGTAAGTTTAAATTGGCTGATTATATTAACCTTAACTCCTAGCTATGTTTACTGGTTGCTCCCACAAAGTCTACAGATAAACAGAATCATGTGTAGATAAAAAAAGCAAACTCTAATAGGAAATAATAAAAAACAAATTAGCTACAACATATCAACAAACATTACTCAGTATTTCTCTCCAACCTTTTAGAGCCCTAACTACTTTTAGAGCCCTACGATTTTTTTTGTTTTCTCAAGCCTCATGATGTCATAATGAATGTATGTACTTCTTTTTTATTTAGATGTATTTGCCTCAGTTTTGACTGTTAAAGAATAATATGACTTTGAAATCTAATGACTTTGGAGTCAACGTAAACAATTGCTATCATCTTAAATAAGAATGGTCAGGTGATTATGTAAAAGTTTTAACAAGCCTATTTGTGTTAAAGGGGAATACAACCGACTTTTCAAATGCTTCCCATAACTCAACAGTTGAAATGTAAACAGAGTCAGTGGTAGTAATGGTGACCAACCGTATAACCAAACATAGCCATTTGATTTACTTAGTGAACCTACAAATATCTTCTGAGATTTTATATGTAATGTTGATCATGACAACATGGCAGTATTTATGGCTGTATCCCTAACTGTTTCATGTAATAACCTTTTGTAAGTTGTTTTTTTTGTGTTAGGTTTTTTATTGATTTACCTGTTGCATGATTGGCACAATAAGACATTTCAATAACAAAAAAGTGAGTTAGCTTTTAGAGGAACGCTTCAGATATCTGGTTCCTTTCATCACTGCTGTAAATAATTAAGACTTTACCATTTTCTCTAGTATGGTGCCTTTCACAACTAACCACATCTAACCATTTGTATAAATCCTCACAATTTAATTACACATACACTAGAAAAGTTAATTCATTTACGTGTTCCCTTTTCAAAGGCAGTCAAGCCTCACAAAAATCATCTTGATGAATAATGAAATGTGTGAAACAGTGTGAGGGCAGCACAATGTAAATGTTAAGGCTCATGAATCCCAGAAAAATGTTTGCTGGTTTAAGGCTGCCGGAATCAACAAGAGTTTTACCTGCTGTAGGCACAATGTGGATTGTTATACAAATCCCCAAGTTGTCCCAGCCCCATAATAATGAAATATATTACTTTCAGTAAACAAACTATTTTAAATATATTAAATGCATTATCCCAAACTATTCTGATGGAGCAAAATGCAATAAATGAAATTATTATGCAATAAAATAACTTTATATTTTATTACATGCTTATGCGATTACATGAACTTTATTCACCCATCAGCTACATCAGTGTGTTACATGTCCAACATTAACCCAACTGCAGCAGACAGGATGATTGACACATTGGTAATCACTAAGAACTCCCTCCACTGAGAGCACTGAATGGGCCACAGACGGCGAAGCTGAATCTGACCTCTGTGCAGCTGATGGCAGGTTGTTAAAGTATGAAGAATGACATATGAGGAAACCTTTACCCAGTGGTGAGATATTAGTTTACTCTACAGTGTACAGTGTAACTGTAGCATTTTTTAGTGTTTCACCTAAGTAAGGGATTACTGCGGCCTCTAGTGACGGAGCAGCGTAGCGCCAGTCTAGAGTCGAAGCGGGCCAGTGACGTCTAGTAGGCGGAATAGTTATTATATTTTTGACTTCGCCAAACGCCTAAAACTTTATATATGGAGGCAAACGTTCTTAAGTGCAACATTTACTAGTGGAATACATTTGATGAAACAAGCTGCACTGTGTTGTGCACTCCTCATACGCTGGTTTCTATCTAAAGCAAAACACCAATAATAAAATCTGTAGCTATTCGGGGATGTACATTTTACCAGGTGAACTGAATGAAGACACTGTGGTAAAAGGAGAAAGATCATTTAAAAAAATAAAATATCTGATAAATGACTCACACCTGTTCTCCAGAAAGTGTCAATCTCACATTAATCAGTTGCTGTGCTAAATCGAATTCACATATGCCTTTCAACAAAAACAATGTATTCATTAAAACAGTGTTTACTGTTCCTTGTCCTCTTCCAGATAATTACAGTGGTCTCTCTCTATACTATGTGAAGACTCAACTGCTTGTTTTGTCCTTTATTTCTTTTTTTGTAGCATCACATCTCGTGTGTCCCGCCTCGGGATCTCACTCCAGAGGTTAACGCAGGCCGGTGCAGTAAATCACGCTTCGGGTCTAACAGCTGTCTGGTCTCGCGCAGTGACATTTTCATATATGGTCAGGGACTCGTGACAGGCTTGTTGTGCGTGTGCTAAAAACAGACCGGCCGCGCACATTGGGGGAGGAAAGGCTTCAGCGTTCGAGCGCCACAGGCCTCGACATTCTTCACACATTTATATTTCTTAGTTGGAAACTAGTCCGACGACGACGACGGCGCAAGGCGGCTGTGTGAAACCAAAAAACCCCAGCAACAACCAGAGCCAGTCTCCGCGCGGTTCACCGTGCGATGAATTTGTGTTTGGAGCGCTTGGCCTCAAAGAAGCAAGAAACTATGGATAGCCTGGAGAAGCAGCTGATTTGTCCCATCTGTCTCGAGATGTTCACCAAACCGGTGGTGATCTTACCGTGCCAGCACAATCTCTGCCGGAAATGTGCCAACGACATATTCCAGGTACCGTAGTTTAGTCTTTCATAGTGTTAAGTAGTTTTGCAGGTCACTGATGATGCCGGTCATACACCATCAGGCTTTAGTGGGACAAGCGCTGATGACGTCATTCAAACGACATTTTCTTCTGGAAGCCATATGATTGTATTGCGGTGAAGGCCTAAATTAGTACTAGGCCGTGAGCTGGTGACATAAAAACTAAACGAAATGAAAATAAACTGCTTACACCCCTCTGCCAACGTATTAGTTTTACAATATTGGCAAAACATATTATATTAAAACAGTGTGGCTTCGTAGTAAGAGAGTGCAGGGGCCTGACTGGCTTGCAAGCAGTCCTTTCTCAGAAGCGCAAGTTATACATGTCAATACCATCACAGATGCTGGCTTTTGAACTTAGTTTTGGTTACATTCTGGATAGACCCGTCCTTCTTTGGCCTGGAGAACACGACATGGATTATTTTTGGTTGGTGGACTTATCAGTCCACAGCACATATTTTCACCTTGTGTCAGTCCATCTCAAATGAGTTTGGTTGCAAGTTGGCAGCATTACTGTATGTTGCTAATATATGGCTTCTGCTTTGAGCAGTAGAGTTTTAGCCTGCATTCGTGGGTTCGAATGAGAATACTGACAAGGGTTTTCCAAAGTATTCCTGAGCCCATGAGGTTATGTTTACCACAGAATTATACTGGTTTTTACTACAGTACTGTCCAAGTGATCAAAGGTCATGGACATTAAGTATTTTTGTGCAGCCTTGCCTTAGGAATCTCTGGATCTTTTAATAATACTATAGGCTGTAGATGGTAAAATCCTTGAACAGATAGATGTTTTGTGTTCAAACTTCCCAGTCTTACATTGGCCTTGTTCCAACCTTTTTGGAATGTGTTGCAGGCATCACATTTAGAATTGATTTGGAGTATATATTCGCAAAGGCAATACATTTCAATATGACATATCTCTTTCTTGTGCTACACCTATAAATGACAAGTTTACAAATTAATGATTTACCTACTATGCTGACTTTTTTTTGGAGTTGGGTTTGTATTACAGCAGGGCCAATTTTTTTTAAAAATGTAGTATTAAACTAATAAAAACTGTCTGCTTAGTGACAGGGTCAAAAGGCTTAATCCATAAAGGCCCCTTATAGCTGCATGTTTTCCTTCTGGTCAAATAGAAAATGTAATGTAGTTTCATTTTATTTCTTATGAGGTGTGCTCAACACTTTTTTGTGAAGGCTATGTGCAGCCACACTGGCCATTTGCAGAAAAGAATGGTGAGCTCTGATGTGATATTAGACTAGGATGGCTGAGAAAGAGCAGTGTATATGGATTTGGGCTTTAAACAGGGTTATTGTCTAAGCCACTCTACGGGTACAGCAAGCTAAAAGCTCTGAAAAAGCACATCCTGAGTACATAAAAGCACTACACACACTTTGTTCCCTCTGCTACAAAGAAATCTTTTTAGAAATCAATGTTGGACAACTTTGACGCATAGCCTTACTTAGCGTATGGCTCTTTGGGATCCTGGGCCCTAAATAGTCTTTTTGCCATGTCCTTGATGGGAAAAGAAGCTCTTAAGAAATGTTCTGACCCATGTTCTTCTCATCTTCGTGCTCACCAACAGGACAGTCATAAATTATCAGAGTTTCTACTAAGTATATATATGCCATCAGAGCAGTATTCATGTGTTATATGCCATTATAGCACTCTAAATGATATTGTGAAGTGTATTATATATTCCAAGTAGTCCTTTAATTTGTATCTACAATCACTGTCCATATTATTATGTGTATTTTTCATATGGGTACACGTTATAGGTTCATAATGACAGACTGTATTCTGTTTTTCTGCTTTGTTAACCCCACTTTACCCCTTTCAGGACGCCCACAGGACCCCCACTGTGTAGGTATTGTTTGGGTGGCAGATAATTTTCAGCATTGCAGTCACACGGAGGTAGTGTTAGTGTGCTGCACAAAGTGGATCACACACAGCAATGTTGGTGGAGTTTGTAGCAACTCATTGTCATTGCTGGACTGAAATAGTCCACCAACCAAAAAAGTACAGCACCCTGTGGCCATAAACCAACCACTAAGATATAACTACAAGTGGTCTGCTAAAACACACCCATTTTATCGCAGGAGTAGCTTGTTAATCATCAGATTAGTTGGGACAAGTGTATGGAGAGCAGTGTAAACACTAAAATGAGCATGTTCTCCAGCAATAGATAAGCTATTGTCTTTAACTTTATATCTACAAAGTGAATCAACAAGGTAAACGTGTCTTATAGAGTGGACAGTGAGTAAACACTGCAGCACTGCTGTGTCTGATCCACTTCTAACAGTGCAACACACCAACATCATATCAGTGTCCCTGCAGTGCTGAGAATGATCCATTACCCAAATAATACCTGCTCTGTGGTGGTCCTACGGTGGTCCTGATTAATTGATGAAGGTTTTGGTATTGCTTTTTGCATTTTGCAGGCTTCTAATCCTTACCTGCCAACGCGTGCAGGTTCTACAATGGGTTCTGGTGGCCGGTTCCGCTGCCCATCCTGCAGGCATGAAGTAGTTCTAGATCGGCATGGTGTGTATGGCCTGCAGCGAAACTTGCTGGTAGAGAACATCATTGACATGTACAAACAGGAGACCATCAGGTACTGACCACAAACACAACCAGACAGCAGATAGCACCCCTGCAATTATTGTTCAGGTTCTGTAAGTGATGTCAAAATCAAGAGATTCCTCTTAAAATAACATTAAAAATGTGTCATTTTCTTGTGTTGCCTAAATGCCTGATCATTTTTTAAATACTCAATTTTGGAAGAAAGCCTTAAGGAAGTTTTTTAGTGGAAGGCTTTTCAGAGAACCATTTTTGAGTTTTGTGAATGAAAATTTTTTAAAGCTTCAAGAACCTCTGCATAATGTAAAACTTCTGTAGCCATTAAATAACTGAACAGAGAAGCATTAAAAGGGCCTGTATTTTTGTACTTTAATGTTTCTTGTTGAGATTAATTTCTGTCATTGATGTGAATCTATGTATCAAACACAGACACAATACATTTTCCATGACTATTTTACAACCTCTGTTTATCACTTACATTGTGCCTCTCTCTCTCTCTCTCTCTCTCTCACACACACACACGCACTCAGTACCAGCAGTAAGGTGGAACCTGAGCAAAAAACAGGTGTGTTGATGTGCGAGGTACATGAGGAGGAGAAGATCAACATTTACTGCATTACCTGTTCCGTTCCCACCTGCTCTCTGTGCAAAGTGTTTGGAGCTCATCAGAATTGTGAAGTCGCTCCACTCAACACTGTCTACGAGAGCCAGAAGGTAATATTCCAATAGCTTTCCAGTTCCTCCATATGCTCTTCCAATCTCTCTTTGTGTTTCATTCATTTACGGATTAATTCTGTACACTTTCTCCACTCTTTCCCTTTCCTCTGTGTGCAGTTGGAGATGTCAGAAGGGGTTGCTATGCTAGTGGGAAACAATGACAGAGTTCAGGCTATCATAACTCTTCTGGAGGAAAGCTGCAGAACTGTGGAGGTTTGTGTGTGTCTTTGATTTTACACGCATGTTTACATGAAAAGGTTGGTGTCATGCATTTCTTTAAAGGTTTCAAAGCTGCATATACAAAACACAAACCAGTAATTTACACATATCCATTTCAACATTTCTGGCTTGAGCATACAGTAAACTGGTATATTTACTGGTATACTGGTCTCCTGTGTGAAATGCGTTATGTTGCATGACATGTACTTTGCGCTACATCAACAATGCTCACAGAAACTTTGAATGTTACTGCATTTTCCTACTGACCCTCTGTTTTCATGATGCCATCTTACTGGTTGTCCAAATACCAGAGGAGACATGAGAAGCCACTTAAAATACCAGTAGAAGGGGCTTCCAGTGAAGGATACATGAGAGTTGTTTTTTACCGATTTTAACATGCGTTATGCCATGTATGCCAGGAGAGGATAAACAATTGTAGAGAAATTCTACTTTATTTTAAAATGTATCTTTTGTTTGTGTTTTTACATTCTATGTTGTATACTGTAAATCAAATAAAAGTAGAAAACCACACAAATGTGATTCAACTGGCTCTGTGCAGGAGCTGTTCAGGGGTGGTGTCAAGAAAACATTGTAACTGGCTCATTTCATTAACTGCCAGCATCAAATGTAATTGAGCTTTAGCCAGTAATTACGCTTTGGTGTAATGTATGTGTTTATATATATGTCGGTGCATGTACTTGAGACTATATTTGTGTAAATGTTTGTCTATTGTGCTTAACATATAGGTGTACTTTAAAGGTATACATTAATGACTGTAGCATTTCACACCTCAGTGTAACTGCTATGTTAGGTTTAATCCAGCATTACAAATGATGCTTTAATAGATAAGCTGTAGTCTAACTGCACACCTTTACATAATAAGTCTAATGATGTGGCCAGTCAGTTTTACACTGTGTGTAAAACACAAACAATACCAGATACACTTGTACCAGCAGAACACATACTGACATGCCACTACCATGCTGGTACTATTGCTGTGCAGAGAACCAACACCCCAATATTGCCTGTTAAGTTGTGGTGCTGTGGTAGTCTCTTTTCACAGATTTATGACATATAGGTACGGAGGATGAAATTGCAACTGTATAGTAGGTGGCCATGATTAAAAAATGACCAATGGCTGCAGGCAAATGTACCTACTAAAATAGTAAATAAGTGTAAATACATGTACGTGTGTTTACGTAGGAGAATGGACGGAGGCAGAAGTCCCATGTGTGTGAGTCGTTCGATCACCTATATGCATTGCTGGAGGAAAGAAAAGGAGAGCTGAATCTGAAAATCAGTGCTGAACAGCAAGAGAAACTTGACTACATAAAGGGGCTGCAGCACAGGTACACACATACACAGATTTGTATTTTCTTTTAATTTTATTTAGCTCTACAATACACAAATGTGATCAGGTGCATTGGTTTTGTATGTATGCAGTATGCATGAACAAGTGACAGCAACAGTTACACAACAATACAGTAGAGTACAATACAGAGACTTTCAAAACATCTTTTTCTCCAAATGTGCCTGCTCCCAATTACAAAGGATAGAGCAGTATCTTGCAAGCTGTTTTGCTTCATTTTTGTAAAACTAAGGATCTCAATCCCCAATAACCAAGTAATCAGTAATCACAATATACAGTGGCAAGATAAAGTGTGTATGTGACTCCTTTGAAATCACCTGTTTTTCTGCAATAATTGGTCAGAAAAAATGAAGTGATAACCTAATACCACACAAACAATTATATTCTTTCATGTCTTTATTGGACACATCCATTAAACATTTACAGTAGAGTTTAACCAATATCTCGGTCGGCTGATACATCGGGCTGATGTTTGCCATTTTTTTATATGTAGGCATCAGCCGATGTCAGTGTTTGGTAGCGCCGATTTAAAGTCAGGCAGACAGCCCTGTGTTATTGGTGCTATGGAAAATGCTGCTGCTGCATGTGAAGGACCACAAGCCGAAACCTTTGGAACTATTCGGTTGAATAAGTTTAAAATATAATAATTTATAGGTGCGGTTACGTGTTTCTAGTTCCTGGCCATAGTGGATGTTTTACTCCTTAGCTCCGGAGCTAAAGCTAACTGCTATAGTGTAATACACACATTGACACATTATTGTTACGCAGCCAATCTCTCCGGAGCAGCCAGAGTCTCCCAGATACTATTCAGCCTCAAGCATTTGAGCCAAACGTAACTAAAGAAAGAGTAAAGAAAACGGAACAAAGCCGCTGTGTTAACAATCAGTACAGCATATCAGCGTCTCTCTGTCTGTCGCACCGCACACACAGTTTCTGTCTCTCTGTCCCTCTATATCTCTCTCACTCTCACTTTCATCCTCCTGAAAGAACCGCAGTTTTACTACAACGCGATAAAAACCCGACCGTGAAGGGAGGCACTAATATGTTGGCTGTGTGAAAGTATTTTTCAATGCACTTCTTAATAACTTGTTTGTTATCGATTTAAAGAGATGTATGTTACATTCTTTCAGACGTAATATGATCATGCTGCATTTTTAGAGGGCAGATAAAAATATTTTGTTTTTTTCTTGTTAAGTCAGTATTTAATAAATGGTGTTGAGTTCAGAAATGTTGTGCATCCCCTTGTTGTTATTATTAGTGTGAAATTTTAGCATGTAAATAAAGCGAAAAAAAATTATAAATATCGGCCCTAAAAATCAGACAAAAAAAATCTGCAGCACATATCGGCCAACGGCTGACCCTGGCCTCTAAACATCCGCATCAGCATCAGAAAAACCCATATTGATCAATCTCTAATTCACAGTGCTGGTGGAAAAAAGTAGGTGAACCCTTGGATTTAATAACTGGTCGAACCTTGTGGTGTCCTGCCATGGACACCATGCCTGTTCAACGATTTGCATTTGGTAGACCCATGAACAGAGATGTTAACCAGTTCCAAAGATTCCCTCAAGCCTTTAGCTGTTACTCTAGGGTTCTTTTTTTGCCTCTCTGAGCATTCTGCGTTGTGGCTTTGGAGTCCACTTTGTGGGGTGCCCACTTGTAGGGAGAGTAGCCACAGTATTAAATCATCTCTATTTGTAGACAGTTTGTCTAACTGTGGATTGGTTAATACCCAACGTCTTGGCGATTACTTTGTAACCCTTTCCAGTTTTTTGCAAATCAACATTTTTTGGTCATTGATATTCAGATATCTCTTTTTTGCAAGGCATGGTACATATCAGAAATTTCAGTGTCTTTTACAAGTCAAAGTAGCTCTACACCTCGTTCCAATCTCGTTTCACTGATTGAACTCCAGGTTTGCTAACTCCTAACTCTAATTAGCTTTTGTTGAAGTAATTAGCATAAGGGTTCACTTATTTTTCCACCAGCCTAGTGAATGTTTAATGGATTTGTACAATACAGACATGAAATACTATAATTGTTTGTGTGGTATTAAGTTAAGCATATTGAGTTTGTCTGTACTTGGGACTTAAATGTAGATCAGATCACCTTTTTATGATTAATGCAGGAAAACAGATCATTTCAAAGGGTTCACATTCTTTTATTGACACTGTATGTTTTTTTTTATTTAATTATGGTTGTGGTTGGTTTTTCTTTTTGTATTTTTTTATGTTGTAGGTAAGCAATCAAAAAGTGTCCTCCTAAAAAATATAAAAAGTAACTGTATTCTGAATACTGACATAATAAAATGTAACTAGAGCTGAATACAGATATACTAAATATATACAATATCTATACTAAAATATACTTAATACTTAATCTCTGAATGCCGAATGCAAATTGTTCTTTCACATCCCAAACCTGCATGCATGTAACCCTGCCAACATTGTACACAGAGAAGACCAAATCAGTGTGTTTACCTATGCAGGTACACAGAGCACCTGGACAAAAGTGCTAAGTTGGTAGAGACAGGAATTCAAACCATGGAGGAACCAGAGATGGCAATCTTCCTACAGGTAGTCGCTCCCATACTTCACAGGGCAACTTATGAAAGTTCTCAATTTACTCATTCAACAGAATTTCAGTCATCTACATGTAATGGAATTACACAAGCGTTTTGTTAATGGCATTGGCAAGTGTTAACATACAATTTTACAATTTCATATATATAAAACAGTCACTCATGTCTGTCTGTCTGTCTTTCTCTTTTTAATAGACTGCCAAACCTCTGTTACAGAAGTGAGTATAACCAGAGGTATTCGACATTTTGTACTTTTTTACGCTTTTTTACTTCCTCTCTTTGTCTTTCTCTCTCTCTCAGAATAGCAGAGAGCAAAAACACCTCTCATTTGGAAAAGTTGGAGCGTGGCTATGAGCATATGGATCACTTCACTGCCAATTTCCAGCACGAGAGGAAAGCCATCCTCAATATTGATTTCATCAGTAGGTGTCTCTGACTGTACAAAGCAGTCACAAAACTAATCATCAAGTCAAAAGGTCGTTATTGCCATTGCTCAACATGACTTGTATACATTAAAGCAAAATGTTGTTCTTCAGACCCAGGGTGCAACACTCATTAGCAACTATTTATACAGGACTAGCAAAAGGCAGTCACATTATCACAGCAAGTGAAGGTGTGCATTGATGGTTACTTGATATGTGATAAATCTGTGGCGCATGTTGAAAAAGGTGATGTAGCTTCATGGAGAAGTAGTGCTGATATAGGATCCTGTCAGTACACTCTTAGTAAATAATAGAGGACTCTGACCATTGATCAGCACTTCTACTCAGAGGAACTTGTGAATACAAGCTCTGGTGGAAGTTGAGGGGCAGCGCTCAGTAATCTGACTAACTGGAAAGAATATCTTGGGGAGTCCGGGGTGGTGGAATGGAATGGTAGAAATCAGTGATCTCTCAGTGATATCAGTTTATAAATGGACAGTGAGTATTTTTTGCCAATAAAATCAAATAAATACAAATAAACCAATATTTACATAAAAATCGGATGGGTGTCTGTTCTTAACTTACATTGTTAATCTGTGGTTTGTTAATTCTCCTGAACCTTTATTTAACTGACAAAAGTACAAAGAAAAGCTAAATTCTATTATGTAAATATAAACATTTTTGAAATTTGATGCTTGTAATTCACATTTTTATGTGTCACATCACCGTTCTTTTTAATGATGCCTTTAAATCATTTGGAAACTGAGAACACTACTTGTTGCAGTTTTGAAAGCTGAATTTTTGCCCATCCTCGCTTGATACAGGTATTAGCTGCTCAACAGTCTGTGGTCTTAGTTGTCTGATTCTTCACTTAATGATGCCATATATTTTCAATAGAAGACAGTTAATCATATCTGTCTACTAAGCCATGCCGTTAAAACAAATGCAGAATTGACATGGCCTTCTCTGGGATAGACGTCATTTTGATAGCAGCATACGTCTCTCTAAAATCCCAGTGTCCACTTCTGTAACAGTAGTACCTTCACACATGTGTTGGGCACTGATGTCTTCTATACCATTACAGATCAAGGTATTTGCACCTTTTGTTGATTAAAGTCTACACGTTCTCTTTTGCTTGGACATGGCAAACATCTGTTATTTTTCCAAAAACAAACTGAAATGTGGATTCAGCATACACTTACATCATCTTTCAGACCATCTGAGATAAGCCTAGGCCTAGAGAGCTTACCAGCAATCCTGCATAGAATTGATATATGGCTTTGTCCTTGTGTAATACTGTTTCAGATTGCCTTGCAATAGAAGACAAGTACTTTTAAGCTCATGCAGCTATATTTGACACAGTGCAATGCCTTATAAATTAGAACATAGTTCTTGAAAATATCTGAATACATACATTTTTTTTACACTCTTAACTACTTTTAGCCATTTTGCTTTTGACTGATACATAACGATTTAAGCTATTTTACCCTCATCAGTGGCTTACCTACATAGTATATCACATCATCAGAATATCAACATGTCAAAAAATCAGAGTGTCAAATGTATGTGATATGAACTGACAGTGATGCGTGATGCCTCAGTGTTTGCTTGTCTGGAAGGAGTAAAATACAGCTTTTACAAACAGATTGAGGGCTTATTTTTCCCTACATCTGTTTGCTTCTTTGCTTTGATTTTACCTCTTCCTTACTTGTCTCTGTTTGAAATTGCTGCAAATGTAAGTGTTTGGTTCAGCTCAGTTAAATTAAGTTTGTTCTGCTTAATAACAGTACAAAGGAAAAATGCATAATGGCACAATATCTGGATAATATATGTTGTTTTTTAAATAAAGACTTAAAATACAAATAGATAGGAAACCATCATTGAGGTGTTTGTGGTTGATTTAATGGAAAAATAAATCTGCACTTGCCATCTTTTGCAGAAGAGGATGAAGATGATGATGACGATGATGATGATGACGATGGTGATGATGATGAGGATGATGATAAGGAAGAGTCTAGTGGACAGGACAAGAGTCAGACATCTGCAGGAGTAAACCCTGCCCCTGTTCAGCAGAAACCTACTCTCGGTCCAGACTCCACTGCAGCTATGCCCAGCACATCTGTACAGTCACCAGCTCCTGCCCAAATGCCAAATACCAGCCCGGGACTCAACACACCCTTAACCAGCTCAAGTCCAGGTCCTGCGCAAACAGCAACCACCAACACATCACAGAATACACCCATGGCCTTACCTACTCCAAGTTCAAGCCACAACCCTCCAGCCAATACTGCCACAGAGGTAAACCAATAGTAACTAAATGCACCGCTGCATTCAAAACACATTAATAAACGCACTACACACTCCATATACGATTTTTCACACCAGCAAATACAGACTACCCATTGATTTAACTTCTGTTCTAAATGCCCATTTTTAAGAGATTAGCTATAACATTAGCTATATGCTAAGGGAATTTCCAAAACAGGAGTTGAATGAAATGTGGATATAGAGGAAATGTGGATCCTAACAATTGTACAAGGTCAGATAAACAGTACTTGAAGCGTTCATCTTTAAGAGAGAGGAGAACATAAAGTTCCACTTTTGCAGTCCATTAAATCAAACCCGAAATGCTGTCACACAATGTCTGTAAATAGTAAGTTTTTGCACATGTTCTATGTTTTATTATTTGCAGACAATTGCAATACACATTAGTGTTAATTTTACAACATTAACTTTGATTCTCCATGATTATATTTTTCCAATCAATACTGCATGTACAACCATAAAAAACATTTTGCATTTTATTTTGTGAAACTGGCTTACCCGAAAACCAAGTGCAGAAACACAAGTGCTTTCATACAGTTATATTGCACGATACAACTAAGCAATCAACATCTTAGCAAGCTTTGTGGCATGTACACTAATGCTAAGAAGACCCAGATGACCTCCAATTCTGAGATTAGTAGACCCGGGTGGTCATGACATACTGGCGCCTCCAATGCAGTTAAAATGTACTTCTGCTGAATTTTCTAAATTTCTGAACAATTAACATTATAAACAAAGTTATAATGTGGTTTTATTTCAGAAAGTGGTTTTATTTCAAAACTTTCCAGGTCAGAATTGTGGTTTTATTTCAGAAACTTTCCAGGCCAGAATTGTTCACAGTTTTGCTGAAAAATAAGACTTTGCCCAGTGCCACTTTATTTCCATGATCAGCATTGGAGTAGTTTCACTTGTTGTTCTGGATAGTAAATAAATGTCCATGTTTGCATTGAAGACATTGCGACCCTTGAATGCAGACACCACTAATGCAAAGAAAACCAGTAAAATTCTCTAGAACGGAGCACTTCATATTTCACTTATTTTACTTCACTTCAAACCATTTAGAATGACAAAAAAATTAAACCGTCATGCACTGTACCAAACCAGCAAAATGGTGTTCCCCATGGTCTTGCTCTCTTTGGGTCTAAACAACTTTGGTAACTAGCAGGAGATGGCTAACCTAGCATAAAAAAGCTAGCAATCTAGCTCATGTGCCTGTTTACTCATTTGTTCATTTGTCCAACCAAAATTTCACATTGTACATTCTTTTTCTGGCAGTGAAGCAAATAAGAAGGCTTCTATAACATCCAAAACTGTATACTACCACACTAAATAATATGTCAAAAACAGCACACCACAATTATAAGTATAGCAAAGTAGAGCATACGTCATAGCAGGCACCACCAGATTTCCTTCTAAATACCTACTGTTCCTGCATTTGACATTCTGCCCTATCCTAACTTAACACTATTTCATCTGATCCAACCTATCAAGAACGTAGAACACTGGAGCAGGTGTGGCAACCCGTAATAGAAATAAGTTCAGCAGGAAAGTAGGTCTCCAAGACCAGGTGTGGTGACCATGGTCCTACTTTATAGTATGTATATGCATGATATATTGTTTGTAGTTTAGGATTCAGCCAACATGAATCAGAAAAAACAACACATCTGTATTTTCGTGAAACAAGGTATTAGGGAGGGTCTCTGAGCTAGCTGAGAATTCTTCCTCAGAGATCAGTGAAGTTTGGCAAACTTCTCATTAGCAATGCAATGAACAACACTATTGTTATCTGGTTTACATCCTTCCTCCTATCCATAAACTAGTCCTACAATTTTTTAAATATCAACTACATTCCAACTCTGGAAAGTTCGGTCCAATCCGGAATCGTGTGCTTGTATGCAGCTGTACTGACCCATGCTCTTCTATGTGTCTAATCCACAGCCATACTGACCTGGACTGCTCTGTGTCTAGATCACAGCTGTACTGACTCCGCATTCCTCTTTATGTCTAATCCACAGCTGTACTGACCTGCACTCCTCTTTGTGTCTAATCCACAGTCGTACTGATCCACACTCTTCTCTATGTATAATCCACAGTCATACTGACCAGCACTCCTCTATGTGTCTGCTCCACAGCCGTACTAACCCGCACTCCCTATGTGGCCAATCCACAGTCTTACTGGCCCGCACTTCTCTATGTGTGTAATCCACAGCCATACTGACCCGCATCATCTATGTCTCCTTTATTCATCCCTTGTTCCTCCTATAAAGTCCCATTTATTTTCAACAAGATCTAGTGACCTAGTAACCCCTTAACCACTTACTAAACATCCCATACACCAGCAGTGTCTTAGCAATATCTTACTAACCAACAAAAATATATCATATCCAAAATCATAACATGTTTTAGAGGCAGAAAAAAATATTTGTTTTCAGCAGTATTTTGCTTACATTATATGTGTATATGTTTTATTTTTATTGTGTTTAATATGTTGCTTAGGTTTAATGTCATGCAAACCTCTTGAATATTTTACACTATGTTCCTTTGGGATTTAAGCATATCACAGGTTTTTTATGGTCATGAAGAACAGAAAATTAAAATAACAGCAGTGTCACAGTAATTAAATGGTTTTAGTAGTTAATAAATGTATGTTTTAGGTCAAATAAAAAGAAACTGGAATGTTTAGATTTAAAAAAACAATTCATGCCGAGTTCTGATCAGCTCTTCATGAATTTCTGGTCCATGTTACATCATTCCTTTTTCAGTCTTTAGTCCTCCTTGTTCAGCCCTTCTTTTTCATCCTTTACTATTTGAGCATTATAATTCATACTCTTTCGGTTTTTAGCTAAAAAACATTAGTCTTTCTAGTTTTCTAATTATGTTAGTAGTGATTACACCTAGATACCATCCCTTCTGTTTGTTTATTAAAAATGTACATTTGGACTTTACAATACTATCCGGAATTTAGAATATCCTGTCAATTATGAAACCCAACAGCCCTGTAAAAAAATTAAATAACAGTGTTTTGCAAACCATTAGGTTACACAGGTGCAAATCTTGGTGACTGGCTCATTTAATATGGCTAAACATTACAGTAACTTGCTTTTTAATAATAATCGATTCATTCTTTTCCTTTCTTCCTCAGGCTTGTTCCAGCCCTGCCAGTGCAAGTAGTGTGCCGAGCACAGATGATGGACCACCACGCCATGTTTTCTCCTTCTCTTGGCTTAATACACCCAAGTAACTTTATTAGCACATTAATTGACTGCCGAACTGCCCAGGCTGGACAGAGTCTCTAGAGTTCTGCTTGGTTTCTGGAAAATCAGTCAATTTCATGATTTTTTTCTTTGTCTTTATTGTGTGTTATTTTTTTCCCTAAAGTGAAGCTTACTTGTGTGCACATAAGGCTGTGCCAGCAAAGTATTTTGTTCCAAAAAGGCAAAAGAGCATAATTTTCATTACAATTGAATCTGTCATTTTGTTTTATATATACTGTGTGTGTTCCAAAAGTCCAAGAGCGCTACCGTGAAACTGCTTCTATTTTGCATTTTAATGTAATGCAAATGTAATGTGACATCAGCATAACATTAGACTGAAAAGTCAAACCATACAATTCAGTTTCTCATTGTTTTGTACACCTCTCTTTTCACTTAAATGACAGGAGCCAAGCTCGACTCCACCAGTTTGTGCAAAAGACTCTGCTATGTAGATCAAATTCAACTGACAGTTGTCTGATTACAAACTTCAGTGTATGAGGTAAAATCTGATGTTTGAAATAAAGTGTTTCAATTTCGCATAAATATGAATAGTGATGTAAAACAAGTGCAGAATCTTGAATATTTCATTTTATTCGTGTCATTTTTTTTAGAATTCAAAGATTTGCGGCTGTTTATTTACATATTTCATATAAAAAATCAGGGTTTTCATTGTGGTCTCAGACTCCCACTGTCTATCTATCAATCTTGCAAATGGTTTAATAACAGTTTGGAGACAGACAACTGATCCTGGGAAATAAAGAAAGTTAACGTCACTGTTTTTTTTACATTTTTACTTTTGGTTGACAAATAAACACGTACAGCAAATATCAAACAGTCACTAAACGTGGCCTAACGTATAAAAACAAGTTACAGGCTTCCACAGATTAGAGATGTGTGCCTTCTATTTGCCAAAGATGTCCATCATTTTGCGGTTGCTGCTCGCCTGCTGCGCTAAACGCTCCGCTCGCGCCATCTGCAGCACCTCGCGCAGCAGGTGAAACGTCAGATCCAGTGATATGGGTGCTTCGTCGGAGCGACGCTCGCGCTCGGTTGCGCTATCAGTTAAGCCGTTTCCCACCCCAGCGACCGACCCTCGCAGTAGCCTCTGCGTGAGCTGCAGCTGAAGCGCGCGTTTGACGGCGCTCGCGCGCGGCGGGCTGTTTAGCCTGATAAAGTACTCCTCTCCCACGCGCATGAGAATCGGCGGAACCGGCCGCTGCAGTTCCGGCAACGTAAAATAAACGTCGCTCGTGTTTATTGCTTTGCATTCGTCGCGTGGAAAGAAGGCACCCAACAGAGCCGCCGCCGCGAGCAGCACGCGCAGCTTCATTTAGGAGGATCCGCGGCAATCTGAAAAAGAAACTGTATCACTGAATTGCGAAGAGGACCAGTGCTGAACATGATAAAAAGGAAACGTAGCAACAAGCTTTATTACACACAAGAGCGTTTTTCAATAATAATAAACAAAATAAAAAGGAAAAAAAACGCTGAAATGCTACTCGCATTGTAAAAAGTTAAGCTGTTTCTTTTACGACTTAATGCACTAACCCACTCATTGAATCACGGTTCTTTCCTAATACTTTATATTATATAAACGTATAATATAAACATAATAAGTACTAAAAGACGCCACAAATGTTGTGGCTATTATGGCTACTACCAACACTAATTACTCTGAACAGAGGTTCACACAAATGAAATATATTGCACGTACTTACGCCTAGTTATGATGTTGATGCCCACATTTGACCTTTATTTAGCGTCCTACTACTGTGACTAATGAAACTTAAATAATTAGTCTAATCTCAATTACCGGAGCCTAGTGGTAATTACCTGCAAAATCCTGAACAGCTGCCTGGCTTTGGTTAGATTCGTCCTCCTCCACGCGCTCAGTCTGGAGTAAGAACGTTGCTTAGAGCGCGAGCGCAAGTCGGGTTTATATCTAAGATCTGCGCTGCTCTGTGCGCATGCCCGCGCGACAACACACCTGAGCGGAGTGGCGACCCGCGTACTTTAATGGCGGCATTTCGAGTGAGTCACATAGGGGGTCTTAATTGGTCTCGTGTAGAGTACCGCGAGTACGGAGCCAGTTGCGTTTAACGCCGTTCCACAGCCTTCCAATTTAAGCTGACAGCCGAGGCGGGCTCGCACCATTAGCACGAGTGTCTAAAAAGAGTTCTAAGGCACCCAAAGGGCTTTCCACTCAATAAGAACGTTAGTTTGGACGCCCCGTATTCGGAGTAATGAGTTTGATTCGCGTGCAGGTAAATGAGAGGCGCAGCTGGCACGCGCGCACATGCTCAGCAGCTTTGGCAATGATGTGCTGAAGACCAAACAACAAGCCTCGAGCCCGTGAGCACGCGTCAAGTAGCCAGGAGCAATAGAGTAGATGCAGAGGAGGTATTTACGCAATGTGGTAAATGTTGTACATGATAATGATGGTACTAGTGGTTTGTTAGTTCTCATTACAGTTTGGAGGAAATTAAACGATCGAATAATAGGATGCTAAAATAATACAATACAACAGCAACGCTGGTTTTTGTTTCGATTTTTAGCTGTCCTCCTGCATTTCCGTGCACCTGCCTCTTCAATGGCGCGCTCGAAGCGCATTAGCGGCTTTCTGTTTTAAGGTGGTAACTCGGGTTGGCAAGCCCGATCAGGAAATATCCCACTGGAGTGTGTGTACGTTCGCTTGTGTATTTAAAGGTTTAACCTTGCATCATTACGACAAAACACAGGAAGAAGCACTACTGACTATACACAATACACACACACAGTGCTTCCACGTTGACGTGGTTGACCTTTATCAATGCAGAATATCTGTATTGGACCAGTAACATTCCCCAGGAGACAATGGAGACATCAGTACAGATTATAGTCTCTCTCCAGGGTGGATTTAGTGATTCAGGGGTCCAAGGCTAAAGACAGAAATGGGGTTGGGGTTAGTTTCCTGTCCTAGTTGAGACTCACTGCAAACGTCTTGGCAAGTGAAATAATTTTAAATCTATACAATATAATATTATATTGTTGTAATAATAGTATAAGATTATTCTCAACATATTTTATTCTAGTTTTATAAGTAACTTTACTAGAAGCTGCTCCTAAAAATTACAGGTTTATCCATACAATAAGACAGGACAGGTGAAGAGGAGGAGTGGACTGTATACAGACAATTTAACTGTAGAAACACTATTTTAGGTGAATACTGACAATATGATACATGTGATCTTGAATCAGTTCCTACTTGATTCCTTAAGATGTTCTCAGACTGTTTTCAAAATGATGTCTTAGCTGTTATAAACTGTTCTCTGTCAACAGGTGTTTTTCCAGATGCTTGGTGAAGCCTCTACTAAATAAGAGTAGCTTGGATCCTTCTGCACTAAATCATTTTAGACCAACTACTAACCGTCCTTTCTTAAGTAAGGTCTTTGAAAAAGTTGTTTTCAAATAACTAAATGCCTATCTAATATCAAACAATTTTGCGAAAAAGAAAAGTTTGTCTTAACGCTGATATGCAAAATTATTCTATTCTATATTTATTGGATCTTTTTGCAGATTTTGACACTGTTGATCACAAGATTCTAATTCATTGTCTTGAATGCCAGTTTTAGAATGGTCTATATGGTCATATTTAACAAAGAGGCAGTTTGTGGTTTCACTAGGAAGTTATTCATCAAGAAAATGTAGGACCACACCGGTCAGTTCTAAGGTTTTTGCTTTTTCATTGTACATGTTAACTGTAAGTCATTAGGTAGCTATAAACCTTTATAGTTACACTGATTTGACACAATTATACATTTCTATTCCTTCTGATAATTTACATCCCGTAGACAGGCTTACAAGTTGTGTGTCAGATATTTCTCAGTGGATGTCACAAATTTATTTTTACAATTAAATCAAGAAAAAAACTGAAACACTGCTTCTTGTTACTAAAACTTTTCTTTTAAAACAAGAAAAAGAGCTGATATCAGTCCTGTTTTAATGGAACTGCACTGGCTACCTATATTTCTTTAATAGACTTTAAAGTTCTGCCAGAAACACTCAACAAGTAAAAGGATGTTTAATCCTTGATAAGGTTTACAATTTAAAGGTTAGTTTTTGTAGAACATAAAGAAAGAGCCTTTGGCATAGGCCCACTCCTGGGCATAGGTCTTTAAGCGTGCAGACCAAAGCAGATCCTGCTGGATATGGACAGCAGGGTTGAAGCTGACACCCTGGACAGCAGGACTGGGACCAAACTGGTGGTGGTGGGAAGGAGAGAGTAGCATGTAGAAACGTCAGCACCTGAAAGCAGCAGAGTGGGAACGTAAATTGAATCCATTTAAAGACAGGTGGCGGACTGCGAATGGTCAGAGTAATGAATGAAAGAGTGACGTAGCATTGGAGTCTTCCTGCGACTAGTCTATAAAGCTCTAAATAGTCCAGTACCAGCTTACATTACAGAATGTCTCTCTATTTATGGTCCTTAATTCTTTTAATGATTATGCTTGTAAACTGTGGAACTCAATTCCAAGCTTCATTAGACAATCAAATCACTGCTCACTTTAAATAAACAATTAAAAACTTATCTGTTTAACTTTGTGTTTAATTAAAACTTTAACATCGGAGTACTTAAATTTGAACTTTACCTTGAAAAAAAACCCAGTGAAAACAGTCTGTAAAGTTGCCACTGCTATGAATAGTGCTCTATAAATAAAGATTATTATTATTATTATTATTATTATTATTATTATTATTATTATTATTATTATTATTATTATTATTTTACCTTATGTCTAATCTCTTCCTCATAGATAGATGGACTGGAGCATTATTGGAATGCAAATTTTTAAGACAGCATAACAGAGGCCTGTTCGCAGAGTTATCCAACTAAATAAATGAGAAAAGAAAGCATGGCCACATTTGATTTTATTCTATGGTTTGCGGCAAGGATAAAGTGTTTGGAGGAAAATTCTAAAAACTGCACCAGAAATCCTGCAATAAAACAATTTATATACACACACACTGTCACACACACACTTGTATCCAAAACAATGCTGCTGGCCATAAACACAAACCTGTTAAATGTGTAAAAGATCTATATTTATGTCCTCCAACACAGGCACACGTACCACCATGTCACTTCACATCTAGTTCATAGTGATAGCTGTTTCTCCCCCCATGTCTTCATTTGCGTCCCTTGGTTGCCAAGGGTGACCATGATGTATGAAAAATAAGAACACAGAGCTGAGTTTTACACATACATGGACAGAATGGACAGATGGTACCCAATAGATATCAATAGATACAATGTTCTGTATAAGCTCTAAAAGTACAGTTTTTCTGCTTCCCACATACATTTAAAACATAAAAAGCCAAAAAAGCAACTTTACAGGAGAGGTTAAAACTTTCTTAACTTTGAATGTAAGTCAATGTAAAAAAATATTCTCAGCAGTTCTGAAGTATTTCTCTGGCTTTTCATTTATCTTGAATTTCTTACACAGTGTAAAAAAGACACCTGCTGTACTCAAAAAAGTCCAAATTGAACAGTGACAATATTACAAATGTCCTTTTTAGAAATTATAACACATTATTTAGATTTAGCATGAGTAGGCTTTTCATGTGGAATGCCACCTATTTCAGTTCTGCAAAATAAAAAAAATTAAAGTGGGCTTGATATTAAATGGTTTACTGTAAATAAAACCCTGTCAACTCAGATTTCTTTGTGGTAAACAAAATCACAAACTTTACAATGCAAAATGTCAAGTACTTATGTATGCCTATGTATTTAGATGTGCTGTTGATAATGAGCATCTCTGGTCTTCAAACTGGTCATTAACTGGTATCCTGAAAACATAGTCTAGTATACTACATCTCTTATTAACAGGGAGAATTGGTATGTTGGGATATTTTATGTGTATGTAAATTATTTTTACTAGTAAACAGTCGTGGTAAACTCTTATTTGAGCATAAAATGACAAATGACAGATTGTTAGGAGAAATAACATACTAATTTGGAATCATTTAAATAAATTAATAAATCAAAACAGTTATTAAAAGATTAGAATGCCCAGCAATAACACAACGTTGTCTACTTTCCTACAACGTGGTCAAAGGTGGTGCGTTTTATCTTGTCTGAACAATGTTGTGACAACGTTGTTTTATGGTATTATGACTACCTTTTCCATGCAGATATAATGAAATGCTATTCTAAGAGGTTGTGACCACGTACAGACAACGCTGCCGCTACGTTGTTACAACGTTGTCAGATCACCTTGTCACAACTTTCTATGGGATAACAACGTTGTGTTTGCAGGGGGGTAGACTACTGACCGGAAATCGGATCCCTGACGTCAAATTGTTTTTCTTCCGCCATTAAAGTCCTGAGTGCTCGAAGCGCAGAACAGGAGAAATACTGAGAGCAGCAATGGCAGACAGCAGCAGGGCAGCGCATTTACTCAGGCAGCTTGCCAGTGCGGCGTAAGTCACAGTTTACACAGGAGAGAACAAGAGTTTTACTTAACTTTGTCTATAAGAGCATGCGTCAAACGTTGAAATTGATCACAGTGTACTTGTCACTAGATTTTAAACTGAACAGATTTGGCACAGTTACCGAAATACCCCGTCACACGGCCAAATAATGCAACGCTTACAGTGTGCAAGACTTCACAGCTGCGATGTGCTGGTTAACTAGCAAAATAAGAAACTATCTTCTAAGCTTGGCTTTGAACAGAGTTGCGGAGTTGCTAAGCTCTGTGCATTGACTGTGCTGCTACAGCTGCAAGAGGAGCTGCTAGTGGAGCACAGGCTTATAAGGTTTAAACCTCCCTGGGTTTAGTTCGTTTATACCTTTTACGCTTTTACACATTTGAGAAATCCCCTCACGACTGTAATAATGACAGATTCTCTGTAGATTATTTTTATGGATTGCAGGCAGAGAATCTAAACCGAGGGTATATGCAGACAATTGGACTATGAACATGTGGTGTTTAGGGTTCATGAATAATTAGCAGTTTAAACAGAGCTGAGCGGCGACACAGCCAGAGATGGAAATGTTAAACACGTGGGCTGGCGATTTAAGCTTCAGACCTGAACCTGCTTAGCCTGCCAAAGGTTTATTTTTCTTCAAATGTAATGTGGCTCTTTCAACAGGTGCAGATGCCCAGCTCACTCACATGTGCATTCTGCACACACCTATTTTCAAGGTATTTTCACGTGTTCCACTCACCTTTGCTTCATTTTCACCTGTGCTCCAGGAACCTGGGGTTGCAATGTCAAAAATAGCCATTATATTTGCTGTCCAAAACAGCAAGTGAACTTTAAAATTTTTTTGTGTAATCTTGATAACAGTAAAATAAAAAAGTAAACATAACTTTGGCTACACCATAGTGTAGTGCATGTAGCTCCTTGCTGTAAATGTAATTAAAAAATGTATTTGCTCTCATAATGCAACGTGTCAGGCATCATCCAATATATTTCTTTTGTTTTATGTAATACTTTTCTGTGAGGTAGCTTCAGACTTCTGGTTTCCATCACCGCCACTACAAACAATATTGACTCTGATTCTCTAAAACAGAGTATTTTACATCAAACCTTTCAGAATGACTTTGTTTACACTGTAACAAATTAAAAGCTATGAAGTTGCAAGCAACAGGCTGCATGAGGCTAAAGTCACCCTGTTTTTCTGTGGTTAGGTGCTGGCCAAACCTGTGGAAGAAAAACTGACTACGCTTTTGAGGTCAGTATAAGTAGTCACATAACTTTATAACCCATTTTGTAATGAGATTTACTTACACAGAGCAATGTAGAGATCAATATCAAACAGGATGTTTCTGATATTTCTTTAATTGTACAATACCTGTCTCCCTGTTTCAGATGGCATGCTCTAATATCAGATATGGAGAGGGAGTTACCAGAGAAATTGGAATGGTAATAGTTTCATTTTATTAATGTCCTTCTAAAATGTACTTTATTATATAGTGTGGCTAATTACTGTATATATTCTTGCTTGAGTACTTTTGTCCCTTCAGAAGTCATGTTCTAAAGACAATTCACACATGATTACTAAACACACTTTCTTTGTAAAACAGTCTAACCCACGAAACACTAAATCCACATCTATTAGCTCTATTAGAATTATTAGATTTTCTATAAGATACAACAACTTACAGTCGGTTGAGTAAATTTGAACCTATTCAGCCTTAGTTACTGCTGTATGTCTATGCTATGCGTACAGATTTTAAATATTAGTGCTTAATTTTCCTGCTTGTTTTTTTTTATCAACAATTCAAAACAGTCATTGTCAGTTTTTCGGGCCTACGTCAGTGCAATAGGTCTGAATGGTACAGTAACACTTTACTGTAGCGTATTGTTTATAAGACTACATGACCCCTACATAACTCCTACATAATGACATAATACTACAGAATTGTTTATACATGCTTATTTGACATTTGCTATTAGGGTAACATTTACAAATTCTGATCAATGATTGCTAAAGTACCCTTTATGACAGATGATGCAAAGAATGTGATGCTATTCTTTGCGCAATCGACTGTCCGGACCTTATCATTACTGAATCCACTTAGCATTACTTGGATTATGAAAAGCAGAAAATGTAAACCTCCTTTTGGTGTGCAAAAAGCATCCCTGCAGATATTATTTAAAAGGAAGCTTGACTGTTAAGAGATATAATGTCTTATATGCAAAAAAAAGACATTGCCATTGGTTGGGAAGATTTCATGCAACAAGAAGCAGTCTGCAAAATATAGACATTTTATTATTAAATAAAACTTACTATCTTACAATTTTAGCAAGCAATTTTGCTAGTTTATGAAATATACAAGACGTAATAACTAATGTAATCACACTACAGTTTTAGAGTAGTAATGAGTTACTCCTTATGGATTACTTTTAAGGAGCTACCTTAGTGCTTTCTATACTTGCAGCAGCATCAGACATCTTAAAGCTGTTATTGTCAACAACAGCAACAAAATACTAATTGTTATTCATTTGTGGTGTAATAATGAACAAACAGTTTTAACATGTCTTTGTTCCTGTTTATAAATACATAATTTATTGTTCATAGTATTAAGTACAGAGCAATGGGAGTGGCAGTGGGAGAACTGACATAACTAACTTTTTTTAAGCACTTTGTCACAAGGCACATTGGCGAGACGAACCTTTCCAGTTACATCTCCGGCATTTATCAGATGCTCATATGCAGAGCAACTTACAAAAGATCTTTGTGTTCAGTCAGATGTATGTATCCCTAGCTATTGTAAGTAGGTTTGAGTCCAAGCTAAGCTTGAGTACAAACACTGCCAGAAACAAGGGCCAGTGCTCATACCTAAAAAGATACAAAAATACACAGTTAAATACAGTATATATGCAATAACAGGGAATACCTAGCCAGTGAACATTACCTAGAAAGGAGATTAGGAGTTAAGTGCAATATATGTGCAATGCACTGCTATTCGATAAATATAAAGTGATTAGTGCTCACACGTGGTTCACAAAGAATCTTCTGCATTTGAAGACTGTGAGACTGCTGTTCAGGCAGCCAATGGAAGTTCGTTCCACTCTTTGAGTGACAGGACAGAGAAGGATCTTAATGCTGGTCTTTCATGCATCTTGAAAGATGACGGATTAAGCCAAGCTCTACTTGAAGCTCAAGGGGCTTGAGGTACAGATAGATTGTTTACCATTGCCATAAAGTAGGGAGAGGCTGGTCCAGGCTTAGTAGGCAAACATCAGAGTTTTAAATCTAAAGTGGGCAGCTACAGGTAGCTAGTGAACGGAGCACAGCAGAGGAGTGACATAAGTGAACTTGGGAAGGTTAAAGACAAGCTGTGCTACTGCATTCTGGATCACTTGCAAGGAATTGATGGCCTGCAGAGGATGACCAGCTAGGAGTGAGTTGCAGTAGTTAAGTCAAGTCAACTCCTCAGTATATCGGCTTAGTGGTAGAAAGGCCACTACAGGCTTTTTTTTAAGCAAAGCATTAATGTTTGTAGTTCTCAAAAAAGACTATAAAGTACAATGTGTGCAACTATTTAATCATTACATCATGAGTAAATATACAGCTTATTGTATTTCTGGTCTTTGAAAGCCACTAGTGCCATGCATGCACTTCTCCTATAACATTTTCTACATTCTTACAAGAAGCTGTCCTTTGTATACAACGACCTGACACAAAATGTATGTCACAAAGCATTTATTGAAGATATATTATTTAAATTGGGTAATTAGCTGAGCTCTGTGTTTTAGGATCTCTGTATGGTGAAAATCTGTAATATGGAATGCCTTTAATTGCTTGACCAGGACCTGCAGAATTTGGGTGCAAGGAAAGTGTGTCTGATGACTGACAGGAACTTGTCCAGATTGCCTCCAGTAACAGCAGTGTTAGACTCACTTGCCAAACATGGAGTGAAGTATGAATGCTATGACAGGGTGAGGGTGGAGCCTACAGACAGCAGGTGAGGAGTCTATGTGTGTGTCTGTTGTTTTTGTTTGTAATGAAAAATGCAGGAAAGGTGAGGAACAGTGAATTTTAAATGTTTTGATTTGGTAATACACAATTACCAATATAACCATTTGTTACAAAAGACCTATACTTAAAATTAGGAAACGAAAAAGTAAGAACCATGCAAAATCTAATACTAGGTTATAACAAAAGCACACCAAGTTTTAAGTACTTACACATGCAGTATTTTATTTATTTGTTTTTTATTTTTAGTTTTAAGGCAGCTATTGATTTTGCGAAGAGAAAAGATTTCGATGCCTATGTAGCTGTGGGTGGTGGCTCTGTGATTGACACCTGTAAAGCAGCCAATCTCTATGCAAGTCACCCAGAGGCTGAGTTTCTGGATTTTGTTAATGCACCAATCGGGAAAGGAAAGCCAGTTACAGGATCACTAAAGCCTCTGATTGCTGGTATTCACAAACACGCACACACTGACAGACACAAAGACAATATCTTTTAGTTACAGGAGCATTTAAGCCTCAAATCATTGGCATTCATACCCACACTTATACAGTAGTGACAGTGGGTGTAAAATGAAGTAATGAAGATGTGATTAAAGTGTAGACATTCAACTTTAATTCATGGGGTTTAGCAAAAATATTCTATTAACTGTTTAGGAATTACAGACATTTTTGTAGTACCTCTATTTCCTTTTAAATATAAAATGTGAAGACGACGCCTACAGAAGGCATTAAAAAATACAAGACAATTAAGATTTAATCAGTTTTTGGTTTTAGATTTATTTAGTTTTAACTAATTTGGTAGAATAGTCCATGTAGTTTGAGAGCCATCATAACACGAACAAATGCCCACACAAACTCAGTTACAGAAACACTCAAAAAGATTAAGCAAATTAGAGAGAACTTTTTCTCCTATGTTTATTACAGTTCCCACTACAGCAGGCACAGGAAGTGAGACTACTGGTGTGGCCATTTTTGACTTTGAAGAGCTGAAGGCTAAAACAGGTGTGTGAAAGTTAAAGTACAAAAACATTCATCATTTATGTGGCATCTGTTGAGCACTTTTAGCATAAATCCAAATCCAGACCAAGAGACTGAACATTTAAACAAACTTCCTCTGAACACAAAATTACTTTCTTTACTGTTCATTATTTTACAACAAAAGTGCTCCAGCAGTCTCTGGTGGGTGGTGTCAGGTCTGAGTAGTGTAGGTCTGTATGTGTTTATGCACACTTAGATTATTTTCTGGGGTTTTTTTTCAGGCATAGCGAATCGGTCATTAAGGCCTACTCTGGGGATGGTGGATCCACTTCACACGCTGCACATGCCAGCCCGAGTAGCTGCCAACAGTGGCTTTGATGTGCTTTGGTAATATTTATTCCACAGTGTATATATATATATATATATATGTTTTATATTTTTTTCACTACAGAGTACAACTGTAAAATAAGCATCCGTACTATTGATATGAAGTGTGTGTAAGTGGGCAATCTGACTGATGGCATTGTGGTTTCGTTTTGGTTGCTGTAAGTAAAAGCAAAATGTTGAAAACAAAAATATACTGATTTGTGGTGCAAAAACCAAAACCAAACTTCATATTACAGAAATAACTTAAACAATTCTCCTTACACTCCTTTTTCCTTCATAGCCATGCTTTGGAATCTTATACTGCACTGCCATACAACATGAGGAGTCCGTGTCCTGCCAATCCTGCCAGCCGTCCCACCTACCAGGGCAGCAACCCAGTCAGCGATGTCTGGGCAAGACATGCTCTCCGCATGGTGGCCAAGTACTTAAAACGGTATACCAGAGTTTAAGAAAGTTACAGTCCAACAAGTATTAATTACATAAAGTTTTACTTAGCTATTTATTGCCCACTTTTATGAGTTTTATGTAATGTAAGTTTTCAGATACCTGCCATTGATCCATAGATTCTGAAATCAAAGGTGTTAACAGGGAGTTTGTCATCCATGTGCTGCAGAAACAGACTCTGCTGTTTACACTAGGTGTTAGAATACTCCTGTGAGGATTTGATATAGAATGGTTAGTTCAGGATCACAAATGTTCATCCCAATGTTTTCAATATTTAGTAGTATTCCATCACTTGAGAACCCAATTCCACTGCTTCCCAGTCCAGTGCTGGCGAACTTTCTCCTTTAGCCAACGCGTGACTTTGGGCAAGGTGAACGCTCTGCTGAGCGTCTCATTCAATTGGAGCTTATAAGCGGTGTGCATACAATTAAATGTCTGCTTTTTTAATAGATGCCTCCAGAGTAGCTTAATTTACTAATAAAAGGGGTGTCTGGATACTTTTTAAGTAGCGTTAACTTCCAGGATTCAAAGCAAAACAGAATTTTAAATACAGCCTTTAGCACTCAAATGCATAACTCTTGAGGCTAGTTGTACCCCAACCAACCTCTTCAGTTTTCTTAACTGGTAAAAACTCAACAAAAAGTTGTTCAGATTTTTTATTTAGGTAACAGACAATACATAACTATGTCTATAAATGTTTGTGTTTGTGGAGTGTTCTCATAATATGCCTGTGTGTTCATATGTGTCAGAGCGGTGTGTGACCCCAGTGATTTGGAAGCACGCTCCAACATGCACCTGGCAAGTGTCTTTGCTGGAATTGGTTTTGGCAATGCAGGAGTTCATTTATGGTAATTTCTGTCATTTACATACCCAATTTACAGTTGTAAATGTCATTTAACTCTTTTCTATGTTATCTTGGATGTTATTGTAGGCATTATGAGGTATGAGGCATGTAATTATTAATAAACTGCAGCACTCATTTAACACCTTACAATCTGCCTTTTTAATCATAAACTCGTTTTAAATGCTGAGAAAACTAAATTTGTGCTGTTTTCCAGATCACTTAACATTAATTTGAATATTTTTAATATCACAATCCTGAAGGGATCTGCGGTGGAAAGAGTTAGTGAATATAAGTACAAGCTTACAGGTAAGCTGAGGCAAAAACCTGGCTTCCTGTATCAAAACAAATTATGCTTTCCAACGCACACAAGAAAAATCTGTATCACCATAATCTGTACTGGATGTGATTGACAGATATGCGTCTGCAGCCACATTGAAACTATCAGATTCTATATATCATTGGCTTTAAGATTAATTATTGGTGACCCTTACAGCACACATCAATGTTTATTATATGAAAAGATAGGGTGGTCACACTTTCTGTTCAATTTCTGGCCGTATGCTATTGTACATCACAAAATTGCTTATTGAAAATAGCACAAATTACAAATTACTACAGCAGCTGGTCAGACTTCAGGTACCAAGAGTTTTTACTGAATTGGGAAAATCTGCTTTTAGCTGCAGTGCACCAGTACAGGAAACACTAAAGCTCAGCTCGCTGGTGTCATTAACCACCTCCCCACGACCTTCCAGTGTTTTATTTGATTTTAGTTAACATTTTTATGATTTTGATATTCAAATGTCTTTTTTTACCTTTCTTCTAATTATTCTTTACAATTTTTTCATGTGATTTTTATTACTATTAGTATTATTTCCTTTACTATTTTTAGTTACTGCTTCCATTTTTTACTGCGTATGTTTTTATGTTCCACTCTTATTTATTAATTTGTGATTGTTGTTTTTACCAGATTTTTAGTTTGAGTTTCTATATTTCTTTATATTTTATTTATTTATTCTTTACTTTTGTTTTATTCTTGGTTTTAGTCTCTTATTTAAGTTTTATTTGTTTTTCTTTTACGATTTATCCTACTTAATACACCTTGTTTATATTGTCTCTTTTACATTTTTAAGTCCCCGTATTAAAAATTAATTTGAATTTATTTCAACCCCTTTTTGTTGTAAAATTGTAATGCTCAACTACATTGTAAATGAGGGTCTCCCTCAATGTACTCCCGAGTGAAAATAAAGGTTGATTGATTAATTGGTGTTCACCAACCATCCTCCTGGAGGTTTCACCTCCATCCCAAATGTAACACATTTCAGACTTCTAAAAGCAATAACCATTGGTGGAGCTGGTCACAGTTAGAGTTAATGTCTGCAGGAAGATAGATCTACACACTTGCAGTTCTAGCTGAATGTCGTTTCTGATCAGCATAGTATAGCCATCTGTGCCTCAGTAAAAAAAAATATGCATATATGTTTAATTAAAAATATGTTTTAGTTAAAATCAGTATTATTTCTGCCAAATGTTTTTCAACATGTATTAATACAAAATATGAAATAACAATAAAAAAATTGATTAAACTCAGTTAAGTACACTTTATCTGTTGCAGTCATGGAATGTCTTACCCTATCGCTGGTAATGTCAAGACCCATAATGCTAAAGGCTACAATGTGGATCATCCCTTAGTGGTAAGAAGAGCCATGAGCAGTCAGCAACATTCAAAACTACAAGCACAGGAAGAATTATATACATTTTCCACTTTAATAAAAGCAGAGATAATTTGATGTAATATTTCTCAATTGAAAATCTAAGTTTAATATTCAATAATTTGATATGATTTAGTATTAAAGTAGTTACAGTGAAAGCAATCCAAAAAGTTAGATATGCACTTGCTGTATGTAATGTTTTTTGTGTGTTTGTGCTTGCAGCCACATGGTCTCTCTGTGGTTCTCACCTCTCCTGCTGTCTTTGCCTTCACTGCTAGCATGTGCCCAGAGCGCCACCTAGAGGCATCAGAAATTCTTGGTAATGCGTTTGCATGCACATACACACCAAACAGTCTGTAATCAAAAATGTGGCCAAAAATGGTACTGTTCTTGTTGAAAGTGAGTGGTTTCTATCAACATCAATGACTTACTGTGTGAGTTTTAACCTGTCTACATATGGTGTGAGCCACACTGTCAAAATGTAGTATGAAAAAAAAAAAAACAGTTGCATGACTGTGTGACCCCTCTTTGCTGATTAAAGATAGGGTTGAGAGATGTGAGATTGAAACCCATGCAGGAGATGGGGAGGTGGTAGGGTGCAAATATTTGTCACATAAAACAGAAGGTACTAATGGAAATTTATAGGAAGTTACATAGGATGGACAAGAGGACAAGAGGTTTTAGGATGATTTAAACCCTAGTCATTAGTTTAGATGGTAATAAGCTATAAGCTAAATATATGTTATATTTAATAAGTGATTTATAGGGATCTTTCTTTTGGGAGGTGGTTGGCCCAAACAATAACTGATTGTTAGTGATTTTGCTTTACTGAAATTGTTTACTGATTTCTTTATTTGAATTTGAGAGACTGTTTTATAATGAGTTGTCTCAGCTAAAGTTTTTGTTCATACCCCTGCATTTTAAAAGCAGGAAGTGAGACTGCATCCTTGTCCCAAATGTCTACATAGTAAACAGTAAGCTGCCATTGTTTTGAACTAAATGTGTCCCAATTCTACAAATCAGCGTGTATCATTAAGAATTGTCACTGCTACTTACACATTCTCTACAATCATGTTCTTTATGTGTATAATGTATTATGATATTTTGTGTGTACACACAAATCATGGTCTGTCTAATGTTTTTGAGTAATGCTCAAAATTGTCTGCTTGGATGCATTATTATTGTACTGGTAGTGAGAAAAATTGAATATAGTGTTTATTAATAGTGTTAATACCATTTACAGTATATAAGGTATGTGGTTACAAAGCAATATTTTAGTCTCAAGCCCAATGTGTTTTAAATTTGGTAGTATTATCCACAGAGCGCTTACTCATGCAAGTGTACATGCCTGTGTGCATATACATATGTGTGTGTTTGTGGTTCTAGGTGCTGATGTTAGAAATGTGAAAAAAGAAGATGCTGGGTATGTGTTGGCAGACACACTGAGAAACTTCTTATATGACCTGGAGGTGGAAGATGGCTTGTCTGCTATTGGCTACAGTAAAGATGACATTCCTTCCCTGGTTAAGGGAACTATCCCTCAGGTTCGCCCACTCTGGCAAAATCCCAGCCCTATATATATATATGTACAACAGATCTAACAGTATAGTGACTGCACACTGAGTTACTAGTTTATTGCATATATCTTTCTTTTATATATATTTAATTTTATTAAGTATTACATTTTATTCATTGTTCACTGTTACCATCATCTTTTACCTTTGAGAGATGGCACAAAGTCAAGCTCCATTCTTACTTCGGATCTGAAAATACATGATTAGTATACATAATAGCACATGTTTAGGAGAAGACAATGCTAGAAGGGCCTGAAAGTGTGTGTAGTTGTCAAGAAGAGATTTAGATTTAGGATCAGTGCAAATTTGAAAACTGATTGAAGGCACTGAGGCTGTACAAACCAGTTTAAATCATCATGTGAACTCCTCTGTTTGAACTAAAGAAATTTGACATAAAGCAGGGTAACAACCCCAAACACATCGAAGCCCCTAACCTAAGTATGTGCGAGTAATATTTTAATCAGTTTGAAGTATGAAGCTAAGGTGATTGATTGCCACTGGGGGAAAATAGCTGACCTCCACTATTCCAAGCCAGTCCAAGCACAAACACGTCAGTAGGGTTTAGGGGTTAAAATATGGGAAGCTGGGACAAATACCAACAAAAAAAACACAAAAACCCAGTAGAAGAAATGGCAGTCATTTTTAATCACACCATCCCCTTTAGACTCTAGTTTGAATGCTTCCACAAATTTAACTTGCTTTTAACTGAATAACTACATAGCCATTTTAATTGTAAATAAAAAAGAGTGGTCACTGCCTTCTGCTCAATACTGTGGATCGACAGGAATGTGTTATTTTTTTATTATTATTACTATCAGGCAGTTGTAAACCCACAGCATTGATATGCTAATAAACTAGCAACTTAGTGCAGTCTAGCATTATAGCTATGTAATTACTCTATGTAATTACTCTTTGAGAAAAAAATGTGTGCTGTGGTTGTGCTGTATCCATGTGTATAGATAATATTTGTGTGTATCTTCTCCAGGAACGAGTGACAAAACTGTCCCCCAGAATCCACACTGAAGAGGATCTTACTAATCTATTTGCTGCATCCATGAAGTTGTATTGAACAAATATATTTGACACCAGACGTGTATGACACATTTGCCAACACAACTTGTAAATGAAATGCTATCCAAATCAATGCTTTTGTCCTAGATCTGCTAATGAGAAAGGCAGTCATGAGTATGAGGAAATAAGGAAAAATCTTCTGACTGGACTGCCATCTACCTATTTTAAGGATGATTTTAAGAGCCTGTGACCATCCCCATACCCCCACCAATGAATCGTCTCTGTCTCTCCATCTGTATACCCCTACTAATTAACCAGCCCTGTGTGCATGTTGATAAACCCATACCACTGCACTAGATCTGTCTCCCAATTTCTGTAACTCTACTAATGAACCAGTCCTGTGTGCACGTTCATAAACCTATACCGGTGAACTAGATCTGTCTCCCCATCTCTATACCCCTACCAATGAACTATTCCTGTCTCCCCAGCCCCACACCTCCACGAATTAATCACTCCTACTTCTAGCTTAAGAAGGGGATAAGAATGAACCAGCCCTGCATGCCCATCCCTATACCCAATTTATCAGCCCTGTGTGCACATTCATAAACCCACACCCAGTGAATTAGATCTGTCTCCCCATCCCTATACCCCTACCAATGAACCGTCACTGTCTCCCCATTCCCATACCACTACCAATAAACCGTCCGTCTTCCCATTCCCATAACAATACCAATGAACCGTCCGTCTTTCCATTCCCATAACAATACCAATGAACCAGCCCTGTCTCCCTATCCCCATACCTCTACCAATGAATTACCCTTACTCCTAGCTTAAGATGGGAATGAGAATGAACCAGCCCCTCCCTATACCCCTACCAATAAACCAGCCCTGTCTCCCCATCCACATATCTCTACTAATGAACCAGCCCTGTGTGCACATCCTGATACCCCTACCACTGAACCAGCCCTGTCTCCCCATCCCTATATCCCTACTAATGAACCAGCTGTGGGTTCACATCCTGAAATCTCTACTACTGAACCAGCCCAACTTAAGAAAAGGTGAGAATGAACCAGCTGTCTCCCCATGCCCATATCCCCAGTAATAAACCAGCCCTGTGTGCTCATCCCCGTATCCCACTAATGAATTAGCCCTGTCTGCCCATCTGGATACACCTGCCACTTAACCAACTCTGTTTCCTTATCACTCTGCCAATGAACCAGCCCTACTACCAACTTAAGAAGGAAGTGAGAAGCATTGTTAAATGATTAATCAGTTGGCATGATTGCAAGAGGTCTGTGTAAATGTCTTTTTTTTTATGAAAATTGTTGGTGGTGACCTGATTGTGTAATAACTGGTGAATTGTTTTAGCTTTCAGAATCCACCACACACAAGCGTAAATTGCTATGTTGTCAAGAGTCCCAGATGAGGGATTTAAAATAAAATGTTCAGTTGGATAGTTTCAACGTGAATATGCTTCTGTACATTCAATTCTTTTGATAATTTAGATAATTCCATTAAAATAAGATAAAGTATCAAATCTGTTGATGCAAACTGATGTGTGGCCTGTGAATGGCTATTTTATTCTGGGATAGAAACAAGACCTGGATCATATTTGGAACTGACTATACCTAATTCTCTAATTGATTAGTTCTAATTCATTAAAGCCACATTCCAGCAACATGGTTTAAACTCCAAAGTTGATGTTAACAGTCAAGGCTCCAAAAACCACAGAATTTTGCAGAGGCATTAACTTTATTTAGTTGTTAGGCTGAAATCTCATTGCACATGCAAACTGCAAACACTTCAGCTGTGTGGGCTCTTTAAACCGCTTTATTGGCAAACAGAGGAGGAAAAAAAACAACCAAAATGTATGTACAGGATAAAGTATAATACAATATATACTATTATAATACACAACTTACAAACAGGCCACCACGCCAACAGTCATAGAGAAACCATCTGTTTGTGTCCACCTGAAATAAATAATTTCTTTTGAATCATTCTTAATGCTGATCAAAACATTACCCATATTCAAGAGCGAGCGGTGCTAATAAACATTCTACTCTAGCTATCCTTCCCAGTGTAAAGGGGATTATTATTTGTTGTGCAATCTAATCTGCATAAAAGTCTTCTTTTTCTTTTGCCACCAAGCTAGCCATACCTAACACCTAAACCTAAATCAGGTTCCTAGGCCACTTCCATTCTGCAGTAACATCATCCCATGCCCCTTTTTTTGAGAGACATGGGTGGAATAATGGTCAAAAAGGACACTCCACTAAAGGCAGTGATATACACAGCATGTTAATGTGAACTTAAATAACTCACTCTATAACAAAAATGAAGTTATCTTAAACTAAGCTGGGGGAAACTTGGATTTACAAACGTGTAGTGTGGGTTGTAGGTAAACCTTATTGACTGTTAAGGCTGTGTATATGTGTGGGCAATGGCAGCATGTGTACAGGACCACCATGCCACTGGCAAATGTAAACGTAACCTCCCACACTAGATGCATCTTAACCAATCACAGCAAATGCACTTCTCCATGCCACACCCAGCAGACCCATTCTCAGGTCTACCTTACACAACCTGCAGCAACAAATAAAACTGGTTTTATTTATATCAGGTTTAACTGATGAGGAAAGAAGGCAGGGATCAGCAGGAACACCAGATGTTCTGGAATCTAGCCATGGCAAAACACTTGCCTATTAGCAAACCATAGCAGCTGCTCCTTTGCACTTTTGAACTCCAAAAAAATAATTAATACAGCTGTATTATATTGCACAAGCATTACCAGTCCTAACTATTCAGTCAAACCTAAAGCATCTTTCTTCATTTTTATCTCCGAAATACAAGTTCTTCTCCGTAGTATTAGCTTCTATGAGATGCATAAACAATTAAAAAGCAAAAATGACCATTTTGAAAAACAGCATTGTGAGCAAAATCAAATATGAATTCCTTATGTATGTTATTTGTCCCATTTATATTTTATCCATTTTTGCAATGTTCATTGTGACTTTTTCAAATCTAAACACACAAATTCAATCTTGTCACAGAGTAAAATGAGGAAAGTAAGGCTCTCCAGTAGAACATTTCCACTGACAGTGCTAAATTAATCCAAATCATCCCTTAATGAATATTTTGTATCATTGTGTGAAAGACACACCCCTTAATAATCAGTATTATTCTGATTGCCTTCGTAATGATGCATCCAACCACATTAATCTAGTTAACACTCACTTCAGCCTCACCACACTAACACAAATACGCTGACACCAGCTGGAGGGTGGAGGAGGCGTGTTTGTGTGTTTCCTTTAGAAGTACTTAGAAATTGCTACAGGAGGCTTGTGATGCACTTGGACTTTTACGCAGTTTTACGCACATTCAGCATTCAGTTCTATACACATACTCTGTAAGCCTGGTTAGCGTGTTCTGCACTGAAGCATGTGTAAAGCATGTATGAATAAATTGATTTTTTTTTACCAGTGCTTTTCCTCATCTCCAAAGCCTTTTTACAACAGTTATTCAGGAAAGCATTCAACAAACAAACACACACACACACACACACACACACACACACACACACACACACACACACACACACAGCAGTAAACAGACTGCACTTTTATCGGTTAGTAGGATGTGTGTATAAGTGTGTGTGAACAACATTTCTATGTATGTGTGCACTTTACATAACTCAGAAAGCCATAAGCATAAGAAACAGATGACAATTCATCAGGACTGGTCCATGGGCTCAGAGGTGCTTGGAGGCTCTGCCCCCTGGCTATCCATTTCCTCCTGCTCATCCGGCTCCACCTCCTTTCCATCATGCTTATTGGCTGCGGTGGTAGTGGTGGCAGGTGTGGTCTGCTGCCGTAGGTGTTTGTCCATAGAGGCTTGTATGTTTGACACCATCTCCTGCAGGCGACGCCTCTGAGCTTCGATCGCTGCCGGCTCTAGCTCCACCCCCCCACGCCCCTCGCGTAGTGTGAGCATACCTGGAGCCACACGCACAAGCTCTTCCCCTGACAATGCAAGCCCCTCCCCTCGAACGCTGCCACTCAGGTCCACCCCACTGCTGTGCTGCCGCCTGATTGGCCGATGCTCAAGAGGAGTGGACCCAAGTGAATGACCTTTGCCCTGGAAAGCAGTGACTGACTGCTCCTTCTTGCGCACCACCCCACCACTGCCTAGCTTAAGGCTGTGGGCAGGGCTTCCCTCGCGGCTGCGAGAGGCGGTCTCGGAGCACAGCTGGGACAGGGCTTCCTGGATAAGGTCCTCCACATCGGGGCCCACAGGAAAGTGACCAGCTGCATCTACGCACAGCTCCAAGCGCTCCTCTGCTGCGTTGAACACAAACGTCTTACCGGTCAGGTGTGGCAGAGTGCAGTGCTTCCCATCCATCAGACCTTAATTCAGAACGATCACACAAATACACATACAAACACAATAAAAAAATTTTAAGGCCTCATATTACTTTGGAACAAAGTCTAATATTAACTGCTTTATGTCCTAGCTAAAAACATGATCCTTAACCATCCCATTTCCATCCTGCACTTTCTCATAAAAAAAAGACACACCCAGTATAGTCAATGCTTAGTGCTGTTCAGCACCAGCGCCAGGCTGTACCCAACTTTGGGTTTGGCTATTTAATAATAATATGACTATTCATTCTTTTTTCACACATAGAACATCTTTCTCTATTGCACAGTACTGTATATATTCATATTAGGCTTGGGCAATAGGACAATGTAATTGGATATCGGTGATGACCGACATTTGACCCAAAGCCAATATTTAACACACACACACACACACACTTCCACAGGATAAAGGAGGCATTTCTGTGTGAAATAACTGAATGTAGCCTTCCTAAAATGTATGTTTTCCTTAATGCAGCGTTTTTTCCCTGTGTGGTGGGTGAGACTGCAGGAAAAATCCTATACACTGCATAACATCATGGCACACTACACTAATAATAACTTTTCAGCTTTTGAAAGCGCTCTGTTATTCGCACTAGCAAATGCTGAGCTTATTGAAGGTTGGCTTGCGCCTGTTTGTGCCTTAATGTGACTGCAAATCTGGTGCCGAGAGCCAGATAATTTAGGATGGTGTATTTGGATATGAGAGCAGAGATTCGATATCTGGGAGTCTGGGGCTACAGATCACTACAGCTGGGTCCATCAGCTTTATTCTTTAGTTTTAAATTTTAAAGATGGCAGCACTCCGTCTGTTTTGTCTCCATATTGCATTAAATGTTACTTAGTATTATTTAATGTTTAATGTGTTTTTTGAGAAAAAAAATATGGATGGACAAATATGAAAGGATTAACACTGAACAAGCAAATTTCATACCCAAGTTAAGTTTATATTATACCCTCCCAAAAACATAGGAGGGACAATTATCCCAATTTTTTCATGAGGGAATATCCTGATAATAAATTCTTAATATCGCCCAGGCCTAATACACACACATTATACAGACAGATGGCAGATATACCCATGTCTTTCTTGACAATGTTGTAGAAAACTCCTCCTTGCTGAAACAGATGAGGCAACTTCTTAGCATATGACCACACATCTTCACCTGAAAAAGAACAACACATATGAACATTTTTAAAAACCACCCAGTGCAACAGATGCATAGAGCTGTAATCAGAAAGCAGAGAAACAAGAGGCTCATGGAATGAGGCTGTCTTTTGATTCAGGATGAAAACTATACTAGAATGTTCTCACTTGTAAATCAATCATTTCAAACCTAATAACAATCCCACAATATTTCCCCATGCTCCACCAGTATTTGCTTTACTGTTACATACTCCATGCTTTTCTGCAAGTTACTACAACCGTCATATTTTACAGCACCATTGTTAATAATTAAACATTAAAGCCTCAAATTGGGGTAAGTCTGAATGAACAATGCAACCCAACGGTGCAGGTCTGGTATCAATGTTTAACAGTCAAGCGTGGAATAGGTTAGAAGTACACAAAACATGTAATAGTTTTCTGTTTCCAAAACTGTTATACAAACAGGGAGCTGACCCACCCATAAGTGTTGCTAGGAGACAGAGTGATGACATCTCCAGGTCTATGTTGTCCTGCATCTCTCGGCTGCTGGTTCTTCTAAGCCGGGGTTCAGTTAGACTATGACTAAGGGCATCTGACGTGTGCGTCTCAGGCCCTGTATGTGTTTGTGTGTCCAGGGCTTTCTCTTTCAGCACCTCCACAGTGATGCGGTCTCCATGCTGCAGGGCTACAGGCAGTTCCTGTTGCTCAGGTGGTGGAGGTGGTAGCTCCCTGGGGGGGAAGCCATGCCGGATGCACTGTTGATGGGGCTGCAGGTTGAGGGCCTGGGCAATGGCTCCTTGTAGGTCTGCATAGGTGGTGTGGGCCTGTAGCTGTAGCATTGCTTGACGCCCATCACTCGTTGTCACACGAATTTTCTTCTCACCACTGGGGGGTGGGGCTTTCGTAGGCGTGGGTGGAGCTGAGGAAGACGAGGATGAGGCAGAGGAGACAGGGCGTGGCTCTGCATTTTGGTCCTGCGTGCGCAGGCGCTGGGTGCGTCTGCGTTGAGACAGAGCTGCTTGCTCGCTGATGCTGTGCTGCAGACTTCTTTCAGCTCGGCTCATTACCAACTCCTCCTTATGAAGTGTGCGGCCTTTCTGACCCGTTAGGATGATCTTTGTGGGGGGGTTTGCATCCGACTCCACCACCTCTCCTCCACCCTGTCCTTGGCCCTGCACATGAGCACCCTCTATAGCCACAGGGTGGTATTCATCAGGGTTCTTTTTGGCCGTGTGGTGCAGGATGGTGTTCACCACCTTCTGCACCAGAATCTCACTACCAAACTCCCCAGGGAAGTGCTTGGTGACGAGGCGCATCGCCACCTCATACACATTGCTGTTCATTGCTGGGTCCGGCTCATACTGGAACCAGTAAACAGTCTCTCTGACTACACGCCCCCCCCACTCCAATGTGATAGGAAACGCCTCTGGCAAGTTGTCATACTCCTTTCCCTCCCAGTAATGCTTAAATCCACAGCCGCACTTCCCTCCCTGTGAGCGCGTAGTGGTGCGGTCCCCATCCAGGTATACCACTGATCCATCACCACGGACATGCCGCACAGAGGTTCCATGGCACCAGGTGCAGGTGGAGAGTGAACTGAGTTTGTAGTCAGGCAGCAACGTATCCCGCTCAGGGCAGTAGGAACATACCAAGTTGTTCAGGGGGAAGCTGTAGTTCTTGTCCCCCCGGAGAGTGCCATGAGTGGATTTGGCCAGATTGTACAGTTTTCCACCAGGCACCAGCCACTCGGGGGGAACATGGAGTTCAGATAGCGCATTGCAAATAAGGCAGCGGTGAAGACGATTTTCTTGCACTGACTTCTTTGCAGCTTCTGTCACCTCTTCAGGCTGGATGCCGATAACCCCTGTACGACGGTAAAGGTACTGATGAACATCAGCCACGAGCGCAGGGTGAATGCCATGTTTTTCCATGAAGACATCTTCCATGGCACCAACTAAACGGAGCAGATATTTCTCCTGCAGGCTTCGGTCGCCTCCAATTACACATCCTCCACAGGGTTCCAGACTCACGTACCGGCGGATAAGCTCCTGCGGAACACCCCAAGCTTTAGGCAATAGTGCTGTAGGCAGCTGGGGCAGTGGCATGCCTTTAATACCCACCAACGGGAGATAGTGGTTCCTGCCTGAGCTGCTCCAAGCAATGCAGATGGGCTTGTTGAGAGAGCCATCCTTTCCCCGGCACTGCTCCTCAGGCACCAGGCCTGGAAGGAACGTGGCTGAATAGTCACCTGAGCTTCGCATGCCACTCAGAGAATCCAGGAGGATTATGGGACGGTGCAGAACATTTGCCAAGCCAAATATATGAATATTTCTCAAGCCAAGTGGGACGCCCTCTGGGGGAACAAATAAAGGGTCGCACTCATTGATTATGTCCTCCCATTCTGCAGTGTCTATAAAGTCTTGAAAGAGTGCCTTGTAGCGGTCCAGGTTCTGCTTGAAATTAAGTTTGAGGTTTTCTCTTAATGCATGCCAGAACAGTTCGCGACCCACTAATGCTCTGGACACAGCGTGGACTAGGCAGTGGCCATCTCCGTCCACATGAACAGGAATGAGACATTCTTTGTTGTTGTTAGCTTTCTTGATTTCCTCCAAAGTATCATGGAGGTATATAAGGCTACCGGATCTGTCCTTACCATAACCAACTGTGGATACGTGCTCCTGTTCGATAAGAAAGGCCCTGCCGCCCAGCAGCGAGCAGTCAAACATCTCGCCCTGATTCATTTCCCTTAGTAGTTTCGCTTTTCCCGTTTGTTTGTCCATCCCGTAACGGGTGAGAATCGGTGACAGCAGCTTGCAGTGGTAGTTGGATAGACCCATTACTTTGACCAGCTCCGTGCCCTTCTTGGGAGCTCCCGTAACGCCAAGTAAGGCATTTCTTAGCAAATTATGAAGCACAACATCTGGGTCAGTTACTTCTTCCACATTTAAAAGATTCTTCTGCTCGTGACGTTGGCCACACTCGGTGCATTCGATGCTAATTGAGCCGTAAGCAGGGAAGAATAGCTTCGCCTGGCATTTGGAATCCGGGCAAATACCTGATAAGATTCGCTTGTCCCTTTTCTTTGTGGCTTGTACTGACGACATGTTGATGGGCTACTCTTCAGTGTTGTAGCAGTTTATAAAACCATTCTAGTATTACCGCCCAGTCCTCTGTTGTTATTTATCTGTAGAGAACAACACGGAAGCGGTTATTTTTTTCCACCGAGGCCCCGCTGTCTGTTTTAGGACGTACCCTCTGCAAAGAACGAAGCAAGCCGGACATTGTAGTTTGCAATGAAGTAGATTGACACCATCACCTACAAACTGTTTCGTAGTTTAACATACAGATATACGGACAACTATTATTATTTTTTCGTACTTTCGTTTTTCTACATGCGACTTGACTATAACGACAAAGAAATAAGCAATATTAATTAACGGGATACCTTTATACACTACAACAACCAGAATGCAAAGCGGCTCGGAAGCTCGGGCTGCTTTCGTACAAACGACAGCTGATCCTTAAGCAAGCTTGCTTATGTATATACCGGAAGTGTATGTAAGCCACTTGAAGGCGGTCACCGTTGAACACCATTTGAAGATCAGCGGTCCTTCTGAACGTGTAAAGTCGCGTGCTAATCACAAAAAAACGGAAGAAAAAAGGATACTAACCACAGTCTAAAAAATAGGCCACTTCATTGAATGAGGAAAAAAGAGTTAGCATATATATGAATACAAGTTTCCAGTGCAAATTTTTTTTTAAATATAATAACAATTTAACCAGTCGAGTCATCATCTGGACTGCTCTGTCTTCCAACAAATACAAGAACAATAATGCACAGATATGAAAAATGCGTATATTTTCAGAATTATAACAAAGGTTTTGTCTTTTTATAAGGAAAACGTACATGCAATTGAGGATTTAGTATTGAGTGTTAAGTTTGTTGAATGTTTTCTTGACCGAAAGACTTATTTTATTTGTCAAGTCAGCATTATTTACTTAGACATTACAAATAGGCAAAATAAAGGCTGAAGTAGCTTCACTGGGTAAAGTAGCTTCACTCGGTCCACCACACCTCATAAATAACTTGCTAAGATTATTTAAGGAGAAATCTTAAAATGTGTATTATTATTATTAATAATAGCAATAATAATAATAATAATAATAATAATAATAATAATAATAATAATAATAATTATTATTATTATTATTATTATTATTATTGTTATTATTATTATAGAAAATGTTATCTACTGTTATAAAATATAGAGACAACAAATTTGTCAAAAAACCTGAAACATGAAAATAGAAAAAGACAAAAGAGTATTTTATGTTTGCATACTCCACAAATAACCTGCTCCATTAAGTCTAAGCCCTCATTGAAACAAGTAGTGCAGGTACTTTACGTTTCCTAACCTGGTAGTGGTTAGAAACAGGTTTTTCATTAAACCAGTCTAGAGGCATTGACTGTAGGTGACATAAGCTATAAAAATAAACCCAGTTCTTAAAAGGTGCGGTAGTTTGTAAAACATTAAAACCAAATTAGTGATTAGACATTTTGTAATTGAAAACAGAACAAAAACATGATGTGTTTTACCAAATGACCTAAATTTGTTTTGTAAATATATGCTTATTCCAAATATGAAACAGGAGCATGTTTACCATGGTGTTTTAGCATCAATGTTTAAGGAATAAAGACATAAACTGATGCAGTTTTGAAAGTGTTTGTTTTCTGTTGCCATTCTTCAGTTATACAAGTCTTCTGGGCAATCGTATAGGGTCTTAGTTGTCGTGTTTGGCACTTCATAATGGGTCATATGTTTATATGTTTTAATTCAGCACCCCATTTTTTTTTATTATGCAGCCGATGAAAACAGATGTCATCTAAAAGTCAATATATATATTGCTTCAAAATGCATTTATTTTGTTTGGTGTTAATAGTGCTATCAGAGATGTACAAATTAACCACTAATACACTCCAGCATTACAGACACTGGCTATTGAACTTCATGTTGGTAACAATATGCGTTTTTCTGTTTGCCATTTCAGATGAGCTCAAGCCCAGAGAAGCCAACAGCCTTTCTGGACATTGCTGACATATGGCTTCCACTGTAAAGTAGTCACAACTTCCATTTGTGGATACAGCAACAAACAGTGTTCGCTAACATTGGTTTGTCAAAGTATTTGCTAACCCAAACAGCTGAACTATTTAGTGAGCCTTAACCCATCCATGCACATAAAGGACCGAGACTTACCTAGATGCTCAATTTATACTTATGCATGATTACGTCACCTGGTTTAATGTTATCTTAACATTGAACAACATTTTAGTCCAACATTTTTTAAACACGTTGCATGTATTACTTTCAGAATAAGAACAAAAAGAACAATCAGTTAAAACCTGAATTTTTTGTTGAAATGCAGAGCAACAGTGATTTAAAATAAAATGGTTTGTACCATTGCACCTTGTTTAAGAGTGTGAGAGGGCTTTCAGCTGCATAATCAGACTAAGAAACAACCACACTCTGAAAGCTTAACAGAAATGTTCAGTAGGGTCATCAGTAAGGTCACTGGATGTTAAGTAATACACTTTATTTATATACAACTTTCATGCAAAATACAAAGCCACGAAACATTTTATCAAGCGCTGTTGATATTAAAGATCCACTAAGGCTGATACTATGAGCCTAACAATTCCCATTGTTATAAACGTATAACAACGTATAGTTCCTAACCATATAAATATTAAGAAAGAATAAGTATAGTGCTATGAACATCACATATACACACAGTATACTGTAACTGACTAGTACTATGCTTATGATATTTTTAGCATTTTGGTTGTTCTGGTACACTCTTAAAAACAAAGAAGTCCCTTTCCTTATTCAATAAATGGTTTCTAAGGATTAATTTTGTAAATTTGACATGAGACAAATGAGACTTTATACTATGTAATAATTTTTTACTCTCACACATCTCATTTACAGATATTACTATTTAAAAAACTATCCCTTGAATTAGCTTATCTAGCACCTAGTTTGTTTACAAACGTGCACACCAGATTTTGGGTTTTTAAGACATCTTTGTTTTTTGGTTTGATTAGTTTCACATTCACAACTCATAAAATGCACCATATCACACAGGTGGGTGTTTGTTCATTGGTAAAAAAAAATCACTGAACACTGATTCTAAGCAAAATATAATCCACATGCCATATGCCAAAATGAAATGCCACATTTTTTTTTGCAATTACTATTAATATAAGCACCTGTAAAGAATGCCAGACAGAGCACTGACATACTGCTATTTGGTGCAGAGCATTCCACCATTAGGAAACTTCTGGTTTAGTTTCTTGGTCTGCAACAAATGTCAACCTAGATTGGTCTGCTCTAAACAAGACAGGAGTAAAAAAAAAAAAACATCCCTGTTTTAAGAGTGTAGTTCATTATTTCTTTAACATATTTTGCTACTACTAATCTACAGATGATTATAACCATTGTGATCCAAGAAAGGCACCAAATCTAAAGGCTTTGGATGCAAAGCCAGGCAGAAAGAGTTCTGCTGCCATGCAGACGGTGTCCACCACCTTACTGTAGAGTGTAAAGCGTTTTGTCTCGCCCTCATTTTCGATCTCCCCCTTTAGGTTCTCAATCTCTTTTTGCATCTGTTCAGCTTTTTCCTGAAAACCCTGCTCCAACAGAAGTTGCTGCTCCTGAAACACATGCATGTTCACACACACTATTTGTAGCATCTGACTTCCAAGCAGCCTTTTTCTTCACAAGATTATATTCTTCCATTCTCCATGTATGACACTTAACACACAAAGATGTATGCAAAACTCTGGGCACCTGTGCAACAAACTAATTTTGGAAAACATCACTTTTCTGCAAATGGTAATGCACACTTTCTTACAGAACTGGTTAGCCCTTTAAGCTCATTACCCACATTAAGTGATATCTATGGAACCCACCTTAAAAGAACATTTTTTTATGCTGCTTCTTAAGTTAGAGTTGTAGTTCATAGCAAATTCTTGTAGGGGCACCGTAGGGCTGGCTAGTTTTTAGAAAAAAAAACACACAGTATGCTAGAGCTGCAGCTTGCAGCTACGACTCTTCCACAAACCAAATGGAAGTGTTTAAAGTGATTTAAGACATAATACAGTAAGGAAGTGAGTAAGATTTCTGTTTTTCCATTTTTTGGGAGAAGTTGGTGTTCTTTTGGAGGTTTTCTAATTGAGAATTCCTCATTTTAGTGTAAAACTCTGCCTATCGAACTAATCAGGATTCTCACACAAGTGAGTGCAGACTATTGGGAAAGGACAGAGCCGGAGCTACAGATACGACTTTAACTCAGCTGAGCTATATATAAAAAATGAAGACAGTCCAGCTATATATATATATACTTGATAAAGTATTGGCAATGCTGTCAGTACGTTGTTTATAAATTTGCCAACAGGTAGTAATAATACCATAAAACAATGTTATTTAGTAGAGACGTTGTGACAACCTAGTATGGACAATGTAAAAAACACCACCTTTTGACAACACTGTTGCAACCTTGTAGGAAAGTAGATAACATTATGTGTTTGCTGGGTATAGACTGGGTTTTATAGGGTGTTTCGGTTGCCTGGCTTGTCCATCAGAGCTAAAGCTAGCTAGCTAGCTAAGGAAGAGATAGCTAACTAAGGCTAGCTGTCTTCGCCTTAGTTGGGCAGGACATAAAAATAAACGTGTATATGTTGGTTCATATAGTTTTACTGTTTTAGACTTTTTATTTGTCTAGTGTAACTGGCTTTAAATGAATTATTTAAAATAGTAATTCAATAAATGATGATAATATCTCAATATTTCCTGTAATTTTGTCAAAAAAACGATAATAAACGTTATATTGCATTATTTAAAAATGTGTTTGTAAAAGTATACTTTACTTGCTTGCGCTGCTCAAAAGATATTCATATCCATCCATCATCTTCCACGAGCTGTCTTTAACTGCGACCGCTTTCCTTAGTCAATGCCAGTCTTTTCAACTTCAAACCACCTCCATGAGAATGAAGATGATTCTCGCCTAGGAATGAAAAGGCGGTAGACTGCAAGGCTGGCGATGTCTGAGTTTCTTTCTCTAGCGCAGTGTGTTCACTCATTTTCAGCTTTAGGTGTGTTGTTTATGTAGCTATGCTAGCTTTAGCCTATGCTAGCACACAGTATGGGCACTCTCAATGTGCACTCGCAGCGGCCTATATTAAAGCGCATGAAGTCAAGGTGTTTTGATTAGTGTTTTTTTCCCAGTCAGTAGCGTAGTCGATAACGTCAGCTTGCGCAGCAATTCAGACATTATCGTACATGATATATATCGCACACCCCTAGTAGTAGTAGTAAATCTGTAAATCTGCAAGTAGTAAGTCATGTATATAGTCAAATATATTCAATGATGCAGACTTATATGTGCAATGGCATCTATTGGTTAATCTTTTTTATTTGCCTCTGTACCCTTTGTAATCACTCTGGAATGGGAGGCTGAATTACATCCCTCAATACAGTATTGTTTAATAATTTACAAAGTAAATTAGCACAAGTTTTTATTTCAACAGCACAATCAAATAGTAGTATTTTTATTCTGTTCAAATTGGTTGTCAACTGTATAAGGGAACTATACATTACTACTGGGAACCATCCCTACACAAGCAGTGTAGCAGCAGCCTCTGGAGTTATTATGTGACAGAGAGAGACTGAATGTAAGTTAGATGTTAGAAAGAGAGTGTGTGTGTGTTTACCTTATCTTTTAGGTCCTGCTCTGCTTTAGAAAGGCAAAGATCCACTGCTAGAATATTTTTGTAAACTGTTCCTTTTCCTTCAGATACTGACTTAACACTTCCTTACACTGTAAAAAGAAAAAAAACACACAGATTCAGGCTCTTTACATTAGGAGAACACATCATAATGAATAGATCAATAGTCCATCACATGAAATAAAACAAAGGGGTATATGTAGCTGGTAGCTGGTACATATCTCCTATAAAGTTTTTGCATTTTATTCTGTTTCTCTATGCATGCTGTTTTTGTGAGGTACCATGAGATCTAGCTGTGCTTTTTGTTCGGTGTCATTGGAAGAAATGCTGATAAAAACTTCAACTGCCTTCTTTTCTGTTTGAGAATGGATGTCGGAGAGCTCAGCTGGGTCCAGTGAAAAGGACAGAAAGTTGACTACCTCACTTAAGTAGACCTCACTTAAGTAAATGTGTGTACTTAATGTCACATAAAACCCCTTCCTGGGCCTGTACGATACTGCACATAGCAACTTTCTGGTTCTCTTTTGCTCTGCCTACTCTACTACTCTCACTCGCAAGTCATCAAAGACACATCAATATTGCTATGTATACCCCTTTGTTTTTTTCTATGCAAAGTTGCTGTATATTTTACTAGTGTTCTGAGAAATGTTTTCTTCATGTTGTTTCCTTGTTTTTAAGGCTTGCTTTTTTTCTTGGTATTGATATTATGGATCTGTCTTACCTGCGTTTTGACCCCTGCCTGTGTGGAATACTCAAATGCCACTAGTAATGCCAGTGAGAGATAGTTTACATTTAGTGTCGACCTCAGAAGGGTCTTCAGTGATAGAAACCTGCACAGGACCACCACATAACAGTTCATGAACCATAACTATCCCTCCAACAGTGTAATGTGGCAGCATCCTGTGACCATTGAATAAGGAGGATGACCAACACAAACCAAGACCAGCTCTCTACAAGGCATCTACAAGGTGGACCAACAAAGTTAGTCTGTCATGACCGCACAGTCTGTCTGATAATGAGGAACAATTCAAAAGTATAATAGTACACACAGTAATTGTTTGGTGACTAAAGAACAGGATTACAGTTTACTAAAGTGAAACCCAGACAGCAAGTATATATCAGCCCACAGTGTTTGCCACTGCTGGTCCAGCCTCTGACCACCCAAATTATTCTCCCCAAACGCACAGAGATTAGGATGTTATAACATAAACTAAGCATACCAGTGGGCCACCCAGAAAATAGTGAGCAAATTGCCATTGGACCGCCAGGTTTGCCATCAGGTGGGCCAACAGTGACCTGTTATCCTTTTGCTAGTGGAATTCATGGGTGCATGCTTGAGTTTTATAATAGAGGCACAACAAGAATGATTAATTCATGTCCTAATCTGATTATAGACATGCGGGAACTATGTTAAAGTAGGAACAGTTATCTTCTAGTTGCCAACTATTAAACTGCAGCTGTATAATTTCTCAAACAGAGAAAACTGACAGGCCAGTCTAGCACCCACAAGTGTCCCACCCAATATCAGAAACAGGTAGCTTTGTCCCACCCAAAAATTAAAACAGAAAAACGGAAACTATTAAAAAAAAATTAAGCGGGTTTTAGCAGCCTTCGCAATTCACACACTGTGCTTGTTGTTAGAAACAGGTTCTGGTTGTTAGGTGATCTTGGTCTTTCACTTTTTTAAGGTTTGTGTTGAGATGCCTGTTCAGAAATATCTCGCAGTCAGCAGCTTCACTGACCCGAGCTCTCGTCTCTGTAACAAATCAGCAGTCTCAAGGGTGTTATTTCGATCCATACGCAAGCTTTATTAACTCAACAGGGAAAAATGGAAACAAAGATGAGGAGCCAAGCAGTCTGGCGTGGAAGTCCCAGGAGAACAGGCTCTCTGGAGGTCGGGGCAGCCTATGGAGGCACCTGCTAGAGCAGGTAGGTCAGGTGGATCAGAGCAGCTGCTGATGAAGTTCAGAGGACCCCAGAGACTCCAGGTGCTGTTCTCCTGTCAGAGCAATGCAAGTCAGATGCCCCTCGAACGCCACGGGTACCGCCTGGATCTAGGTCCTGTCTGGACAGTGGAACAAAAAAGGTTATTTCTTTGCGTAGCTCCTGAGCGTGCCAGGAGAGGATCCCTGTGGACGTCACCACTCTGTCCATTCCCGGAGAGAGCGTAAGAACACTTATCTATTCGGTAAAGTTCAAAGTCAACTGAGGACCGGCGGATGCCGGGTAGGAAGCTTGTTGCCAAGCATGAGCACAAACAGGAAGTCCGAAGGCCTGACCAACCTCACCGCGTAGAGGCCCATGGGGGATAGACGCCAGGGGTGAGTTCACAGGATGGAAGGCGGACGTTCAGGCTGATAGGCGAGTCCAGCGGCCTCTGGGACACTAGGAAGAGCAACAGAGCCCCGCTGTGGAGAGATGGTGTTACTGGACAATGGGGAAGCCCGCTAGGCGCTGCTGTCCAAGGTAGGATAAGACGTGTTGTCACAAACAATGCCACGCACTGAATGCAGGGCGTGGAGAGACTATATGGGCTGTGCTAATGAGCCACTGCTGTGAGCTGTGATGGGTGGTATGTCTGTGTGATGATGATGATGTATTGGGAGCACGTGCATGAGGTTGTGTATGTCCAGAGCTACCTTGTGTTGTGTTGGACTGATTCCTCTGCTGACACTGGGAGGAAGTGCTTACAGCCTAGTTGGAGCGTCAGGTAGTTCGTGCCAGCTTTAAACGCGAGGTCAGTGATGAGAGCAGTGAATAGCAACGATGACATGATGATATATATGTTGTTTATAATCTAATACATATATAATATAATTCAAGTATTCTGACAACAGTAGCATGTAATGTGACGTATCTTGTTTAGTTTGTAAAGTGACCTTTAATTGGATGTATCTAACAATAAACAGAAGTACATATAATGTTGTATTTTGTTTAATTATTTACAAAATACCATAGCTCCACAAATTTTGTTTTGCGTCACTGTACATACAGTGATTTACTACCTTACCTACAGTGGGATCAACCTATAGGTAATATTTTTTGGGGATAGGATGGGCTTGTTTAAAGTTTAATAAATGTCTGCATTTTACCGGGGAACTTTAGTAACTTTACTCAGAGGGTTATCGGTTATGTTAAAACCCTTAGCTTTAAGGTTGGAGCTGAAAGCTCTTTTCTCAGATGGAGAACAATACCTGCAGTCACAACATGAGGAAATTGTTATTTCTGCTGGAAAATGAAGAAGGGTAGAATTCCGTCTCCACCACTGAACACAAGTTAACTAGTCCTGGACCTTCTGAATAATACTGTTGTTTGATCTTCCATTGTATTTCTGTCTCTGCTGTTCCAGCATTTTAAATGCACATGCAGACTTCACATGATTTTAATAGGTAAAACTGAGATTCTTGCACATCACAAGAGGCGATACATATGCAATTTATTCAACTAGGCAAAATTGTAAGCACAAGGCAAAATTTTAGGTTTGATCAAATCTTATTTAACATTAATTCAAACCTCAAAACATTTTAAATCAGCGTCTGCCTTGTTCACCTTTTTGCACTGTTTTGATTTGGAAAAAGTGTGTTTGCTGTGTCTTCTCTCTTATCAAATGCATTACATTAATGCTGCATGTGGCAGGAGTTGTCACAGTCAAATTGCACCAAAATTGAAGTTAGATGTGTTAAAGTAAATACATTTTATGTTAAGTAAAGTAAGTAAATGAGATATTTATAACCTGCAGTACATAACAACTTTACACTACACTGCTATTTTCTTATGAGAGTAGCCTCTTGCCATTTTGGTTGTTAACCACACGGTGGCAGTATACAGTCTAGGACAGAGCAAACAGTGTTAGTGTGGGAGATGATCGTGTGTAATGATAGGGTAAAGACAAGAATGAAGATCCTTTGGGTTGCCCTCTCTTGATTCTACTTAATGTTATGGTTTTTACAGCTGATATGTTATGGATAAGAGATTTTTTTTCTGCTGTTGGGCGTTCTGGAGACATTTATCAGTCCAGTCATTAGTTGTCTGCTGTTGTTTGCCCAAGTGCTTTATCATTTTTTTTGCCTGAAAGGACTTTTACTATCACATTCTGGTTTTAGTTATAGTGAGATATTAGTAGCTATTAGTGATTAGCACTAATAGCATATTGGTCATGTGTTAGAACCGATTTGAGCTAGAGGGCTCTTTGAAGAACAACCTGGGTCAAAAGTAACCGATTGATATATCTTAAATACATGAATAAATAAATTAATTTCATTCATTTTTATTAATTAATTAATTTTTATTCATTAATTAATTTTTCCTTATTATTTTATTTTATTTATTTTTTTTACTTTTTAACATAAATTGAATTTGATAGGAATTATTAACATTTGTAAACATTTGCAGCCAGGAGCATATTTACAAAACCTTTTAAATTAATTAGAATTAAAATAATGATTTAAGGTAATCAAAAAGTAATTAAGAGTTAAGAAATAAAGAAATACATTGATTTTAAAAGATTTACTAAGAAATACTCAGCATAAAATAACATTAAAAAATGAATACAGGTCAAGTTTGACTCATGTTGTGCATTAGCAGGGGTTTGCTTAGCTTATGTATCGAAACATTAAACAAGAGTGACTTTGTCATGAAATAAACACGCAAAGATATAGTTTTCCCTATTCCTAAGAACAAAGAGAACAAACTACAACCACAAATATTTAAAACATATCCAGCATATTAATGATAATATTGACAGCTGTAAAGGTTTATATTTTAACACACGGTTGTAGAGGTGGTGGCTGTTATTGAAGATTGTTGCTATTGTTGGCTCGTTAAATTTATGATGTTACTGAGCTGGAGGTGATATTCAGTATACATGGTGTGATGTCTTCACATCATTAATGTGTTCAGTCATGTTGAATATGGCCTGTACTGTCTTTTACTGTGACAAAACTTCTTGTAAAAATGCAGCACATTATATTCACCTTATCATCAAATTTTGTCCCACATGCCCCTTTCCTGGGTCCCTGTTGATGTATAATAATGTAACTAGCCTACAGTGTTTTTTTGGTTGTTTATTTTGAACAAACATTACCGCACAATGCATGCCTGAAAGCACACACACTAGGATGGAACATTTTTTTGAAAAGTAAGGCTGCAAAGTCACATCACCAACTTTTTCATCAGATCAAATGGAAATTCTGTTGGGGACCATTTCAGGCAGGCTTTTTTTTGCAAATGAATGCCTACCAAAACAACTGGGGAAGTCTTGGACAGAGAAAATTATGTTGGAAAAACTGCGTCAGTATCTGAACCACGTATGTGAGTGGTCCTTAGAGTACTGGGGCAATGCCCAACCTCTTTTTGGTTTGTTTTAAGCAAGCCATATTAGAAAAAAAATGAAAAACTCTCATGAACCTCTGGTAGCACCTATAAGCATAAAATGGCTAATAGGCTGATGCAAAGGCATAAACAATTAAGATCTTCATTGGAGGTGCATTTCTGAAACTGTGCAGCTGTTCCGTGAGGGTACTGTTGCAGTTTACACTAATCTCAATCCTGATAAATGTTTTAAATGCGAAGCACAAACTAATGGTCAAGATTCATGTTAAGACATACTATTTGCTAACTGTCTGGTCTGGAGCATTTCTTCTTACTGCGGCTACTATGCTAAACTATAACCTTCTTCTCTCCTTACACGCTCATTAACGCTACGTGCTGCTCAGCCCCTGCAGAAATAGTCCCCCCCATTTCCAACACGGGAAATGAAAGTGAAAGTGTTCAGTCTCGTTGTTTGCCTCAACGGGGTGGTTTCTCGGAAACCCCCAGCTTTACCCGAACTCCATCTGCAGCACACACACACACACCTCGTCTGGGCGGATCAATCGGCAGTAAAAACAGTTAGCTCGCTCCGTGTACCATCATCTGACAGGCACCGGCTCAGAAGCAGATATTGAAGAACAGCTGACATCATACGGTACATTTTTACTTATTGTTATTAAAAACTAATTACAAGCCTAACATCGAACACTTTGCAGCTGAGCTGTTTTAAAAGAGTAATAAAACTTCAGTACTAACGTAATATAAAATAGACCAATAGCTAGTGTTGTAGTCAAGACCGATGGATCCGAGATGAGAAAAAAATGTGCGCGAGAACTGAATTACCGCTCTTTTTATATGTATTTCATTTTTTTACATTGTGAATGTGCACCTTAATGATTCACCCCTGCTACAGCTCACAAACAACCTCTGAAAATCTCTGACATTACATTTTCTAAGTCGAGGTAAACCAGGGTACAAACTACAATCGTTACATTTCGTCTTCTCGATCTTTGAATTTCTCCGAGTAGTTTCTATCAATATAACCCGCATCGCAGCAGCAGGCGCGTAAGATGGCAAGGGACCGTCTATAAAGTGTTGTATTGTTCAAAAACGTACAACATCCAGAGAAATAAGGAGCCTGTGGGTGTTATTTTATGTCAAAATCTTCTACTTTACTGATACACAACACATTAACCTATTGAAAAATAAAATCACTTGTAGTTGGTTAAACCACATCTTACAAACATACTGCAATCTTTACTTTGGTATAATATTATTTAGTTGATTGTTATTTATTTATCAAATGTAATTAATTACATTGTGAGACATCCATATGATATACAGATTGCAAATTGCTTGTAGCATAAAGAGACTGATGAATATATTACAATGTTTAATTTTATAAGGTATAACCTATGGTGAAATTTTAATGATTTTTTTGATGGCAATTTATTCTTACTGTGAGACAACAATATGATGTACAGATCTAAAATCACTTGTATTGTACAGAGTAGTGAAATTTGAGTGATTTTTTAATTTCAAGTCTGTGTGTGTATATATATATGTCTTGTTATTATGAAACAAAACACTTACTCCAAAAATATACCTCTATTATATATATTATAGTGTTTAGTTTCGTATTTACTAGACACAGTATTTAATTTTCTAATAATGTATTAAATGACTTGTTACTGAGATACATTAGTGTGACAATTTATGTTTAGCTTAAAAAAAACTTTAAAAAAATAAAAACAAAAGTTTATGTGGTCTGTTTTAAGCACAAACTGCAATTACTGCAGTGTAAATATATTACTGATGTGTAAATATACATTTCTTTATATATTGCATATTTAAATACAACTCCTTGTATCTACATTTATTGTCCAATTTATCAGCTCCACATACCTTACTTATATGTAAGCTATATGTTAATAATGTACTAAAAACAACAAAAAGCAACTTTACTTTTTTATAAACACATTGAAGGTCATAGTAGATTCCTAGGAGGGTGTAAGACTTACTACTGGTGAACTATCACAAAAAAATTCTACTGGTATAATAAATATTACTGGTATAATGGTAATCAAGGAAACTATTTTCTATATAATTTTACTACAAGTTTGATTTACTACAATCTGAATACTATATCAAGTCTAATACTATGCCAAGTCCAAAAGTTTTGATATAGTTATAAATTGTTTAAAAATCGATTAGGGAATGGTGGTTGGCTAACACCCTGATGCCAGGCCTGTGTATAGGCTATGATTGGCTAATGCATAACCATGCAGCATGTTATGATAATATATGACTGTTGTATTTCCATTCTATCATCTAGGACAAAGCAAAAGAGGATCATGTGCAGTAAGCCCATGCCAGCGCCCATTTGTGTGGTGGAAAATATAAACGGGTTACTGCATGTGAGTGATAATGCTATCAAATACCTGCATGAGATTAACCAGCCAGTGGTGGTTGTGTCTGTGGTGGGGCTCTACCGCACAGGAAAGTCTTACCTCATGAATCGCCTGGCAGGACAGCAAACTGGTAAGAGCAATCAAATAAATGTAAAAGAGTGGCCTTATTGAGGCTATTTTTAGGGGGCTGTCAACCCATTCTGCTAATATTCTTCTTATATGGTCCTTCATGAATGTAGTATTGACTGTTAGAGAACGATGTTTCTCATTTCGATTTACAGATTGCATTTTTGTGTTTAAACTGTTTGATTTAAGTTGATTTGGCTAGAACTATAATGAAAATAAGAAGCCCAGATGTCCCTTTACTGTGTTAAAATGACTGTAACACACAGCTTTAATAATAAAAAAGCAAACTGCAGAGCCTACAGTACGTTATGAAAGATCTGTTCCACAATTTTACTTGTGCAAAATTGGACTTGGGAGAATGGTTTGTAAATAGAATTGTTCTGTTTATGTTTCTCTGTACAGTGATGGGACGTGTAAGCTATGGATTAGGTTTCAAAATAGACATCACTAATTCAAAACGGGGTCTACGGGGCCATACACGCTGTGAATTGAATACAGTAAGATTTTATGCTGTACGATTAGTGATAAGAGGAATGATTTCTATAGTTCTGTTCAACATAACCCAGTATATGCCTAAAAGTAATTACCACAAACAGAAGAAAGCCTCAACTATACAGCTCTTATAACTGGAATAATTTTTTTTAAGTCTACCTTGGACAGTTCATTAGCCAAGCTATTTCCTAGCTGAGTACAATAACATGCAGTTTTGCATGTTAACTGTGTAATGATTATCAAACTGTATATAAATATTTCAATTCTGCAGTTAAGTTCACAGCCCCTTGAAATAGTAACAGTTATATACATTTTTAAAGAAAGGACAGAAATGTTTATTCAGTCAATCAGTACACTGTACATTCTAACACGTTTTGTGTTTTTTTGCTTTAACACATGCTATGTGTTATGACTATTAGCTTGATCAGTCTAAACCTCTGTGAGCTCCTGATGGAGAAATAGAAAATTAACACCACCAGCAACTGAACAAGTTCCTTATGTTTGTTCCCCAAATAATGAGGATCATTCTTATTATCGTTTGTAGGCTTCGCTCTAGGTAGCACCATTGAGTCGAAGACTAAAGGCATCTGGATGTGGTGTGTGCCACACCCTACTAAAGCAGAACACGTGCTGGTACTTCTGGACACTGAGGGATTGGGGGATGTGGACAAGGTGAGGAGACTGTAGTGATAGCCCCTCAGTGTAATATTGTCTGAGTACCTTTTCCTGCAATGTAAAATGTTGTACTGTTTTAGGGAGACTCTAAGAATGATGCCTGGATCTTTTCCCTGGCTGTTCTGCTCAGCAGTACTCTGGTCTACAACAGCCGTGGCACCATCGACAACACAGCACTGGAAAAGCTGCAGTATCCTTCATCCTAAAAAAACATTCATGCAGTCTTTGCCCAAACAGTTCTATATAGTTATATTACTTAGCATAGCAGGATGCATTTTGGTACTATTTACCGTTATTTCTTTGAAGAATTGCATACATGTTTTCCATCATAGAGATACATAATAATAATAATAATAATAATAACAATAATAATAATAATCATCATCATCATCCTCACATGGTTATTTGAGAAGTCAGTATTCTATGAACTAAAGAACCCTTGAAGAACAACAATTTTTAAAGAACTTAGTCATGCACAAGGCTCTCAGAACACACAAACACACACACAATCATTTCTCATGCAGTTGGATCTTTAGCGTGCTGCAAGTTATGTCACCGAGCTTGCAGAACACATTAAGATCAAGTCACCTTCACCAGCAGGAGCTGAACATGAGGATGAACAGGATGACTCTCAGTTTGTGCAGTTTTTCCCAAATTTCATCTGGACAGTGCGAGACTTTCATTTGAAGTTGGAGTCCGAGCGACAGGGTTCGATCACTGAAGACGAGTACCTGGATTTTGCCCTCCAGCTGAAGAAAGGTAATGTGTGATGTTGTTACTGAGATCCACATAAACACAGGCTGGTTTTCTTTGATGAAGCAAAGTTGGAAATGACCACTTTTTGCCTGTCTTGTCTGGCAAATTTCAAATAGTTACACTGATTCTGATTAAACCTTTACTGCTGAACCCTTAAAAGGAGCAAATTAAAGTGCACAGTTAAAGATTTCTTAGATTTATAACATTACACTAAATTCTGTTTATAAATGTCTAAAATATGATTACAGTTAAAACTATATAGAACACTGTAATCTATTTTTTTTGTAATATTTCTACATGCACACATACATTTTCTGCTTTTTTTGTTTGTTTTTTTTTTTGTTCAGGTATAATACTATGTGAAATACTATGAGGTATGTTTTTCATTGATGTATTTTATTTTCTTCCTTTTTTTCAAACAGGAAAGTTAACCAATGTTACAACAGCTGTGACACATCATTATTTAGTGGTATAAAAAACCACTAAATGAGTCATTATTTAGTGGTATAAAAAATGTTGTATGCAAAGCTTTGCACATACCACAATTGCTATATTAAAATTTTGTTCTATTGACAAAATATTCAAATATAATGTAATCGAACATTTACATTTGCAGGTGAACTGGAGTTAAATTTGTACGTCACATGGAATAAGATCAATAGAATAAAAAATAATGGATAAAATTGGTTTGTGTGTAATTTTACATTTCTTAAGTAAAAACACACATTTTGTCTTTCCTTTAGGCGTTGGTAAGAAAATAAATGATTACAATCTTCCACGGCAGTGTATTCGGAGCTATTTCCCTACCAGGAAGTGTTTTGTGTTTCCATCTCCGGCCTCCCAAGACCGTATGGCTTGCCTTGAGAGCCTGGATGAATGTGACATTTGGCCTGACTTCCTGAAGGTCACACAGCATTTCTGTGACTATGTCTTCAAAGAGAGCAAAGTGAAAACACTTAAAGGAGGACACAGAATCACTGGCAGGAGTAAGAGCTTAACTACAGTTAACATTTAATTAATTCAATTTATTCCTTTTTTTGGTGAAATGTATTAGTAAAACTATTCCATCTGTGTATCTGCATATCAGTGTTTGGTCATCTGGTCAGGTTGTATGTCGATACAATCTCTGGAGGCAACATGCCTTGTCTGGACAATGCTGTGGTTGCCATGGCAAAGATAGAGAACCAGGCAGCTGTACATGAGGGGCTTAAGGTGTACCAGAGTGGAATGGAGCAGGTTAGATACACATGCACATATGCTTTTAAAATGTAAACTAAGCACTGATAAAAATCTAAGTATAACCAAATCTCATATTATGTCCCAGATTATGTTCATTATCATCAGAAGAGTTTTAAATTAGAAAAGAAAAAATGTATGTAGGATTATATGTATTATTATTATTAGTATTATTAGTATTGTCTTATTATATTGTTATTGTTATCTAACAAAGTACACTCTCAGTCTATTCTAATCTTCATTTAATGGATTTGTATATTAGTTATTATTACTGAGCTAAAAAAGTCCAAAGCCTAGCTGCTGGTCCTAGATGCAGGCTAGCTAATGTTAGCAATGTTACAGCTCCTGTCTAGAGCACCATAAAAAGGAAGAGAGTATAGGTGTGCTGGCAGGCTATTAGAATCTCTCATATATGCATTTAACCATTTTTAATAACAAATGTTAAATTAGGGTCTTATTATAACATCAGTAATTATTTATTATAGACAAGTGTACAATGTATACCTAAATAATATTATTAGAAGAATAAATTCTTTAAAAATGTCCCTTTTTTCAATGAATCACAAAATTGTTGGTTGTTACACATTAGGGATTATAATATACAATGTGTGTATTTTAATAGCAGAAATCTTTCTTGACATTAGTATTAACAGCATTTAAGTTGTTTTCATATACCATAACTCATCAGAAACTGACCCAAAGTCTAACATAAAATATGTTTACATTTTTCAGGTAAAGAGCTTGTTTCCTGTCAATATTGCTGATATTTCTACTGAACATCAGAGGTGCAGCCAATTGTCCACCACTGAGTTCATGAAGCGTTCTTTTAAAGATGAAAATTCAGAGTACCTTAAATTGCTGACAGTGAGTTACACATTTTCACACACACACACACACACACACACACACACACACACACACACACACATACAAACAAGTTATATGTATTTGTGAATTTATATCTATTTTGGTGTGTTTTCAGGAGAAAATAGATAAGCACTATGCTGAGCTGTTTGATCAGAACATTGACATATCAGAGAAAAAGTGTCGAGAGCTGCTGTCTGATCTGTATAAGGTGATGAGTGTGCGCATGGAGCAGGGAGAATATGCAAAGCCTGGAGGATACGAACTGTACTGCAAAGACAGAGACAGCATAATCACCCAGTACCGCAACAAGCCCAACAAAGGAGTCAAGGTAAAACATCAGCTTGACAAAAGTGTATCATTGACTTCCAATATTCTAACAGTAGACAGTAGGAGGGAAAAGTCAGAATAAGGATCATGAGCTACAAACCTCCCCTACTGTATGTCTCAGTGTTTAAGTGATTTCTCTTTGTAGGCTGAGGACGTGTTGGAGATGTTTCTGAGTGAAAGGAATGTGGAAGCAAACACAATTCTCCAGGCTGATGAAAAACTAACTGAAAAGGAAAAAAAGATTAAAGGTAAGATATTAAAGGTCAGATGATTAGATACTAGGCCAAGTAATAACAATATATGAGTATTATATTTATATTTTTACATGGATTAGTCCCTTGTTTGCTGTGGTACATCTATTTTTTATAATTCATGAACATGTACAACACAACTAAATTCATAGAGGTCACTTTTCCTGCATTTTCCTTGAAACACAACAATCTCATAGGGTGAAGTGCATGGTTCCTTGTTTTTCTGTATCTTTTTGGATTGGATTTGGGAGATTGCACACAACATGTATGTGTGTTTTGTTAATATAACAAATATAAAAGTTGAAACAGATGTCAGTAACAAATAAAAAAGGAATCCAATCAAATGCTCTGGTGCTTAAATGCATCATAATGTAATAAGTGCACCATTTAAGGTATAATGGATAATTTCGAAAATTCCTTAAAGACGTTTCCTGGCTCTATCTGAAACATCATAAATGCTGCCAACCTATACAGTATTCAGAGACAGCAAGGCCTGCAAATATGTGCAAATCTAGTCTTAGTACAAAATGTTCAGATGCTACTCGCACTTATAGTCTTTGACTTCTAGATGTTCTATAATTTTTCTCATAAAATTGGTTCCACCCATTGGAAATAAAAATGTGATTAGTCGATTTCTCTGTGATATTTTTTAAAATTATGTTTATAGTTAATCTAATGCATTGGGTCTACAGTTCTTGAAGTCATAACCAGTAGGAGAGCTCACTTAACTATATCTACCCAGATAGTACAAGGTGTCCTGGTTGACTAATTTTCCTATCGGAAGAATTTAACCATCTTGTCTTATAATTAACAATGAAACAAAAGCACTGTATTATCATCGTACTTGCAGAGTTCAAATACAAGAATGGAATTATACTGATTCTACTGAATAAAAAAATAAATAAAAACTGCAGATTTGCATTTTTAATAATGAATTTCTTCTTTCACATCTCTCTTTCTCTCCTTCTTCATCTGAAAACACTGGATAGAAAACAGTGAAACAGTAGCTCTGCTAGAGCAGCAGACAAGAGCAGCAGAAAAGAAACAGGAGGAGATGCGGCAAGCAATACAGGTAGAGAATAAACGCCATGAGGAGCAGCTACAGCAAATGGAGAGAAAGTTTGAAGAGGAGAAGCATTTGCAGCAGGAGGAGCTGAGCAAAGCTTTGGAGAGCAAACTGACTGAACAGAAAAACCTCCTGGAGAAAGGCTTTAAAGAAAAGGCTGAGCTTCTGGGCCAGGAGATAGAGCAGCTGAAAAAAGAAAATTCTTGTGGCTTTTTTAAGGAGTTTGTAATGCCCGTTCTGAATGCTGGCAAAGATGTGTTATCCAGTTACCTAAACTATAAGCTTGCTTATAAATGGCTGAAAAAATAATTTGAGTAGTAAAATGTAGTTTAACATCCTGAAGAAATGTCTTATACAGTATACAGTATACATATTCTAGATTCTGCAAAAAAAACATGAAACGCTCAAGTAATGTTATTTCCTTATTATGACTTTATCCCAGAGTCCACTCCACAATACTAGAGACATGTTAACCCCCTGGGGTTGAGAAACACGGGGGCGCGTTTCTATTAATATCTTTGCGATAACGTGGCGCAGAAATACAGTTTAACTAAGCTGACTGGCTGATAACATAATCTGCAACTCAGTGGTCATGACAATAACTAAAACATGCTCCATGCTGGTGCATGGGTAATGACACGAAATTCAAGAAATAAGAAAAAATAAAATGCTTTTTAGGTGTTTAAGTGCCCAGAAAACCAAAAAATCACTGGAAAAAGAATGAGTGTAATAGTATGGCGAAACAAAGGCTGTTGTCCGCAGTGGTTGAATTTAAAGCATTGGCGGAGAGAATGATGGATGGAGGACTATGAAACTAGATCAAAACAGTGATTTGCATAAATAGTTTTCTGTACAAGATCAGACAACTGTGAACAATGATTCTTATTAAGGTAAATATATGACAGTAAACCTGAATAAATAAAAATAACCTGGTGACTTTAGTCTGCTGTGAAGCTTTCCTCAAGCACATGTCTGTTCACACACACCACATACACACACCAACAAACACACACACACACAAAAACACATGTTTCAGGGAGCATGGTAAACTAATGCACAGTAGCCCAATTTATTTATTTATTTACTTGTAATTTTAGGTTATAAAGTGGAATTAATTATAAAATATAGAGATATATGTGTCTTGAAATGATCATTTCGAGTCATCATCAGTGACAGGGCCAATAGACATTTATGTTGCCTTACTTTTCAAATCAATTAATTTCTGTAACATACCACATGAGCTACGTTTTTGTTTTTCTTTGTCTTTTACAGAATTAGACAAAACATTTAACTTTATATAGCATACATATAATCTTATAATACCAGGCATAAGCATATATAATTACTATTGAAGGGGCTGTAAAGTAATGCCATTGCCTTCTCTCACAATGTATTTGCATTCCCACAAATGTTTTGTGCAAAATTATTGCAAGGTATCACAAAACATTAGCAAGGGAATGCATGTTCATTCATTTATTCATTCATTCATTCATCCACCTATCCATCCATGCATTACTCCTTTCATTAATTAATTAATTAATTCGTTCATTCATTCAGTCATTCATTCATATTCTTAGCTGCTTCTGTTGCTGGAGTCTATCCCAGTTCTCATTGGACAGAAGGCAGAAAACACCCTGGACAGGCCACCAGTCTATTACAGGGCAGACAAACAGATACACAACATCACACACACTCTCACATATAAGAGCCCATTTAATCTCTCTAATTCACCTGGCTGCATGTCTTTGGACTGGGGGAGAAATATGAGGCCGACATAGGGAGAACATGCAAACTCCACACAGAATCAAACTCAGGCCACATAAAATAAATGTGTATTATTTTGAAATAAAATTAAATAAATAAACAAAAAAAAATAATAATAATAGTGTAGTATGACTTTATCATCCCTGGCACATTCAAGAGTCCTTCATTACCAATATGAACACTCCTAGCACCACCCAATTACCATTAGTTACCATTAGTTCCTTTCAACCACTAGTCTTAATATTACTATGATTATTATGTGCAGAAATAAACACTTTATCGTTCTGACTAATATACTGTATTTATATGAACTGCTTCTTATATTGTGTACATATGAGTGTACATCAACGGACAGTACATACATCCCTATCCAGATGTTGTCTCACTCTTGTCACTGTCCTGAATGAGACAAATGACAGTCAAAATCCTGAAGTTTGCAGATGATTTGACAGTCATTTGTCTTATTCAGGACAGTGACGGGTCTGCCCACAGACGGGTTGTGGAGCAGGTGGTCCTCTGGAGCAGCCACAACTACCTGGAGCTGAACACAGCCAAAACAATGGAGATAAGAGTGGACTTCAGGTGAAGCCCTCTAACCCTTATAGCACTCACCATCCTCAACAGTACTGTAACAGCTGTGGACTCCTACAAGTTCTTGGGCACATAATACAATTTTATAATAATAATACATTTTATTTGTAATGCACTTTACATTTAAAGCAAATCTCAAAGTGCTACACAGTAGAAATATCTCTTTATACTCAAAGAACTACTATAATAGGAAGATCAGATCAAGGGTTGTAAGTCCTGCTAAAGAGAAAAGTTCCTTTCTTGAAACTCTCACTCGACTGTGGTGCCCTCAGATGGTCAGGGAGAGCATTCCATAAGCGAGGAGCAGCAGAACAGAAGGCCCGATCCCCCATGGTGCTGAGTTTAGTTCCAGGGGGGATCCTAGCAGCGCTGTTCTAAATGAACTGTAGCCTCTGAAGACTCTTGCCAGGACTCCCAATGAAGAGTGCATTGCAGTAGTCAAGTATGGAGGAGAAGAAAGCATGAACCAGTTTTTCAGCATCAGATCTGCATCTGATGCTGAAAAACTGGTTCATGCTTTCATCTCAGAGTAGGGCGAAGTTTGGCAATGTTTCTGAGATGGTGAAAGGAGATCTCACAGAGGTGCCTCGAAAGTGAGTTGAGGGTCAAACCTCACGCCAAGATTAGAGACTGATGAGGAGAGTGAAATGTTGTGGCCAGAGAATGTAATACTAGTTATGAAGGTTGACTGAGTCTGATGTGGGGTGCCAATCATGATTGCCTCTGATTTGGCACTATTCAATTGGAGGACGTTGTATTCCATCCACACCTGTATATATTCTAGACAGGCGGCAAGTTGTGATGATGATATTGACGATGAAGAGGCTGCAGCAGAGCATGCGTCGATTTTAAGGTAAAGTTGCACATCATCAGCATAGCAGTGTAATGAAATTCCATGGTGACTAATGACATGGCCAAGTAAAGAGGATGGGGCCCAGGACTGACCCCTGGGGGACTCCGCAGTTTACAGTGCCTTTCCAAAGGTCAATATTCTGTCCTGTCAGTCAGATAAGACTGAAACCAATTTATGGCAGTGTGGTATGATGGTATGATGAAGCCAGTTGAGGAGTATGCCATGGTCAACAGTGTCAAATGCAGCAGACAAATCCAGGAGGATGGGGAGTGAAGGTGAGCCAGGGTCTGCTGCCATGAGAAGATCATTTGTGACCTTAACCAAAGCTGTTTCTGTACTGTGAGCAGCGCGGAAACCAGACTGAAATTTCTCATAAAGGTTATTGCATTTAAGATGGTCCTGAAGATGCACCATCTCCAAGGACTTGAAATGGGACTGCAACATCAGCACCATCATCAAGAGAGCTCAGCAGAGGCTGTATCTCTTGCGACAACCTGCCCAAGGAGCTGATGGTGCAGTTCTACACTGCCACCATGGAATCTGTCCTCACCGCATCCATCACAGTGTGGGGCAACTCAGCCACCAAACACGACAACCACAGACTACAGAGCATCATCAGGTCTGCAGAGAGAACCACTGGTGTGAAGTTACCATCCCTTCTGGACCTGCACACGGCCAGAACCAGGAAGCGGGCAGAGAACATTGTCCATGATCTGCCACACCCTGGACATCACATGTTCCAGCATCTTTCCTCAGGTCGGCGTTTCAGCCAGTTGAGGATCAAGACCTCCAGACTACAGAGAAGCTTCTTCCCACATGCCATCACACTCATGAACAGCTGAACATTACAACACTGGATACAGTCTACTACATACATACATCCATATCCAGATGTTGTCTCACTCTTCTTTCTCTGTACTGCACTTTTATTGATCTGATAGAGTCTCAAGAACACTCTGTACCACCGTCTCAACCAGTGACTCTTCTGTTCTTCATATTTATATCTTTTTAGTTCAGTGTGCACTGTTTGTTACTGCTGCAATTAGGACTTTACTTTAAATATACAACTCTGCACACGTTAAGTTTACAAGTGTTTCTGTGCGTGTACGTCTGTGTGCACGTGTGTGTGTAGGAGGATGGCTAGGTTGGTTGTGTTTGTTACTAGCCACAAAATCACATTTCAATTTCAAGTTATTTTTTTCTTTATTGAACCAAAAATGTACAAGTACTAAACAGATTCATGAATAGGAAACCAAAAATGTTCGATACATAATCAGTGTGAACATGTTTGATGAAATTCATTCATTCATTCATCAGAAATTTAACTTTCTGAGTCGCAGGTGGGTGCTGCAGCATATCCCAGTGCTCACTGGATAGAAGGCATAAAACGTCCCGGACAGGTCGCCAGTCCATCAGAGGACTCTATTTGTTTTAATGGGCTATAAAGGGGAAACAATTATCATGGATTTAAAACATGCTTTTGTTAACATGAGCAATGACAGAAGGTTTATTTCAAAGGCATCAGACTAGCAAAGTCATCCTCAAGACTCAGTAAGATAGGCATGTGCACACTTTTGTTAATATGAGCTTAGATTAATTATTCCATTCAGGTTAATATTTCAGCTCTGCCAATCTTCCACAGAATAGCTATCTCTGAGATCCTTCTGAGATCCTTTATTAAATGTTCAACCAATACACTGCCTTTTATTAAAGCTTGTATTGGTGCGGATCAATATTATGACAAGTATTAGTACTACTGAGCATTGTCCTCCATATTGTCTTCCACAATGTCAAACCCGCTCCTACGCCCTTGCTACTGAGAACCACCGCCATGATCAAAATGTTCTGCAGAATGCAGTATATGTAATATATATTAGGTATAAAGTATATGAAAGTATATTAGGGGGCAGTTATGGGCTGGAGGTTATGGAACCAGCCTTTGTGACCGGGTTGCCGGGGTGATCACGACTGAAGTACCCTTGAGCAAGAAAATGCAGAAGAAAATGCACAGAGGAGAAAGAAAAAGCAGCTCTGTCGGAACAGCAGACAAAATCAACGAGATAAGCGGAGGGAGATGGACCAAGAGAGAGTCATGAATAGAAGATGCAGCAGATGAAGAGGATGTTCGAGGTGGAGAAGCTTCTATAGCAGGAGTAGTTGGACAAAGCTATGAAGAGTTTGTGGAAGAGTGGCATACTTAAATATTATATCATGCGTGTTGACACTAAAACAAGTTTTGAAACTAACTGTAAAGGAAGAATTTACAAGAAAAAAACAGTAACTGGTTGGTCATACTAGAATGATAGGATACTTCAAATGACTTATATTTATATATATTTACAGTTTGACTTTAACTGATGCATAGAAAACTATGGGAACCATTGGATTTGCCTCATTTAGGAAACAAAGCAAGGCTTAGCCAGCTCTTGTGCTGACTCTAGGATTGGTAGGAACTAAGAATAGGTGGTGATGTCAAACTTTAAACCTAACTGTATAGGAAGAAGATTAAAAAAAAGGAACCCAGTATCTATTAAGTCACAATTACAATAAGGACAATCAGTTAAAACATTCATTATCTTGTTCTTGTACCATTTTTGTTGAAATGCAGAGCAACATGAATTCTGAAAAAATATATGTTTGTACAATTACACCTTGTTTTTTACACCACCAATCGGAAATAACCAAACTCTGAAAGCTTAACAGAAAGTAGGATCACTGGATGTTAAGTAGTGCCCTTTATTTATATACAACTTTCATGCAAAATAAAAAGCCAACATACATTTTACTAAGCACTGTTGATATTAAAGATCAACTAAAGGCTGAAACTATGAGCTTAACAATTGCCATTGTTATTAAAAAAACAGTTTTCTATAAAAATAACATTGAACATGTCAGAGTAAGCTAGAATAATAACCTATAGTTTCGAACCAGAGAAAAGTTAGAATAAGTATAGCGCTATGAAAATGACATATAGGCATATACACACAGTATACTGTAACTGACTAATACTAAGCTTATGATATTTTTATAATTTTGTTTGTTCTGGTACACTCTTAAAAACTAAGATTTTACAGCAATGTACTCTTCCTCTTTCAATAAATGGTTTCTTAGGATTTATTTTGTAAATGAGATGTAAAAGTGTGAAGAGCCATTTTTTTTACTTTATACTATACTATGTATACTGTATAATGTTCTTTACTGTCACAAATCTAATTTACAGATATTACTATTTTAAAAACTTAAAACTATCTTTGTTTTAGGAGTGTACTTCATTCTTCCTTTAACATATTATGGTACTGCTAATCTACACATGATCATAAAAATCGTGAAAGAAGAGAGGCACCAAGTCCAAGGGCCTTGGATGCAAAGCCAGGCAGAAGGAGTCCTGCTGCCATGCCGACTGTGTCCACCACCTTACTGAGTGTAGAGCGTTTTGTCTCGTCCTCATTTTTGATCTCCCCCTTTAGGTTCTCAATCTCTTTTTGCATCTGTTCAGCTTTTTTCTGAAAACCCTGCTCCAACAGAAGTTGCTGCTCCTGAAACATACACACGCATGTACACACAAAGTATTTGTAGCCTCTGACTTCCAGTCGGCTTATACAAATCTATATAATTAGATGATAAAACAAAAGCTTCTCAGTAAGATGCCATTTTTTTCTGTAATTCTCCACAAGATTATATTCATCTACTCTCCATGTATGACACTCAACACACAAAGTTGTATGGAAAACTCTGGGCTACCCTGGCAACAAATTCAGTTTAGAAAACATCACTTTTTTGCAAATGTTAATGCATACTTTCTTACAGAGTTGGTTGGCCCTTTAAGCTTACTGCATTAAGGAGGGCCCTGCAAGTTAAGCAAAGGCTCAAGCTCTGCTTAGAATAAAGTGGACCTATTTATCTGGCCAAGTTAAAAAAGGACAAAGAATACCATGACAGTGAATTGCAGGAACAGTAATCAGACAAATAACAGTATCGTCTACTAAATAAAAGTTGGTGTGCAGGCTGAGCAGTACATCTCTTTCCAGTTTTGTCTTGTCTTGCTAACCAGGCTGGGCAGTGCATCTCTTGGTGTGTCTGTGTTTTGCTTGCCGACAGACATAGGCATGTATCACTTTTGAAAAAAGTTGCTCAGGTGAATATAGGCTTTATAACAAAAATCAGATATTGATTAATAATATTAAATATTAATTTTAAAATGTTATTTAGCTGGGCATACTGAGAAATATAGAGGGCAATAGATTTTTTGCCAACCCATAGTTTAAAGAGTATTTTATTTCATATTTTATGTAAAAAAATGTAATCTTGCGAGTTGGGGGCATGATGTAGTTTGAATGGGCTTTCTGCAATTAAAACAAAACTAATAATAGTAATATCTAATATCTATAATAGTGCTATGCTTAAGTTTTTGTATTGTATTTGTTTTCTATTGTATTTGGGTCAATTGACCAAAAGGGCCATTCCAGAAGCTTCTGTTTGCATTTCTTTAAGTAGTTCATGGTGGATTTTAAGGTACATTTTGGATCACTGTCTTGTTGCAGATGCCAAGCTTTATTTTGTTGATTGACTGTGCCACATTTGCTTCTATCCACTTACGCAATACTTCCTGTGCCACTTTGTGCTGAACCGTGTGCAAGCTCTATATATACCTTGACAATCATGAGCAAAAAAGGTTGCATTTTACTTTTGCTTTACTCTGGCTTAGCTAAATGCTGTTTTTCATGCTTCATATGTTTACTTTTGTAATGATGTTTCAGGTAAGGTTTCCTTCTGATGACCCTATCATGCAGATCTTGTGATCTAGAGTTTTGCTTTGCCCTTCTGGCCAGTGTATGAGCATTTTCTTGACTTTCACAGTTCCTTTTAATTTCCATTTCTTATTGAAAGTGGAACAGGGAAAATAGAGAGCTTGAGACATCAGTTAGCAGAGAAATTGAGACATCAGTTTCCACATACTCAGACAGGAAAGGTATTCAAACTTTTACTTATGTCACAATGCTTTTTCTAATAATTATGGCTAATAGATAATAATGACTTTTTATATAGCTACAAAATGTATAATCTTGCCAGGGGCAACAAGAACACCTCATATACAAAATATACACACCATCCCAAAAGCATGGTGCAGCATTCCAGTATGCTGGATTGGGCCTAAATACAAATACTATTATTTGATTAAATAGTTGCCACATTTAACAAGAATACTTACAAATAATGACACACACTCAAATACAGATGATGTCTATGTTATTGCTTACTTTTAGTTTGGCAGTCAGCACTTTTTCATTATCCTCCTTCGCTCTCTCGCTCTCTTTCTCCATGTGTTCCAGCAGGTGGTTCATATGTTGCTCAAAGGTTTTCTGCTGGTCACGTAAGACCTGCTCTTGCAGCCGGTTCTGTTCTTCTAGAGCCTTCTGTTTTTGTTGTACAGCCTCTTTTTTCAAGCGTTCCACTGAGACAGAAAGAAACACCATTACATACACATACAGTACTGTGCCAAAGGTATAGGCACCTAGAAAACTGCATTTAAAAAGCTACTTATTTGCGCAGTATGTGTTTGTTTTTTTAGAGTAACAGAAATATTACTACACACAACATTACTACAGAAAATGGTTATTTTTCATTTCCAACACTTTCTTTGTGGTCACCCAGTATTACTTTTAATTATCACTAAATTTACAATTTGGTTAATCAAATTAAATCAGGAGTGCTAGTGAAGGAATTCAGTGAATCTTTGTGATGGCTGGGACTGTCAGGGAGAAATATGGAACCAAACGTTCTTTCAACAAGTTAAGCCATATTATGTATTGTAATTGTGCTGGAATTATCCTCACACAGCTCTCTGTATTGAGCAGGGGAGCCAGGCCTGTTGTTATAAGTTTGGCTCTGCAGTAAATGATGTGTTCTACACAGATCCTGAAGGGTTGGTGTTCTATGCTTGTGAGAGACCCAGTTATAATATGAGATGCCTTAATTCATTGAAAATAATCAACTTAATCAGTAAATGGATAAGAAAGAAAAAACTTAGATCGGAAGCTAAAAAGTATTTAATTCTTAATTTTAATCTGGCCACAAGTTTGTTTGCTTATTAAAAAAGGTAATCCTTTAATTTGTAAATTAAGGTAGCTTAAAAAAGACAAATGCTAACAATTAAGGACTTAGTGTATTCCAAATAGATGTACTGGAAATTATGGTCTTTTGCAAAGCTGCGATGAGGTACGTGGTTACTTTGCAATCACCTGAATTTTAATAAAAAAGTGGCACAATCTGCCTTTGGTTACAGTGCACCAACAAGCTGCAATTCAATACAGGGAACACTAAAGCTCAGCTCACTGCTGTTACTAACTTAGCGACAGCAGCAGAGAATATTGTGTTTATTCTTGCGAGAATATCTGAGCTGCAGAGCCGGGGTGTTCTATCAGAACACGGAGAAGCGGTGGAGGTACAAACCCTCGGTTCTGTCGGTGGTTATGGGCAGTGCTTAATTTGTAAAACATCAGGTAATTGAACACTAAAGGTGTGGTGATCCAGCAAGTGGCAGTGAGGGAAAAGGTCCTGGAACGCATAGGCACAACAGTGCTTCAAGTGTCCATCTAACATAGTAGCAATCTATGCAATAAAATAATCCTAGCTTTAATGACTGTGGTAAGCAGCTGCAACCATAAAATCTCAGAGATGCCACTGGATGAATAGTTTTTGATGTCCAACAAAAAAAAGACGTTAAAGAGGTGGTGGATCCACATAAATAAGTTCTGGAACACAGGTACCTGAAATATGAGAGGTGCCGGATCTTGTTCCAGCAAGATCCAGCACAAATTAAGCACTGGTTATGGGGAATGTTAACTTGCTAACCAACAAAACTGATGAGCTGGCAGGACTGGTGAAGAACTGCTGTTCAAACACGCCATTTTTACCTGTGTTTACATTCCTCCATGGGCGGATGGGCAGGCAGCGTGTGACGTCATTTACTGAGGCAGGCTACCACCACACACTCATTCGGAAACAGAAGAAACGCTAAAGGACTGCTTTGAGAGCGTGCTATTGGACCCACATAGAGAGGACATTGAGGGGATGACACACTGCACAATGGACTACTTAAACTTCTGTATGAACATTGCTGTTCCCACAAAGAATATACAATGTTTTCCAAATAACAAGCCCTTGATTATCAGCGATGTCAAGGACCTCCTTAACCAAAAGAAGAGGGCGTTTAGAGATGGGGACTGGACAGAGCTTAAGTGCGTACAGTGGGAACTTAAGGTTCGACTTAAAAAGGCCAAGGAGTCCTACAGGAAGAAGGTGGAGGGAAAGCTGCAGGAAAACAGCATCTGAGATGCAATGGAAGTCATCACAAGCTGCAAAAATAGCAGGGCAGCTCAGTAGAGGGAGATGTGGACAGAGCAAACCAGTTGAACAACTTCTATAACAGGTTTGATTGTTCTGCTACTGCTGCCCCCTCCTCCCCTCCTACTGCAGCATCACCTCATCACCATCAGCACCCCTGGAAGATCAACTCTCTCTTTCTATGGCTTTGAAGATGGGTGGAAAACAACATCCACCCCTTTTAACAGGCCTTGCTAAGTCGATATTTACTAGATAATGATGGGAGAAATAGTGTGTGTGTTTGTTTACCTTCCATCTCCTGCTCTGCTTTAGAAAGGTGATGATCCGCTGCTAGAATCATTTTTGCAAACTGTTCCTTTTCCTTCAGATACTGACTTAACACTTCCTCACACTGTAAAAATAAAAAAAATAGTCCAATAGTCAATATCAATAGTCAATATCAATAGTCCATGATCAATAGTCCATCACATGGAATAAAACAAAGGGGTATATGTAGCTGTTTTTTTTTTCATCTCATATAGTTTTTGTCTGACAGTGACAAACAACTTAATAGATCATACTTCTTGTAGATTTTATGCATTGTTTCATTTCTTTACCTTTTTTATTAGTATTAATTATTTTTCATTCTTGCATACAAAATGATGGGGGGTCGCCCCCCCTTGTGCACCTTGAAAAAAAAATGTCACCAAAGCGCCCTCTAGAGTGGCAAAAAGTGCCCTGTTAGCTGCCATTTACACGAGAAAAAATTACTAAGCGCCCCCTTTTTTGCAATAAATTATGAAGGTGTGCCATCTAGAACTGGAAAGATTGATAATCTGTTTTAATGAGTGCCCTTATAGGGTTGCCTTTCCAATAGAAAGAAAAGTATTAAGTGTCCTCTATTGCAACCCTACTAGACAGTGTCACAAAGGGAGTCCTTTCTAATAGAGAAAATTGGATGCAGTACAGGGTACATGATGTACATGATGAAGTGCCTGTGTAGATGCCCCTCAATATGAAAAGTGCCCCTCCAGTGGGTAAATGATGCAGTGCACTGTATCTACATGGGTGAGAATGAGACGTTTCTGAATGGTTGCCCTGTCAGTAGATTAAATGTGATGTGGTGATCTATATGTGCCCTCAGAATGGGATAAACTTGTACCTTTATGAAAAGAAATGTATGACGAGCCCTGCTAGATGCTTTTCTAAGTGAGAAAACATGATGGAGTGCCCTTGCAAGTTTTCCCAAAGTGGGGAGGTTCAGACAATATCATTTACAATGGGCAAAAATCACAGCCCACTGTAATTTAAAAATGCAGTAAAAAGAGCTTTTTTAAAGAGCAAAATTTACTTCAGAATTATAGTTCTGTATTAAAAACCAATGAGAACCATGGTAATCAGAGTTACCATACATATTGTGTATCGCATATGTTGTCGTTTTGATGTATGCATTTTGTGGTTTTGCAGCTTGTTATGAGCATCACAGGTTTTTCCATGCTGGTGTACTCTGTGCCCTTTTTATATTTTCGCCCCTGCCCTTCAAACATCCTGAGACCGCCACTGTGACTGGGTTAGGTGAATGGAAGAAATGGCCCTGTTCTCACTTTTGTCTGCCCATACAAACAGGCTGTATAAGCAGACGTACCATTAGTTGGATGTATGTGCGTTCTCTGTACTTCTGCGTGAGGTGCTGGAGTGTGTTTTGATAGTCTTGATATCCTCCAGGCTGCATGAAGAAGCCATCATTCAGAGATTCCTCTAGAGGAGCAAATACCTGCTTTAGCTCCGTACGACACACTTGCATAGACTCATTTTGATTCTGATTACAGAGCTCCTCATACTCAGTCTGGATCTGCCTCTTTGGGAATGGGGAAAAAGAGAAATTTAGTTTAAAATCCTGATTAAAATCCATTTCAATCCCCTTAACGTGTAAATGCTCAGCAACATTGCAAATGAGGGTCACCCTCAATGTGTTTCCAAGTGAAAAATAAAGGTTAATTGATTAATTGATTGATTTGAGAGACAAAATGAGCTTTTTAAATTAAAATCTAATATTTTGTAAAATGTTAATAAAACTAAACTTGGACATATAAATTGGAGATATAAATCATTGATTATCACTTGCGTTTCACATCAGTCATTTCAGGTAATTATCATCCAACTGATCAAACTTCTATATGGATTTTAAATTCTTAGAGATAAACTGCTGTGCCGCAGGTTTTCTAAGTCTTAGCCTAAGAGCTTTTGTCTTTACAGCATGCCCCTTTTCTGTGTTCCTTGTTGTTTAAGTCCCAAAAATACTACTGGTAACTGCATCCAAAACCACATACAGCCACTCTGATAAGTATGTCAAAACTAGTACATCACTATTAGAAGACTATATATTACTATAGCATATGTGGTACAGCAGTGTGTTGTTTAGGATGCAGTCACAGGTTCAAGACATCATCCACCTAATTTTTAAGCCCCATGATGCTTTGTAATGTTTGTAATCAGTTTCTCAACAGAAAACTGAACCAGCAAGACAAAGAATAACATTATAGCTATGGCCTACACAAATGACTAATTACTAATGGAGTAATTAAAGTCGTTGATACTATTAATTGTGTTTGCATTAAGAGCAATATCATAACACAACAATGTCTTAAGGTCTAATGTGGAAGTCAACAAATAAGCACAGATTCTTTTGACCTCCTTGGAAGCAGCAACAAAAAGCAATTTTGTTTCCTAAACAGATATTTTCAGCCACACAAAAAAATAAGGCAGCTTATCCAAATAAATAAATAAATAAATATATACATATATTATAACATTGCTTCATGTAAGCTGTTTTGTTCTGTTTCTCTGTGCATGCTGTTTTTGTGAGGTACCATAAGATCCAGCTGTGCTTTTTGTTCGGTGTCATTGAAAGAAATGCTGATGAAAACTTCAACTGCCTTCTTCTCTGCTTGAGAGTGGACGTCGGAGAGCTCAGCTGGGTCCAGTGGAAAGCACAGGAAGTTGAAAACCTCACTCCTGTAGACCTGCAGGGCCTGTTCCACTGCTCGCCCATTCTGGATTTGGGCCAAAGTCTCCACTGCGTTCTCCAGACACGGAATCCGGCCACTACGAATGGCCTCCACATATACTTCTGTCAGACTTCCCAGAACTGGCAGAAAATATTATTAAATTATAGAAGACCTCATGATATGATAATCATAATATTCTTTTTTTTTGCAACATGAGGTTGGAATATGATCGATTCTTTGGTATATGATACATTTCTGCAACAACTGTGTTAACAGACATGCTGACATTTTGACTGCTATTTAAAAACATATGTCGAAAAGCAAGCAGAAAAGGTCAGCCCCTGCACTGTGACTGAAATTACTGAAGCTTTGAATCAATTAGTTTTATAAGAAAATAACTTTTGTCTGGTAATCATGCTGTTCTTGATTTTGAAATTAAAAGATTTTTAAAGTTTGCTGTTTACTCCTATAACTCTTATATAGAAACTAAGCACTAAAGCAGTTCTGAAAACTACTGATTTAGCTCTACCAATTCACATTGAAGTAATAAAGCATGTTTTAATCCATACAAAATATAAAGCAGCCAGTGAAGATAAAGTTCATTACCATATATAAAAAGCACAGTAACAAAAACAGCTGGATTCATTTTTCATAATGAAGACAGGTTGGTAAATATCAACGCAGAAGTTCATTCAGACTGGTGTTAGTGAACATTATAAACTAACATCAGAGAAAAAAGTAACATACAAGAAAATATGGGGCCTTTAAAACAATAAGGTCTGCTTCTTCACACTCCAGTATTAGTAAGTGGTTACTGACCAGTGCCGGTGAGTGTACGTCCATCTGTGACTGTTTTGGGTTTGGCACTGGTAAACACATAGTTACAGAACTCTTCAGCTTGCTGCAGAAACCTTGAATCAAGCTCTGCCTCCGTCAGCTCCTCCATCCTCCTCAGGTCATCGTCTCTTGCTGGCCTCGGGAACACAAAACACCGCCTCTCTGCGAAAAAGTTCCGTAAACAACGCCTGGGGAGGTTGAACTGATCTATTTTCTGAGAAGTACCTGAAAAATGAAAAACCAAAATAAAAATGTATACCCGTGTACACTTAATGTCACATAAAACCGATTGGGTCCCTGGGAACTTTACACTGATTTTTTTTCTAATTAAGGTAATCTTGTTCTGTTAGACACCTAATATGCATGCGCAAAGTATGTCTTCTGAATATTTTGCTCAAAGTTTAATAAATGTCTGTGTAAAATATGCAGAACACATTTTACTTGGGAGCTTAAGTAACTTTAATCAGAGGGTTGTGCTAAAACCCTTAGCTGGAGCTGAAACTTTTCTTAGATGGAGAACAGAATCTGCAGTCACAACGTAAGGAAACTCTGCTGGAAAATGAAAAGGAAGAATTCCATCTCCATCCCGTGAACACAAGTTAACTATTCCTGGACCTTCTGAATGATACTGTTGTTTGATCTTTCATTGAATTTCTGTCTCTGCTGTTCCAGCGTTTTAAGTGCACATGCAGACTTGACATGAATTTAATGGTAAAACTGAGATTCTCATTGTTTGCGCCATTATGTTCAGTATGTATATGAGGGCTAGTAACTCGAGTGCAGAGTGTGGATGAGTCCATATGTGTATAAATACACTCCACATCACATGTCTTTTCATTTAATACTCTGTCTGTATATTTTGACCTTCATACCAGTTTTGAGCACCAAAGCACTTTCCAGGTATTCATCAGCTGTGATGGGCTGGCCTGATTTTTCCAGCATCAGAGTGAAGTCTCGCACTGTCCAGATAAACGATGGAAACATGCGCATGAACTCTGCTGAGTCGTCTTCGTCACTGCCCTTCTGTGCCTTCACCCGAATATTCTCAGTCAGTTCTGTCACATAGCTGTAGAGGGTACTATTCAAGAAAACAACGGTGTGCGTATGTGTCTTAATTTGTGATACAGTATATATATGTCAAGGAAGGATACTGCAGCTTCTCAAGTGCATTATTGTCGATCACCCCTAAGCTGTTGTAGACCAAAGTACTACTGAGCAGAACCGCCAGACAGAAGATCCAAGTGTCATGCTTTTCATCCCCCTGAAAATGCCAATCAGGCTCAATTATCACCAATTTCTACAGTCCTACAATTTCTTTGACAATTAGAAACTGTATGGCCAGGTGACATGTATATGACCACATAGTCCTTATATATATATATATATATATATATAAGAATTCTGTGAGTATGCCTTACTTTGTCCACGTCCCCTAGTCCCTCAGTGTCAAGTAACACCAAAGTGTGTTCTGATTTAATGGGATGTGGAACACACCATATCCAGATACCTTTAGTCTTTGACTCAATGGTGTTCCCTAATGCAAAGCCTGAAAAAATCAGAGAAAATATAACATTACTGTAGAACTACTATTATATAGTTAGAACCAAAAGGTTGTGAAGAATTTGTATGCAAAATTAAAGTTAGGTGTGTTGAAGTAAATACATTTTATGTTAGATGAACACCCCATGCAAGATCTCACTGGGTGTATTATTTAATTTTTTTAGGTGTTACCTGTTTGATGTCCAGCCAGGCGGTTCATGAGGTAAGACTTCCCTGTGCGGTAAAGCCCCACCACAGACACAACCACCACCGGTTGAGTTATTTCATCCAGAATTGCTTTAGCTTGTTTCTGAACACATAACCTTCCTTCAGAATCACTGCTGATCAGACACATTGGCTCCTTCATGGTTCTGGACATCTGAACACATATCACAGTGCAGGTTGACAAACCAGTAGAATTTTAACACAAAGGCAGAACACAATGTTCTCCTAATATTCTGAGACGATGACTGGTCATAATTTAAATCTAACTCTAAAATACTAGACTGACCAAGATACTTTTTAAACGAAAAGCTAGATAAAAATGAAAACTGAAAAAAGAGAAAAGACTTAGCTTTTAAATGCACAGAGACTTTTACTTTAAAAAATTAACCAAGAAAATATTGCAAACAAGTAGGAGAAAAAACAATAATGGCCCAGCCTGATATGAAATAATTTTGAAACTGTTTCTGTATACACTGTGCTAGATGAAAGTTATATACTAAATTCATTTACAATGGGTAAATTCTATACTTCTACATGAGTAATGTATGTGAATACTTTTGACACCTTTGTGCAGTACATGACGAAGTTACAATATACAGCTATTTTCTTAAAAAGATAGCCACATGCCATTTTGACTCACTTCGAATAAGCAGAAGGCGAGTGGACCTTTAACAGTGCAGAATCAGTCAAAGGGACTGGATGATTTTCCAGAGCTGACACGCACCACCAGAACACTGCCAGGCAAGTACACAATTAAAATTGATCCAAATGTTCATCTGGTACGACACCAACCTGCAGCACTTAAAACAAAAATTGTGCAGTAGACAGTGGCTACATCACCAAAGTGTATCAGCCAACAGAGTGAGTTAGTTCCATGGTAGCAGTCGTGCGCAATGGCAACATTAGAATTTGGATCGATCCAAGTGGCTTAAATAAAGTCATTAAGAGGGAGCATTATCCAAGGTGCACAACAGAAGAAGTCGCTTCTACCATCCCAGATGCAAAGGTCTTCTCAGTTCTGGATGCTAAATCAGGATTTCTCCAGATTGAATTAGATGAAGCATCATCCTATCTAACAACTTTCAACACTCCAATTGGGAGATTCAGGTGGTTGAGATTACCATTTGTCATGAAATGTGCGCCAGAAATCTTTCAGCGCATCATGGACGCAATGCTGGAAGGCATTGCCGGTGCTACAGCCATCATGGACGACATTCTCATAGCCGCACCCACAATGGAGCAACATGACAAGATTCTTCGTTAGGTGGTTGAGAGAGGTGCAGACTACAATCTCAAGCTTAACTTTAACAAGTGTTATTTCCAGTCATGTGTACCATACGTTGGACACTTCATAGCAGCAGATGGGTCTAAAACCAGACCCATCAAAAGTTGAAGCAGTCCAGTGCATGCCACCCCCAAACAACAAGGATGGAGTTCGTAGTTTTTTGGGCTTTGTGACATATTTGTCCAAGTTCCTTCAAAATTTTAGTGAGGTGAGTGCTCCACTGCTAAGAAGTGATGCTGAATTTGCATGGCAACCAGCTCAGCAGAAGGCTTTTGCCATGCTCAAGACCTTATGCTGCAGTCCTCCAGTGCTAAAATTCTTTGATCTAGCTCAGCCAGTTGAGATTTTTTGCGATGCAAGTAGCTCTGGTCTCAGAGCTGTCCTCCTGCAAAACAATCAGCCCACTGTGTTCTCCTCGACATGCGCAGATAGAGAAGGAAATGCTCTCTTTTGGTTATGCCTGCATAAAGTTTCAGCACTACATCCTAGGAAAACACATCATGGTCTGAAATAATCATAAGCCTCTTGAAGACATTTTCAAGAAGCCACTGCCTTCTAGTATCCAGTGAATGCGACTGCGGCTTTAGTGGTACGACATAAGTGTTAAGTACAGGACAGGGCAGGATATGGAATTGCCTGACACACTATCCAGAGCGCAGCTAACAACGTGCACAACAGAAATAACTTAAGAATGTGTTTCAATGCTCAGTTTAATTTCCATCAGTGAACAGAATAGCCAATGAGAATAAGAATAGTGCCGCTCCAAACCAATTAGGTGGCTGAACTACAGCTCCAGCCATTTCATGTTTGGTTGAAGCACACAGCACAGAGTGTCGGCGTAGCGGCAGCTTAACCCACGTGCTAGTAGTTTGGTTACTATATTAAAATAATATACTAAGATAAGAAAAACCAGTAAACATGTGCTGTCTCACTGCTGTGTTGACAAGACGCTATGGGATGTTAGCGCTTCAAGTGCTTGTACTGTTGTGATCAACTCCACTGAGCTGACAGAGCACCACACTGTTGTGTTTCTATGGAAGTTGTATCCACAACTTTTTTTCCACAACACGTGAGTAATTGTAGTTGCAGCTTTCCAAGCTTTAAGTCTAGCCCTAGTTTGAAGGCAAGCACTACATTTTACTGGTGGACTACTACTCAAAGTTTGTGGAAGTAGATGAGCTAAAGGACATGCGTAGCCGCACTGCTCTAAAGTTGCAATTTGCCAGGCATGGTATTCCTAGCACCTTGAGGACAGATAACGGTCCTCAGTACACTTAAGGAGGAGTTTAAAGAGTTCTGCAGTGCATATGGGATCATGCATAAAACGTCCTTACCCCATAATCCACACTGAAATGGTGAAGCAGAATGTGCTGTGCAGACGGTAAAGAAGCTGTGGAGCAAAGCACCAGACAAGCACATTACAATGCCTGACTACCGGATGACGCCCCAAAAGCAAGTAGGCCCCTCTCCAGCTCAGCTGCTGATGGGCAGACGGCCTTGTCTGTGGGCCAAGCACGACGGCCCATGCACTACTGAAGCCTGCAGCCTAAGATCCCTCTTAAGTCAAGGGCCAAAAGTACTACTATGATCACAAGCAAGCAGCAGGCCCACAAGTTTCCTTAAAAGGAGGTGATGAGGTCAGGATGGCTCCGTATCCAGGCTGTAACAAATGGTCTCCAGGCATTATAATTCAGTCGCACAGTGCTCCACGTTCCTACATTGTAGAGCGTGCAGGAAAGATGTTCAGACGGAACAGCCAGCACCTTCGAACCAGCACAGAAGTGGCAAACACTTCACGCCACATTGTGTGTGATGAGCCTTTGTTTCTTGCTTCTCTAGTTTAAACCAGACACAGTTTCAGAAACTGTATGTCCGCAGGCATGAGTTATTAAACGCCTAGAGAGACTTTGTAATTACTACATCTTAAGAACTTTGATGTAGTCAGGGGCAGGTGTGGTAAAGACACCTTGAGGAAGTGAAGTGCTAGTAACCTCTCCTTCCAAGCTAGCAGGCCCCGAGTTTAAGTTATTAACATTGTTTTACTGGCAGTAGCTATAACATGCATTACATTTTTGGTTATGCTGAGTTTGTATGTTGCACAGTCATACGTGGTGCTGTTAACTAAAAATACTCAAGTACGTTGTATAGCTTAAGAAAGGAAGATGTAATGTATTGTGTTTCCACAATGCATTTTGTTGTGTCCGCTCAGGCTTCCGTACTGCGCGGAGTGAGATTGTGCATGAACCTTGGTGTGTGTGAGCTTGTGTCCATGATTTTACGGTTAGAACATAGTTAGTCAGAACATAAGCTACATGTAGCACTTAAAGAAAGGGTAAAGTTAGATATTTAGCTGGTACTACGATAATGACTCATTATTTTTTGTAGAGAAAGAGAGCGATGACACTGCAGTGATGACACTGCACTGGTGATCTCGACAGTATGATGGGCTGTTTGTTAGTGTGCCACATTTGCACCAACACACCTTAATAAGTCGTGCTAAAATATTTTTTGTTGGTGTAATTTCAGCAGCGGTGCTGTATGCTTTGGATTGCATCAAGTGGCAAACATTTTGTACACAAAATCTGGCAAGCTATGAAAACAAAATGAATTTTAAAATAAAATGAACTATATAGCACTATAGTAATTTTTGATTTTGGAAAAAGGTTGATGCTGCACATTTATAGATGAACTGTGCAAAATACAATATTCTGCTCCTAAAGGTGAAGTCAGCTTCTTATTCGTCAGTTTTCCACTTCTACCTTAAATGGTGCAGCAGCTATTCTTTGCGCCATAGCAATAACATGATGTAATTTGCAAGTGTGGCAGATGTGGTCTGATGTCTGCAATATTTGACATCTAACCTACAGATGATGATTACAAAAGGACTCCAAAGCAATTGAGACAATGCACTGCAGAACTGTTAATGAAATGTCAAGAATTAAATAAACAGCAGTGTAGAAGTGTAAAGGGAAATACCTAAAATCAAAAGGAAGTGGAAATATGCTTAGAAAATATGTATTAATGGGATTTTTAATTACATTTAAATGAAACATGAATAAAATTTCAGTCAGTAATAGTATCTGGCCAACCAACAGGTGATCTCACATCAAGGGACAGTAGTCTTTGATTAGGACGACAGCATCACATTTGGAGACAGATGCATATGCATCATCTCAGAGATGATTTCACTGGATTACTTTGTATGCCCTATTGCTCTGACCTTGGGCTATATTTAACAGAACCTTTGTTGAGTTTAAGACAATGATTAGTCAAGATTGAGCCAAGACTGAGGACAAAGGTGGTAGGAGTCCAAGACCGACTAAGAGCACTGTTATACTCCAGACCTCCTGCCATCTAATAAACAATCCTAAAGTCAATCAAAACATGGGAAACAACAGAGCTGATATCATGGACAGAGTGAACAAAGAAGGACAAAGTGTGTGCAGTTTAATTTGTGAATCTCAATTTCAATGCAAATTGCAACCATTTTTGCAGCTTTTAGTAAGCCTATAAAATGTTTTGTTATTGATTACCATTTTGTGTCGTTACAGTAGACGTACTTTGGGAGGAGTGGGTGATAAATTTACTACTGTGAAAGTTATACAAAATTATCACTTTCCAACTATGTCTTGTCAAGGACATTAAATGCTGTTGTAACACATATAGTAGTTACTAAAATACAAGACAGCATACTGATTTGTAGGCTATACATTTTATGATTGATATTACCAAAAAGACGTGCTTACCTCGGCTGTCGATCTGAAGATGGTGTCGATGGTTTGATTTCATATAGCGGTGCAGTGACGGTGCTTTCCACTTTACCACTTTACTCACCAGCGCGCTGTACGGACCTCGTCTTTGTCTAAAGTGAAAGAGGCACAGTTAGTTTAAGCCTACAAGGCCGTTTCGGCTGTGGAAAAGGCGAAGGTAATATTACATTACATAACATTCTCTTCTCCTTACATGGTTATTAAGGTTGCGTGCTCCTCAGCCCCTGCAGAGATAGCCCCCGGAAATGAAAGTGAAAGAGAAAGTATGTGGGCTGCTGGAACAGTCTGTCCTGTGTAAGTAAAATTACATAATCACACTGTAACTCTCAGAACAACAACGAGTTGAGTAATCAAGTCAAATGAATAAAACACACACACACACACACACACACACACACACACACACACAAAGCGTCTAAACAAAAAGGAAGTTCTGTAAGGGTCAGTAGCGCTATTCTGTTCGGTTCTGCCTCGATGTTTGCCTCAACGGGGTGGTTTCTCGGAAATCCCCAGCTTTACCCGAACCCCATCTGCAGCACACACACACACACACACACACCTCGTCTGGGCGGAATAATCGGCAGTAAAAACAGTTAGCTCGCTCCGTGTACCATCATCTGACAGGCACCGGCTCAGAAGCAGATATTCAAGGTAAATTAAGGTAAATTGTTTACTTGTTGTTATTAAAATGTTAAAAACGAATTACAGGCTTAACATCGAACACTTCGTAGTTGAACTGGTTTAACAAAGCCGTAAAATTACAGTATTTAAGTTATATAAAATAGACCAATAGCTAGTGTTGACGGATAGATCCGAGATTTTTAAAAAAAAAAAAAAAAAAGTGAATCACCGCATTTTTTATTTCTATTTATTTTTTTACATTGTGAATGTTCTCCATAGTGATTCACCATCATTACAGCTTTTACAGCTCAACAAAGTTAGGTTGATATTGGATATTGGCGTTTCGCCCCTGCTACATTTCACAAACAACTTCCTAAAATCTCTGAAATTACATTTTCTAAGTCGCGGTAAACCAGGGTACAAACTACAATCGTTACATTTCGTCATAGTTCCCGATCTTTCAATTTCTCCGAGTAGTTTCAATATAGCCGGCATCGCTGCAGCAGGCGCAGGCGACGGCAAGGGACCGTCTGTAAAGTGCTGTCCTGTTTAAAAACGTACAACATTAAGAGTAATAAGGAGCCTGTCGGTGTTATTTTTAAAGGTACTGAAATACCCAGATTATGTCAAAATCTGCTACTTTATCAAAGCTGTAGTAAACAATGCAGACATACATCAAAAACCTCCTAAAACTTTACTGAGACACAACACATTAACCTACTGCAAAATAAAATCACTTGTAGTTGATTCAACCACATCTTACAAACATACTGCAATCTTTACTTTGGTATCATATTATTTGGTTGATTTTTGTTTATTATTAAATGTAATAAATTACTATTGTGATACATCCATATGAAGTACAGATTGCCAATTGCTTGTAGCAAACTGAGGAACATATTACAATGTTTAATTTCATAAGGTATAACTTATGGTGGAATTTTAATGATTTTTTAAAGGTAATCAATTCCTACTGTGAGACAACCATATATATGTACAGATCTAAAATCCCTTGTATAGTACAGTGATCCATCTGATGAGCACTTGCAACTTGCACTTTATGGCTGCTGCTCTTCACACTTGCACATAAAAGCACATGTAACTTTTATTTTGTATTTTTAACTATATGTATATATAAACAAAACACTTTTATTTACTTCAACTTCAACTTTATATTATGAGACTTTATATATTTTGTCTATATTATATAGTATATATTTCTTTTTTGTTATCTTTACCTACTGGTGAATGGAGGAACAGCAAAGTAAGAATTTCATTGTACATTGTAACTGTCTGTTCTGCTGTACATATGACAATAAAACTCTTCTAGAATCTTGAATCTAGAACAACATTTTGTTGGTAAGATATGCTTTTGTTGAATTCCAGTTAATATTTATGTTGAAAACACTACTACTGTGAATCACTCAAATGACATACAGATCTAAAATCACTTGTTGTATATACAGTATATTTCTGACAAACATACAACTAATTATGATATGCCTTGGTTGTAATTATGATATGCCTTGTCTTACGAGAAACCTAGTGTTTGTATTATTCATCCACTAGCTGATTTCATTAATCAGTCCTTCATTAAGGCAAATATTTAAAAAGGCATATATAATGGAACTTTACATTTTGTTGTTATATTGTTGTTTATTAGTTAAACGGGTTGTGTATGTGTTTATAGTGTTGAGTTATGGGTTCAGTTACAGTGTTACACAGTGTGCATATACAGTATATGTGGTCTATTTTAAGTACAAACGGCAATTATTGCATTCAAATGATGTGCACTGTTAAAACAAATATCTTATTAGGCATTGAGGCATTATTAGGCATACTTTATTACACTTCATTTGTTATTATAGAAATTACATAAAAATCAACAAAAGTGTGTTCTATTGTGTTTGTCAAATCTCTGTATGCTACAAGCAATTTGCAATCTGTACATCTTGTGGATGTCTCACAATAGTAATTTATATGTAAGCTATATGTTAACAACACACTAAAAACAACAAAAAGTAACTTTACATTTTTTTACAAACACGTTGAAGGTCATAGTAATCAGGGAAACCATTTTCAATGTAATTGTACTATTGCCAAGTAATCTGAATACTATGCCACGTCTAATACTCTGCTAAGTCCAATACTATGCCAAGTCTTGATTTAGTAATACATTGTTTAAAAAATGATTGGGGAATGCTGATTGACATCCTGATGCCAGGCCTGTGTATTGGTTAAATGCAGCATGTTACGATAATATATAACTGTTGTATTTTTATTCTATCATCTAGGACAAAGCAAAAGAGGATCATGTGCAGTAAGCCCATGCCAGCGCCCATTTGTGTGGTGGAAAATGTAAATGGGTCACTGCATGTGAGTGATAATGCTATCAAGTACCTGCATGAGATTAATCAGCCAGTGGTGGTTGTGTCTGTGGTGGGGCTCTACCGCACAGGAAAGTCTTACCTCATGAACTGCCTGGCAGGACAGCAAACTGGTAAGAGCAATCAAATAAATGTAATAGAGTGGCCTTATTGAGGCTATTTGACTCTGATTTGACCAACTGCTGCCATCTGTTTATCTCCTACAATGGAGGACAGGTCAGGCAGTGAGGTCAAACAGCTTTTGAGATTTTTCAGTATGAAGTTTTAAAGGGGCTGTAAACCCAATTTGCTAATCACCTACTTTTAACTAGATGGTCCTTCATGAATTAAGTATTAACTGTTAGAGAACAATGTTTGTCATTTCGATTTACGGATTGCACTTTTGTGTTTAAACTGTTTGATTTAAGTTGGCTAGAATGCTACAATGAAAATAAGAAGATTTCCAGATTTCCCTTTAATGTGTTAAAATGAATATAACACACAGCTTTAATAATGAAAAAAATGCAGAGCCTACGTTATGTAAGATGTGTTCCACAATTTCACTCGTGCAAAACTGGACTTGGGAGAATGGTTTGTAAATGATGGGATGTGTAAGCTGTGGATTAGGTTTCAAAATACACATCATTCATTCAAAACAGTCTTGTAACCGGAAGGTCCCCGGGATCCCCTAGGCCACGACTGAGGTGCCCTTGAGCAAGGCACCTAACCCCAACTGCTCCCCGGGCGCCGTGGATAGGGCTGCCCACCGCTCCGGGCACGTGTGCTCACTGCCCCCTAGTGTGTTCACTAGTGTGTGTGTATATGTGGGTGTTTCACTGCACGGATGGGTTAAATGCGGAGGTCAAATTCCGCTGTGTGCAAAATCACACGTGGCTAATTTGAGTGTCTAAATTCTAATTCTAAAAGAATTCTAAATTCTATTAGCTTGATCAGTCTAAACCTCTGTGAGCTCCTGATGGAGAAAGAGAAAATTAACACCACCAGCAACTGAACAAGTTCCTTATGTGTGTTCCCCAAATAATGAGGATCATTCCTATTATTGTTTGTAGGCTTCGCTCTAGGTAGCACCATTGAGTCGAAGACTAAAGGCATCTGGATGTGGTGTGTGCCACACCCTACTAAAGCAGAACACGTGCTGGTACTTCTGGACACTGAGGGATTGGGGGACGTGGACAAGGTGAGGAGGCTGTAGTGATAGCCCCTCAGTGTAATATTGTCTGAGTACCTTTTCCTGCAATGTAAAATGTTGTACTGTTTTAGGGAGACTCTAAGAATGATGCCTGGATCTTTTCCCTGGCTGTTCTGCTCAGCAGTACTCTGGTCTACAACAGCCGTGGCACCATCGACAACACAGCACTGGAAAATCTGCAGTATCCTTCATCCTAAAAAAAACATTCATGCAGTCTTTGCCCAAACAGTTCTATATAGTTATATTACTTAGCATAGCAGAATGCATTTTGGTACTATTTACAGTTATTTCTTTGAAGAATTGCATACATGTTTTCCATCATAGAGATACATAATAATAATAATAATAATAATAATAATAATAATAATAATAATAATAATAATAACAAAAATAATCAAAATAATCATCATCCTCACATGGTTATTTAAGAAGTCAGTATTCTATGAACTAAAGAACCCTTGAAGAACAACAATTTTTAAAGAATGTAGTCATACACAAGGCTCTCAGAACACACAAACACACACAATAATTCCTCATGCAGTTGGATCTTTAGCGTGCTGCAAGTTATGTCACCGAGCTCTCAGAACACATTAGGATCAAGTCACCTTCACCAGCAGGAGCTGAACATGAGGATGAACAGGACGACTCTCAGTTTGTGCAGTTTTTACCAAATTTTATCTGGACAGTGCGAGACTTTCATTTGAAGTTGGAGTCCGAGCGACAGGGTTCGATCACTGAAGACGAGTACCTGGATTTTGCCCTCCAGCTGAAGAAAGGTAATGTGTGATGTTGTTATTGAGGTCTAAAATACGATTACAGTTAAAATCTAGAACTCTGTAATATATTGTTTTATAATAGTATGTGTAATATTTTACATCTATAATCCTCATTTGTAAAACCCCCTGGCAAACATACTCTACATGCACACATACAACTTGTCTTTTTGCTTTTATTTTATTTATTTATTTATTTATTTATTTGTTTATTTATTTATTTATTTATTTAGCCAGGAAACTTAACCAGTGTTACAACAGCTGTGAAATATAGTCATGTTCATATTAATAATTGCTTTTGGACTGTATGCAAAGAAAATTCCTTAGTGGTTTAAAAAAATGACTTAAATTTGTACTGATGTTTATTCTTCTTCTGTGACGACGCGCTGTTGATAGCTTAAAGAAAAACTCTGCAGATACCAACTTAGTTGTAAATGAATTTATTATATAAAAAAGTATAGCATCTTATCTGACATCCAACGTCCAATCTTCTGATGCCAGAGAGAGGCTTTCTCTTCCCCTGATCTAAAGACGCTCTGAAATGTGTTTGCCGAGCCTCGTGTTTAAGTAACCCATTTACCATTCTGAGCCCCAAGACCTTTGGCCCAAATGCATTAACCATATGTGGTAGAAAAACAACAGCCCTACAAGATTTTACTAATACAAGCCAGATGTTTCCCAGACCTACCATACATTAACCTCTGACCCTAAGTCTCTTTGCAAACATTCTCTTTGCACAGCAAAAGATGAACTTCGGATTTTGTATGCAGCTTAATATATATATATATATAATGTATGAATATAAAAATGTATATGGAAAATTACACTACAGTACTTCACATGGAATAAGATTAATAGAATAAAAACTAAAGAACAAAATGGTTCAAAAGTAAAACACATGTTTTGTCTTTCCTTTAGGCGTTGGTAAGAAAATAAATGATTACAATCTTCCACGGCAGTGTATTCGGAGCTATTTCCCTACCAGGAAGTGCTTTGTGTTTCCATCTCCGGCCTCCCAAGACCGTATGGCTTGCCTTGAGAGTCTGGATGAATGTGACATTTGGCCTGACTTCCTGAAGGTCACACGGCATTTCTGTGACTATGTCTTCAAAGAGAGCAAAGTGAAAACACTTAAAGGAGGACACAGAATCACTAGCAGGAGTACGAGCCTAAGTACAGTTTACGTTTAATTTGTATTTTTTTTGGCGAAATGTATTAGTAAAACTATTCCATCTGTGTATCTGCATATCAGTGTTTGGTCATCTGGTGAGGTTGTATGTCGATACAATCTCTAGCGGCGACATGCCTTGTCTGGATAATGCTGTGGTTGCCATGGCAAAGATAGAGAACCAGGCAGCTGTACATGAGGGCCTTAAGGTGTACCAGAGTGGAATGGAGCAGGTTAGATACACATGCACATATGCTTTTGAAATGTAAACTAAGCACTGACAAATATGTAAGTATAACTAAATCTCATATTATATCTCAGATTATTTTCATATCATTAGAGGAGTGTTAAACTTGAAAAAAAAAAAAAAATCGTATGTAGGATCATATGTAGTATTATCATATTGTATATTATCATATCATATAATAGATGTTATTAACATATAAGAAAGTACATTCTTTACCTATTCTAATGTACATCTTCATTTAATGGATTTGTATATTAGTTTTATGACCTAAAAAGTCAGTAATATGGTCCTAGATGCAGGCTAGCTAATGTTAGCAATGTCACAGGTCCTGTCTGGAGCACCATAAAAAAAGAATATGAGTGTAGATGTGCTCGTAGGCCGCTTGAGTCTCTGATATATACATTTTACCAATTTCAATAATAAATGGATCAACAAATGTTAAATTAAGGTCCTATTATAACATCAGTAATTATTTAAGTGTCTATAAATATTTTTTCTTTAAAAATGTTCCTGTTTTCAATGAATCACGGTATTATTGGTTACACATTAGTAATCCTAATATGCAATGTGTGCATTTAAATCACAGAAATCTTACATTTTTATCCATGTATCATAACTCATCAGAATCTGACCCAAAGTCTAACATAAAATATGTTTACATTTTGCAGGTAAAGAGCTTGTTTCCTGTCAATATTGCTGATATTTCTAATGAACATCAGAGGTGCAGCCAATTGTCCACCACTGAGTTCATGAAGCGTTCTTTTAAAGATGAAAATTTGGAGTACCTTAAATTGCTGACAGTGAGTTACACATTTTCACACACACACACACACACATACACACACACACACACACACACACACACACACAAACACACACACACACACACACACACACACACAAACAAGTTATATGTTTTTGTAAATGTATATCTATTTTGGTGTATTTTCAGGAGAAAATAGATAAGCACTATGCTGAGCTGTTTGATCAGAACATTGACATATCAGAGAAAAAGTGTCGAGAGCTGCTGTCTGATCTGTATAAGGTGATGAGTGTGCGCATGGAGCAGGGAGAATATGCAAAGCCTGGAGGATACAAACTGTACTGCAAAGACAGAGGCAGCATAATCACCCAGTACCGCAACAAGCCCAACAAAGGAGTCAAGGTAAAACATCAGCTTGACAAAAGTGTATCATTGACTTCCAATATTCTAAAAGTAGACATTAAAAGAGAAATGTCAGAATAAGGATCATGATCTACAAACCTCCCCTACTGTATGTCTCAGTGTTTAAGTGATTTCCCTTTGTAGGCTGAGGACGTGTTGGAGATGTTTCTGAGTGAAAGGAATGTGGAAGCAAACACAATTCTCCAAGCTGATGAAAAACTAACTGAAAAGGAAAAAAAAATTAAAGGTAAAATATTAAAGGTCAGATAATTAGATACTAGGCCAAGTAATAACAATGTATGAGTATTACATTTATATTTTTACATGGATGAGTCCCTTGTTTGCTGTGGTACATCTATTTTTTTTTATAATTCATGAACATGTACAACACAACTGAATTCATAGAGGTCACTTTTCCTGCATTTTCCTTGAAACACAACAATCTCATAGGGTGAAGTGCATGGTTCCTTGTTTTTCTGTATCTATGTGTGTTTTGTGAATATAACAAAAATAAAACCATCAGCAACATGTTGAGACAGATGTCAGTAACAAAAAGAAGCACGCTTGTCACATTTCATTTTACACACAGCAGTGGTGTTCTGGTGCTTAAATGCATCAGAATTACCATTTAAGGTATAATGGATAATTGGAAAATTCCTGTATCTGAAACATCATAAATGCTGCCAACGTATACAGTAAGTACAGTATGCTACCTGTTCAGGTTCCTCTGTTCAGCCATTTTATGAAGGCAGCATACTAAATATTTTGTGTCAGCTCTGATGGAGTAGAAAACATGAGCTGAACTGATCATCACTGCCTTCTAAGGTAGCTGCCATCCATGTAGGGCGCAGCCTATTTCTTACTTAGTTAGTGACAGACATATGAGTGTAAAGTTTACCTTGTAGCAGTTTCTCAGTTACTCTTTTAGTAGTGACCACTGCCACTATTGTTTTCCATTCCTAACATGCCAGTGACTAAGATACTACTCGCACTCGTTAACTTCTAGATGTCCTAGAATGTTTCCCACAAAATTGGTTCCACCCATTAGAAATAAAAATGTGATTAGTCGATTCCTCTGTCACATTTTTTTAAATTATGTTGATAGTTAATCTAATGCATTGGGTCTACAGTTCTTGAAGTCATAACCAGTATGAGAACTCACTTAACTATATCTACCCAGATAGTACAAGTGTCCTGATTGACTAATTTTCCTATTGGAAAAATTAAACCCTTTTGTCTTATAATTAACAATGAAACAAAAGCACTGTATTATCATCGTACTTGCAGAGTTCAAATACAAGAATGATTATACTGATTCTACTGAATAAAAAAATAACTAAAAACTGCAGATTTGCATTTTTAATAATGAATTTCTTCTTTCACATCTCTCTTTCTCTCTTTCTTCATCTGAAAACACTGGATAGAAAACAATGAAACAGTAGCTCTGCTAGAGCAGCAGACAAGAGCAGCAGAAAAGAAACAGGAGGAGATGCAGCAAGCAATGCAGGTAGAGAATAAACGCCATGAGGAGCAGCTACAGCAAATGGAGAGAAAGTTTGAAGAGGAGAAGCATTTGCAGCAGGAGGAGCTGAGCAAAGCTTTGGAGAGCAAACTGACTGAACAGAAAAACCTCCTGGAGAAAGGCTTTAAAGAAAAGGCTGAGCTTCTGGGCCAGGAGATAGAGCAGCTGAAAAAAGAAAAAGAAGAAAATTCTCGTGGCTTTTTTAAGGAGTTTGCAATGCCCCTTCTGAATGCTTGCAAAGATGTGTTTTCCGATTACCTTAACTATAAGCTTACTTATAAAGGCCTGAAACAATCATTTTTAAAAATGTAGTTTAGCATCCTGGAGAAATTACTGATATATACATATTCTAGATTGTGCAAAAAATATGAAACGCTCAAGTAATGTTTTTTTCCCTATTACAACGTTATCCCAGAGTCCACTCCACAATACTAGAGACATGTTAACAATGCCGACTGGCGGATAACACAATCTGCAACTCACTGGTCATGACAATAACTAAACTCCGGAGCACAAAACAAGCTCCTCGCTGGTGCACAAGCAATGACATGAAATTCAAGAAATAAGACAAAATTAAATGTTTGTGTTTTAAGTGCCCACAAAACATCACTGGAAAAAATGAGTTTAGTAGTATGCAGAAACAAAGACATAGTTTACTTATAAACTAAAAGAAATAAAAGGTTCATCTGTTGTCCTCAGTAGTGGAATTTAAAGCGTTGGAGGAGAGAACATGCAAATTTCTGCAGAGCTGTGATCCTTAAGGGCTTGAGTCTGGATTCAGTGATTTAGATATTTTAATATGTTATACAAGTGTAAAAAGATATATAAAGCTTGGAACCTGCAATGCATTTTCATGTGCATACTTCTTTATGTACCAAATCCCATTCCATTACTTACAGCTGTGCAACACAATACAAACACAAGAGAATAAGATAACATACAGAAGTATGCCAGACAGCTGTAAAAATGCTTCTTATTAAGGCAAATACACAATAAACCTGAAAAAAAGGCAACCTGGTGACTTCAGTCTGCTGTAATTTTGTAAGCCTTCCTTGAGCACACGTCCATTCACACACACACACACACACACATTTTATGAGGCAGGCCAAACTCACAAACTAATGAAGTACTGTATGCACAGTAATGTATTAACTTGTAATGTTAGGTTATAAAGTGAACTAAATTATAAAATATAATAAAAGACATATGTGTCATCATCAATGAGAGGGTCAATAGAAATCAAGTCAAGTCAAGTGGGTTTTATTGTCATTTCAACTACATACAGAGTACACAGTGAAGTGAAACAACGTTCCTCCAGGACCATGGTGCAACATAGACAGTGCATACAGACACAAGTGCAACACAAACAAACAAGTGCGGACAGACAACACAACACAGTACAGACAGAGAATAATAAATAATTGCCGGTAGTGTGCAAATTGTGCAATGTGTAATAAATAGAGTCTAGTGAGGTAGTAAAGTTATTAGTGCAATGCTTTGTGCAAAAATGCTTCCCCTTTTTTATCTGGGGTAAATGGTTGGAGAGAGAGAGAGAGAGAGAGAGAGAGAGAGAGAGAGAGAGAGAGAGAGTGTACATGTACCAGAAAAGATATCAGTTCAGACGTTGAGTTGTGTTGAGAAGTCTGATGGCTTGGGGGAAGAAGCTGTTGCAGTCTGGTCGTGTTGGACCGGATGCTGCGGTACCTTCTTCCTGATGGCAGGAGGGAGAACAGTCTGTGTGAAGGGTGGGTGGAGTCATCCACAATGCTGGTTGCTTTGCGGATGCAGCGGGTGGAGGAAATGTCCAAGACGGAGGGGAGAAAGACTCCGATGATCCTCTCAGCTGTCTTCACAATGCGTTGGAGGGACTTGCGGTCAGAGGCTGTGCAGGTCCCAAACCAGGCAGTGATGCAGCTGCTTAGGATGCTGTCAGGAAGTCCAGGATCCAGTTGCATAGGGGGGTGTTGAGGCCCAGCAGGCTTAACTTCCTGGTGAGATTCTGTGGGATGATGGTGTTGAATGCTGAACTGAAGTCTATGAACAGCATTCTGACGTAGGTGTCCTTCTTCTCCAGGTGGGTAAGGGAGAGATGAAGGGTGGTAGTGATGGCATCGTCCGTGGAGCGGTTGGGACGATATGCGAATTGCAGGGGGTCCAATGAAGAGGGCAGTTGGGTCTTGATGTTCCTCATGACTAGCCTCTCGAAGCACTTCATGATGATGGGCGTGAAAGCTACGGGATGGTAGTCATTGAGGCAGGACACCGTGGACTTCTTTGGCACGGGGACAATGGTGGTGGTCTTGAGGCACGTTGGGACAGTGGAGCTGCGCAGGGAGACGTTGAAGATGTCCGTGAGAACATCTGTCAACTGGTCTGCACACTCTCTGAGCACTCTGCCAGGGATGTTGTCTGGTCCTGCAGCTTTCCGTGGAAATTTAAGTTCCCTCACTTTTCAAATCAATTCATTTCTTTGACATACCACATGAACTACATTTTTGTTTTTATTTTTCTTTTCTAGAATTTGACAAAACAATTAACTTTATATAGCATACATATCTACATAATACCAGGCATAATGATTACTACTGAAGTAGTTATAATTACATGCAGAACACTTTATAAAGCAAGAGTATATAACTTGTATGATTCATATGACATCACAATCCATTACAACATCTGTTCAGTTAGCAGTTAGCTAAACTACATTGCTCTGTCAAATAAGTTATTTTTTAAACACAGCAAAACATGCCCAAGTGTTGTTTCATTTTAGCTAAATTAAAAACTGATGGGCTTTTGTACTGCATTAGCATGTACATGCTTACAGTGTTGTAATGAGTGTTTTTTATACTGTTTTCTAAAACCTAACATTATAAAGTTATATTCTCTATAAGGTATTATACATGCTATAACGCCTCAAAATGTTAAACCTTAATTTTACACAATATGAATATTCAGTATATACTATTGAGCCCCTAGGGGGCTGTAGTTAAAAAAAAAAAACAACAAGTAATGGTATTACCTTCTCTCACAATATATTTGCATTCCCACTAATGTTTTGTGTACCCTTGTAAAACATTTTTGCAAGGGAGTGGAAAATAATTGAAGGTATCACAAAACAGAGAATTCATTTTGCATTTTAGGGGCTGTGTAATATACTAGGGTTAGGGTTAGGGTTAGACATAAAATCATTTATTTATTCATTCATTTATTAATTCATATTCTTAGTTGCTTCTGGGTTGCAGGGGTTGCTGGAGTATATCCCAGTGCTCATTGGACGGAAGGCAGAAAACACCCTGGACAGGCCACCAGTCCATCACAGGGCAGACAAACAGATACACAACATCACACACACTCTCACACATAAGGGGCAATTTAGTGTCTCCATTTCACCTGGCTGCATTTCTGGACTGTGGGAGAAAACTGAAGCACCCAGGGAAAACCCACACCGATACTGTGAGAACATGCAAACTCCACACAGAATCAAACCCAGGCCACATAAAATTAAATGCGTTTTAATTTGAAATAAAAATAAATAAAGAAATAAATAAATAAATAAATAAATAATAATGCGGTATGGCATTCATCCTCTATGAACACTCCTAGCACCACCCAATTACCACTAGTTACTAGGGGTGGTCTGATCAATCCCAATGTCGATATTATCAATACGAGCATTACTATTGGTATTAGATTGATACTAGTGTGATGGGATTGATATTTCAGTGTCCGTTTCTCTCCTCTACATTCAGTGCTCTGCTTTCAGGTCTTGCAGTCACACGTTCTAGTAGTATCCCACAGTAGTGGGATGAGCAGTAGAGCTGAGTATGTTGGTTGCACCCATAAAAAAATCCTCTCTGCCAATGCCAAAAAGCTTATTCTGCCATTGACTCGTTTGATGTTTGAACTTGTTTGAACAGTTTATTCATTTAAGAAACAGGAGCCCCAGTAGCGTGTGGAAGAACCATACACAACAGCCTGGCAACTCCTCCTTATGCTGGTCACCAGCCTGGTCACACACTGCTGTGGGATGGCATCCCATTCTTCAACCAGCATTTGTCGCAAGTCAGCCCATTTGGTTGTGTTGGTCACTCTGGCATTAACAGCACACCCAAGCTGATCCCACAAGAGTTCAGTAGGATTAAGGTCAGGACTGCTGGCAGGCCATTCCATCCTCTCCACTCCCAAATTCTGGAGGTAGGGAACGAGCGATGTCATCTTGGAGAATAAAGTTCGGTCCCAGACTGTAGAGATATGGGATTGCCACTGGTTGCAGAATTTCATCTCGATATCTCTCTGCATTGAGATTGCCTGTAATGACAAGCCTTGTTTTTCCAGTGAGGGAGATGCCACCCCACACAATCACATTGCCTCCACCAAAAGATGTTACTCTATCAGTGCAGCAATCATCAAAGCCTTCTCTGCATTTTCTCCACAATTTGACCCTACAATCCAACTGCCGTAGGCAGAATCTGGACTCATCACTGAACATAATGTTTATTTACACGTTCAGGTTCCAGTGCATGTGTTGCCAACACCAGCGCAAATAGGCCTGATGGTGAAGAGCAGTCATGGCAGGCCTCCTGGCAGCCCAACGAGACCGGAGATTGGCTGTGTGCAGTCTGTTTCGGATTGTCTGTAAAGAGAGCCGTCGGCCATATCATCCTGTAAACCTTGACTGCAAATCTGTAGAATACAGCCTCCGGTACCTAAGTGCTACAGGATGAGGAAACAATTTTCTTAGGGTGTCATCTTCTTGAGACGCCCACAACTTGGTTTTGTGGAACACCAGCTTGAAGTTGCCCTATCACACTGGCCCTATTCAGATCAGGCAATAAAGTGGCCAGTTAGTGGAAGCACAAGGAGGGTGTTTCTGCTCCACACAATATAGACCCTTACATGGAGTTAATTCACATGTGTAATTCACATCCAATGATTAATTTTGCTTCAAACAGGAGCCGAATCTCGACACTGTCTACTAATGCAGCCCTGGTCCACTTTATTAGAAACACCTGCTTCTACCTGCAGTGGGGAAACTTCAGAACCTTCTAGGACTAATGATGTGTACAAAAAAAATAAAAAAAATAAAAAACAATTTATTATAATAACCCATTTGCAATTCACATTAATGTAATTTAATCAGTTTCTGTAGACATTGTAGTAACGCCCATGTTTTATAGTTAAAGGTGAAAGCCATCCAAATGTCCTAATTACAGCATCCACTTATTGATAAATGAGAATTTAGTCACTGGGATATTATTAAAGTCATTATGAAGGGTTTGATAAGAAGTGGTTTGTTTTAGAGAAACTTACAGACTTGTGCTTCTTTGCTTAAATACAATTATGCTTTATGTTCTTGCTGGTGAACATCAGCAACCCAGCAAACACAAAACTACTACTGTCTACTTTCTTACTACTATTTAACATTGTTTTATGGTATTATTTCTACCTGTTGACAACTTTACCGAATTCTATGGAGATCCATGCTGATGTAATGAAGTGTACAAAATATTCTATGGGGGTGTGGCAACGTACGGATAACGTTGCCACAACGTCGTCACAACTTTCTGAGGAATTACATTTCAATGTTGTGACAACGTGGTGGACACTAAAACAGTACATTGTCACAACGTAACTTGTGTTTGCAGGAAATAACACCAATTGGTGTTTTAGCAAAGCTGGCCAATTACTGTTACCACTCTACAGACACAACACAAAGCAAAACAATCCTGAGCAGCAGAATAACCACAGTATGTTCTAAAAGACCGAAATGGACCACCTGGTGCAGACACTGCGCTTTTTAAAGTGCCACATGCCGCTACCAATCACGACACAATGAGGTTTGCTGACATATCAGTATCTTCACCTAGAACACAGACACCAGCAGAGGGCAGCACAACACAACAAATATAGCCATATAGTACAGGTTGCGAATGTCTTAACGTAACTCTAGTAACTAGTCTTAACGTTATTGTAATAGCTGTTGCTGTTTACAGGATGAACTTAAAGGTTGTTTAGAGCTTATTTTTTTCTGTCTTTCATGTGATACCATTAGTAACGTCTTTGCCAATAACCATGGACGAATTTAGAATCTGTGTTAACAATTCATGCAGTTTCCCCCAAATTGTCTGACTATCAGTGCATGTATATAAAATGGTCTGACATATAGTGTATAGATCAGGTAGAAGACACAGTTAATACGGTTGAAACCAAATCCTATGTTACATCTAAAATTGCATGCTACTTTACTAAATGTACTAAACTAGTGAATTGATTTTTAATGGTGGCGTACTAGTTGTAGTCATAGACTTTTAGTTTTTAACGTAGGCCTATTAGTATGGTAGAAAGTGCAGCATTAGTTTCACTGGAAGGGGAGTTCTATTCAGACTTGGATAGTGAACCTCTTGTATTTCAGAAGGACATGTCATTTTAAATAAACGTACGTTTAGTTACAGTAAAGGGGTAATGGATGCTGTCCATTTACTGGGATATGATAAATGATACTTTGGCACTTAGTAAACACGGACTACGTATAAGGTCACGCGCATGGAGACTTTTATTGTGAAATATATTGTAGGTTATGACCAGGAAGTGATAGAGGTTGCGTCTCACCTGTCACAGACTCCTATAAACACAGAGCAGCCGAGAATGTCGATATCAAATGTGATCATACCAAAAAGACGCTGTGTTTTAGACGTGTGGAAACAGATATTTAGCTAATTTCGTCAATGGTAGTCATACATTTTCAAAGCTTTGTTCGTTTCTCTCTTGAGAAACTGATTGACAACGCATTTTCCGCTGATCGAAATCAGTGAAAAGAGAAGCCAAATCTCAAAGGACAAGCCTGAACGGACGTTTACCAGCGTAGGTTTTCATCGTGGCTCCGTACATTTACTACAGTAAGTGATATTTTTTAACCCACTCGATATATTTCTTTAACACTCGGTGCCTTTTTGCCTGGCTAATACTAGCCAGCCACCAAAAGCAGTGAAGCTAATGACATCGGTTGCATACCAAATGACTCTACTGGATATGTTGTGCACTACTCCCACTACTAAAAAGCCACAATCTGACATATCTAGTGGAATGTTTTGAACCATTTATGTTACTCCTCTGTGTTTTTCCTTTGTGTTTGTAGACGTCAGCTCCCCTGACGTTTCTTCCTGAAGTAATGGTTGTTATTAGATTATGTACTTGTCCCCTCTTTTGATGCTGTCTTTACAATACATGTTGGAACAGTGCTGTGATGATTTGATTACATTAATCTTAAAGAGCATTAGTCAGGCACTGATGTTAGATAAAGAGATCTGGATCATTCCAGCTCATCCTAAAGATTTTGGTATAATGGAACTCCATCACATAACAGACCTGTAGCCCAAGCCCAATGATCTTAGGCTTATTTTCAGCTGCTCCAGGCCATCCTGTTCTATTGGCCAGGGCTTTTCTCTCTATTAGCATTAGCGCACAATTGGGGTACATATGCCATTATATACATACACAGCACACTAATTAAGTGCATTAATGTCTTTATATGGTCCCTATGTTTTATTTTCCACCACACAGATTAATTTCTTTCTTCTTCCCAGTCTGACCCTTGAATTGTTCTTTTTCTCTGCAGGTGTGATGCGCTTGTGTTATATTGGAATTGGCTGTTAGTGCCACAGTACGTGAGAATGAATGCAGAGGAGGTGGAGCTGCTCAGTGACTCTAAATACAGGAACTACGTGGCGGCTGTAGACAAAGCTCTCAAAAACTTTGAGTACTCCAGTGAATGGGCTGATCTCATCTCAGCACTTGGCAAGCTTAACAAGGTCTGTGGTTCAAGGGGCATTTTGGCCTAAAAGAAATATGGAATCCATCCCTAGATCCGTTGTAAACAATCTGATTTGCTTAAAACTTACTCTCTAAAGCAAGCTGTTCTAGTTTAAAGACAAGAATAACCCCGTTCAGATCATGTCTTGAAGGTGGCACTATGTTTTGAAAGACTACAAATGCTTTGGGGTGGATAATTCACTAAATGTTTAACAGTTTTAAACAAAAAAAATGGTTAATGATCATTCAAAATCAGTAAGCATCAGGTTATGTTAGTATTAGTTTAGTATTTCAAAATAATAATTTAGTATCTCAAAATAATAATGTAGCATCTCAGAATAATGGTATCATTTCACTAATTTTTGTTTATTATCTTCTAGGTCAGTGGCTGTCAGTCAATGGTTCTCGAGTGCCATAGGAATTCTTAAGGGTTGTGTGATGTATTTGCATAATGCATGCTGGGTATTTTAGTGAGAAAACGCTGATGGATACAAAAACACAAAAACAATATAAAATCATGAATTTTATCAAATCAACAGTGCTGAAAGGGGCAGTGCTGCACTACAGAATACTACATAACATGACAAATAACATAGCAAATGCTTATTTTACATTTGCTGTAGTTATTATTCAGAATCATTAGCTGTTGTAGTATTATAGCCTGGCCTACAATTACAGTGATTTTTTGATGTTCAATATGTGTTATTCTCACAGTGTCTTTGCTAAAGTTCTAATTACATTGTGCTGTACTCTATTCTTGATTTACTTCATAGGTACTGCAAAACAATGCCAAGTACCAGGTTGTACCCAAGAAGCTCACTATTGGCAAGCGTTTGGCTCAGTGCCTTCATCCAGCACTGCCCAGCGGTGTTCATCGCAAGGCCCTGGAAACCTACGAGATCATCTTCAAGATCATCGGCCCCAAACGTCTGGCAAAAGATCTGTTCCTTTACAGGTAAAGGGGGCCGTACAGAAAGTATCAGTGTAAATTGAATTGAGCTGACGAGTGTTAATATCTGAGCAAACGAAAAACAATGTTCAGTAAATGTATTTTAATACTTTGCAGAAGTGGGTGTAGTAGCCAGAATGTTCTTTCAAGTATATGTAATTTTGAATTATGATAACTCAATAATGTGATTTTTTTTAAAGAATTAAATTGTTTATATGGTTCAGTTATAGAATTATAAGGCATTTTTATAGATTTATTCAATTAAATAAAGCATTGTTTAAAAGACATTTATGACAATAGTAGTTTATTTTAATTTGGCTATGTTTAATTACAGTGCTGTTGTCCCAAGGTAGGCTTGAGCTAACTGGTGATTGTATTGTGAACTGCTGATAGATTGCATCCATTGATTACAGATCAGGCAATTTAAATAGCAGACAACATGCTGCCTGCTGCAAGAGTAAACATATTTCTTTTTTTTTTTTCATCCTAGCTTGTTTTCTTGTAATGTGTAGTCTATATTCATATTGGACTTAGTGTTGTCTGGCTTTACTATGTTCTGTAACAGCATTAAGTAAGGCTGTGCTCAATCTTCCATGCTCAGCCTTCCCTCTCAAAACATAAACTAATACTTAAAATGATTGTAATGTTGTAGTTACACTGAAATTAAAAACAGCAAAACAGACAGAGCACATTACTGTTATAAATAGCCTAACCATAATAATAGGCAACAATAACAGAAAAGAAAAAAAACACAAACCCAAAGTTGAGACATTTTCTATGTGCAATCAAAACAAGAATCTCTCCTTTGTTCATTCTCCTAAAGCTTATAAACTGATAAAAGTGATAAAAAAGATTTTCAAAGTTTACACTGACCAACTAAATATAATCTAACAAGCATACGCAGACTGAGATTTCTTCAGATTCTCTGAATGTTTTTTCACAGTGTTATATTATGATAGATGGTGAAAAATCTAAAATGTTTCTTTTATACACAATCAACTCTTATGTATCGCAAAATCAACTAATTATTATGTAATCTTTCAAAACAGTACGTCTAATGTTAAGAAGTTCAAGATTCAAGAGTTTTATTGTCATGTGTACAGCAGAACAGACAGTTACACTGTACAATGAAATTCTTACTTTGCTGCTCCTCCATCCACCAAAAGATAAAGATAACAAAAAAAAGAAATAATAAAAATATATACAAATTATACAAAGTATAATACTATAAGTTGAAGTAAATTAAAGTATGTTTTTATATAGTTAGAAAATACAAGTTATGTGTGCTTTTATGTGCAAGTGTGAAGAGCAGCAGCCATAAAGTGTAAGTTGCAAGTAATAAATGTAAACAGTAATGTTTTGTGTGAGTAGCGATTGTTAACAGTATTGTATGTAAACAGCAGTACAGGGAGTGTAGGGTGCAGTTAAAACCAATTCAGAAAGGAGAGGTTAGAGAGGTAGTGTGTGAGGTGAGTAGAAACTGTGTGTCAGTCTTGTGGTCCTGGACTTCACACTCCTGTAACGTCTGCCTAAAGGTAAAAGTGTGAAGAGTGTGTGCTGGGGGTGTGTACTGTCCCTGATTATGTTGTGGGCCCTCCTGGTGACCCTGGTGTGGTAGATGTTCTGTAGTGATGTTACTTCAAAGAATACATTTAGTTGCAAACACAGAAACGAATAAAAAAAACACAGAAACTAATAATTAATTAATGGCGGTGTTTTCATATGTCGAAAAATGCTTAATTATTCTTCTTCTTATTATTATTATCTCGATTGATACTTATTTGAATGTCATGCTTACCTAACACCAACTTATTTGGTTTGGTCTCTCTGACTGCATTAGCTCCGGGCTCTTCCCTTTGCTGTCTAATGCCGCAATGTCTGTAAAGCCCGTCCTGTTGGGTCTGTATGAGGTCTACTACCTTCCGCTGGGGAAAACACTGAAGCCGGGCCTGCAGGGGCTCCTGACAGGGGTCCTACCTGGATTGGAGGAGGGCTCTGAGTACTATGACAGGTAAGACACCATTATGTTTTTCTGTGTTAAGATAGTTTGACAGTGTGCCTGTCTTTTAGAGGGGTAACAGTGCAGTGTGACACATTTACATGTACCTACTAATCTAGTCATGTCATTCTGGTACTGCGTTTCGCAGGTAGTTTGATTAATTCTGTTGTTGCTGTCCTGAATGATTTAAAATAAAAATATATAATGCAGACCTCAGTTTTTATTTTCTACTGTACAGTATACAAATAAAAAATCAGGTGCGGCCTAGAGTAGGACAGCTTTTAATTTTTAAGAATTGGTTCCTTATAGTGTTTCTCCCTCATGGTTTAGGGAGTTTCCCATTTGAGTATTTGAGTTTTGGTTCCTCTTAGTGCTCCTTCTTCATTCACCAACTTTTCTGCAAAGCTGCTAGAAAGCTCTGTTCTGATGTGTATTTTTTGTAATGCAATATGTAACATTTAATATTTATTTGTATAGGACAAACACCCTGCTGGAGAAAGTGGCAGCGGCTGTGGAGCAGCCAGCGTTCTACAGCGCCCTCTGGGGGAGCATCCTGACCAGCCCCGCTGTAAGGCTGCCAGGGGTCAGCTTTGTGTTGCTGCACCTCAACCGCAAACTCTCTATGGAAGACCAGCTGTATGTCATGGGAAGCGACATTGAGCTCATGGTATGTGTTTTTCTGAAGGAACAGCTAAATAAATAGATATAAAGTAACAAAAAAACTTGAATATTTTGCAAAAAAAATATTTTTTGTTTATTGTACAAATAAGAGTCATACATCTTTCAGTGAGAAATGATAGAATATAAGTATAAAGGGGAAATCATACATCTGTATTTTTACATTATAATGGGACTATTGATCATGCTTTCTTTAAAAAACCTATGTGGAAAAAAATATAAGAGAACAGAGTTAGGGTGGTTGGTAAGCAAGGCTAGCCTCAAGCAGGTTTAGAAAAAGATGAGAAATGATTATTCCAATTTATTTTTATAATAATAATAATAATAATACATTGGATTTATATAGCGCTTTTCAAGAAACTCAAAGACACTTTACAAACAATACAATACAAGATACAATCGTATAGAATATATTGTAAACAAGTGAAAACCTGCTGTTTTTATTTTCATTTAAAATATTTTTTTCCAGTCTAACATAACTTCACTTGCTAATTTAGATGCATTAAATAGTTTTTTATGTTTAAACTGAAATGAAAACATTTAGACTATAAGAGCCTATTTTAAACATAAATATATGTGTGCTGCTTGTCTCATTTCACAAAACTGTACAGTAAATGTTTAAAAATATGTTTATCTGGTAAAAAGCATCACTGAAATTGAAGCCAATTAATTTTCTGATTGCTACGTAGATTTAGACACCTGAAGAGGGCTATTAGTTTTTTTTTTTCCATGGTCTAAGTTCTTCAGTCAAGTCAGCTTAATTATTTCACAGTGAACTGGTTTTTTTCCACCCTTAAATGTACAAACACTGAACTGTGAACTGTCAGTTTCTAAATGATTCATGATTTATTGTGTATTGAATCATTTGCTGTGTCTGCAGGTGGAAGCGGTCAGCACATCTGTGCAAGACTCCAGTGTGTTAGTCCAGAGAAGCACACTTGACCTCATCCTCTTCTGCTTCCCCTTTCACATGAGTCAGGTAGCGATTCATACATATATTTGTTCATTCAGTCATTAACCTGCAGGACTTATGTTGAGGCTTCTTATTCAAGCACTACTATTAAGTACAGCTGCGGGACATAATATGTTTAAAATGTGTTCAATAAAGATGTTGAATATTGTAATGATGGCATAAAAAGTGGTAAATCATTATTTATTCTGGATGTGGCATAAACACCGGTTTCTCCTTTAAGTAAATCACAAAATTACAAAAGCAAAATTGCCTGTTGTTCAAAATACAAGAAGAATAACCGACAGCCACAAACAATAGAACTGCATATAAAAAAAGTTTTATTTCCTTTTTGTATTCTTGTTATTGTTATTATTATTTAAATTATTCATAGCCACAGTTCTGGGTGCCGAATATTTGTGGGTAGTTGTAATATTTGAAGGATTTTTTTTTACAGCTGGTTTGATTAGGAAGGAGTTTTTTTTTAAATTTTATTTTAAAAGCTGTGCGCATGTGTTTTATGATTGCCCGTTTAGCCCAATGGTTCTCGTTCACTACATATAAGAGCAGGGTTCAGTTAATGAGTGCAGAGAAGCACTCATTAGGCTTTTAATGGTTTGTAATGGCTGCATATATGACATATGACATGTTTACTCTGGAAACTTGTATTGCGATAACGCTAAATATATATTTTATAGCATAAGCCTAGTAACTTTTATAAATAAGTAATTACAATTTGATATTTCATTACATTAGATTACTAAACTACATTCAGGTTATTTCGTATTGTTGGTATTTGTCAGGCTGATCGATTTGGAGTCTAAAATCTAAGAGTAATTTGTTTTTTCAAGAAGATCAACATTTTTTTCAGGTTTAAACACAGAATGTAGTGTGCTAGACTGTCAGTTCACAAGCTCTGCAATATTAAAATAAACTTCCCAACATTTAATAACATTTAATAACGTTTAACAACATTTAATAATACAAAAAAATAATTAAAATTGCAGTCCTTTTAAATTGGGATTTCAGTATTAAACAATTAATTGTTTAGTTTATTGGTATGTAAACAACACAGAGCTTAATTTAAAATACATGCTGACCAGTGTTTTCTGTAAAATTCTTTAGAAAGGACTCAAATGTAGGCTATTGTTCTATTTAACATAATAGTATGTTTGACTATGTAATAGTATTAATGACTATTACATATTTTTATTAGCATGTATAATATTAAAGCAATTAGAGCTAGGTGATAACTCCAAAAATAATAGATATGTTTGAATGAATTATAATTGTTTTTTTGTTGTTTTTTTTTTTGACAATGATATGTTGGAATAGTAAAGTAGGTAAAATGTTATCATGGTGTGGATTTCAAATTAGGTGCTGCAGTAAATCTAAAGATTAGAAAGTGTTTTTTTTAAATAGTAGTGATATAATAAATATACTCAGAAAAGCATATTGTGACAGATGGTGGTGTAATATCACCACTATATCATCAATATAATGATAAATAATTTCATGCCCAACCCTAGTACCAATACTTAAGGAGGTGTTTGTAATTCTGCCGGAATGTATGATTTTACTAGGCATGAATTAATTTATAGCTTGTAGTCATTACATTTGTTTTTTCTTTGCTCTCAGGCCACTCGTCCGGATATGATCAGAATCTTGTCTGCTGCGCTGCATGTTGTTCTGAGGAGAGACATGTCTCTAAACCGTAGACTTTATGCTTGGCTGTTAGGTAAGATAGACGGTACTTACACAACACTGGCTAGTGTTCGTCTGCTATTCTTTATCCAGTTTATTAGCGAAAAAGGTCTTAGCTGTGTTCCACTAAGGGTTATATTGTTTGACTGAAAGGCCTAAAATTGTCAGCCAAAAGTGTACTAAATTTAAGTTTGCCAAACATGATTTGTTTGTTTTTCTTTATTACCTAGACTGCTCTACATAAGCAATATGTTGTAATGAGAAAGTGAGACTTAACTAACTTGGCTAACCAGGCAAAAACGACAAAAATGGTAAATTGGTTTAGCAGTCAAACCAGTTGACACATAGTTGTTCAACTGACTCAAGGATTGCTGTTGAGCATCGCTGGGCAAATAGTTAAAGCGGTGCATTCCTCTGTCCATGCTTAAGTGGTGACAGTAGTAATTATTTGTACTGCTAGTAATTAAGTGCCTGTTTGCTGCCTTTTCAGGTGAGCTAAGAAATTTATGGGGCTACCTAACTATTACATTCATTGCAAATGGCCAAGGTCTTACCTGTCTGTATGTTATTTTTCTACAAGCAAATTGGTACTCGGACAACTGGTAGATTGCAGATGCATCTTTAGGTGCTTTAATGTGAGCACAGGCATACCTCAGGCTTTTATCTGGTGCATGGCATTTTAGCATTTTCTTGGTAGAAACACTAAAGAAATGCAGTGTTTATACTGTGTTATATAATCAGTTTTCATACAACTGTACGTCACCTGGTGGCTAGTAACGCCTATGTCAATGTATCACATCAGTTACACTGGATTGTTTGCTTAATGCATTGATACAGATCCATGGATTGTCACACCCCTAATTGACAGTGTTAAATGTTAAAAGAAGATTTGCTTTGCTTCTCTCCTGAAGTACGTATGTTTTTTAAACATGGCAAATAATACTGGCTTGGTATGAGTTAGATAAAACGTGTCCTTTCAGCACGTGTAGCAAAATTGTGTTGTTAATTGGTCAATAGGCTGAAACATTCACTACTTAAATATATTACTATTTTTCATTTTTCACCAAAAATAAATAATGTAAATGCCATAATAGAGAAACAAATAAATGAAGTTTAATATACTGACAGAATTAACCAAGAATGCTAAGAGGAATTGGAAAATTAGATAATTTGTTAAGAACCTGTGTTGAGAACATCAGAAAATTTGTTAAGAACACTGTGTGTCCTTAGCATTTACCCTTACTTTGTTTTGTTTTTACGTGCAAACCATATGCTTGGGATGCCCTTCATGGTAAGTTTGTTTATGTGTTTTACTATGATGTTCATGAATGTTGGTGCCCATTAAAATTAACGTCAAATTATATTACATGTTCCTTCTGTAACACATTTCTGAAGGAAGAACAACATCAGGCAGGGTCTCTGGGTGACCTGACCTATTTTGATGATAGTAGGAGGAGGAGAAGTGTTTTTCCACTTTTTGCTTTAGGGTCAAGAATTGTTTTAATTATATGATAATGTATCTTGCATAACAGGACTAGGACTATGAAGTGACTCAATTTTAATTTTAGGTTCACTTTTTAATCATGTCTCTAATAATATTTTAAAAGTTTGTCTTAGATCATTGAACAAAAAGAATGGAGAAAATATATACAAAAAACAACAGAAAAAGAAACTTGATAAAGCTGAGATCTATGAAGTGCAATAGTGCATCTCTAACATTTACTGTGGATGTGTGTGTGTGTGTGTGTGTGTGTGTGTGTGTGTGTGTGTGTGTGTGTGTGTGTGTGCGCGTGCGTGCGTGCTGGTCTCTCTCTACAGGTTTTGATAACAATGGTGTGAAAATAGGCCCTCGCAACACTCGTCTCAGCAACCCAGAGGAACATGCCACCCATTACTTCAACACCTACTCCAAAGACATGCTGGTGCAGGTCTGTGCTGCACACATACAACACTCACACATACATGTATACAAGCTCATAGTACTGCTCAAATTACTTTTTGAGTGATAAGTTTATAAACATTCTTAACAACTGGTGTTGTTGAATTACCATGTTACGTAATCATACTATATAAGGAAAGAAAATCAGGGTTTACCTACAGGGCAAGTTTTTGAAACTGAAAGGTCTTTGGTGGTTAGGCTGTTAGTATTAGAGGCCCATATGTTCCAGTCGGTCATCAGGGAATGTTTCTGGCATTACACTGATGAGTACACAGTGTGATTTCTAAGTAAGTTAAATTTATTTAGAAATCATATAATGTATATAGTCTTGATCCAGAGTGCCGTGCAGGTATAAAATCACAGTTAAAGAATAAATAAAGGTCATCCACACCCAACATACAACCATACTTGAGTTAACAGAGATCATGGTTTTTAAATTCTAATAATAGAATTTTTAAATTCTAATAATGGTTTTTAAATTCTAATAATTCTAATAATATATCTATTATGGTTGAAATGTTTTTTTCATGGGTAACTAAGTTAAGCGTTTTTGTTTTTTAAATCGTGAGCCACTTTTAGATGTTGAAAGAACATAATGAGATTTGGTTGATTTATTTTCTTTTAAGAGATCAAAAAGTATGTTTTTTCTCCCATAATGACAGATGTCCACTCTTGCATGGAATATACCGAGTCATGGTGTGTGTGTGTGTTTGTTTGTGGTTTGGCGAGTAACCGCACACTGGTCTCTATTGCTATGTTATGGTTCTCCTGGGATTTGGATTCTGTCTTTCTGTGGGGGAATTTATTTTTTTGGTCAGGACAGGCTGTTTGGACAGGCTGTTTGTTGCCGTGCCATCTGGTTCGGCACTTGTTGGGGCTCCCTCATTTGTGAACTAGAGTTATTGCAGTGAAGCTCCTGCTGCTTAAGTGTGGTAGCTTAAGCATGAAATTCTGTTTTTATATTTTATTTGTTCCTTTTCAGAGATGACACACAGTGTTTACATACACTCTTGCATGGTATAGTTGCAAATGACCTATTTACTGCAATTAAACAGATGTGTTCTGTTAATTTTATATTAGTTTCTGTTCACTGAACATAAACTAATATGTTTATAATAATTATTATTATTATTATTATTGTTATTACTGGTACTTTTTAATTATCGAAAGTGGTGGCTACAACATTGTTATGGGAAGCGCTGTTTCATAGAATATATTTTTTTTAATTAATAGAAAATGGACTAAAAGATTCAGGTTCAAGATGGCACGTTGACTGCTGTTTTAAATGTATGAATGGTGCAATGGTGTATGAATGGTGCAATATAATCTGAAAAAATATTATTATTAATATATTAATATAAAAATATTATTTTTACTATTATATCTAAACAAAGTCATAAACCACATACATTACCTAACTAAATGTGATTTAAGGTTAGTGTGTGATGATTTAGGCATGTATCATTCCACCATGCTTATAGGTGTGACATATGGATCTGGAGCTTCTGGAATGTAGCTGTACATGCATTTGCATCCAGAGTGTAACTTGTGTGTGTCTCTGTCTGTGTGTGTGTGCATGCATGTGTACGTGTGTGGTTGTGTGAATTATGTTTGTCCAGGCCATGGTTGGGATTCTTCAGGGAAAGGCAAGAGGTGGGGAGGAGGAAAGCGCCCTCATGCATGACCTGAAGCCCTTCCGCATCCTCATCAGTCTTCTGGACAAACCTGAGCTGGGTACAACTGTACAATACAAGTTGTCTTAAAATATGCTCTGGTCTTTAAGAGCGTAATCTGTTTAAACTAATAACATAAAAATAATGTGTTGTTCTTGTTTATAAGAAATGCATCATTCAAGCAGGTTCTGATCTGCAGCTACTACAGACCTCTGCATGAGGTCATTGCTGGCAAATGAGGCTTGATTTGTTATTAAAACCAAGAGTTTACTTATGTTGTTAAATTTAAGGGTTCACTTTTTTGTTGTTGTTCTTGTTTTTTTTCCCAAAACAGAATACATTAAATTATTTGACAGAAGTAATTGTGGTTTTCTGGCTCTGTTAGGTCCTGCGATCCTGGAAGATGTCCTGATAGAAGTGTTTCGAACGCTGTATACACAGTGTCGAGCCGAGCTGGACCTGCAGAACCAGAATCCATTCAGCAAAGACCAGACACAGCTCAGCAGGTACAGTACAGTCTCCACCCACTCTCTCCTCTGCTGGACACAGAAGGAGGTCACCTGCTGAAATCTATTAACTCTTCTCCCACTTTCTCTTGCTTTGTCTAGCAAACTCAGAGAAAACAAGAAAACAGCCGAGCTCATTAAAACAGCCAACCTTTTATTCAACTCCTTCGAGCCCTACTACATGTGGGATTACATTGCACGATGGTTTGAGGAGGGCTGCAGGTATGTATGCGTCTGCTATTGTGTGTGTATTCGTTTTTTTAATTCATTTTCGGGACAAAAGCCTGCTGGCTATATATGAAAAAGAGAGAAAATCGGGGTTTACCTACAGGGCCATGTCTTGAAACTGACTTTTTTGGTTACTTTTGGTTACTAAGGTAAAGGTGAGGATTACAGGGTTTCCTATACTTCCTTTATATTTCCTATGCTGTCAACCACCCAAGCAGAGATGGGTACAGTAGCCTAAATTCATACTCGGGTAAAAGTATTGATTGTCTGGAAAGAAAGTAAAAGTACCATACCAAAAAGCAAGTTAGAAAATTATCAGGTCAGACTGCTTAAGTACTAAGTAACCTAGAGAACAGCAGTGGAATATCTTACTTAAAAAACATTTTTAGGGTGTATTGCTGTAACCTGAAAAAAGGAAAAGCCCCAGCCCCATTATTTTAGGAGTCACCCATAAGCATGTACCCATAAAGCCCAAGTTATATCTATCTATTATATCTATTATATCTATATTTTGCATGTATTTTTACTAACACTGAACAATTACAAATCATCATATAGAATATAATACATTTTGTGGTCTTACCATCACATATTAGCCCATAATATCTAGTATTGTGCTTCATCACCAAGCTTTTAAACCTTGGGTTAGCTCCCAGAAAAAAAAACCACTTTCTTTAACATTATGTTAAAAAAATAAATTAAGGCAGCTTCTATCAGGTACATTGGTATGTTGGTTGAAAATTTGTCACAACTTGAATGAAGCACATTTAGGAATATAGCTAGCAGCTCATGTCACAAGTTATGAGTTATGAAGACATGGACATTGATTTCTTTCATTTAGAAAGATAATGTCCAACAGCTTTCTTCGTATTGCTGCCTATAAGTTAGCCAGCTAGCTAACCTGATCATGTGATAACATTACATAGAGCAACATTGCACAATGCGATGCAAATATGACAAGCTGCGCGTTGTTGTGGAGATTTCTGTTATATCCCACTTTACCATTTGTGGTTAATCCTTTCCACAACTTCAAAGGACACAAATATGTATATGTTTGGGTGATAGGCATCACTTTCTGTCAACATTATCCTGTATGTCTACCAAGAAATTCAATTAATGTATCATGTGATACATCAATTTAATTTAGCTTAATTTTAGCAAGTATGGCAGCCACAATAGCAAAAAATAAAATTATATTATTATTATTTCTTAATTATAATTAAGGAATGTGCATGTCCTCAGGAAAGTACAAATCCATCAATATTTTTCTTTAGTCACTTAAATGGCATTCTGTGTTTGTGTTGTAGGCGGACTGAGAGTGGTTCTGAGCCCTCAGCACTCCCTCTGGTTGAGTTCTGTCAGCTGGTTGACTTTCTGTTGGACATTGTTTCTTTGGTATGTAACACACTAATGTTCACTTAAACAAAAATAAATAGAAACACTCAAAATGCTAATATCCATGCTAAAAGCATGAGAATTAGCTATAAAACTAACAAATGAGCATGTTAGATCATCAAGTTTAGTGTTTAGATCTTCTGTTTTCACAAATCCCAGAATGTTTAATAAATGCATTTATTAATTTATTTACATGAATTTGCCCCAAACCAACACAGTCAATTAATATTTTGCATGCTGCCACATGATGTGACAGCTAAATCTAACAACTGTGAATAATAATTGCAATCATATTAAAAACATCAATGTATCTTCTCAGTGGCTGCTGGTATTATGTAAACAAATATGTACTGAATATAACTGCAGGAACCAATAACACAGCAGTGGAATGTAGAAAATAAAACAATGTATCAATTTTGATTTTTTTACATAAAAAAGACGTCTGAAAATTATTCAAATTGATTGTATTTCATTTTAACATTTCAAATGTATCTGAATCATTGCGTTCACATTGATGCATCACAATACTTTCATACACTGTATTGTGTGTGTGTGTGTGTGTGTGTGTGTGTGTGTGTGTGTGTGTGTGTGTGTGTATAAAAAGTGTTTATTTGGTGTCCTATCCAGCCAGTATATATTCTCTCTTTTTAGTCCATGTCTTCCTCTATGCTAAAGCTCAGTAGAAAAGCCTCAATCATTTCTTTTAGTTAGTAGTCTGTAGTGCAGACATTAACTTTATTTGCAAACCTTACAATGAGAACTGTGCCTTTTAAACAGGGTTGCTGCCATCTGTTTTCTGCCAATGCACTCTGCTTATCTTTCTCTGGTTGAAAATCTCCACTCTGTCTCTCTGTCCCTCTTTGTCTCTCTCTTGTTCTCTTTCTCTCTCTCTTTCTCTTTTTTCTTCCTCCTCAAAGCCCACTAGAAGCATGAGGGTTATCTGCCAGGTACAGTACTGTTCTTCTTCTCTCTTCTGCTGTTTTCGCACAGGTCTACTCTTCCACTAACACTCATACAGCGCAAGTAGTACTTAAATAAACCAGAATCTGTCCTCCTGAGCAAGCTGTGTCAGGGGATTAATGTGTGTGTGTATGTACAATGACAAGAAAAAGTATGTGAACCCTTTGAAATTACCTGCTTTTCTGCATGAATTGGTCATAAAACATGATTTGATGTACATCTGTAGTCCCAAGTATAGACAAACACAATGTGCTTAACCTAATACTACCCAAACAATGATAATATTTCATGTTTGTATTGAACACATCCATTAACATTCACAGTGCAGGTGAAAAAAGTAAGTGAACCCTTAATTAAAAGCTAACTGGAGCAAGGTGTAGAGCTATTTTGACTGATAAAAGACATCTAAACTTTTTGAGTCGCAAAAAAGAGATTTCTGAAGATCTACAATCAAGTATTGTTGGTTTGCATAAAACGGGAAAGAGTTACAAAGTAATCTCCAAGACTTTAGGTATTAACCAGTACACAGTTAGACAAATTGTCTACAAATATAGATGATTTAGTACTGTGGCTACTCTCCCTAGAAGTGGGCACCTTGCCAAGTTGACTCCAAAGACACAACGCAGAATTCTCAGAGAGGTAAAAATGAAACCTAGAGTAACAGCTAAAGGCAGGGTGGCTGTCTGCCAGCTGAAACTCAGTAGAAGCTTGGTGATGCAGCAGGACAATGACCCTAAACATTGAAATAAATCCACTACAGAATGGCTTTAAAAGAAGAAAATCTGCCTTTTGAAGTGGCCTAGTCAGAGTCCAGACCTGAATCCAGTAGAAATGCTGTGGAATGACCTCAAGAGAGCTGTTCACACCAGACATCTTAAGAATATGGCTGAGCTGAAGTTCTGTAAGGAAGAATGGTCCAAAATTCCTCCTGAATGTTGTGCAAGTCTGATCAGTAGCTTCTGGAAATTCTTGTTGGAGGTTATGCTGCCAACGGAGGTTTGACCAGTTAAATTCAAGGGTTTACTTACTTTTTCCAGCAGCACTGTGCATGTTTAATGGATGTGTCCAAAATTAGATATTTTAATTATAATCATATTATAATTATCTGCTTCACTATGTTCATCTGGAAGTATGTTGTGGAAGGGTAAACCAGAGGTTTGCATGCTTTTTACACTTTTGGATCAATTCATGTAACATCCCTGAAGGCCTCCCAGGACTCACTGTTATTATGGTCAATGGTATGTGTACATAATTTTAAGCTTCTAAGTTCACCACAAAAAAGTGGTGTAGATTTAGTAACTTGCCCTTGAAAAAATATAAAACTTTAAAAATACATTAAATGTATTATTATTTGGTTTAATTTATTTACCTGGCACATTAATATTTAATATGTTTCAACACATTGTAAATCACCAACATCATATATCATTAACAGTTTTTTAATAATGGACATGTGTTTTTTATTTGTTAATCTTTTCGAAAGCTTGTTATATGTGAATTGTAACAAATAGATATTCAGCATTTTGGAATTAAACTCCTATTTTTTTATTTTGTAGTTGGTGCATTTGTTAGCTGAAATGAGTGATCTTTTCTGTGATTTACACTACTGTTCCAAATCAATGGAATCAATGTTTTTAATAATTTAAACTGATTTTGTTTATGAGTGATGAAACAAGCTATAACATCACAGTAACATCAAGAATAAAATTGTAACTAATAAGTGAATATATAAAATGCCTTAAGTGACGATTAAATCTTAAGACCAGTAACTTGAAATATATAAATCAAATTATTTTAAAAACATGGTAGTAATAGAAGTGACCAGATAATACAGTGTCGTATTTGTCATTGAATTACTTATTCATGTTTAAAATATTGACATCTAATATGGGACATCTAACATAATGTAAATTATTAGGCATAAAATTACAAAGATTATTGATATCACAAGTGATTCCAGTTTTTGAACTGTATTGTAAATTATATTATGGAAACCATTGTATGACAAACAATATGCATTTTAAAATAGAGCTGTGATATATTTTTTTCATTTATCTGTTTATTTTTTCCATATTTAATTTATCATAAATTAAAAACCTCTGTATATAGAGCGCCTTTATCTAATTGCCAAAAGTGTACTCTGAGTAATACATACTGAAGTTTGAATGATCTGGTGTTTTTCAGAGTTAAGATATTACCAAATTTACCAATTTTTTTTTTATTATAATTTTTTTCTCTAGGCAAACATGTATCTTTATACATTTATCCTGTTTTAGAAGATTATAACAAAGAATAATCCATAAAGTTGAATTGAATCTTTATATTTGATATTTTAACTTATGAACTGCTTTTTAAAGCATCTACATATCAGAAATGAATGACTATATAAGCTTAAAACATTTCTATTTAGTTAATACAATTATAAAGTTTCCTAAAAGTACTTGAGAAAAACTTGAGATGGCCATTTTTATGAATTCTGTAAGCGAAACACAAACAGGGGCTGATAATGGGCTGATTGTATAGCATTATAGTTGCAAAGGTACCATAGCAGAAATTTAGCAGACTACATTTCCTAATGGCTTTTTTTCTACACTCTGTGCAGGAGACTTATATAGAGATTCAGACGGAGCACCTGCCCCAGCTCCTGTTGCGGATGGTTTCTGCACTGACTACCCATCTGAGGTCGCTGTGTCTGGGAGAGCTCACACACTGCCTGCGCCTCTGCTCGAAAATCCTTAGTAAAGTTCAGCCACCACTGGTCTCCCCCCTTACGCTGCCCTCTGCCAGCACCACACAAGGAGCCCGGGACCACGAGGGCCGTCGGGTAAGTATAGCATAGGCTCCTATAAAGACAGCTAGAAAAAAGACTAAAAATACAAAGCGCGTTAAGGTTATAGGCACAGCAGCAAAACACAGATATGATGCATATAAACAAATATAAACAAACTGTATCCCAAAAACAGTTATATGCATAGGACACCAAAATGAAAGCAGAATAGTAATTGTGGCATGTGCACAGCTGGACCCTAATTGATAAGTTCGGACTTTTTATATTAAGGATATTAAGAATCTCAGTCATAAGAAATAGGCTGGTTTATGGTACTCACATCATTGTCAAATACAAGAGGGTCCAAAAGAGTCAGCACATTCCCCACCACTGTAATATTTTAAGCCATCAAGTATACAATAATTCTATGATGTGCATTATAAGAATGAAAATGACATCTGAGAAACAACTGAACCTACCTAAGCTACCTAACCTACATAAGGCCGTGTTTCACAGGGACAGACAGGATCAGATGATGTTCCTCCCTTAATTCTTACAACGATGGGGTGTTTGCTGTTTCACTGTAATGCAAGGTCTTCTGCAGGAGTGAGGGCTGCTACAGGAGGTCTTTAAACTTTGCGCCAGCGCTTGACTACTATGGGCTGCGTTAAACAGCTGACTGCCTACAAAGCAGAGAAAAGCAGTTAAAAAAAAAATCAAAGCACTTCCAGGTTGCAATTTCTACCATCTAAAATATAATAAAGAAACAGTGGTTAAGTAGAATAAATAAGCATTTTATGATGCACTTTTTTCAAAAGACTTCTTTTGTTTTTACTTGAATGGAGCCTTAGTTAACTCATTAGACCTCAATCTTTAAACTTTGCGCCAGTGGAAATCAAAGCATGTTCTGGAAGATTAAAATCTTTTTTCCACTGCTGTATAGCTCTTAGGACTATACTGTCAGTTATGTGCTAGTGCGGACGTTGTTTGCACCAGCGTGCTTAGTTTTTGTGAGTGGCTCAAAGGTTATCGCACTTTAAGCATGGTTTATGGTTTATGAAAGAGCTGTGATTATTTGTGCTTGAATGATTTTGAAACACAGCCCTTTAAGTTGACTTTTTACTCAAGTCTTTGAAGCTTTTTGTGTATGTTAATGTTCACTTTGATCAACTTTGTGCTCCTGATGTCAGTCCCTGCAGTAAAAGCCTGGCTTGTTTGACTTGTTCTGTCTGTTTCTGAGTTATGGCCTGGAAACAACCATTCAGCCAATATCTCTACCCCAGCTACCCTGCCCTGGGCCCAGTGGGCATAATGTTCAGGGTCCCTCGCTTGTTGGCATTTGATTGGAGTGTGTGAGGGTACATGTGCTATGGCCTGTCCGCTACCTGACTGATCCTATGTGTGTGTGTGTGTGTGTGTGTGTCTGTGTGTGCTGCAAGCCATGCCAGACTCCCTGGTGGTGCCAGGGCACAGCAGCAGTGGGGCTAAGTGTTTTGTGATCAGCTGCATCACTCTGTCTCTGTGGAGGTCAGGCTAATTCTCCAACACGCATGGGGCACTCTGCTTCACTAGAGCGTAAAGCCTGTCTATACACCATCCAGCCTCTGTGAAAAAGCTCCAGTCCCCTTAGAGCCCCAGAGCACAGATACCATCTGAGTCCAGCACTGGGGTGTCTCAGGGCTACATACTGGGAACCATTAAAGTGTGGTGTCCTGTGTGTCTTTTCACAGGCCTGTTGGGATGAAGGCTAGGTGGAACGGACTGCAGTCCTTTGTGGGAGTGGTTAAATGTAGCAGACCAGACAAGCTCTGTCAGAAATAGTACTCTTCAAATTGACTTTAGGGTAATAGAATAACAAAATGTAATAATAGACAATGATAATTGGAAATGGTGCTCAGCAAAGTTCCTTTTATCCTCATATTCAAATAGTATCACTGTAATCTCCCACATTTTTGGTGATTTTGGTGCCTAATTAGAGAAAATTATAAACTGCATCACAGCACCTTCTCTGCTAAAACTAATCTATTTCGAACACATGCACATGATATCTAGCAGCAATATCTATATTAGCAATATCTAGCAATATCTAAAAATCTATGTATGAGTACAGATCTGTTATATATTTTATAGATAAGTGATCTTTTTTTTAAGCCACAAAAAATCTAGACATTTAGAATACAATTTCAAATACAAGGCATATTTATTATTTTCAAAATTGTATCATTATATTTACATTGAGCTTATTGATTGTGCTGGCAAAAAGCTTGTGTTTGTCTTCAGTGCCAGTCAACAAAAAAGTTTTGCTTTTCAGTCATATGGAACTTTACGTCTAATAAACTGTCTGGGCTATCTAGAGATGAATTGGCCACTGTGTTTCAGACTGAAAACAGAGATAGCCAAACATAAACTTAGTCAAAGGAAATACAACCGTGAGATGCACTTACTTGGCTTTTAGAGTCTGAGAATTGAAAATGGCTTTTGCAAACTTTTTTTTCCAAAAGAGCTTTTAGGCCCAATACTCTGCCTAAAAGACTACACATAGTCAACAAAATGATCAGAGCGGTAATTATTTTGTATAACTCCTGTTATAGATCATATACTGTAAAATCGTGCAAATACTTGCATAGTTTATCAAATTAGTGGTATTGGCCACAGATGCATGTAATTTCTTGGATTTCTTTTTTTAAAGTATTTTCTTTCTTTCTTTCTTTCTTTCTTTCTTTCTTTCTTTCTTTCTTTCTTGCTTTCTTGCTTTCTTTCTTTCTTTCTTTCTTGCTTTCTTTCTTTCTTTCTTTCTTTCTTTCTTTCTTTCTTTCTTTCTGTCCTCTGCAGGCTCTCCCCGCAGCGCTGGAGGTTCCGGTCAGTGAGGATGTGTTTGAGGACAGGGAGAATCCCACCAGCAGCCGTTCCTCAGAGACCGGTTTCACTGAGTTTGTTCAGTACCAAGGGGAGAATGGGCAGCAGGCTCACCCAGCTCAGCTTCCAGATGGTGATGACCTCGGACCTATGCGACCCAAACACAAAGGGCCCATTTCAGTCCCCCACGGAAAACCGCAGGACACACCGGTGATGCAGCGCTGTCTAGAGCACTTCCAGCATTTCCTGTGCAGCCTAGTGAAGCTCTACATTGCTCCGGGTGATGGTGTCCCGCAGATGGACACACTGAGAGTAGTGGGGCCGGAGGAGAGGGAGAGTGTGTCTGAACAAAAGGAGTGTGCGGCTGCGTTCACTGCCGCTTGTCAGCTATTTCTAGAGTGCTCCAGTTTCCCTGTGTACATTGCTGAGGGTAACCTGAAGTCCTCGCCCACCAGAGAAGAGCAAGCAGGTGAGAAACTGACTTCTGCAAACTGACACACTTGATTTTGTGTAACGATATCAGGGGTCAATCAAAAATACATTACGATATTTGTCGTCTTGCTGATAAAAAGCTTATATTTGAGTTATGTGCCTCTTTGAACTCTATTATAGCCATAAATAAAAGAAACACTGTGGCTTAATGTGCCACTCACAGCCTTGCTGGATTGGTTAAAGTATGCATGGCACGGAGCACAGACAATTAAACCTCAAGTAGCCCTTCTCAGTGTCCTGGCCACACCAACATTGATTGGAAGAAACCTCCCTGTCTTATTTCTCTCTCTGTCTTGTGAAGTGCATAGAGATAAGAAGGCTGTGTTGAGCTTCATCTTGTCTTCACTTCCTGTATCTGCCGTTTCACATTAAAAGCCAGTATTGAAGTTGCGATTTCACAACATTTCATAAAATTCTGAAGCAGTGGCAGCAAAAATAGATCTATTGAATGCACAGGTATTTTCAGACATGAGCATGAGACAAGCATCTGCAGACTGGGGCGACATTATCACTGTACTTCTCTGAAGCAGAGAGTGGAGATGTACAGAGCACTGTTTGAAAACAGACTGGGCCATTGTAGGCAGCTGTCTCAGCATGTCCATGAAAAAAAAATGACATCCCATCACCTGACTCTATTTTAGCTCAGAAAAAGATTTAAACATTTTTTTGGGGGGGGAAATAACGGTACTATGTAACACAACATACTGCTTTTATTTACCTTTTGCTATCTGAAACCTGTTGTTTTAGCTCTCTCATTCAAATACAGCAGAGGTCACTAATAGGTTGACCGCGGTCTGGGTCCGGACCAGATGTTGTCCAATGCAGACCCAAACCGATCAACTATTGAGAATGATTTACTTTTGACAGTGTTTATTTTAAGCGGCTAAACTTTTCTTGTCTTTATGGTATGCGGGCTTTGCGGTGCAGTAAACTCATAGACCAATTGTCATGTCAAGTGGGTTTTATTGTCATTTCAACTACATACAGTGTACACAGTGAAACGAAACAACGTTCCTCCAGGACCATGGTGCAACATAGACAGTGCATACAAGACACAAGTGCAACACGAACAAACAAGTGCGGACAGACAACACAGTACAGACAGAGAATAATAAATAATTGCTGGTAGTGTGCAAATTGTGCAATGTGTAATAAATAGAGTCCAGTGAGGTAGTAAAGTTATTAGTGCAATGCTTTGTGCAAAAATGCTTCCCTTTTTTATCTGGGGTAAATGGTTGGAGAGAGAGTGTACATGTACCAGAAAGATATCAGTTCAGACGTTGAGTTGTGTTGAGAAGTCTGATGGCTTGGGGGAAGAAGCTGTTGCAGAGTCTGGTCGTGTTGGACCGGACGCTGCGGTACCTTCTTCCTGATGGCAGGAGGGAGAACAGTCTGTGTGAAGGGTGGGTGGAGTCATCCACAATGCTGGTTGCTTTGTGGATGCAGCGGGTGGTGTAAATGTCCAAGACGGAGGGGAGAGAGACTCCGATGATCCTCTCAGCTGTCCTCACAATGCATTAAAGGGACTTGCGGTCAGAGGCTGTGCAGGTCCCAAACCAGGCAGTGATGCAGCTGCTTAGGATGCTCTCTATGGTTCCCCTATAGAAGAGGGTAAGGATGGGTGGAAGGAGACGGGCCTTATTCAGCTTCCGGAGGAAGTAGAGACGCTGCTGGGCTTTCTTTGCTGTAGAGCTGGTGTTTAGGGACCAGGTGAGGTTCTCCGCTAGGTGGACACTAAGGAACTTGGTGCTCTTAACGATCTCCACAGAGGAGCCGTTGATGTTAAGCGGAGAGTGGACCGGTCTTGATTTCCTGAAGTCAACAACCATTTCCTTGGTCTTCTCTACATTCCAGTGAAGGTTGTTGACTGTACACCAGTCTGTCAGCTGCTGTACCTCCTCCCTGTATGCTGACTCGCCGCCTTTGCTGATGAGACCCAGCACAGTTGTATCATCGGCGAACTTTATGATGCTGTTAGAACTGTGTTTCGCAACACAGTCATGAGTCAGCAGGGTGAACAACAGAGGACTCAGTACACTGCCCTGGGGTGCCCCAGTGTTCATGGTGATGGTGCTGGAGCTGCTGGCCACGAACCGGACTAACTGGGGCCTCCCTGTCAGGAAGTCCAGGATCCAGTTGCACAGGGGGGTGTTGAGGCCCAGCAGGCTTAACTTCCTGGTGAGATTCTGTGGGATGATGGTGTTGAATGCTGAACTGAAGTCTATGAACAGCGTTCTGACGTAGGTGTCCTTCTTCTCCAGGTGGGTAAGGGAGAGATGAAGGGTGGTAGTGATGGCATTGTCCGTGGAGCGGTTGGGACGATATGCAAATTGCAGGGGGTCCAATGAAGAGGGCAGTTGGGTCTTGATGGTCCTGATGACTAGCCTCTTGAAGCACTTCATGATGATGGGCGTAAAAGCTACGAGACGGTAGTCATTGAGGCAGGACACCGTGGACTTCTTCGGCACGGGGATGATGGTGGTGGTCTTGAGGCACGTTGGGACAGTGGAGCTGCGCAGGGAGACGTTGAAGATGTCCGTGAGAACATCTGTCAACTGGTCTGCACACTCTCTGAGCACTCTGCCAGGGATGTTGTCTGGTCCTGCAGCTTTCCGTGGGTTGACTCTGCGCAGAGTTTTCCTCACGTCCACTGCAGTCAGACATAGCGCCTGCTCGTCTGGCTTGGGTGTGATCTTGCTCACCAACGTGTTGTTCTGTGCCTCAAACCGTGCATTTAACCGTGTGTGCAATTGTAAGACCATCAAAGACGCTCCTCAGCCAATCAGGTCTGTGCAGTTTTGGTTAATGCGGCGCACAAACAGGCGAGGTACGAAGTAAGGAGAGGCAGTCGGCCCTTGTTTTTACTTGAAGTGAGGAAAAACATTCATTTAAGTTTTATAATAACTAATACAGGTCAGCATTTAAAACAATAAATATTGTTGAAATATACTGAACGAGATTTGTAATTTGTTTTGTCTTTCAGTTGGTAATGACGTAAAATGCTGATACTAGACTACTTCAGTATATACAGGATATGGCATTGAATCATGATATAACATCATAAGTTAGAAATTATAACATTCCGGACCTTGGTCTGAAAAAAAATTCTCTAACTGGGCTTTACTGAATTCTATTTTAATACCGCTGAAATACAGCTTTACAATGATTTCTAAATAACACCTTCAGACTATGCTTGACAATGCTCACTGGAGACCTATGTATAAATTAAGCAGCAGCAAACTAACAAAAGCAATAGCAAAGTGGAAATAGGTGTGCCAAGCTTGTAGCATCATACTCAAAGAAAATTGCTGCCAAAGATGCTTCAACAAAGTATTGAGCAAATGCTGTAAATACATGTGATATTTTTTTCTTTTTTTTTGTTTTTTATTTTAAATAATTTAGCAAAAAATTTAAACAAACTTTCTTTACCTCGTCATTATGGGGTATTGTGTGCAGAATTTTGAGAGAAAAAAATAATTTAATCTATTTTGCAAAAAGGCTGTAACATAAAATGTGGAAAAGTGAGACACTTTGAATACTTTCCAGATGCACTGTAGCTATAATTAATTAAAGTCATTAACTTATTGGCTAGTCGATACACCCTTGCAATATTTAATTTGTGTGGTGTGTCTCTCTTTCAGATAGTGAGAGTGTACTTCCGCCTCTGTGGCTGCAGACTCTAATGGACGCATGTTGTTCGGCGACAGACTTCAGCATTCAGGCTGTAGCTGTCTCTCTGGTAATGGACCTGGTAGGCCTCACCCAGTCTGTTGCAATGGTGACAGCTGAGCGTGTGGGCTGTCCCGACTCTGGCCAGCCAATGAGCCCCAGCCAGGGGCGTGTTGCTGTGGTGATCAGACCTCCGCTCACCCAGGGCATTCTGAAGTACATCGCTGAGAAGACGGATTTTTTTAAGGTACTGACTTTCTTTCTGTCTGTAATAAAAAAAAATTCCATCACAACATATTCCCTTGCTTACAGTGTTGTAATATATTAAATCGTAATCCCTCTGTCATGATATGTATGATATTGCCAGCCTTTTGCTAATACACAACCCTAAGATCTTCTGTATTTCTGTATATCAGTTCTGAATAATCAAAGCTTCACTGACAGAGGTTAAGATGATAATGACTCAAATCTGAGGACATAAATTGAGCGGTTTGTTTGAACAGAAAGCCAAAATCAAACCTGCTCTGTGTTTATTTAATCTGTAAAATCCTGGCTAGGCTAGTGTTAAATCTACTCTAGTGTAGTCAGCTAGTAACCTACTGATCCAAGCACCATATTGCAGGTTTGATTCTGTTTGATACAGGTTTGATACAAGTGACAACTTGTGTTTAAGAAAGCACCTGAAATCGAATCTGTTCAATGGCATTTTGAGCTGTAACCTGCTTGGTTATTTGACCGGTAGCCTAAGAAGAAGAGTCCAAAAATGGCAAGCAGAATTGATTGTGATCTGTAGCATATAACATGTGCTGTGGTAGTTTTCTAATTTTACAGCACAGTAGATGGAACAAGAACATGTAACCAGTGTTAGTAAAGCCCAGTATGCCACAATACCTCCATAGCAACTGTGGCCGCTGTGTGTTTTTGTTCTTGTTTTTTTTTTTATGCTAGTTTTATCTGTCATTTAATTTTTTCTTTTTCTTTTTTGTTGCCCTGTAGAGTGTAGCACTAATCCTTTGGGAGCAGTTAGGGGAGTCGACCCCTCAGCATCATCAACGCAGCGTGGAACTCTTCTACCAGCTTCACAACCTGGTGCCCTCATCCAGCATTTGCGAGGATGTCATCAGCCAGCAGCTCATGCACCGCGACAAGGTGCGCCATTGTGCACACATGCTTGCACACCTATACTACGTGTGTGTGTGTGTGTGTGTGTGTGTGTGTGTGTGTGTATTCTGTAGATACATAGTAGATTATATTACAGAAAACCCTGTGGGCTTGTAGATTTTTTTTAATATATATATCGTCGCTGTACAAAGAAAAAAAGTGTCTCCAAAACCGCAACTTTACAAAAGAGGATAAAATCTGTCTTAACTTTCAATGTAAGTCAATGGACCCAGAATTTTTTCCGATCTGTTTTGGAGCATTTTTACCGGTCCGTTCATCGTGACACTTTCATAAAAAGAATATCTGTTCTGTTTAAATAAGACAGAAAAATACAAATCGACAACAATATATATGCATGTCAAGCTTCAGTTCGCACTATATAAAGAAAGCTGGAGCACAATTGCAGGTAGTGAAAAGTTCATTAGATATTGCTAAGTCTATAGAAACCTGCTCGTTTTCAATGAAAACCTATTTTAAAATAATAGCCTGTAGGCTTTACCCTACAAGTTTGAACATTGGTGAGAGAATTCACTTGCATTTACTAATGTACTAATGTTAAAAGATTAATTCTGGGTCACAAACCTCAAATTTCATCTTAAACTCATCTTAAAGATAATTGATTGTGTTCCATGACTCTCAACAACATATTTCCACTACCCCACAGTTCAGTGATTATATATAGCCACAAAATTGTACTTTATAGCACACATTTGAGCATAATATTTTGTTAGATGTTTAATTCGTAGGCCAGAAAATGTGAACTTTTTAAAGGATATGCTCTGTCATAAGTTTAATTTGCTTTATGCTTAGTTGCTTGGTGTTGTTAAAGGTAGCACATCCTTACAAACAGGAGTAAAGAGAGAATTTTCTTTTTTTTATTGCCATTTTTACTATGTTTACCAAATTGTAAAAAATAAAAAATAAAATATAACCATACTGCTCATTTAGGCAATATGGGCTCATTATTAGAATATAAGAATCGTTCCCCTATTGTATCAGCAAAAAAACTGTAATTGTACATTTCCAAAACATGCAGAACTGTTTTTTTTGTAGAGGATGTGTTTTGTCTTAATTTTACTTAAAAAAAATGACAAAATATTTGTTGGTGACACCCACACTTTTGCATGCAATTGTACATTTTCTGTAACAAAGGTAGACATATTCTGTTTCCTAAATGGTTCTTCTAACCTTCTCAGAGGATCCGCTTGGAGGCCCATGTAAAATTTTCTGTTCTGTGGCATCTTACCAGAGACCTGAACATAACCAAGTCGTCCCCCTTCAGTCGCACTTTTGACAGGTAATCTCCCTCCCCTTCACTGAACTGTTTGAAAGGTACTTCATAAAAACACTCACAAATACATAACTGAAATAAAATTTCTTAATGATTTTAATAATATCTTGCCTGTGTTATCGGCACATTATTTTTAAGCATTTTAATGGTATTAGTGGCCTTCAGCCCTGTTTCTGAAGATTTACCTTCATAAGCTCCTGAGTTTACTTTCAAGTCTGATTGAACATGTCTTATTTAGATAAGGATTCTTCAGAAGCAGGATGGTGACTGCTGATCTATGTATATTACAAGTAAATTATATAATAAAGTTACCAACTCCTTAAACCGTATGGACCTCTAGATGGGTTTATAAGTATGTGATGGTGTGCAGTATAGTATGTTTAGTAGTTACTGAGTGATATGTCAAGAATAATAACTAAACAATAGGACTGCAGTTCAAGCAGTTAACACTTCAGGTCAAACCTAATCTCTCCTCTGTGATCTGTGAGTCTTTTGCCTGTTGCATTGAAATTTGCCCTATATATTAGTTGGTGATCATACTTTGTGAATTATTTATTTAGGTTTTTGGAGTAACAATACTGAAGTGCCAAATATACTCCAATTCATATGTTTGCTAATGTTAAAAAGAGCATTTGTGTTACAAAAATGAAGATCTGACTTAATTCTACATAATCAAAGTCAAAGTCAAAGTGAACTTTATTGTCATTCAGACTTTACAACTGAGTGCATTGCTGAACGAGATTGCGTTTCTTCAAACTCCAATGTGCAGATATATAAAAACACAAGACATACAACTAACATGACAAATAAATAACAACATGACAGTGCAGTGGGAATTATAGAAAGAGCGTGTGTGATAAATAGTGAGATATACACTAAATAGATAGATATACTTCAAAAAAGGTTTTTTGCAGACATATTGCACTTAAAGGGAATATATATATTGCACAGTTCTGACAAATTATTGCACACGAACAATGTAAACATAACACTAAAATTTAAACATTTTAAGGTGTAAGAGTGCTTAGGTTTAGAAAGAAACAATGCGTCTATTGCACAAAATTAGCAGCGGACCAATTAGAGGACCACCTGAGTATGAATTAGGTCTATGTTCAGGAGTAACAGATCTGATGAGTCTGCTCATCAGGAAGTGTTGAGCAGTCTGATGGCTTGTGGAAAGAAACTTTTGCTCAGTCTGGAAGTCCTGCACCGCATGCTGCGGTACATTACACCTTACATATCTTCTCTTAATATCTCACAAACGTGGGACAGCACACTATGGCATCAAGTTATTAAAAAAGATGGCTAGATTTAAAAAAGCATCGCCATTTTAAAGTTGAAAATGCACATTTAAACTAAAGGCTAGTCATCTCCTTTTAATTCCTTATTTACCCGCTGCAGATCCCTCTTCATCATGCTGGATAGCCTGAGTTACTGGGACGGTTCAGCAAGTGCTGTGGGCCGGGCCTGGCTAAATCAGGTTTTGCAAAGGCATGATATTGCCCGAGTTTTGGAGCCTCTGCTGCTGCTGCTTCTACACCCTAAAACCCACCGTGTGTCCATCCAGCGTGTACAAGCCCAGCGCCACTGGGCACCGTCTTTCCCCAGCCCACCAGAAACTGGACCAGAGCCGTCTGAGCTCAACTGCATGGGGGACACAGCCTGTTCTGACAGTAAGTGTAATTTTCTGTGTAAACGGATTTTTTATATTATGTTCGTGAGTTATAGTTCTATATGTACACATGTATGTGCAACTATAATTATTTCATTATTCCTAATATTATTCTTATTGTGGTTCTACTTGTCCTCCAGCATTCTATCGATTGTCTGGCAACAGCCTTCGGGTGGTGCAGGGCGGAGGTCTTCCACTAGATGATATGGAACCTTTCAGCCTTACTGTCAACCCTCTCAGTGATAGTCTGTCACTGCTGAGCCTTAGCAGTGAGAACTTACAGCTGTGCGGAGAATATCAGCCTCCAGACCAGCAGGGAGAGCCCCCGAGTTCCGATTCCAGTGGCTCTCAGTCTTCCACTGTGGATAATGGCAGCTTTGATGAGTTGGATGGCACGATTACAACTATAGGCAATGTGGATCAAGCTACTTCTCTGGAGGAGGACTCTCTTGACGGGTCAGTTTCTGCGGTACTAGCAGAACTGGTGGATAGAGTGGTACAGATGGTGGAAGAAAGTTCTACTGGGACACCCTCACCTCCAGAGGCATGGCCTCAGACAGATTCGGACAGCTCTAACTCCTCTTTGGACGTGTCTGCTGAGCCACAGGTCAGTTTAGGGCCATTCCCAGGCACCCAGGCTTTAACATTACCAGAGCTTGTAGCTGGAAGCACGTTGGAGTTCCTGTCTGTGGCATCTGTGGATACAGCAGACAATGAGCCTCGGGAAGGAATAACTCGGCACAGCTCGTCTCCTTCCATCGTCACACTTCCAGACAGCAGTGGACGAGGCACGCCTGAGCAGGGCTTGCGGCCAGATGACCCCCAGGCACGCAAACGGAGCCACAGCAGTACGCAACTCAGCCTCAAGGGCAAGATAATGGAGCGACTGGCTGACAAATCACCCGGCGCTAAGCCTAAGGTCAAGAAGGCCAAGAGAAAAGAGGAGGAGAGGCGAAAGGCCAACCAGGCTGAGAAGATCCGACCTCCTAGCATCTTCTTTGGGGACAGCCTAGACCTGGAGAACTGGTACAGCTGTGGGGAAGGTGAGGTTTCTGAGATTGAGAGTGATGTGGGATCGCCTAGTGGTGGAGGTTCTGGAATCCCTGGTGCATCTCGTTCTTCTACATCCCCTGCCCGTTTCAATGTGCATCCTCTTTACCAGCATGTTCTGCTCTACCTTCAGCTCTATGACTCTTCTCGTACTTTACATGCCCTGTCTGCTGTGGCTGCGATGCTTCGGACCGCTCCAGCTGGTTTTGTTAGCGCCATCAGCACCACTAGCATCAACAACACGTACACCCCTCAGCTTTCTCTGTTGCAGAATCTTCTGGCTCGTCATCGTGTCTCTGTCATGGGCAAGGACTTCTACTGCCCAATCCCACAGGACTCACACTCACACTCATTCCGCAGCGCCATGTACCTGGAAATTGTGATCTCCCTCTGTCTCTACTTCTTGAGGAGCCAGTACTCGGCACATGTCGCGGCGACTTCGCAGGATTTGGCAGGAAATCGGGCCATGCAGCTGACCAGCATAGAGGTGCTAACCTTGCTGTTTTGTGAGTTAGCCAAAGTAACAGGTGGCTCAGCCAAAGGATTTGCCAGTTTTATCAGTGATGTACTGTCCAAGTGCAAGGTGCAGAAGGTAGCGTTGCATTGCCTGCTGTCCTCTATATTCAGTGCGCAGAAGTGGCATGAGCAACGAGTTCGAGGATCCAATATGGCTGCTGTAGAGGAAGGGATGACTGAGGAGAGCATTATTAACCTGTCCGAAGACCAGTTGGACGGATGCAGTGCCGTGCAGTCACAGCTTCTACGGCTGCTGCAAAGCCTGGTGGTGTTGGAGCACCATGTATTGGTGCCCAATGAAGATGGCGGCGATGCAGGGATTCAAGGGGCAGGGGCTTCGGGGGCTGGAGCCAGTGGAGGTGGTGCCAGCGGGGGCGGTTTTGAGCTGCTAGGTGGTGAAGTAGAGCATGTGAACCCTCAGCAGCCAATGGCATCACTGCAGTACCTGCCAGGCCAGCCAATCACAGCGCAAGGCATGTTCCTTTGTGCAGTTATCCGGGCACTGCACCAACACCATGCCTGTAAGATGCATCCACAGTGGATTAACCTTATCACGGCTACGCTGCCTTACATGGGCCGGGTGCTACGTCGCGTAGTGGCGTCAGTCACACTGCAGCTGTGTAGGAATCTGGACAACCTCATCCAGCAGTACCGCTATGAGACTGGCCTCACTGACACCAGGTACGTGCAGGCCACAGCAAATGTTTGATGATGTTCGGTAATGTTAATATTTAAAAAAAACAATGGTAAAACCATTTGAATAATACGAAACCATACAATTTTGTGCAGACATATGTTTTATTAGGCTAATTGCTAGCTTATCACCACTGACAGAAGTTTGCCAGTTCTGTACACAAGACTCTTTACAGATAAGCACTGCTGTCAAGAATTGTTGAGACAACAATTGGTTTTAACTCCAGATGCGGCCCAAATATGTTTATTTGGATTACAGGCTAGGTAACCTGCTATCAGAATGAATTCAGAATGCTTTATTAGGTATACCTACTTTGCATTTATTGCTCTGCTTACCATTTCAGTACAATTTGTAGTTTTCTCTCTTTTACTCTGTTCTTCTATGGGCCCACTCTATTAGACACTCCTACCTTGTTGACCCACCATTTAGATGTAAAGTCAGAGATGATAGCGCACCTATTGCTGTACAGTTTGTGTTGGTCATCCTCTAGTCCTTCATCAGTGGTCACAGGATGCTGCACACAGGACACTGTTGGCGGAATGTTGCACTACTGGTTGGTGGACTATTCTCAGTCCAGCAGTGACACTGCTCTGTCTGATCTACTCATATCAGAGCAACACACACTAAAACACTACTACCACATCAGTGTCACTGCAGTGCTGAGAATGATCCATGACCCAAAAAACACCTATATATATATATATATATATATATATATATATATATATATATATATATATATATATATATATATATATATATATATATATATATATATATATATATATATATATAATATTCAGTGAATAGGTATGACTTTTGAAATGAAAACTGTTACATAGGGTTAGTACAGCTGTTAGGCAGAGACCAGATATATCACGATTGTGGTGATATGTACAACATGGCTCTGCACTTGTCTACAGTCTACCTGTAGAATGTCTTTACGATGTGCATTCTGTATCTCATATTCTAAATTGGTAGAACAGAAAGATTTAGGTCTTATATGCAATATATCTACAAAGATTAATACAATTGCCACTGTCAGAGTAATATTTATGCCCAGCACATCATTATAATGTATTTTTGATGAGTTTGTGATGTTTGTCATATTCCCAGGCCCCAGTGGATGGCACTGTGTATTCCACCTGACCTCATTCTTACTGTACTGGAGGGAGTAACAGCCATTATCCACTACTGTCTCCTGGACCCATCTTCACAGTACCACCAGGTGAGGGCGCCAAACCTCTTTTTTTGAAATGGTCTGTTGACAACAGTCCGGAGACCCACTGAATCTGTTTGTTGTTGTATTTCCATGAGACCTGCCTTTTTATCTGTGAATATATGTTTTGTTATGTGTGGGTTCTGTACCTTATTAAACACAGCTCCAGGTGAGCGTGGACCAGAAGCATCTGGCTGAGGCTCGTGCAGGCATACTCTCCATCCTGCACACAATTATGTCTTCGGTCACTCTGCTCTGGAGCGTGCTGTACCTGGCTGACAGTTCAGACAGACCTGCTGGCGCCGCTGCTGCCTGTTCCAATTCCAACATCAATCTGGGCTCCACTAAAGTAAGGAAGAACAACTACATGCAGAAGTGAACATTTTCTTTATCCCAAACAATATATAAATATACATTCTGTACATATACTGTCACAGACAGTAGCAGAATAAGTGTATAAATTAGAACTACACAGTCGAGTCACATTATTATGAGTAATATTTATGAGTAATATGAGCTAATAGTGTCAGTACATTTCTTCTAAATGCACCATTTTAAATGAAACCACTATTTTTACATCTCAACTATTAAATTTTGCAGACATTTTAAATATTTGTGGATTTCCCCTTTAGTTTATGGTATGCAGTCAAACTCATACATTTACAGCTACTAAATTATTGTTTTTTATCATAACTTTTGTTTTTGTTTTTGTTTTTATGGACCTCACATTATGACTCATTTGAAATTCACGTCTCCTGCAAAACACTGAAGTTCCATTCCTTTGTTATGTTCCAAACCAGCTTTCATATGGAAATCCACACTGTCATTTAGATTTCTTCAACAATTGTTTTTTTCATCTGTAGGTGCTTATTTGTGAAAATAGGATGTGGAAAGCTTTTAGTACCAGGGAAATTATAAGCTGTTAAATGTTAATGCAGACTCGGGCACTTTTATTGCAGTGTTGATTATTGTTTTGGAATCCTCTGGCCGTTTAACACCGGCTATTTTACAAGTATGTGCAAATGTGAGTCACAGTTATGTAATCATTATGTAAATGCGAGTTAAAAAAATAAAACAGAATCTTGCTGTAGAATTGATATTGTTCTTGATACAGCAATTCACATGCTGTACCCATTATGCTGTGTGAATTAATGTATTATTGTTTATGCATTTTTTACACAGTAGTGACATTGTTATATTAATTGAAATACATTGTTTACATTGCTGATTGTAAAACGACATACATAAATACTGATTAAAGATTTATAGTAAGGATTTGCAAGTAATGTCTATAATTTCCTTTAGAATCTCCGGCAGCAGATCCTGGAGCTTCTGGGGCCCATTTCCATGAACCATGGAACACACTTTATGGCTGCTATCGCTTACGTCTGGAATGAGAGGAAACAGGTCAAAACACCCGCCAGGAACAAGGTACACAGGAGGGTGTGTAGTCTCTGTGGTCAGTGTAAACCCAAATTTATTTTGTGTGCATTCAAAATGGCCTTAATATACATGTTATTCTTTTTTCAGCATTAGGAACAAGCTGAAAACAGCAAACAGATAGAGTGTCCCGTTTTTGAGGACTGTGCATCCATGATTTACCTTTATTACTGATTCAATTGTTTTCATGATACATGATTTGAATTTTTCAAATCCTTAACACCTTTTTTTACACTCATTAGTACATAAAGCCTTACTCCTCATCTTAGATGCCCAAGTTTCTTCTTGGGAACAGCTTCTTAAACAGCTACACTTCCTTTTAGACCCATAGTGTTGCATTGTTTTCTTACAACAGAATAATGGACAGATTTTAGATCTGAATCTAATGGTTTCCATCATGGTGGAAGTTTTGTAAGTTTGAAGAGGTTTTCAGGATTTTTCTGCTATTCTTTTCTGTTGACTTTCCCCGTTCTTATTTAGATGCATCATCTTATATATAATATCCTCAGAAATGTCTCCTGAAAAGAAATGTGAATTGTGTGTGTGTGTGTGTTTGTGTGTTGTAGGTGATTCCCACAGCCAGTGAGGAGCAGCTCCTGTTGGTGGATTTGGTGAGGTCAGTGAATGCCATGCGCACAGAGACTGTTATGCAGACAGTGAAGGAAGTCCTAAAGCAGCCGCCAGCCATTGCGAAGGAGAAGGTATTTTTAAAAACTCACTTAAATGGTCTATACTTATTTGGATCCCTGAGGTCAAGTTTTTGTGGGGTTGTGGGGCAGTGTTAAACCTTTTTTTCATGACGACAACGAGACGATAACTAACTAAAATCTATAGAAAGGATAAAAACTATGACGAAATTGATTGACACTAGTTAAGGAATAAAAACGAGACAAACATCTTTGGCAGGGACGACATCCAATCAGAACAGATTTAGTTTTGTGAAAGACAGGGACAAGTTAGGAAAACATCCAATCAGAACTACTTCAGTGTATGTGGAGAGGCAGGACAAGCCGAGTAGCCGTCAATCAAATGCACACTTGCACAAATTTGGTCTCTACACTAAATGGATGGATATACATCGATGAGCCCATAATGACCTGATAGGTTTGATATACTGTCGATCCTGTGTGTGTATGCCTGTCATGCCTACAAAAAAACAACTGTTTGCTTACTGGTTTATGGTTTAGCTCCTGCCTACTTAGCTGAGCTCCTGCACCCGTACTGCCCTGTCCGTACTCTTAGGTCCTCTGAATATTATATCAACTTCTATTATGAAGTGGACCATGTTAAATGGCTTTTCACCTTACAGTCCTGCGATCTAAAGCCGATGCTAATAAACTCTTTTCTCACTGCAGTATTGTCTCTGTCCACAGAAACATCTGTCCCTGGAAGTTTGCATGCTACAGTTTTTCTATGCCTACGTGCAGCGGTGAGTCACCTGGACTGGTATAATTATTTTCTTCAATACACTTAGAAATAATCTTTAGCTGCAGCTGTACTTCTTTCTGTTTCTGTGAATTGACCAAACCATTGACCAAACCTCTTGCCTTGTCACATCTCCATCGTAATTTAAAATGTGGAGCAAGGGATTTCATCTTTTTTGCTGCTGGAAATATACTGCTGTGCGCTGTGGTACATCTTGTCCTAGTATAAGGACAATATTCAGTACTGTTAGAAATGTGGCCTTGGCCTATTTTAGTAGTGTTCTTGTAGTATATCTTAATTATATGACACATATATATTTATTTCTGAGGTGACAATTATGTGGGCTCCCAAGATTAATTCCCAGCAATACAGAGAGAGCATAATACACTTGCTGTCTCTGGTTGTCACCCTGTCATCTGACATGATGTTCGCCAATGCGATGTCTGTTAACTGACATTACAGGATTGGTAGTAGGGGTTCTAATCGCTGCACTTTGAGCTGTCCAATGACATTGTGTTAGCAGCAGTTTGAAAAGATGTGGTGATGCTTCTGGGAGGAGGCACATGCTAGCTGTCACCCTTCCAGCCAGCATTATGTGATGGGAGACAGCTGAAAACATTACAGGGGAGGAAACGTTTCACGGTTAGGGCTGTGTACCACTCCCATTGTTTGTGGTTTTATCTGATCTTTGTCCCTGACCTCCTGCAGGATTCCAGTGTCCAGTCTGGTAGATAGCTGGCCCTCACTGCTAGCTCTGCTGAAGGATTCAGTGCAGCTCGGCCTGCCTGCACCAGGACAGTTCCTTATTCTGGGGTACTATACCAATACAAACATACAGGATACTTACGATATCTCATCCATGCTTTCTGTCTTTACACTCTTGCTCACTGCTCACCCTGCTCACATGTTTTTCAGATCACTTTTTTACATGTAGTTTTATGAACTTTACACACTGTGCTTATATTATGGATACGTCTCTGGTTGGCTTTAGTGTTCTCAATGAGTTTATCTTGAAGAATCCCACTCTGGAAAGCAAGAAAGACCAGCGAGAGCTGCAGGTAAGAGGAGTTTATCAGTTTTATCAGTGTGTGTTTGTGTGTGTGATCCACGCATTAATTAATTTACTCACTCACTCGCTCACTTTCTTGTGTATGTTTTGCAAACTAAAAATTAAGGATGCAAATTGTGGCCTGATACTGATATGTTTTTATTGTATTTCTGACGATGCCAATGCATAGGGTTTTGTTTGGTTACAAATACAGACAGTTTTACTATGCTAGTGCAGTGTTCCTTAAATGTTCTGCTTTTCCTTGGTACAGTAAATACACCATCAAATATTACTTTGAAATATTGGTCAAATCAAAACATCTGTCTGATGCCAACATATGGTTTCTATATAAATACCCCTTGCTACTGAAGATTCTTCACAAGGGGCAGCTGTTAGCATCCAATGAGCTTTTGTTGGCATTGCTTAAGGTTGAGTTAGAAAGTTTGTTAGTTTAATTTTTTAGTATCTGCTAATTGCTACAGTTTACAGCTTTCTCCAAAAATAGTCATGCAAAAAGTAATTCCTCATACAAGTTCAGGTACTATAAGTTTGGGGAAAACCATACATGAGTTGTAGTGGAGTTGTAATGCTGGGATCTATGTTATTGGTTTGTTGTAGTGATAAAAAACACATATATAAATTGTATCACATCTTATGACAATTACCGAACATTTTTTTATTTGCTGAATTCATTAGACATTTTTCATATACAATATCACTGTTGCAAACCTGCCTTATTGTCTATTCGTACCTGGTTATTACATCCAAAATCTCCACTTAACTTAACTTTTGACTGATTAAAAGGACGTGACCCATAAGATCGTGGAGGCAATTGGCACTATTGCTGGATCTTCTCTGGAGCAGACCACTTGGCTGAGGAGAAACCTGGAGGTTAAGCCTTCCCCGCAGATTGTAGTGGATGGAGCTACTTTAGAGGCAGATGTGGAAGGTATGAGACGACGCTCTGGATAAACGTGTCTGCATAAATGTGGCTTGTGTTGTTTTGCACGTTTGCATGAGAGTGTGTCAAGTGTCTCACTTCGTATTGTTGTACGTTTCAGATTTAATGCTCACAGTGATGGAGGCATCCAGTTTCACTCCATCAGTCTACAGTGTTCACGCCCTCACACTGCTCGCAGAGGTAAACCCACAGTGTTGCACAAACTAGACAACAAACGATTATTCTGTCCACTATTATTCAAACTTTAATCTACTAATCGAGTCATTGGTTTCCTCTACACTTGTACCATCACTGCACTGCTGTCATTCAGTTCTGTCTGTGCTTTTATGGTACTATAGACCTCTTTGTGTCATAATTCTGTAGTATGATGTCCACATAGAGGGTATGCGCTGATGTAACTTTTCTGCCAGAATATGCCCCTGACTAAGTGGCAGTTCTCTACAAAGATATGTTTTTTAGGGCAAGTGGTAAAACCGGGAACAACACAAGAAATGATTTGCTTAAATAGAAGGCAACTGGACTGTGTGTGAGTGGCAGCTTGTGAATTCTTGTGGTTATTATAATCTTTTGTTTGATCTAATAATCTAGTGATGCTCCATTTCAAGCATAACTTCCAAATCTGTAAAGTTATCTGGCTAACTCTCTAAACTAGCTCCACCTTTTTTCCAAGGAAATTGGATTTGTTTTGGCAAGCCAACACTGTCTAATCACCCCCGCTTTGTTTGCAAAACATAAGGCTAACCATTCTGGATGTTTATAATAAATGCTGACAAAAACTTTACTGCTACACAGCATATAAACGTAAATGAAATATTTAGTTAATTAATACAATGTTTAACTTAAAGTATGATTTTACCCCAAAATCATAGCAAAACTGACACAAAATGTCAACTGCCAATTTACATTTCTGCCTTCATTCCGATTGTTCCTGTGAATTGCGGTGATCCTTGTTTGCCACCCTCTAGAATTTTGGCTTTCCACCTAAAATCATTCAGCAGTTAAAATGATGCATTATGTATTCTAATTGTTGCACCATTGAAGATGGAACAGGAAAATTTAGACAAGAAGCTGAATGTCAGGGCCAGAATGTATCTGCTGCACTGTTTGAGGTGGAACGAAAAAATTCAAACAAGAAACTGGCAAATAAGAAGCTGACTTCAACTTTGTGTGACCCTTTTGCTTTCCTTTTCTTTAGCTTTTGTCAGTCTGTAAAAAAATGCTTTAAATTCTTACCAAATCTATTTGTACAGTCAATTGCACAACGCTCTTGGCTATTTTAAATGTGTTTGCTGCATTCACACTGAACACTAACGCTGCCACTTAGTCAGTTGTTCTGCCATCAGAGGGCGTAACCACGGTGACTTGAGCCAGCAGTGATGTCATGCGCATGTACTCTATTAGGAACTCTGGGTAAAAGCAGCAGGACAAATGTTCCTAAGCTAATATGTTTTGTTCTACATATTTTTTTCCCCCCAGGATCCTCTGAATTATAAGGTTATTAATGAGCAGAAATATGAGTATTGCTACATGCAAGTTAAAGCTTCTGTGCACCAAATCTCAAAAGAGTGCCAAACTGCAGTTTGACCACCTGGTTTTCTGACAGAATAAAGAACTGTAGTAGACTTGCTTTCCTGCAGTGTCATTCAAGTTCACAGGAGTGTTAGCCTGCGTGCATGTAGCCAAATTCTTATTTTGATTGCTATGTGTTTCCTGGGATGAAAAATGTACACAAAAACAAACAGTATTGGCTTGGGACATTTACGCATGCTACAAAAAAAACACCAATATTTTTTCCCAAAGAGAAAACCTGCTTAGACCCAGAGTTTTGATATGGGCATGAATTATGACAAACACTCCCTACAAAGTGACGCACGACCTCAGAAGCCTGTTGTATAATAGAAGTTACTGCGTATGGCCTCCTTCGCTTACTTTATTGTTGCTGTCTGTTGGAACGTGTTTCATATAAAGCATTATAGAGTATTTTTTTTCTCTGCCATCAGCTTTGTTGACACATCAGTGCAGCCCTGCTAAACACTCCTTCAACCCAGCACTGCACACCTTCAAAAACTATTGATTCAACATGTTTATTATCTGTGAAGGGTAGTTTTTGTTTGTAAACAATGTTGGTGTGTTTAGGTTTTGGCCCACCTGTTGGACATGGTATTCTTCAGCGATGAGAAAGAGAGAGTGATTCCTCTGCTGGTCAACATCATGCATTACGTGGTTCCTTACCTTCGGAACCACAGGTATGCAGCATGTTAACAATTCACAGCAATCGTAAAAAAAATCCTAAAATGCAGTCTGCGTTTGATAAAGTACAGCATTAGGCTTTGATAGGTGTCAGATCATTCAAGCAGCGTGAGTATTTTATGATATATCAGACTAGACCACAATTTATGCAGCAAGAATTTAAATTTAGAGTTATTTTTCTGGCACAGTCTTTGCAGCACCTCAAACTTCTGCTAACAATGGAAAGAGAGGAGCGACTCGACAAGCTTCTCTACAAAGCTGAATTTCACATTGATAAAACAAAAAGTTGAACTTATTGTTCTGCAAACGTTCCTGCATTCACACAGGACCCCACAGTTAATAGCATATACAGATGAATGTGTAAAATTACATATGAAATATTTTGCTGAGAATAATCAACACTAAAATGGAATATTTGAGCTTTAAACACATTTAACATTATAAACCTGTTCACACACTTTCAACCATTCCCACAACAATTGTACTGTCTCAGTGAATGGCTTTTTACCAGCCAACAGGTTTAGGGTTTGCACAGTCCAAGACCCTAATAAGTCAGTGGAGCTATATACATAGCCACATTCCAGTTTAATACAAGTGGTCATTGTACTTTCAGTGGTACAAGTAGCCCAAAGTATAAAAACTAGTAGTAGTCCACGTAGAAAGTCTTTACAAAAGCTAGCTGGTCATTTTTTCATTCTATTTCCAGTGTTGATTTCTTTTAATGCTTAGCATAAGGCTTACAAGTATGATGGCTAATACTGATACTTCTCCCTTTGTTTTTTACTGTGCCTTGTCTTTGAACACATGCACACTCTAACATGCATTTTTCAAAAATACAAAAAAGTCAGAGACCAACACTGTGTTTTTGGATAAAATGATTTTATCCTCTCTTGTAAAGTTACCTGCAGGTTTTTCTTAGAATAGAAACAGCATGTTGGTTTATTCAATCCAGTTAAACTTTATTGTCATTATACAAGGCTGTACAGTACAATATACAGTATGTACAGTACTTCTCAACTGCAGTACTTCTCAACTGTTTAATCATGTATTTTGGTGTTTTTCCCTGTTCCAGTGCCCATAATGCTCCGAGTTATCGTGCGTGTATCCAGCTTCTGAGCAGCCTGAGTGGTTATCAGTACACGCGCCGGGCCTGGAAGAAAGAAGCGTTCGACCTGTTCATGGACCACACCTTCTTTCAGATGGACTCTTCCTGTGTTAGCCAGTGAGTGGCAGCTTAATTAGCCAATAATTGGTTCAGTGGGTCAAGTTAACTTGGTTTGAGTCTTCTGATTGACCTCTAATTTTTCTTTCAGCTGGAGAGCCATCATTGACCATCTGATGACCCATGATAAGACCACGTTTAGAGATTTAATGAGTGAGTGTAATGCTGCAACTAACAATTATTTGAAAAGTGAATTAATTTGTGGATTATTATTTGACTAATCAACTGAACGAATGATTATGGCTTTACGTATATGTCTCTCTTTGCTGTGACCAAAAATTCAAACATGCTATATCTTTATTTAAAAGTCCTTATATGAAAGTCTGTTCATTCAGCTGCAATTATTTCAAACTCCAGGCAGTTAGATTATTATTTTTGTATTATTTTAAAATATATATACTTTTTTTTTTCAATATCTAAACTCATAGTTTGTGGAATTTGGCTTAAATGGTACACATAATCTTGAGCCTTTACTTACATTCAGGTTGATTTATTGGCGTGCGCAATTTTGTGTTTAGGATAATAGGATAATCTCTCCTCCTATCATAATACCAATGTTTATGTCTCTCTACATTTCTTATAGTGTATTACAGTCTGTCAAAATTAATAGCCCTTTTGTTTTTAAGTAAATGTGTAATTTTTAGTATTTTTTGTATAATTACTGTAATCGCCATGTAACTTACATTTGCTGCACACTTACTGCTAATTCCTTCCCACAGGGTCCTTTCTTTTGCTACCTGTTTTTCAGTAATGTTTGTGTCTGTTTCTATTTCATTAGCACGGGTGGCAGTAGCACAGAGCAGCTCTCTGAACCTGTTCACCAATCGTGATGCTGAGCTGGAGCAGAGAGCAATGCTTCTGAAACGCCTAGCATTCACAATATACAGCAGTGAAGTGGACCAATACCAGAAATATCTACCGGACATCCAAGGTACTCACACATGCTGTTTTCTAGGTAGAAAGTAAATCAGGTTTTAACAAATCCTTGTGATGGTTGGACACATCGAGGAGAATTCTGGAATCAAAATTTGTCCTTTAAGCAAGTTCACAAGATACCAAGTCCTCTTTTTTTGGAAAAGAAAAATAAATAATTGTTCCTTTTTATTTACAATAATTACAAAAGCCTACATATATGGTGGCCAAAATACATTTATCACCAGATAAAGGCTAGTAAATAATGTGGTTTCTGTATGTTAAATTCATTCTCTTAGCCTTGCTCTAAACCTCACATGGAACTTTTGCTTAAAATAGAATACTTTATTTAATTTTTAATTTTTTTTGATTTTGCTACATAGAACATTTTTGTACTAAAGATACAAACACAGGATGGAATTTGCTAACTACATGCTTTCCAGTATTGATCTGATTGGTTTAGTTGTAGTAAACCCTGCTTCTGTATTTGTATCAGAGCGACTGGTGGAGAGTCTGCGTATCCCTCAGGTTCCTATCCTGCATGCGCAGGTGTTCCTGTTCTTCAGGGTGCTGCTACTGCGCATGTCCCCCCAACACCTCACGTCACTGTGGCCCACCATGATTACTGAGCTGGTGAGAACACACAAACATATTTAGCTCCTCACCTCTCTATGACTGAATCAAGGTATTAGGAGGAACACACCAAACACTGACTGGAATTAATCTGAATGATTTGTGAATCTTTGTGATTTTTGACTAAACATGATAATGAAAATGGTAATGAAAATTGTTTTGACAATTCTGAAACTAAAATGACTTATTTTTTTCCTCTATTCAGGTTCAGGTGTTTTTGCTAATGGAGCAGGAGCTTACTGCTGATGAGGATATCACTAGGTACACAGAGCACACACACAGCTGTACAGTCTCATGAAAATGCAGTGCCTCTCATGGAGCAATGTTATATAGATATACACATATGTGAATATTACTTACTGATTTGAAGGTTTTGTAAAAAAGCAAATGATACTTGTCCTTTTAGAGCACTACCCACCCATCCTCTCATCCACCCTTCTATCAATCTACCTATTCACCCACTCACACACCAAACAGTAATAATGCACAGTTTTCTGAAAAAACATATTTCTATATCTGTGTATTTCTCTGCTGTGTGTAGGACCTCAGGACCCTCCATAGCAGGGTTGGAAACGACATACTCCGGAGGAAACGGTTTCTCTACCTCCTACAACAGCCAGCGCTGGCTCAACCTTTACCTGTCTGCATGCAAGCTGCTGGACCTGGCCTTAGCTCTGCCCTCAGAGAGCCTACCACAATTTCAGATGTGGGTGACCCCGTCTACAGTTTAAATTTCCAAAATTTGCCAACAACATCCTTGCATTACAAATAGATATTTTAAAACAAATGTGCCAAATATATATATTTTAATAAGGTTTTAAGAGGCAGAAACAGAGTTGATATTGAATATCAAGAAATAGCTATTCTAGCTAATGTTTCTTAGCTGTCCTATTTACTGTACATGAAATAGATCATGAAACAATCTAGTGCATTAAGTGGTACAAAGATTTTGGCGATTAGATGTCTTTGAATGAGCTATCTACATTATAGCACTACTTTAGATGTGCATATGCATCAACATAGTTACTGCCAAATATTAGTAAATTTAAAAACAAATTCTTGACTCAATGCCTTTAAATGATAACGAGTTATCTTTTTATATTACTTATTACATTATTGTGTAGTCAGTTAGGTTAAAAAGCAGTGCATTTAGTTATAGCTACATGACTGGATTAAAAAGTGGTTTGCTGATATTTATACAGCTTGTGGATTCTTGCTGTTGGCATTGTTAGTGTGTTGCTTGTTGGTTTGTCCACAGGCCTCCCGCAAGCGCTGTCCAGCATATTGTGTTTTGTGTTCCAGGTATCGCTGGGCCTTCATCCCAGAAGCTTCAGATGACTCAGGCCTGGAGGTGCGGCGACAGGGAACACACCAGCGAGAGTTTAAACCTTACGTGGTTAGACTGGCCAAGCTGCTGAGGAAAAGAGCGAAAGTAATGCGGCCACTGGTGGCTAAAAACACTGATACACACATTGTAATGACTGCATTTTACAATTGCGAATCTGTGGAGCTGTGTGGGTGTCATATACAAATGTTAGCACTAAACACTAGGGGGCAGAGCAGAATGTAATAATAGGAGTAAATGACATGAATGTTCACATGATTTGGTTTAAAATAAGTTTAGAATTTCCTGTTTAGAATGAGATTATTATTTTTTGTTATTTTTTTATATGCTAGTTATAAGCTTTTAGAACTATCATATTATTTCAACTATTCATTTATTTTTAACTTGAGTGTCACCCCTCACCGAATTGCACTGATTAACTGCTCCTGCATTTGACACTGAAAATGAAACCTGCCCCTCTACATATTGCAGATGTAGATCTCTTTTTCCATTGCGTGTGGACAATGAATAGAAGAACAATTATGTGATGAAAGGATAATTTTGTACTTTAATGTAGATGTCATACCACCTTAATTTTGCATTATCTCTGGTTCCAGGCGAGTATAGTTTGGGTTTTGTCTCACTCCCAGTGCTATTTATTCTTTTTTCCCCAGGCTGAACGTACTGAGATACTTTTGGGTACAGAGGCTAGAGTTAGGTTTAGGTGTAGGTGTTGTATTATTTAGTTATAGTAAAAGAAAAGATCAATAGAAACCTATGTATGTATGTATGTATGTATGTATGTATGTATGTATGTATGTATGTAAGACAAATGTGTATGTATGTATGTATGTATGTGTGTATGTAATATAGTACGACAAATGTGTATGTATGTATGTGTGTGTGTATGTAATATAGTAAGACAAATGTGTGTGTATGTATGTGTGTGTGTATGTAATATAGTAAGACAAATGTGTGTGTATGTATGTATGTATGTATGTATGTAATATAGTAAGACAAATGGACGTATGGACGTCCAATGGAAAACATGTATTCCATTTGGAGTTTTCTACATCATGTGACAATGGTCATTAACATTGTTTGAAAATTCCATGATACATGGATCAATAGAAGTGCTCCAAAACAGCTTGGAAAAAAATTCTGGTCCCATTGAAAGTATGTCTTTGGTCTCTCCTGTAAAGTTGCAATTTTGGAGATACTTGTTTTTCATTGGACAGCGACTATATATATATATATATATATATATATATATATATATATATATATATATATATATATATATATATATATATATATTAGAGAGAGAGATTGTATTAATTTTAAGTCTGTTTATCCTTATACTTATTGTAGACCATTTTTCATATAACTACAAATGTCCCCACAGAAAAACCCAGAGGAGGACTGTTCTGGCCGCCCAATGGCATGGGAACCAGGTCGGCTGACCCTGACGCTGTACGGCATCCGCAGCATGGAGCAGCTTTTGCCCTTTTTCACACTCCTCAGCCAGGTTTTCAGCAGCAAAGCCAGCAGCCGCTCAGGACCCTGCCCCACCCTGTCCCCGTCTGACACACCACACACCCCCAAACATAGCAAACCCGAGAGCCAGAAAGTGTTCTGGAGTCGCGCCAGGCAGCACATCGAGGAGATGGTGGAGAAAGATTTCCTGGAAGGACTCATCAAAACGTGACTCATCAAAACAGACATAAAACACATATGAACTGACCTGTGGAAAAACACTAACACCTCACCTTTTGAAAAAAAATAAACAACGAGGAGGGATCAAATATTTAAAAAAAACAGAAGTTTGTACATGGTTTTGTTTTTTTCTATTTATAATTACTGTATTTGTTTTTTCAAATTCTATAATATTTAATTTAAAAAGGTTTTATTTGTATTTGGAAGGCAGCTGTGATTGCACTTATGAGTGTAAGCCTTCTAAATAATGTGAAGTTTCTTTATCATTCCATGTTGTGCTGATTAGCATAAGAGACATATCATTTGAAAAAAATTAAATCATATTTCTGAGAGCCCTCTTGGCAAGCTTGTAGCACACCTCAGGATATCCCGATTAACCAACTGGATTTGCACTGATGTTTCATTCCTGTAGTTCTGAATGGATAATGTTGAAATGATGTAAATCGTTCTGAGATCATGAAAAGCAATGCGGCTTGCATAGCTATCAGAAAGAGAGAACCATCACTAAGAATCTACTGACCTATTGAAATAAACCTGAGCTTTGATTAAGTTGTGTACTGTTGTATGTGGTTTATTGTGTAATGTGTTATGTAACCACATTAAAGAAGCAATGCGCAAGATGCTGTGACCAGTCAAATTAATACTCCCAACAATAGAGGGGCAACGTTAGCATTATCAGCTGTCTACCTACCAGTCTAGAAGAAATGTTGCAAGATTAGCATCAAGCTTCCATCCATTTATCTTCAGCTGTGGAAAACAATGTAAACTCTTGTTTTGCTTCTATTTATATTGGTTTGTATTACCTTCTATTCTGGTGGTGATGATTATAATGGTCGCTTCCCAAGGGCTTCAGCTGTTCTTGCATCTACCCTTCCTTTCAATGACTGCCTGTTCTTAAATTCTAGATGACATGCTTACTTTGTAGATATCTCAGCAGCGTGATACATGAGAGTCTCTGACATACCCTTAAAATGGGAATTTCTTCACATTCTGTTGATATTTTCTGTGAATTTTAATCAACACATCTTACATATTGCTTCTTTAAGAGTTTTAAGTGCACTAGAAAATTCCCCTAAACATATTTTAGAGGCTGGGGTGGAGGCTGGTGGGATTGCCAGGTAGGGTCCTTGCTGCTTGAATGAAAAAAATGTACTTGCCAAGAATGATCATTTGGGTCGATTAGCCAATAAGAGCCCATAACAGTGTGAAAAGGATACTGAAGTGCACAGGGTTATTTTATTCCACTCTGGCATAGAAAGGATTTGGTCAAGCTTGGAAAGGAGGGCTCCCACTGACTAATCTTAGCATAGGAAGCAAAGTTGTACGTTGTCTTAGTACAGGATGGATGATTTAGACAGTCCTAGCACAGAAATGATCAATTGGCATAAGACAGATACAGGACAGTCATGGTGCGGGATGGACCTCACATTTTAGCCAAGCATAGGAAATATCATTTTAGCCAATCCTGCGTCAGGAACCAAAATAGCCATTCTAACACCGTTTATGCCGTCCTATTTCAGCAATGATCAATTCAGACTTGGAGCAGGAAAAACAGGATAATTTCAGCCAGCTCTAGCTCAGTAAGAATATAATTTTAATCTAGTCATGCAATACTGACAGTATAGTAGCCAATACTCGTTTAGGATGGACCTTCAAAGGCTACCCTGACCCTTTTAGTAGGTTCAGTAGGAGTGATTGTAACCCATTTCTAGTAAAGAATCGCGCTATTAGCCAGTAATAATCAAGAAAAATGATTGTAGCCAGTCCTGGAGCAGGAAAGAGCATTTCAGCCAATCATACTGCTGAGCTTGTATGAAAACAGGCATGAAAAAATAACGCCATAAACGGTACGCACTCTGGGCTTTTAGTGACGCGAGACGTGACGCATGCGCGCAATAGGAGGAGCGAGAGAGAGAGAGAGAGAGAGAGAGAAAGAGAGAGAGAGAGAGAGAGACGCAGAAGGGAGAGAGAAGGAGAGCTCGGAAACAAGAAAAGAGGAGATAAATCGCCATCCTTTCAGCATCCTTCCAGGAGGAGTCTCCGTGGCTGTGAATGGGAAGGCAAGAGGAGTGTTTGGAGTGGAGGTGAGGAGGAGGTGGAGGAGGAGAAAGAAGAAAGGAAGGAAAGAAGAGAAGGAAAAAGGTCGCACGAGCGAAGCGAGCGAACCTGGTGGATGTGAGGAAGAAAAAACACGCGCGCGCGCCTTTGGGAGTTACACAACCTGCGATAAGAGCATCATCTGCACGCGCTGCATCAGCACCGGGGGCTGTGGTCAAAGCAGATTGGCAGGACCGCACTGGACCTGGACCTTGCGTTTTCCATCCTTTTCTCCTTGCCAAGATAAAAAGGACCTGTCTGTTTTTTAGGCCTTATAACAGACAGAGAGAGAAACCCTGACCATCTCGAAAGCTTAAGTGTTGGTCCCCCATCCCCCTCAACCCCCCTCTCCAGCCCCCCCTGGTCCTCGTAGGATAGCAGGATCAGCTCGTGCTAGTGCTTTTGGGTTCTCTGAAGGCAAAAAAATGTCCGGACAAACCCTGACTGACCGCATCGCTGCGGCTCAGTACAGCCTGACCGGCTCTGAAGTGGCCAGGGCCGTGTGCAAGGCCACCACCCACGAGGTGATGGCACCGAAGAAAAAACACCTGGAATGTAAGTGTGGAGCGTAAGAGCATACTAATATTTTGTTGTTTGGGGGTTTGTATGCATGCACACACACATATGGGTATGCATATGAGGATGCTACATATCATGGGTACTCTGGTTATACACCCACACCACTGCCAGCCCTGTTTCTGAACATTTCAGGGCCCTAAGTATCTGCTTGGTCGCTCATAGCGAGGAATGACCCTGACCCGTTATACATGTATGTGCACATTATTTGATGAGAGAGTGTGTGTTGGTGCCGCCTGCATGCTCACACACACACAAACACACACATGCATGTATGTAGGTCACTGATCTGTGATTGGGTCTCTGGTAGATGCTGAGATGGGGGGTGGGAAGGTCTGCACGGCTTTCCAGTGTTTGGGCTGGTGGCTGAGGATGCTGGTGTGTGTAACTGAGACACATTTCACAGGAAGTGTGTGTCACCATACACACTGGGAACCGAGCAGAGAACATGGCTGCCTTCCATCGCGTGTGTTTGTGTGTGTGGATCAGAGTGACTGCTGTTTGCTGGATATGACTGGAGGCTTTTTTTTCAGTGCTTTTTGTGTCCATGGACATGGCTTGGTAGGATAAATGTCTGCCAGCGCTGCAATTTGCAGTCTCTTCCTTAATAGTTTAATATGTTGATAATTATTGGATTAATCAGCAAATCAAACCATAATGTCTTCTTCAGCTCTTCTTCCATTGCTCCCTCATTTAGAGGGCTGTCTATATGGCACAGCAAAACAACAGAAGCTATACTGTCCCCTACACTTCCTCTAGTGTATTACGATCTGTCAATGAGCCCATAAGGGGCACATTATCAATGCAGAGCACTTTTAGCCACTTTTCCGCTGCATGACACCGACTCGACTCTACTTGCCTTATTACCTTTGAGCAATCGTCTGATGTAGTAATACTGTAACTCTTCAGCGTATAAGAAATTTGGTCACACTATTGTTTGTTTTTCCACCAGAATCTGTATTTTGCCTGCATGCACAGTTAGAAATGAAGGGTTGCTAAGGTTGGGTCTTTCAGTCCTACCTTCATTAGTTCCAGCCCTCAGGTCACTATTGTTCTGGCTAGTGTGTCTGTTACTTTCTCCATTAGGAGGCTGATATTAATTAAAAATAGGTTATTAATACAAGAACAGTCCCCAAAGGTGAGTATGATATGCTCCTCTAAGCATGGTTCCTTACACTGGACAGTCAGGAGCATTATCTGGGAACCAGAAATGGCCCTGTAATCACTATTCCCGTTACTGGAGATCTATATAGAACTCTGTTATTCCATACACTGGGTGATCACTACACATAACACTAGTATAGGAAGAAATAGGGCACTGATTTATCAAGATCACTATATATAAAACACTGTTGGCCATATTATAAATGTAGGAGCACTATATAGAACACTTTTACACAGAACAAAAATGGTCCTTAAACACTATTCCTAGTAGAAAACCATAAAGAGCAGTACTATAGTAAAAATGTATAAGATCTCAGTTAATGTGTGAAAAACCTTGTTGTCATGAAAGTAAACAGCCAGTGCTAGATTAGTGAGTCAAGTTGAGACCCCCTGAATTTCAGTAAATATTTAGCACACTCACTGATACCAGTATTACAGAACAGTTTTAGAAGGTTATAGCTTAGATATATCTATTTAGCTTAACAGTCTGTTGTAGAATCATTGTGCTTTGCATGTAGTTGTATTGAATCAGCTTCAACTGTAATGATAAATGGGGTTTGGCCAATGTTTTTTTTCCATACTGAGTTGATGCTGATGTCAGTTATAAATAATCACAGACACCACTATCTGATATTCGGTTAAACAAATTCACCATAAACCTAATGTTTGTAGTGTAAAAACCTCTAAGAATGCAACTCCTACTCACATGCTCACATACATGCTTTGAACTTATAAAGATAAAGATTGCAAATATAGTATCAGTGTGCCAGGGACAGTTGCAGAGACGAGAGGAGTCCCTAATAAGAAGGGAAACTTTTGGACCCTACATGAATAACTGCCTCCCTGTTGTTAAAATGCCATTGACACTGAGTCTGGCCAAATGAGGCTTACCCGGTAAAGTTGTAATTGAAGCATTTCACATAAGATGACCATCTAAAGGCACCAAACTGTCTGAATACCAATGTACCTCTCTGTAATAAGCTAGGTCGTCCTACTATTTAGTTTGCTATGCTAACGTCAGTACCTGTAGGCTTGCTAGTAGCACGTTACCAATATTAGCTATTTGATTTCAACGTCTTGACATCAATACAAAGTAAAATTAAAGGTGTTTCTGGCAATGACACGTTGCATTTAAGATGATGTGTTTCAACTGGCAAACAAAATCACACAGCATGGCTGCTACTTACAGGTTCCTGTTGGAAGCTGCAACTGCAGTCTCTTCAATGTGAAAAGTTAAGCAAAGCTGCTTGATATTGTCCAAAGTTTGTGTAAAGTTCACCTTTTCCTAAATTAAGTGTCTATAAATAAGTTTGCTCCTGGACCTACTTTTTTCATTTCTTGGTTTGTTACAGAATTTGGATCAAATTAATGCTTTTTTTCTGATATGGTGATTTGGTATGGAATTGGTACCATTTAAAATAAAAGCCACTCTCTGGCTGTTACGCCTCAGTGCCAGGGATGAGCCCACGTCAGTAAAGCCATGAAGGAATAGTAATGCTACACTGAGCTTTGCACGCAGCACAGAATGCTGTTTCTTTGCTTGTTCATATTCAGAATAAAGGATGTAGTGCAGAATGTGGGACGTCAAAGACGCAGATTCATACACCTCATCAGTGTGATCTCTCGTGAGTGGTATTCAGCATACACGCAGAACCAGGTTTAATCACGCCCACCCCACCCCCACTGCTGACACACTGTGTGTCAGCAGTTTTTTTGATGAAAAGCTGACTCATGGCACCCAACACTTTTATACAGTTTGAGGGATTTTTTTAGAGATGTTGGCAGACATCTTTATTGGAGTGGCAGAAGCTGGAAGATTGAGTGAAAGTGGTTGTTTAGCAGCCACTGTATTTCTGATTAGGATGACTGCATCATGTGTTGCAGTAAACAGTCCCATTACGAGGTTAAAGTGGCACAAATCTGAGTTAGCCTAGATCTAAAATGTTGAAAACCCATCGTTTTATATCGCTGTTATATTGCAGCATTGCTAGGATTAACCCTTGTGATCCTTTAATGGTCAAAAGCAAATATGTGTAGCCTCTTATTTAGAAGAGGCATTTCGGTCATAATAAACTGAACCATCCCTACATCTGTTGGAAACATGCTTGTTCGATAAGTACAGCAGTGCCACGATTGTCTTGAGAGAGGGATTCTCCTGCGGAAAGACTAAGGAAACCCCTTTCTGCTGATGCAGTGCAGGAGGAACTTTTAAAAGCTACAGGCCCTGTGGTGCGGAGACATGAGAGCAGGCTGTTTAAAATGTGTTTTTCTTTTTCCCGCTAACTGGTGTATGCAGAAGGAAGCCTGCATAACATTAATGCTCAGTAGCCAAACATCTCTTCTGTATTCATTAACCTCTTCATCAGTGCAGTTCTTTAACACTATGCACAAAATTGTGTATTCTGTTAAGCCTATGAAATTGAAGGATGCAGTGCTGGGCTGCAGAATATTACATAACACAACAAATACTGTTAAATGCGAGTTCAGGCTGGCACTAATCTGGAATAAAGTCTTACCAAACTAGTAGTGAAGCTATGATAGAGTGTAAGAAGCTGTTTAGGAGGTGAGAAAGACAGCTTCTCTTTCCCTCTTGATCTTTTCCCTTTTTCTATCTCCCTGCTTTAACATTTGCTCTCTCTCTCGTCTTAATGTTTTCTCTTTCCCTTTCTCTCTCTGTCTCTATCTGACTCTCTGTCTTCCTGATGATTTTTACTATTTTTACTGATCCTCTCTCTCTCTCTCTCTCTTTCTCTTTCTCTCTCTCTCTCTCTTTCTCTCTCTCTCACTCTCTTTCTCTCTCTCACACACTCTCTTTCTCTCTCTCTACATTTCTCTGTCTTTCTCAGTCTCCTGTTCTCTCTGTTTCTTCCTCTCTCCTGTTTCTCTCTCATTTCCTTGCTTTCTCCCACTCTGTACATCTGTCTTTTTCTCTATCTTATGTCTTCTTTCTCTGTCCCTCTCTTGCTTTCCTCTTTTTTCTCTTTCTTTCCTCTCTCTCTCCTTCTCTGTTCTCTCTCTTTCTTTTCTTCTCTTGTTTCTTTGCTTTCTCCTGCTCTGTATATCTTTCTTGCTCTTATGTCTTTTATTCCCCTCTCTTTTCTTCCTCTCCTTCTATCTTTCTTTTCTCTGTCTCTTCCTCCTACCTCTCTCTTTCTCAGCTCTTTACTGAAAGACTTGGCAAGACTTAGAGAACACTACCATTACTGTTTTACTCTCACTAATGCAAGTGCACACCACACCTTCGATCCATTGATTGTAAGTTCTGGGCTGCAGCTTAACTTATGGGTCCACCATGCATTTGCACTCAGTGGTCGTTGTATCCAAAGTACCTACCTTAAAGGAGCTTCATGTTGGTTCCAGAAAGACCACCGCCGACCTTTACCTTTACATTTACCTACAAATCTTGATAATAAGCAGGTTTTTTAATCAGGGCTGCTACATGAAGACCCAGCAGTGGAGTACTATGTGTATAATTAGGAATGTTGGAGACAAGTCATGCTGCAAAATTCTGGTGATCAAATACTGTTTATGCGGTGGACCACTCTCAGCACTGCAAGGGTGCTGATGTGGTAGTGGCATGGTAGTATGTTTGGCACTGGAATAGGTGATTCAGTCAGATTCATTTTTAAGAATGTCCATGTCACTGCCAGGTGAAAGTGCATCCCCACCCAAAAACGCCCAGTCAGGAGTGGCCCAGACTTTTGGAGGGCTAACACAAATTGAGCATCAACAGATGCGATACTGTCTGGTTTTTTTTTTTAACTGCTAACAACATGGTTTGAGCAAATGGTCTGCTCGAGTGCACTGGTTGTGTGTTATCACCTAGTTTATACAGCGTGCGGCCTATTAGCTGCCCTCCTGCCTTTTTATTATAGTGTTTAAACTGAGTAAGCGCTATGAGGGAAGCTGGCCAGCCCATTATCATTGAGAAAGGGCAATGTGAGGAAGTTTTAAAGCTGAGATATTTCTCCTCCTGTGTCAGAACAAAGGAGTCACACACCATTAGCACAAGCAGAACAGCATAACAAGAACTATCAGTAGGACTCTAATGGACACACACTAACCCTTTGGAACACCATAAAAAGATATCTGATGTTATTAGCGTTTGTGTAGTTTTCCATTGTACTAAAATTGACGACAGTAAAGTTTGCATCAATTGTGGTGTTGGATAAAAAATGCATATTGAATTCATCAGAATAAAAACACTGCACTTCGTAGGCACTCAAATAGAGTACAGATCTAAATAAGCAGAGCTAACATACTTCAGATGTTCAGGGCTGTTGAAGTGAAGTATGTTAGGAGTGTAACTGTTAAATTATGAAAAAAGCTGAATGAGGCAGTGCTATGAGTGTTAGCATTCACTGCATAACTAGTTAATGCTGCTCTAGCAAGCTCTTAATCAGCTAATAATTCTAAAAATTGTAATCCACATATCAATCTGCCATTCAGTTCATATTCTGCGTAGCATAGTTGAGCACAGTAAGACCACAAATCCAAACCTAAAACTGTACCCTGGTCCAGTCTGATTCCATTTAAGATCATATAACAGAACCATGAACATAGATAAACACTGTTTAGCTTGTGTGGTCACATGATTTCTAACATGATGATAACAGGAAACATAAATGACAGTAGCAACAATGGAGGAGCTTCAGGTGCTGAATTACTTTTTACTTTAGATTTGGTTTTCAGTAGTGATGGAGAATCAATTCCCTAAGAGTCGATTATTTGCATATCTGGGAGTCAGGGCTGACTCTTGGCCAGTGACTCTAAGAACTCAGTGTTTTTTTTGTAATAGGCTCGAGGGGCGTTCTGCAAAGCAAGGTTTTGAGTAGTGAGAGTTTGTTTAATTACCAGCTTTAAATAATGCTAACACTGCTCACTATATGTTGCTCCCAAAAACCATTTTTTATATGTCCTGCAGCATAGCTCTTTGTTTTTCTCATAAATTGGCATGGAATAAACAATTATTAGAAATGATAGAAGGAGCAAAACAGCAAACAAACAGTATGTTGTTAAAAAGAGCAGGAAGATGAGATTTGCTCCTTCTTTGCCAGTTTTTATTTAAAATTTCAGTTCTACATTAAATGGTGCTGCAGTTACATGCAGGCACTGGCGCTCCACTAAGCTAACTGTGGCATCACTTAAGATGGATCAGAAAAGCCATATAAGAAGGTGTCGAACACAAAGCCAACTTCAGCCTCTTAAAAAGAGAACCAAGATACCATCTAGCTTTCAAAGAATTAAAAAAGTATTTGGACTGCAGTTATGATGCCCCTCGTTTTTTGATGGTCAAAATCCAGTCAAATCCATGGATTCAACAGCAAGAAATTGAGAGTCAGAACTGACTCCAAAAAACCTCCAGTATTGATTCTGTGTTGATTGGTGACCAATCAAATGTCTGCATTACATACAGGTCTGCCCATGTGTTCTGGCTCAATATGCTTGGCACCCCAACAAGAAGGGTAACCCAGTTCACCATAGGTCTTCTGGTATAAAACACTGTTAATGGTCGTGTACTAGTGCTTGTTGACACTATCTTCACCTGGAACAGTAAATTAATTAGCAAAATTGCTTTTCTGTAAGTCATATGTTAGTTTTGAGTGGAAGCCTTAGCAAAGATAGAAAGCAAAGATAGATTTCCTCAACTTATCACATGTTAATGCTACAGGATTTAGTAAGTGTATGATATACTGGAGTGACGCAGTTTATTTGCCTGAGTCACTCTATGGAGTGAGAGAAAAAGAGTACAATGTAGATTTGAGGCAGAGTTTTGCTGCATTTCATGTTATTCACAGTGAAAAATCAATAAGTAAATCTTTTACCTCAGGATTCTGGGAGTGGAGAAGAGAGACTTTCTGCAGTTTATGACATCAAGGTTTTAAGTCTGAGATTTATTCTAGGTATTGTTTTTGTTGAATGGATTTGCCGATAGGCCTGAAAGTGTTTGAAGTTGGTAATGACATCGGAGACATTAGGATGATTAGGATGACACTGTTATGTGTATACACTGTTAGACCTGCAGGTATTTTTTGCTCATTATTAATCGCATGAGGTCAACTTATGCTCTCCATGTCTGTTAGGTTCTGTAGTTGTTCTTTATAGCATTTTCTAATCTGCTTAAAGAGAGCGCATTTAGAGATCATTTAAGTATGAGTCGTCAAATGACGTCAGCGTGTCTCTCTCTTAACTCATGTGGAATGAATGTATGTGCTGAATTCGTGTGTTCTTTCTGTACTGATATTGTGAGGTGGCAATGAGTCTGTAAGTCAGTGACTGTTGGAGTGGGTGTGGTGAACAGTGGAGTGCTTTCAGCACCGTGAGCACACCATTCATACACGCACACACTCAAAGCAGAACACACCCTCCTGTTCTCATTAACTGGCCCCTCCTCCATACATTCTCTTAGAGGTCACTCTGTCCTTGGAATGTTTTTTTTTTGCATGTGTATGCATGTGTATCAGTGGTGTGGTCTAGTCTGAATCCTTCCAAGTCTTCTTTTTGTGCTGGAACAAGAATCTGGACCCAGCATGTCTGATTTTGTCAACAACGCTGTGTTTATTACTTGCAAATACAGTCACTACTAATCAAAACAGCTAAAGGTGCCATAGAATGCAAGTAATTAGTAATTTAAATTGTTCTCTCATGTCAACATATGAAAAATGCAAAGATACGTTTTTATGTTATGGTCCTAGAATGAAATGAGCACCTTTTCCCATTTTTGGTGAGCTCATAAATAATTTCATAAGCTCTACTCTGAAGGTTGGTTGGTTTACTTTGAGACACCACAACGAGCACACAGCGACAACATGTCCAAATAGACAACATAAAATAAACTTGTGTGTAAACAAGATATGTCATACTATTCAGTGAGCTATGCTAATGTTAGACATTTGGAATTTGCTAGTAGCTAATGTTACCTGTACTAGCTCTTTGCTTTCAGTCTTAACAAAACCACAAAGTAAATTGAAGTTGTTACTCAGTATGAAACTTTCGGTTTAAGTGATCAGCTTCAACTGGCAAAATACATACAAAATCATATTTCTACAGTTATCTAATTATTAAATACCTATGTACTAGGACTGGGTATCGCCACTGATTTCCCAGATTGATTCGATCCCGATTCACAAGGTACTAGGGCGCCTTCACTTGTGCTCCAGCTTTGCTTAACTGATGTGCGTCCCCAGCCAGATCTCATTGCGTAAAAAACAATGGCTGATCACGCGAGACTTGGAGGGGCAGGGGGGCTGGAACGCTAATTTTAATGATCGATCTTCAATTATTCAAATGAAGATCGTTTTGAATCGAAAAATACATTTTTTAAACACACCCCTACTATGTACCTATGTAAACAGCATATTCTGATTTCTTATCCCTGATCTGATTTTATTCTAATTTCTTAGGGTACATATGTGCAAAAGCAGAACGTGGTACCAAAAATACACAAACACACTTTTGGGGTGATGGTGAAAACAAGTATATGCTTGACGAAATGAAGATTTAAATAAAGATCTTGATAATTTGTGTTCATGTTTTTAGATAAAGTGACTAGTGTTTTTAAAAGTCCACATTAAATGAGGAGAATTTTGTAGAATTTAGAAACCATGCCCGTTTTACAGCCCCATTTGCATTTGTATTTAAGGAAAACAGTGTTTGAGGTTCACGGTATGTCTGTTCTATGTACTGAACTTGTGGAAATACAGTTGTATGTTCTATGGCACCTTCAAATGAGAATTAGACAGACTTTTTTTAAAATCATAATGGTGCAATGTAAAATAATTAATTGTATATTTATACCAATTTTTCTTTACAGTGCTGATAATAAGAACCATAGGTCATAATATTTACTACACAAATGTAATCATTTTATTACTAGTAAATGTAGTAAATAGTAAACTAGTAAGGTGAGGCTGTATGTACATTCTTCTGATAATGCTAATATAGTAAAATAGTGGTAATTCTGAAAAGAATAAATATCTTTATATATTATTTGCCTTTCTGCATGTACCCCTATGCCATGAATGTATATTTAAAAAATTACAGTGAACTGAATGTTTCAGGAATCCAGCAACATATTTGTGACTATTTTACATAGTAGCTTTCTGTAAGGGAACGTTTAGAGACACATTAAGAGGTACTTTTGATGTCTGGTTCTTATTACCATCAGTGTAACGAAATCTGACGGAAAGTGGAACATTTTACATCAACTCTGAATGATGTAGTTTATATCTTAATCACTCATTAATGCACATATTTCTTAAGAACAATTGGTGAATGAGGCCCAGTATTATATACCAATTGTAAGCATAACAACAAGTGTAAACATTAAATGTGGCATGTTTTGTATGTTTTAAATGTAGTTTTTTTTTTCAATATTATGGTAAATCTGTCACTCCCTGCCCGTCCTTTCCTGTCTATGTCTTTGTTTACTTCCTGTCATTCCCATGTGATACTGTATTGGTCATGTGCTCCTCTTGTCTCCGCCCCTCACCTGCTCTGAATCTGTGGCTCCACCTGTTCCCAGCTCTTCCGTGTTTCCTGTCTTGTTATATACCCTTTGTTTTCCTCTTGTCCTGGTTCGACATTTTCCTGTCCTCCCTGGTTCTCATGTTCCGTATTTCTACTTTCCCAAGTGCTCTCTGTTGAGGATGTATTTGTGTTTTTTTTACATCAACAAAACCATTAATCTGACCAGCACTATTTAAACTAGTGCAAACTACAGGGGTAGGTATGTTTGTAAATGCCAAATGAGCTTGATTTGACATACATTTGATAAGCTGTGCTTGCTTTGCTTTACAGAAAGATTTTAAAGGCCTGTTCCACACACACACACACACACACACACACACACACACACACACACTCTAAAGAGATTGAATGAGAAGGATGTGCTTTTGTATCCATTCATTTCACAGATGTCCAAAGTGCTCCTTTAGCTTTTTTAGGCAATGCTGGTCACACACACACACACATACACACACATACACACACTGTGACATCAATAATGCAGGCGGGGGTTGTGTTTCCTGTGTAATCAGCTGCGTTCACAGGCGGGCTCCCAGGGGCTCTAATCTCCAGAGGGAGAGCAAAGCACACCTAGCAGACTGGGATACGTCTCTCTGTAAATTGTTGCTCTCTCCCTCTTTCTCTCTCACTCTATATATATATACACACCAATCAGCCATAACGTAAAACCACCTCCTTATATCTACACACATTGTCCATTTGATCAGCTCCACTTACTATATAGGAGCACTCTGTAGCACTTCGTTTGACTGCATACATTGTTTATCCCCTTTAACCTTTGTTTTTTATGGTCAGGACCCCCACAGGACCACCACAAAGCAGGTACTATTAGGGAGTTGGATCTTTCTCAGCACTGAAGTGACACTGACATGGTTGTCTTTCCCTCGACAATTGATTTAGCAATAAATGGTCACATTATATACCTTTTTAGGGGACTGGCCCCTCCTTTTACTACCGTCTCAGTATACAGAAAGATATAATTCTTCTTAAACAGTCTCAGATTTCTTTCTTAATAAACATGATTGTTGCCTGTAATTTGCCAGAAAACACAGACTTTATTCTCTTTGAGTTTATTATAAAATAAATATCAAACTATCCAGAAAAGGAGAGCCCCAAGTCTGCTATCAACATGTGGAGATGCTCATGAAATGGCTATTATTACTTTACCAGGCCATGCTAACTTCTCAGGCCTCAGGTTTGAAAACTACACAGGCCGCATTATGTCAGAGTTTGCATGCTTTCTGTTCAATACATATTGAACTGTGCATACCTATTTCTTAATTTTTAGTTACGACACTATGTTTCTTTATATTTAATACCTTTTGGATTTTTTATTAATTATAAGTTCCATCATGGTGGTGGTGTGTTAGTATGTGCTGTGCTGCTATGAGTTGATGAGACACAGCAGTGCTGCTGGATTTTTAAACATCTCACTGTCACTAAGACTAAGAGGATGACCAACACAAACTGTGCAGCAACAGATGAGCTATCTTCTCTAACTTTACATTGTAACAGTGGACCAGCAAGGTAGGCTTGTCTAATAGAGTGGACAGTGAGTGGACAAAGTGTTTAAAAACCCTAGCAGCTCTGCTGTGTCTGATCCACTTGTACCAGTACAACACACCACCACCTCAGTGTCACTGCAATGCTGAGAATGACCCACAACCTAAATAGTATCCGCTCGGGTGGTGGCCCTTTTTGGGGTTGTGATCAGTAAAGAACAGTGTGAAAGAGGGCTAGCTAAGTGTACAAAGAAACAGAAGAACTACAATCAGTAAGTATAGAACTACAAAGTGCACCTGTCTTGTAAATAGAGCTGATAAAATGAATAATGTGTGTAGCTAGGAGGTTTTAATGTTATAGCTGATCGATGTATATATCAGTGTACTTATTGAAAACTGTACAGAAACACAATATTTTAAGGCTTTATCTTATGAATGGCATTGTTTCTTGTAAATATTCTCTCATTCCAAATTTGATGCAACACAGTCTAAAAATTTGGGACAGAAAAACTTTTGTGTTACCTCACTTTTCCTTTTTTTAACAGCGCGTTTTAGCAACAATGTCATTTAGGGACTGAAGACACAAACTGATCCCATTAAACCTTTGGTCAGTTATCTGTTGTACAAGTCCTGGACTGTGCATCTTCATGATCCTCTTTCATTGTTGCGCTTTGCACACATTTTCAGTGCGAGGCAATCCTGGACTACAGGATGGCCAATCTATCACCCGCACTCTCTGATTACACTGCCATGCTGTTGTAACACATGGAGAATGTTTCTCGACTTTGTCATGATGAAGTAAGCATGTTTCTAAAAAAGTTACACACTAATAACTCACCCTCCCTTCCCCCACTACCATGACAGAAACAGGCTGTGTGTAGTACAGTTTGTCTAAGTATTTCCGAGACCATGTGGTGATACCCATCACAGAAACATACAGCAGTCTGTAGAGGGTCAAAGTTCACGGGCGCTCAGTTGTGGTTGTTGTTTATGAAGGACCTCTCCTGGATGATTCTTTTACACGTAGGCATGACAGACTTAAATATTTTTTGGTCAGTAAATAATGTTCTTAGCATTCTTTTGCTCCTGTCAACACATTTTAAAAATGTGTAGCCATTAATTTAATAATGAGCATATGTTTACAAAAATTAAGGAAATTGACCCAATAAATCTTTCTATATCTTATCTATGATGTTTTTGTTAAAATACAGAGGAATTGTTTTATTCACTTTTTTGTTAAAATAACAATATGTATCTGATCTCTCTCTCTCTTTCTTCCTCTCTTTCTCTTTTCTATATATTTCTCCTACTCCCTTTCTCTCTCTTTTTGGCATTTTGTTTGGCACATATAGATTATTATTATTATTATTATTTTTAGTAAAGAAGCTTCTAGTTCTTCATTCATGTGCAAGTACAATAAATTACAATCAGTAAAGGTTTTTACCTACATAAAATGTTAGCGTACAACCCTGTATACTGAAACTTATTAGTATTCATTTGGACTCAATATGTTGGGATTTAAGCTTGTAATTACTAATGCTGGAGTCAGTGTTTCACTAATGTCATATGCTGGTTATTTGGCTCTTAGCCCCAGCTGAGTATTAAATGTGATGTAGGTAGTAGGATCTTCCCATTTACGTTTAATCTTTGATCTTAAGCTCCTTCATTCAGTAGTTAGGACACTGATCATGGTATCAAACCTTTTTAGGGTCTGAGTATCAAAAATCATTCTCATGGGTATAATTTCCCTTCTTAACCCAACAAACTGCATGCTTATTATTAAGTTGTTAATATTGAGACTTATTATTTAGTACCTACTGTAACTCTAGTAACTCTAGTACTAAAATGTACTATAAATGAACCATAAATGTATACATAAAAAGATTTAGTGGCTACCATGATTTTTTTTTTTACAAATGATGTAAATAATTCAGGATCTACTGTGGATCATTTTTATGCTATTAATTATTTAGTAACTATGAATTTGTCATCCAGTATTTACATTTACTATAATAAATTAATTTACTATGTACAAAATTCAGGAACTTCTATGGACTATTTTGTTATCTATGAATTTTGCAGTAACCCTTATGAATTACTTTGTGAGTAGTTCGGGTTATCCAGTATTGCCACGGTGTAGTTGGAGCAGGAGCTGGGGAAGGCAGGAGCGGACACACTCGCGAGCTTTTAGTCAAAACAAGGATTTAATAAAGAAACAAACGGGTAAATACACAGACTGATACACCACACCACACAACAACATCATCAACAATGAACGACGACCACAGACTGAACGCACAGGGTATAAAACAGGACAGAAAACACTAAACACCTGGGCACAGGAGGGGTTACAGATACGGGCCAGGTGGGAGGCGGAGACACTAGGAGCACATGATCAAAACAGAACCACATGGAAAAGACAAAAACAAGCGCACGTGAGACTGACGGGACGTAAACAGGCGGACGGGAACAGGCAGGGTGTGACAAGTGTCCACTAAGTTTATTTTTTGATTGCTTGCTGTAAATCATTTGGTACCTACTATGCAATACCCAGTTACCACGATGAGTTCAGTATGTATTATATAAATACATATTATGTTGTTTTAAGAATGATCAACTTGGTAAAGAAAAGTAAATAATATGTAATATGTAATATGGCAGTTTGACTGTTAGTGTAGATGAAGTTTAAATATCATCTCTGTTTTATTTATAATCACTGCTATAGATCTGCATCCTTTGACCTGAAGTTGACCAGTTGTTTATAATATAACTGCCACTGTTGTTGCCCTCCGTCAGTGCACACTGGCCTGCCTCTTCTGCTGCTTGTGTGTGAGCAGCTTAATTACACGTTTTCCTCAACCAAGCGCTTAACAAGCCTGCTCTCGAGAGGAAGTGCTTTGGTTGCTGTGGAAACGGCCTTTTGCACGTGTCTATGTTTTACACTCGGTGCTGAAGAAAAAAGAAGAGTGTTTTTGGCTTTTAGTCTATGCACCAGTGTGGGATGTTCAGTCATGGTGCTTAATAATCTACAGATGCCCAGCGTTCATTTAAATATATCAATATTATAGTAGCAGTCAAAAGTTTGGCCACACATAATTATAGAAAGTTTTTCCTTATTTCCTTATATCTGTTTTTCACATATTAGAGTTATCTTAAAGATCTTAAAGCACATAAAATAACACATGATTTCAGGGGAGCCAATTATTATTTTTGTACATAAAACAAAATTTAAATGTGCAAATTCTTATGTAGCAACAGCTTACAGTTTATAATTGTCTTATAAATAAATGTTTTGTCCATTTGTATGAATATTTCATAAATGTTGATGAAGATTTAGGAATATGCCCACTTGGAGGAATTCCAAAATAAATAAATCCAAAATATTAATATTGGAATTGGCAGATACTGGTATTAGAAATACTGACTGTATGCATCAGATTAGATTAAGGGCTACATGTTTTGTTAAATCAAGTCATGTAGGGGACACAACCTAGTATATATTACACTACCTAATATAAAAACTTTACTGTCGGCACAGTGCATTCCAGTAGGTAGTGTTCTACTGGCATCTTCATCTATCAGAATGCCAGAAGTGTGGTTCATGGCTCCAGAGGACACGTGTCCACTGCTCCAAATTCCAGTCAACGAATAATGTTCCTAGGCCTGTGGTTCCATGGAAACCCATTTCACAAAGCTCCTGACGCACAGTTCTTGTGCTCATATTGGCATCTTCGCTCTATGAGTTTGTATAGTCCACCGCTACATGGCTGAGATTTTGTTAGTTGTTGGTGATGATAATACTGTGCAATCATGTTCTGTTGGGATAACGATTCTCTTTGTGCTGTATTTCCTGAAATGACAGCATGATTTGATGCAACATTTGACCATATAACTGCTATCTCCCTCTCTCTCTCTCTCTCTCTCTCTCATATATATATATATATATATATATATATATATATATATATATATATATATATATAAATTACCCCCTGCATTGCATAACAAACATGTGCATGTGTCTGAGAATACTTTGTGATGTCACAGCGATGATGTGGTTCTAGCACTGTATGATGCCTCAGGTTGGACTTTATAAATAGATATAAGATGATCATCTTGTACAATGAAGAGGAAAGTTGGATTAAAGCCCCAGAGAACATAAAAAATATTAATAAAAAATGTATATGGTAATAAACTGGAAAAGGAAAAACAAGGACACATGGCCTAGCCATGTACAGTACTGCACCAAGAGGGGTAGTATGTAATTCTTGAACATATGAATGCAGATGATCTCCGTCGTGAGGTACTCTCCTCAACCCCGTTTGGGTCAGCTAATGTGTAGCATTAGAAAAACGAGTGACAAATGGGGAAGTAGTAGCGTGCCACACGGGTGGACAAACTTTTGCAGCAACAGCAGCACTAATAACATAATAGAAGAATCTATTTTCCATCCCTCCAGTTCTTCTTGAATTGTTATTTATCGGCTGTTATAAAAACCACTACCGATTTTACTGCAGTTAGCTCAAGCCTGTCTGAGAGTATCTGTGTGCTTTTGTCTTTTCCCTCTACTTCACCTCATTCATTACATCAGCTAATTATCAATCCCTTAGTGAGCTGAATCAGGTTTGTTAGAGCAAGAAAAGCATTAAACTGTGCAGTTTCAGTGGAGCTGTGGAGACGTTCAGCCCTTCTGTTAGTGCACTGAGGAAAGAGATGTGTTACAGTTGCGTTTGTAGTGCTGTGTGCTAATTCTCAGCTTGGTAGCAATTTTTTATTTTACATTTTTTGCCAAAAAATCTTTTATCTTTAAATCATCTTCTCTATTACAAATCAATCAGCCATGAGGTACTTAACAGGAGCGACGAAGCTAATATAACAAGTTTTTGGAAGCGTTTTTGTCCTGATGTGTGTTCAATGTAAGTCAATGGAAACCGAAATGTTTCCAAGCTATTTTGGAGCATTTTCATTAGTCCACTAATCATAAAATTTTCAAACAATGTAAATGGCAACCCTTGTGTTCAATCAATGTTTCTCTATTGTTTCTTTTATGTTTTTGTTATTGTTTGTTTTGTTTTTGTTTTTTGGGGCGGGGGGGGGGGTTGGTTGGACAGCGACAGTATATTAAGTAATGGACAAAATGGGTATTTCAGATAGCAATGATTACAGTGCCAGTTCCGCCAGCTGAAATCTATATTTATGTTTGTTTCAGCCACAGATGCTCTGCCCATACACAGTCGGATATCTTAATGTCTTTAGTGTGTTACCTGGACACACTCTCAGGATTCTGCCAGCTGCACTTGCACTTATTTACGTTTCATTGCCCCAAAAAACAAAAACAAAACAAACAATAACAAAAACATAAAAGAAACAATAGAGAAACATTGATTGAACACAAGGGTTGCCATTTACATTGTTTGAAAATTTTATGATTAGTGGACTAATGAAAATGCTCCAAAATAGCTTGGAAACATTTCGGTTCAACGGGTCCTGAATCAAAGTTTTGTTGTTCCACTCAAGTTCAGCCAAGTGAACAAATTGCCCCCTTCTATACGTCATGGCAAATATCAGGCTCTTGATTTGTTGTTTTTGCATGCCAATCGATTGTCTGTGGCGGTTCTTGGCCACATTAAGTGATATCAAACTCTCCATAAAGAGTCTGGCAATGCAAGACTATATTTATGTTGACATGACTGAGCCAAAAAGCTACCTGAGCTAACAACTCCTAAGATGGCATAGGGGATTTAACGTTAATGTTTTGCAGTGATGTTAATGTTGTGATTTTCAAATGTAATCATTAGGGAATCACTGAATACACTGTCATTCTTGTTGACCACAGCCTTTCTTTTAAATGAGAGAGGCAGCATGTCCATAAACGCGATCACAGATTCTATTTATGGAACATAGAATACCAGATTATATACACTCACTAAGCACCCCATTTTATGTACGCTCATTGTCCATAATATTAACTCCACCTACCATATAGGTGTACTTTGTAGTTCTACAATTACCCAGCTCTTTAGTGGTCAAGACCGCCAGCGAGCAGGTATTATTTCGGTGGTGGATCTTTCTCCGCACTGCAGTGGCACTGGCGTGGTGGTAGTGTGTTCAATGTGTGCTAAATGAGAATCACACACAGAGGTGCTGCTGGAGTGTAGAAACACTGTATTCACGCACTGTCCTCTGCATTAGACACTCCTTCCATGTGGGTCCACTTTGTAAATGTAAAGTAAACATTCTGCTGCTGCATAGTTTGTGTTAGTCAACCTGTAGTCCTTCATCAGTGGTCACAGGATGCTGCTCATGGGACAGATTTAGCAGTGGCAGTGAGAGTAAGAATGATCCAACACCCAAATAATATCTGTTCTGTGGTAGTCCTGTGGGGGCCCTAACCATTGTAGGACAGGGTAAGATGGTGCTAACAAAATATAAAAAGAAACAGATGGTCTGTAAATGTAGAATTGGCCCTACACGGTAGGTGGAACTGATAAAACAATCAATTAATGTAGATAGGTACACCTAATATGGGTCCTTGAAAAGAAGCTGTTTTCTAGAAATTGCAATAAGGAAATAATGGGTTAGAGGGAACATAGGGATGATCCCATGGAAATATATTTGCCTGTTGATAATCAGATTGACTTGCTGATGTGGTTTCTGACACTGTATGGCACACTGTCATCTATGAGGATGGAGCAACAGTACAGACAAAATTCTGGCTTCGAGATTTATATTACACGAATTTGTGGTTTTCATGGATAAGGGATTATGTGGCTTAAGGCAAGTATGCAATGATGTAGGCATCATCACATAATGCTAATTTGTACACATAAGCTTCTACTGCTTGTTAGCTACTTTAACCTCATAACAAAACGAAAGAAGCAAAATACCAACGACGTCTAAGATGAAAGTCTACATTTTCAATACACTCTGGATCATCTGTCTGGGTTTCCTGTTGTAGAAAGCAGTATACAAATGTAACTGAACAACTCAATAAATCACACACGTTTAATTTCTCCTCTTCGTCTGAGTGCTGAGCTGGAAATGGTCCCTGTTGGCCTCCTCCATCCCCCTCTTCCCCAGGGAGCCATGTTGCTTATCGGCTGCCAGCAGAACCTTCCAGAAAGCGTTTGGCAGTGGCTCTTATTGAGATGAAGGAGACAGGCGAAGGTCAGGCAGTTTATGCCCTCTCTCAGTGAGCTGCAGTGAGTTTGCTATCAAAACCCCTGGAGGGGAGATGCCGCTCAGTTCAGCCACACAGATTATGTAACATGATGTGCATGTGTGAGTGTTTGTGTGTGTGTGTGTGTGTTTGTGTGTGTGCGTATGTGTACTGAGATGGGAACTAAAACAGTAGCAGGTTAGCATGCTCCGTGTTAGAAGTTAAGGGGGAATACCACAGATTTTTAAAAAATTAGGCCATATTTAAGAGTTGTGGACTTAGTGACAGTGATACAAATTAAGTAGGGTGTTTCTCAGTTTTTGTGTAGGATATGTAATATGTGGTACCTGATAACCCAAGCCAGAGGCAGATGCTAGCAAGTGTTGGTCATCACCAGAAAGCTTGTAACGTGGTTATCTTTACAGAAAAAGATCTGCTATAAAAAACAAAAAACTAGTAAAAAAAAAGTAGCTCAGTAATTAGAACAGGCCGAAAAATCATGTTTTTTTCATTGGGGCCTCAGGGTAGGTCATTTGGTGAGGCAAAATCTCCCTCTTTACACAGCCTAAGGCAGTTACTAATTTAGACCAATTGTAGAGAGGCTGTAAATACCAACAACAATCCTTCTATGGTAACTGCATTAACTACATGGTAAAGGCCACCGCTTATTGGTCAAAATCAAAACTACTGTTTTGCCAATATGAACACTGGGGTTTTCTTTCTCACCACTCATTATTTCACCATTGCCACAGTTAATTCAAGCTATATTGAGACCACAGAAAGCCATCGTAGTAGTTCATTCCTAGTAAGAGTACTGCTCCTTTTCAGCCATCAAAGGAGGTCTGGCTGTTTATTAAAGAAGAGAACATTAGTTATGGGCTTATAGACTGTTCTGCCGTGCTCGAGCCATATTTCATATTTGCATTCAAATTGTCTTCTTTGTGGAACCACAAAGGTTTTAAGTGTGTTTGCGTTGAAGGGACCCACCCTACCTCTTTTCAGTGATCAGAATTATCCCTCGGAATGTAAGATAAGGCTATACACCATCTGTGTTGACTGTTAGGGAAGGGTGTATGTGTGTTTGCGTTAATGTGTTATAGTGATGCTGTGTATGTGTGCATGTCAAGTCATACATACACAATTAACTGTTTTCTCAAGGTCATCACTGCATCTGATTAACTGATGGTTAAAGTATTAGCATGCAGCTTTACAGAGAAGTGTGATAGAACTTCTTGTTCAAATTGGGTTTAGCCCATATCTGGTAATAATGACTACTGCACACTGTCTAAATTGTGTAAATTTATCAGGCTAGCTGTGTATTGCTGATAAGTTGATTTGGGTTGTAAATTGCACATAACTTTATTGATTCAGGGGTCTGTTTCATAATGCAGTATTTCTTGCTTACTTAGTATATCACAGTCTGAGTATCTAAACCTGGATTAATCACAGTCTGCGTATCTCAATCTACATTAACCACAGTCTGAGTATCTAAACCTGGATTAATCACAGTCTGAGTATCTAAACCTGGATTAGTCACAGTCTGAGTTTCTAAACCTGGATTAATCACAGTCTGAGTATCTCAATCTACATTAACGGCAGTCTGAGTATCTAAACCTGGATTAATCACAGTCTGAGTATCTAAACCTGGATTAATCACAATCTGAGTATCTCAATCTACGTTAACCACAGTCTGAGTATCTAAACCTGGATTAATCACAGTCTGAGTATCTCAATCTGCATTAACCACAGTCTGAGTATCTAAACCTGGATTAATCACAGTCTGTGTATCTAAACCTGGATTAATCACAGTCTGAGTATCTCAATCTACATTAACCACAGTCTGAGTATCTAAACCTGGATTAATCACAGTCTGAGTATCTCAATCTACATTATCCACAGTCTGAGTATCTAAACCTGGGTAACTAACAGTCAGAGTATCTAAACCTGAATTAATCACAATCTAAGTATCTAAAGCTGTATTAATCACAGTCTAATTATTTAAACCTGCATTAATTACAGTATAAATATCTAAATCAGCATTAGTCACAGTCTGAGTATCGAAACCTGGGTTAATCACAGACTGATTATCTAAACCTGGATTAATCACAGTCTGAGTATCGAAACCTGAATAAATTAAGGTCTCTGGGGGGGGGTTGTATTAATATTAAACAAGCGTCTTTGTTTGAAATACAAATTTTCAGCCACACTGGCCTTTTGCAGATTAGGATGTACAAATACAAAATGCCATCATAGAATAGAATAGCCTTTTTTCATCTCAGGGCCAGTGGACTCACAGTGCCTCCTACCTTTATGAATTTTTCTCACATTTTTTGTGTTAATGGGAAATTCCACATACTTTTAAAAATCATTCTCTCATTTGCCTGCTTGCCTTCATTTTACTCATTAGAAATACATTTGTGAAAATGCTATATGAGACTTACAGCTGTTGCTACAGATAACGTGCGGCCCTGTGATTTTGGTAATTAAGAACATGGAAAGAAACATGGAACTGAGCTGTAAACACATGTTTAAGATATAAACACTTGCTTTCTTACAAGAAAAAAAGACCAAACTTCCAAAAACAAAACTACAAAATAGAATAAATCAGGGAAAAACTAGCATATCATTGTTCGAACTGTAAATCCTCTGCTGTATGTGTGCTGTCCTCTGTGCTAAGTAATGGCTGGGCTTGTGGAGGGTAATTAAAATGTGTAATGGTGGTATCCTCAGAGGACAGATCTCACACAGTCTGACCTGCTGTGACCCTCGAACACACAAACCCCTCCTCATGTTTAAGCTAATAGTATGCAGAGAGATATGCTTTTCATTTAGGCAGTATGTAATGGTATTAAGCTCAGACAGTGTGTTTAATAGTCAATAGGATAATAAGCTGAAGATGGCCTGCAGGTCCAGCTGTCTTAAGTCGTTTATCTGTATTACGCCTACTGCAATTTACATAATTCTGTAGCTATTTTTAAACTATTCATGGTGGAGAGGTACGGCCAAACAGTTCCTAAATAAAATATATTTTAGACTGTCTCTTCTAAGTTTTTAAAATAGTTATACTTGTGGAGTAGACATCACAGCTCTTGGTTCCTATCAACACACCTGTAAAAAAGAAATAAAAAAAAGGTGTTATACAGTGGACCTGTACATTTGCATCTCAACGATTAAATTATGCAGAAATAAAAAAAAAAAGCGAAAACCCCTTCTAGTGTCCTCCCTCACCACCTCCAGACGTATCACTGATTGACGTACATGATAAATATAGCATTCATATGAATCATGTAGGTTTGAAGAGATTTTTATTTTGATACATGCTGTCAACAAGGAGACTCACCAGCGGGAGATCTCTGTTATTCATATACTAGGGATGTGCATCTACATGACTAAGGCGGATATGATACACAACTTTAATAATGCATTATCAATGATCTGATACATTTAAGATTAAATATATTTTAAGATTAAGCAACTGATAATGGGATACAGTTCACCCCTACTGCAATGCAGTGCGATTTGATTCAACACCATGTAAATCAGTGGTACGATGCGATGATAAATAAAATTATGCTATTTGTAGCAGACAACAAGACAGGGAAGATGATTCAGGACAATTGAAATGACTGCACCCCACACATGAATATGGAGTTCTGTGCTGCTTATTCCTAATCATAAAAATTTGTGCACACGTACAGACATCCTCTCTGTCCTTTTCTCACTCTCCTCTACCAATTCAGTATTCACCATGCTTTTTTAATACAGTGGCAAGAAAAAGTATGTGAACCCTGTGAATTGACCATTTTTTCTGCATTAATTGCATTAAAACGTGATCCAATCTGCATCTGCAGTCCCAAGTATAGACAAACTTAAAGTACTTAACTGGATACCACAATTATAATATTTCATGTCTTTATCAGACACATCCATTAAACATTCACAGTGCTGGTGAAAAAAGTAAGTGAATTTTATGCTAATGACTTCAACAAAAGCTAATTAGAGTCAGGAGTTAGCAAACATGGAGTCCAAACAATGAAACGAGATTGGAGTGAGGTGTAGAGATACTTTTACTTATAGAAAACACTCAGACTTTTTGAGTTTGCTATTCACAAGAAGCATCTGCTGATGTGAACCATGCCTCGCAAAAATCAAGAATTGTTGATTTGCATAAAACTGGAAAGGGTTACAAAGTAATCTCCAATACTTACTCCAATAGAGATGATTTAGTACTGTGGCTACTCTAGAATTGGGCGCCCCGTTTAGTTGACTCCAAAACCACAACGCAGAATTCTCAGAGAGCTAAAAAAGAACCTTAGAACAGCTAAAGACTTGAGGGAATCTTTGAACAGGCATCGTGTCTATGGAAGGACATCACAGAAGAAACTTAATGAAGCTTAGTAGAAGTTGAGTGATGAAGTGGGACAATGACCCCAAACATCAAAGTAAATCTACTACAGAATGACTTAAAAAAAGGAGTCCAGATCTGATTTCAAAAGAGATGCTGTGGAATTACATGACCTCAAGAGAGCTGTTCACACCAGACATCCTAAGAATATGGCTGAGCTGATATGAAGCAATTCTGTAAGGAGGAATGGTCTGATCAGCAGCTACTGGAAACACGTGTTGGAGGTTATTACTGCCAAAAGAGGTTTGACCAGTTATTAAATCCAAGGGTTCACTTACTTTATTCCACCAGCACTGTGCATGCTTAATGGATGTGTCCAATAAAGACATAAAATATTATAATTGTTTGTGTGATATTAAATTAAGCACATTGAGTTGGTCTATAATTGGGACTTAGATCAGATCACATTTTATGAAAAATTAATGCAGAAAACCAGGTAATTTCAAAGGGTTCTCATACTTTTTCTTGCCGCTGTATATGGATATGCAGTAAGAGAAAATGACTGAGAAAATATAAACCACTTGAATATGAACGATACATTAACAATGTAAACAACTACCAGTTCAAACACAATTGTAAGAGGCTATAAGAGAAAACTTTTGCTGGAAAAGAACTATCATCATTTAGTAAGCACACTATTGTGTTGCCAGGTTCCAAAGGAATATTTTGAAACAGTAAAACATACTTGAAGATAAGACGTGGGTTAGAATTAGTGCACACATACAGATAATCTCTCTCTCCCTATTTCTCTTTCTCTTGTGCATGAGCATATTTCTCATGCTTGTGCATGAGGCATGAAAAAACTAATGAGGTGTTTCATAGTTTTTTTATAGTCATTTTATCAGCTTCACTTACCATATAGAAGCACTTTGTAACTCTGCAGCTACAGACTGTAGTCCATGTGTTACTCTGTATACTTCGTTACCCTGTTCCTCAATGGCAGAACCACCACAAGTCACTAAAAGTTATTTGGGTGGTAAATCATTCTCAGCCCTGTTAGTTAGTGTGTCAGTTAGTGTGTGTTGCACTGGTACTAGCACAACACAACCTACTCTGTGGGGGTCCTGTGAGCTCGTTGAAGAACAAAAATTAATGAAAAGTGAAACACCTTTACATCCCAGTGTAGATGTTGTGTTGCAGTCAGGCATGTGAGGTCTTCAAGATTTATTTATTTATTTTACTTTATTGTAACTAGGACATTTCTCACCACAGAAAAAAGTTATAAATATTTTTTTTTCAGTCAACAGGAATTGATACAGCAGTTGGAAAATTTGCGTATCCTCTAGCCTTGTGGAAGGAAAGACTTTAGATAGTAGAGCTGAAGCTCAAAGAGCTGTTACACTCTCAAAATAGACATGATGAAAAAAACACATTGGTGTTGGGTGATCCATTCATATGTGGGCAGCACGAGTGTGAGTAAGATCCAGTGCATCCCAGAGACACACCGTGATAGGCACTGTTTCAATTTAGTGATTCAGGGGCCCTGGGCAAAAGACTAGAATGAGGACCCCTCAATAACAATTGACTGTCTCACGCGTCCTGGTTTTCCCTCTACTGTTGTCAGTTCTACAAACTACAAGTCCCATTTCATTGTTTTTAAGGTCACCAGCCTGTGTTTGCAACCAACCAATCAAGTATGTTGTTCTAGACCAGACTCACCAGAGTACTGATCCTTAGCTCCTGTTTGTAATCTACATTGTGTATATTCATCAGTTTGTTTTGTCTTTTCTTTCTGAAGCTTATTGTGTTTTTGATCCTTTTTCTTCCCTCATTAAGGTCTACTTGGGAAAAAAAAAAAAAAAAAAAAAAAAAAAAAAAAAAAAAAAAAAAAATATATATATATATATATATATATATATATATATATATATATATATATATATATATATATATATATATATATATATATATATATATATATATAGGTGATGTGCCTTATATAGTGGTATAATTTGGTACTTTGGTTCTTGATGCATTTATTAGCATGGAATAGTCCAGTATTACCATGAACAAGAGAGGACTCTGCAATAAAATGAAAAAACCTTTAGAAAATGCATATCTGTTTTTAATAGGCAAATTTACAACCACATGTCCACTATATCTAATTAGCATTTTAATCTGGCTCTTGGCTCATGGGGGCCACATTTTGGCTGCCTAGCTAGGCCTAGTGCAAAGCCCACCCCCATATACCACATTCTGAGATTGTCAGGGACATAAGACATTTGTAATGTATGCGGTTCTTCCTTCCTCTACTTATCCCATCTGTTTATAATTACATTAGCAGTCCATGTGATCTGATTGTTTGTAATGGTTGGTACCTATACATGAACAACATTTGACCTTATTGTGGGATATAATGCATATCATGTTCATTTTGCAAAAGTAAACAGGTTTAATGTCAGCAAGGGCCAGATTTGCCAACAAGGCTCATCTTTACAGTTTAATTGATAACCATGTCTATGTGCTGACTGATTTTTTTTTTAAAGAAAGCATGACAGGTATTCCTATTAATAATGAATTAATTCATGTATGTATTTGTTTATTTATTCATGTATTATTCCTCATTGGAAATATTCTTCTTCTGTTTTGTAAGCTTATGTCTTTTTTATTTTGTTATTATAATCCACACTGACTGACGAAAAATACTTTTCAACTGCTTATCTTGCCAAATTTAAGTCGTCTGACCCATCTCCAAATATTTATATAACATCAAGGGGCAGCCCTATTTTTTATATTTCAAAAGTGCACTAAACATTTTTGGCAGTGTTTTTTTTTTCAAATGCATGTGATAAATACATTTTATAGGGGAAGTGGTAATTTGCATAGCCTCCACCCCTATTTTGCACCTTAATAGTTTTAGTAGTTGAAATCCTTTGTAGTTAAAATGCATATTGTGCATTGTGCACACTTGTGCACACTTTTGCTAAATCAGATAAGAGTCATATTTACATTCTGTAAATCAAACCCTAAATTTGTTAACATTGTAAAAAAAGTATGTTATTTAAAACACATTTTAAGTGTATAACAGCTTCTGTTTGTTTCTTTCACAGATTTAATTCAGGCAACACAGGAGTCCAATGTGAACATCCCACAGATGGCTGATACGCTGTTTGAGAGGGCAGGGAATGCTAGCTGGATCGTCGTCTTCAAGGCCCTGGTCACCACACACCATCTCATGGTCCACGGAAATGAGGTGACTCCTTACGCCAGCTATTCCACCAGAGGACTAAATATTATTGTAGTTCTGGGCAATGTGGACAAAAATCTTATCACAATATATGTTTCTATAGAATAGAGTATTAATCATTATAAATTACATTTTTATTGTTTTAGAAAATTGTCTGATTTGACCCTTTAAAGGTGACAGAACACATTTGTTCAGCACTAAAAGGTATATGATTTTGCCTGAAGTGAAAGACTCAGGTGCGGTTTTACACACCTATTTACTCTATGATTTGGCCCTGGAGTGAAACGAGCTCTTGTGCCATTTATGGTGTGCTCATGAATATTTTGATCAGCTTTGCCCTGATTAGCTGGTATAGAAGCAACAGACACAGACATCAACACACAATAAATGAAAGTTATTACTCACTGTGAAACTTCTAGCGTAAGATCATCTGCTTCAACCACCAAACAATTATAAAATGCATGGCTGGTACTTACAGGATGCTTTTGGTTTTGTGATGATAGTTAAGGCGGAATTGCAGATATCTTTCTCTCTCTGCTGCGTGAGGTCTTAAAATTGTCCAAGGTTTGAGAAAGTCCTTGGAGTGAAATGTGCAGAGCAATTTACAACTGGCTTCCTGTTCACCAGCTTGTTTTTCCATTCCACCACAGCTGCTTCATGGTACCTGTAGAAGCTGTAGCATTTAAGGTGGAACAGAACATTCAAATAAGGAGCTGGGGAATAAAAACACAGTTTCAGTCTTGTTTGAACATATACATGATCTGTGCTCATTGACTGATCATTGTGGAGAGTATGAAAAATACTGACAGTCTCTTCACAACCTGGAAAGTTAGATTTCTGCATGTTTGTAGATTATTCAGAAGTTTTCACTTACGAGACATGAAGGAATGTAATTTCTAGAATTGGTTAGGAAAAGCTTTCAAAAGCGTTACCCAGTATTAGGACACACATTTTACATTAAAATATAAGAAATGTGGTGAAATAGAGGAGACATTTATAAGACTCTATGAAGGTATTCATAGGACATCATTTGTACATGGATATTGTGGCCCAGAGAAACAAGATTATCTTAATCATAACCTTGTTTCCAAAAAAGCTGAGGCACTAAGCAAAACATAATAATAATAGAATGCAGTGATGTGCAAATGATTAATCCATATATTTCATTCAATAAATGTTGAAACTAGAAATTGTATTGTTTTTTTAAAAAATATAACCATTTTAAAGTTGTTACAGGTTCATTTTCAGCTCTGTGTTCCACAACTCCTCTTTTAACTGTACACTGTAAGCCTTTGGGAACCGAGAAGAAAATTGCTGTAGTTCTAAAAATAATACAGGTTTCAACTGCTCAACAGTTTGTGGCACTCTGCACAGCATCTCAACTTTGTTTGTAAATAATATTTAATAGTTCATAATTTATATAACTCAGTGAATAAAATGTAATAGCTTAAATAATTAAGTAATTAGCAGAATAATAAAGCTTATGGTTAGTTAATGAACATTGAGCCTGTGGCTTTAAAAGAAAAGAACCATTCAAAACCAAACTAGTTTCATGCTGGATTTATCCCCTCCATTAATTTCTTGGCATCTCAGAATTGCACCCCTTTTCTCTGTAACAATACTGAACGAGCAAAAGTGTGTAATATTGGTCTGAAATAGTTAACTAAACACCTGTGATGTAACACCGATGATATTGGTTGTAGTGTCCTGATTATGTCCAGCTGTGAGCTGAAAAATCTGTTTATATTTAGGACGTTCACAAATTTAGCCATAATTCTGTGAGCGCAGTTTTCATCACAGTACAGTGAAGAGAAATTAACTGAAGTTAGAAATGATATGGACGTCTGTGTATATATCTTGGCAGAGTGTTGTAATACCAACAGTGAACATGTAGTAGTAAGTTGTAGTAAGTTCAATTCAATCTTTGTCAACTTTGTCTCTCTAGGTTTCCACTGCGTTTGGCTGATTATGGGTTGAATGCTGTAAACATTTTACTTTGTTGTTTCTGAAAACTTTATAATTTATAAAATGATTTCATAATGCAGATGTCTGACAGATCTTCGGATCTCCTCTTGTTAAGATCCATCAATCTACCTATCTCGAGAGCCAGCAATTTTTTGGCATGATGTGGCTTTAAATTTGTGCTTACTTATCTTCTCGCCCTACCATAACTCTAGCTAGTATAACATTTCACACATCCTGTCAACAAGTATATCTAGCATGTCACCATCATTCAGGCTTCAGTTAACCATACACAACTTTTCCTAATTGTATTTTGGTCTTTATTTCAGAGATTTATCCAGTTTCTTGCTTCAAGGAACACTCTTTTCAACCTCAGTAACTTTTTGGACAAGACTGGCTCCCGTGGTGAGTAACGTTTAATTGGTACTATTATACTCTCCTAGCTTCTCGATTCAAATAAAATAATACAGATTAAGTTACTATTATATGATACTATTATATGATTATATGGCATATTATTACTGGGGCAGCCATCACTGTCGCTACAGCTGCTGACAGAGTTAACGCTGACCTATTATGCTCACTTTGAGATTTCATAATTTTATTTTTGGTGTTTACTAGAATAGATTTATATGCTTCTTTTCCCAAAACACAACTTTTTTCTTAGACTGTACATGTGTATTCTCTGTCCGAAACATCTGAATTTCTGAAATGTTCTGTTAGAACTTCTGATGAGCCCAGTGTGCTCTAATTTGTTAGCTTTCCCACACATTCTTATTAGTCAGGCACCGCCTGCACACCACCTTCACTGTTCTTATGATGGTTTTGGTTCTGCCGTATCAGTTGAGCCAGAGTTTGTTCCTGAAAGTCAGGTAGAGCAAGCTAGACTGGATCAGGACGTTTTGCGTGTTACGTTTTTACTGAATGCTGTGTCCTGGAAGGCGGGTTGTGAAGAATGTGTTACGAAATGATGTCACCTTGTAACCTGGAATTCCAATAAGGCATTTCAGGCAGCTGACAAAATTAGTTTCAGTGAAAGAGAGTTTCTGCCTCTGGCTTGTACTCTGGGATTTATAACTTTGCCAAACCATTTACATGCACAAAACCACATAACACACTAAAGGAAAGAAAAAGCCCCAAAAATTTAAAAGGGCCCTTTTAAAAACATCTAAAAAAATTCTGGTTACAGATTTCTCCTACTTTGGTTTTTTAAAACATTTTTACGTTTAATTTAATTGAAGATGAAATCTACCAAACACAGTGATAAACACCGAATCTATCGAATCTACACATTTTTCGAGGCTGCCACATTAAGATATCTGCAAATGGTTAAATGAAAGCATTAAACATCATAAAACATAAAACATCATGGTTTTTGTTTTAGTATTACTTGTATTTTTTTCTAATATTAGTGCTTTTTAGAGCAAATAAATAAAATGGAAAAAATATATATATTCAGTACTATCTTAAAGTTTTAGGCAGTTTAAAAAATTCTATTTATATGATCAGTAAACATTCATTTGCTTGTAAAGACACCAATATTGCTGTAAGTACAAATATGATATTTATACAGTAAGTAGTGTGTATGTGTATATATGTAGTCATGATGGTCTTTTTATTTTTCTGTATGTTTCAGGCTACGACATGTCCACCTTTATTAGGCGTTACAGCAGATATCTGAACGAGAAAGCCTTTGCGTACAGACAGATGGCTTTCGACTTTGGCAGAGTGAAGAAAGGGTAAGCTAGAGAAAGTTTTCTATAGAAACAAGTTTATCCCCTTGTAATGCATCACAGGTTCCAGTGGGATTCTGAAAATCATGTGTGATTCTCGGGAACCCACCCTCTTTCCAATACGTTGAGTTGAGATGAGTTGTAGTGATACAGAACTGTATCAGTACCTGACATCACTAATGCTCTTATGACTGATTACAGTCAAATATTTACAGCAGTGTTCTGCAGGTGCTTTATATATGATACCCACTGCCGTGTAACGTATTGGATATTCCAGATATGTTGGTTGTCCAATTATAGTAATGACAGTGTTCATCAGCATTTTGCAGGCACCCATAAGAATAAATGCTTGAATTCTATTAACACCTTATTTCTTACAGTTTGTACATATAAATATATTTGTGCATGTAAGCTACAATGACATGTTGTGATGTCACAAAAAGCAATGGATTTACATATATGCACCTGTATATGCATCTTCTGTGCCTACATCAATTTAGCCCTGTCCATTCAAACTAAAGTTATAAGGAGTGTTTCATCCCAGAGTGCTTCTTAAATGGTGCACGATACTTCTTTCAGCCTTAGTGACGCTATAAGAAAAACAACCTTATGAGAAATACGGTCATGTAAAAATTAACTCGCTATTATGCAAAATATTTAAGCCACATTTTTTTGTCCACTGTTTTACATGACATTTTTGGAACATAAAACCAAATATATAGGTGTTTGTGTATGTCAGGTCTGATGGTGTGATGAGAACGATGTCTACTGATAAGCTTTTGAAAGGCATGCCCACCCTGCAGAGTCAGATTGACGCCCTACTGGAGTTTGATGTGAGTATTTTCTGTCACCTCAGTAAATAATAATCAATCAGAGTCACTGTTTATAGCATTCTGGATCAGTGTAATGCTGCTTAAGAGACATACATGATAAACAGTTTTATAAATTGGATTTAATTTTGTAATATAAGACCTTTTGTAGAATGTAATGCATATACAAATCTATCTAACATCTATTTCAATTTTAAGCTTTATTTTGGATGTTGGTCTTTGTAGCTCATTGTGCATAATTTTTTATCCAGGTCCATCCAAATGACCTCGCCAATGGGGTGATCAATGCTGCCTTTCTATTGCTGTTCAAGGACCTGATCAAGCTGTATGCCTGCTATAATGATGGAATCATTAATCTCCTAGGCAAGAGTCTCTTCTCAACTGTTCGAGCAATCGTTTATAAATTGCATCTTCAGTGTACTATGTCTTTGTTTACCTGAAATTTAAAATGCTAAGAAAATAAAAATAGCCGACTTTTATTGTTTATTATAGAGAAATTTTTCCAAATGAAGAAAGGACAGTGCAAAGACGCATTGGAAATCTATAAAAGATTCCTGACACGAATGACCAGAGTTTCCGAGTTCCTCAAAATTGCAGAGGTAATAAAAGGTCTCCAAATATGGAACTAATATGTATTTTTAGTTTTTTTTTCTTGCTTTATTTATTCATTTTTAAAGAACCTGGCATTTTAAGAAGCAGCATTCTTGTCTCTTAACAGCAAGTCGGAATTGATAAGAATGATATTCCAGAACTCACTCAGGTAAGCTGATTTTTATCTTCTTATTTTCTTTAGTTTTGTTGCTTCCATCGGCCATGATGATGATGTGGTTATATTCTTTCTATATAATTACTAACATAGCATGTCAGTGTTGTGGTGTTTTTTTAACATGGTGTTGCATGTGTAGTGGTGGTCATCCTACAAGTCCAAGAAATTCCTTTTATCTCACCTTCCTGAAGTCAATCTTGGGCAGCCACAGGCATCCATTTACCAAGTTTTCATGTCATGTTTTTCCCATTCTTTGAAAGGGTTCAGTAAAATAATACATAACAGCAGTAAAATTATACCATAAATGAAATTCTAATACTTCATAGGTATCTATGCCCAGATAGCAAAAGGGTAGTGGGCCAATGTTGACTGATTTTTGCTCAAAGTTTTCTGTGTGGCACACTGCTGGTTAAGAGGAGTATTAAACAAAATGGCACTTTTAATTGCTCAGTTTCCACTTACAGTCTTAGGCTAAGTTCACACAGCAAAGAAAAAAGTGGCCCACATTCAATTTTCTCACCAAACCTGTTTTAAACTCTTTTAAATGTGGCCTATGTCCAGCATTAGTCTGAACAGATCACACTCCTAAACTGACCCGCATGCGCAAAAGAACTGTGCTTCACGTAGCATGCTTATACAATCATGACTGACCCTGGAGGTTTCAGTTTCATCTTCAGTAGCATCACAGAAGCAGTCACCAAGCTCCAATAGCTGACAGCTGGGCTTATCGTCCAGAATGCATTCTGACTTTCTGTGAAGACGAGACACTGTTCGGCCACTGCTTTGGTTCATGACCTTGTGTTTGGTAATTTCTTTAAAATTCTTTTTAAACATGGAGTGGTTGTAAAACACGCCCTCTAATTGTTTTAGTACCGAAACATCACCCTGAATGTTTGAGGTCTGGGCAGCATAACATTTATAACAAATCTACTAATTGAATATGCAAAATATTAAAGCCATTTTTACCTGCTATGTAAACTTAGCCTTATTGTTCCTTTCTTTCCTTCTTTTATCTTTTTTTGTAAAATAGTTAAGTAAATAATTTTAACAGTAATATTGTAAATAAAACTGATTATTAATCTGTAACCTATTTTGTACAGTGTCAGTAACAACATTTTTTCAAAATGGTTTATAATAGACATGTTTCTTTTTCTTGCTCTTAGTTGTTTGGAATATTTGGCTTTAATTACTTTCCAACATAGAAGACTAGGTGCATTCAAAATCTGTGTGATGCGACTGAAAACAAGTAGGACCTTGTATGCAGGAAGAGAACCAGTGGCATACAGTCAGCAGGGTAACAACCTTGACAGGCCAGCTGACCGATATATGCTTGTTATCTGGGGGTAGCTAGCTAACATGTGGCAGTTGATGGGCGGCGAGCAGTTTGTTAGTCACAATATATTCACCCATGTAGCTATCTGTTTTAGATACATTGTTTTGTGCTAGTGAGTCTAGATCTGCTGTCCCTAAGAAACATGTGGAAGTTGATGGGGGAGTCACAGTACACCCACTTATGTAGCTAGCTGTTTTAGACACGTTGCTAGGGAGTTTAGTTCCACTAGTCCCAAGCTAGTTTGTCTAGCAACCCTACCCCTTCAGTCTAGACTTCATCACTAGAAAAGTGATCATGGATCCATACCGTCTCCTCCATTTAGCCAATCATGGCGGCCACTCTGATGATTGACGATTTGATAATATGCCCTATGTTCTTGTTCCAGAGGTGCAGATTGATCACACAGGCTGAGAGTGTGAGTAGAGTGTAGTGTGCATACAGCTTTTCGAGGAAGCACAGGCCGTGAAGAGAGGGGGAGAGAGAGGCAGATAGTGCTAGCGAAAAATGAAACTGCACACCAGCTCTCTCTTTCTAAATGATCATGGATGAGTCTGAAGTGTTACGGGCAGAGAAACAGTGCTTGCAGGGAAAGACGTGGCCTAGGCCAGCTGCTTTAGGCCCAGTGTTTGCATCAAACAACAGGATTTCACCAAAAGTAGAGTTTCCACAATCAGTAAAACCCTTATAATGCATTAGTCATTAGTAACGACTTTTTTCATACATGACAGGTGACAAGCTAAATGTATAAATAGTCTTCAGCTTTAGGGGCACTGTATAGTAATTTGTGCTTCATAATATGCCTTACATTTTCAATCAGTATTACAAACAGGTCTGGCCTGCTGGTGGACCAGCATAGAACCAGTGTAGATGTTGGTATCCTACAGAGATGCTTGCTGGCTTTTAATGTGGTGTCATCCGAGGGATGATCAGAGGTCACAGCATGTATTTGTAAAGCAAAGGTCAAGGCCAAAAACCACGACTGATTGCATGTGACCTTTGATCCCTCAGATAATTCTGCATTAAAAACCAGCATGCTTCTGTGGGTATCAACAGAATGAATGTATATTAATAAAAAAGTGAAGTTGATATAGTAAAAAGACAGTTTGAAATTGGATTTCCCTTTGTTTTTATTTGCATTTCACATACTGTGTAAACTGTTTCAGAACAGAAGTTAGTATACCAAAATACAAAGATATACAGTCAGGTCCATAAGAAATTAGACAGTAACACAATTTTGCCCTTGTGCGCCACCACAATGGATTTGAAACAAAGTAGTCGAGATGTGACTAAGGTGTTGACTTTCAGCTTCAATTGAAAAGATATCACAAGGTTTTTTGCCATTTCAATTCATTTTCACTGGATAATTTGACAAACTGACATATAATTATAAACATGAAGTTTATTTTTAATACATGGATGCAAATCTTTTGCAGTCAATGACTGCCTGAGTTCTAGAGCCTATGGACATCACCAAATTCAAATATGTATTACAGCTAATGTGGTTTTGAGGTTGCGGAAGCTCTATGAACAGGTTTAGGGTTTTTTACTTCAGATGCTTTGGGTTGGTTTGATGGCTTGCTCTGAAAGCATGCTCCAATGCTGGGATGTTGGTGTTGAGACTGAACTGGATTTGGATTGGAGTATGCTGGCAAAACATGCATGGATGTGCAAATTCTGCATCAAGCTAGCACTTTATCATTATACACTTTATAGCACACTTTATAGCACTTTTTTTTTGCATTGGTCCAAACATCAACACATTTTTAGGAAAAACACAATACTCTTAATTAAACCATTACTTTAGTTTACAATCAGATTTACACAGTAATAGCTCAGCTAAAATGTTTTTTTAATCTTCTAATTATAATTATCATTAGGAATTATAGCTTAATGATTAGCATAGCGTTTTATATATGTGTGTAATAAATAGATCTTAAAATGCCTCTACAGGATTTACCTCTTTAATAGTTCTTTAGTAGGAATTAAATGTGTTGTTGATGTAATATATGAATTTCATAGAGACTTATTCATACATGGCACTATATTAATGTTAAAATGCCACTTTTATTAATTTATTGCAAGGTAATGAATTTATTTTTCTCCAAATCAGTCCTCATTGTAAGTGTGTAGATATGCAATTATAGATGGTGTTTGGCCTCCACTTAATCCAGTCCCTTAAGAAACCACACACAAAAGCTTTTTTATAGGATAAACATTTACTGCCCGTTGTCAGTGATTAATACACTGTTAAACAGCCAAAACCAAGTCTTATTGATTACTTTAGGTGGCAGTATGTGTTGTTTTTTTTTTGTTTTGTTTTTTTGTATAACATTTGGCCATTTACACAGTTCCTACTACAGTGGTATGCAAAAGTTTAAACACCCCTAGTTGAAATGTCTGTTATGGTTAAAAAAGCTTAAGATGGTACATTTCTTTTATATCGTTCAGTATTTCATGGTTACATTTATCTGGTACACTGGTGAACTATCCATGGTGTACCCCGCCTTTGCCCGATGACACTGGGATTGGCTACAGCCCCCCAGTGACCCCGACTAGTGGGATAAAGTGGAAGATAATGGATGGATTTATTTGTTACAGTTTGAAAATAACAAAAAAGGAAAAGGGTCTAAAGTACTTACTCACAGCCACTTTTGCATGTATCACACTGTCAACACATCTTGTAACCAGCCAAGTGTCTTAATGTTCTTGTTTGAGGGATTCTTCTTCTTTGCTTCGAGTTCTGTCAGGTTCTTGGGTCGTCTTGCATGCACTGCTGTTTCTAGGTCACGGATTTTGGATGATGTTTAGGACTATAAGGGCCATGACAAAACCTTTTGCTTGAGCCTCTGGAAGTAGTTTACTGAGGATTTTATGTTGTGCTAAGGACCATAATCCTATTCTAGAAGCCATCCTATTTTCACCTTTTTGGTCTAAGAACCACAACTTTTAAATGATGCTTCTTTGCCTTTAAACGCTAAAACTGTACAAAACACTGATTAAAATTGTTCAAACTAAACTGTTAAAAAGAAAGTTTTAATCTATGTATAATCTTGAACAGCTTAATTTCGAAGATCAGTTTATCTTCCACAAAAATTTTAACTAAGGGAGCCCAAACTTTTGCATGCCATTGTACACTAGTGCTTACTGTATTCCATTCCAAGTTTTGGAAATTATTTGATGAGTTCCTCAGATTTGCTGTCAGGATTACTCTGTGTTGTTTAAGCATAGGATACATGACTGCAGACTGAAGATAAGAACCTTGTGTTCCTTATTGATTGGTATGACATCTGTTAATGCATGTTTACCTACTCCGTTTATTTACCTGTGGTCAGGTAATATGACCAACCAATAGAATGCTTTTGTAGCTCCATTGTGCCAGAATGCATGACCAAGCATGCTGTAGTGCATGGTGGGATGCTGGACTAGAGCATGGGAACATTCAGCAGATCTCTGTAAAATGTTAAGTGTTTCTCAAACATGGTCCTGTGTTCCACGTTTTCCTGCTCTAACACACTTGTCTCAACACATCAGCACTAGTGCCTTCTGTGAAGATAAAATTCCAGTGCTGGAGCAGGAAGCACACTTGTACTGTGGGGGGAACAAGGAGCTGAATTTAATAAGCAAACTGGGTTATCTAACATGGGAGTGTAATAGATTACATCTACCGTATTCATATACTCTCTGTGTAATGTTCCACAGTTCTTTTTTCATCTAGCAGAAGTAAACTTTCTGCTTTGTCTTAGCTGTCTCTGTCTAGTATCCATCTCTTTCCTTACACCTGTAGGATTGTAGAGCTGTGAGGTTTTAACTTGTTGTGGTAACATGGCTTTATGTGAATTTTTAGGCGCCTGAGAGTTTGCTGGAGTCTCTGGAGACACATCTGAACACCCTTGAGGGAAAAAGGGGGTAAGTAATATTTGTGTTTAGGTATGTGCATGGGGCCTGGAGTTGGAAAATTGAGTGCTGCATTATTTAGGAGTGCGGGATAGTGCTTAGGCTTCTGGGTTTAAGGCCGTTGTATATTGTTGGTATTGCATTGGGTTTAGTGGTGGTGTTGGGTACAGATAGATTAAGGGTACTGAGTACCATTATGTGTATGGATGCTTTGAGCTAATGGATTTAGCAGTGTTGGGTACAGTTAGATTCAGTTTACTGGGTACCATAGTCTGGAAGAGTGTTGCTGGGCACTTTTAGGTTTAGGCTAATGGGCACATTTGTGTGGAGGGTGCTGGTTACTGTTGTATTGAATGTTGACAGATACTGTTGAGTTAAGGTGTGTTGGGTATTTTAAGCGTGCTAAATAGTACTGGGTTTAGAAGTGCTAGATAATTTTAGGGTTGTTGTTGCTGGGTACATTGGAATTTAGAAATGTGGGGTACTACTACGTTTTAGGCACTTGTTACCTGGAAATCTGTCGCGCCCTGCCTGTTCCCCCTGTCTGGTCTCGTTTATCTATGTTCATGTTTATATTCCCTCGTTCTTCCTAAGTGAGTTTGCTTACGTTCCCAGTCATGTGGTTAGGTTTTGTCATGTTATCTGTGTCTCCTCCCTCCACCTGGTTCCCATCTGTGTCCCCTCCCATTGTTACCAGCTGTTTCCCATTCTCTCTTGTTAGCCTGTCTTTATATTCCCTCTGTTTCCATCCCTGCTTTTTGGTATAGGATAGAAAACAGACATAAGTACTTAACCAGGGTACATATAGTTCTGGGTTCAGATATGTAGTCATACTATGCTGTACAATACTACCAAGTGGAAAAATGCCATGGAGTTCTGTCACTTTTTTTGTTTGGATGATGTTCTTTTTGTCAATTGCCAAATATTTATACTGAGACTCTTTTCAAATAACAATTTCTCTCCCCTGTTTTGTGTTAACAGTGATGAGTAAGTATTTAATAAAATGCACATCGAAATGGATGTGTTGAAAGATTTGTATTTTATGTACTTTATCTTTTTTTTTATCATTGTTGTGTTGTTCACTTTGCAATTTTATGGTGTGAACATTTGAACTTCAGTTTCAAGTTCAGTTTACCTTACATCTGTAAAATTGATGTGAACATAGTTTTTGTTCTAGTGTACTGGTGTAAAATTAAAATTAGAACCTAGCCAGGGCTGACCAAATTGATTATATTTATTTGTTTTTAATTGTGGTCTGATTTTTTTGGTCTGAAAACTGAATTTTGCAGTTTTGCATTATTCATATCAGCATCATTCAACGTTTGTCTTGCAACTTTCCCTGTATCTGTGCATGTCAGCCAAGAATATTTTGATGAGGGTGAAATCTTTCCTGAAGATTTCAAGAGCCTGGTAATTTGTGTTGGGGAGAATGGAGCTATATTGATATGGTGATATTTATGTTCTAAACCGATTAATGCCTTGCCCTCCTGCTTGCTATTATTAGCTGCATTTTCATAGACAAATCATTTCATGACTGTATATTTGTGCTTCATGACACATTTTGCTTGAGCAGTTTTAAAATTCTCATTTGTTTTACTTTTAGGTCACCAACTAAGGTAAGTTATATCTAACAATCTAGTAATACTGTATGACTACTTGTTTTAAGTATTGTAATTGTAAGTATACTTACAATAAGTATTAATGGAACACATAGTACACTCATAATGACAGGTTGCAAACAAAACATCATGGGTGCTTTCCCATACAGAATTCCTGATGAACAATATTTGGGTCCATAGAGAGGTCTGACTAAACATACTGGGGGTCAGAAAAGAAGGCTAAAAACTTAATCAAAGTCAGGCTGAATTTATGCTAACATGGGCTGCTTTACAGCTCACAGAAATACTTTATTCATGCATGAAATTCAGACTAATGCATAGACTATTTTAAGTCTATACCTAATAATGATACCTTAATAAAATGTCATTCTATTCGTTCTTTAATCCAATAACATTGACTGAATAGCCATTGTAGTTTACAACCCAGTGTACTACCAGTTCTGCTTGCAGACCACATTCATAGTCTACCACACTAAAATGTTGCTAGATTACATACTCTCGTATTTGAACTGTGCTTTTATGTTGTCTGGATCCAACTGTTTTGAATTGCCTTTAAATGCACAGTTTAATGTCACTTGGTAAATAATGTTTCACAGTTTGCTTTTAGAGAGCCTAAATATTTGTATTTATAGTTTGGAACAATAGTAAATTAACACTTTAATAAATAATATAGCATGTAATACTATATGTATTACAAATAATAATATTGTATACTAATAATTGTATCATAGTAAGTGTATAAGAAAACATAATTGTCATATTTATTAATATATTAGTGTGTATTTACAGTGCAGTATGATAATATCCTCAGAATAAAGTTTAATCCTTATTTGAATTATCTGTAATGTTTAAATAAACAAACAAATAATAATAAGTCCATTGTTGCCCCCATGTAAAGCCACCTGTATGTATGTGTCTGCCTGTGTTTAGAAAGTTTCTGCAGCCAGTAATGGGACTCCTACTGGAACTCCTATAAAGACAGTAGAGGCCGCTCCTGTGCCGGTCAGTGCAGCAGCTGCTGCCCCTCAGGTTCCTGCAGCTGAGGCTAAAGCAGCAGCAGCAAAGTAAGCCTGCACTCCTTCACTGCACACTTTTGTCACTCTACCTTAACATTAACACAGCCTCATTCACCCCCCTGTGCCTGCTAGTCAAATTATCCACACTCTCCTCTCTTTATTATTTTTCTTTCTTCTTCTTCTTACTTTCACAGTATCACAAAAATGGTTTATAGTTTTTAATAGAGGCCAGAAAATTGGAATTAGAATTTGCAGTGATCATCTCTCTCTCTCTCTCTCTCTCTCTCTCTCTCTCTCTCTCTCTCTCTCTCTCTTTGTCTGTCTCTCTCTCTCACTCGCTCTCTTGCTGCAGCAGTGGATTTAATGATCTGGTGGATTTTGATTTGCTTGCTCCCAGTGCAGGCGCCTCAGCAGCTCCCACAGCATCATGGGGAGGTACAGTTACAGCCTCTTTCTGTCTTTCATTCTCTTTTACTCTATCTGTTTCTCTCACTCTCCCTCTCTTACTTCTTCTTTTTAGTTTTCTCTCTCCCTCTCTCTCTTCATGGAGATTTAAGCTCTGTACTTTGTAATAATACTTTTATTTAGGATTATTTTATAGTTGTCTATTTTACTTATTCTATTTAATTTTTTTTCTCTTTCCCTCTTCAACACAACCCTTCTCTTTGTCACACTCACTCTTTTTCACAGTTCACACACACACATTCTCAGGCGCTATTTGTGGCGTCACAGTTGAGCTCCTACACTAATAACACAGTCTGCAGCTGCACTTCCCACCCAGAGCTTCAAGCAATGGAAGAAACTGGCTCTCAGTTTTAATCCTCATTAGGATTTTCTAAGACCGAATGAGTGCAAGCATATGCATATTTGTGTCAGACAGTTTTTTTCTCCTTTATCTCTTTCTCTTCATGTCTGCTCGCATCCCCTATCGTCGCCCTCCTCTATGTTCGACTTCCTTTTTGCTGTGTGCTCAGATCTTCTGGGTGAGGGTGAGTAGAGGAATACTTGAATGTGCTGGTTCTTAAATTGACCCACCTTCAAAGTGCACTCACTTTTCATTTTATCAGAAACATCTGCCATGATGCACTTTGTTACAGTTACTAGCAAATGTTATGCACACTTGTAAAATTCAGATAAAACTAATTACAGATTAATTTGTATGCCCCTCCACTACACTTATGTAAATGAAAGATGATGTAGGTTATCATGATTAGGAGTTTGATGGAGAGATATAACTTTCTTTTCTATTGCCATTCTTCTATGGCCATGTTGTTTTCATCCTAGAGATGCCGGGCAGGACATAATGAGGCATCTGGGAACGTAAACGTACCAGACAATAGTGATAGCACATTGCGCAGAGCCATTTTTCAAACAAGCTTTGGATTCTGCATTTCAGATTATCAAATGCAGTCTTCGCTGTGCATCATGACTGAACCATCTGAAGGGCAGAGCAGAGAATCACTGTTGCATTACACAAGCTGGCAGGTTATAGGTTAGTGGCCGAAAAGTTTGGCATGAGCATTACAACAGTTCACTGTTAGGTATACACTGTATGTCAAGCAAGAAGATCAGGTAAAACGGAATGATGTGATACATGATCGAAAAAACACTTTCTATCACCATTTTTCACATTTTTATGTAAGCAATATTCAGACTTCCCCACCATGTCCTAGGTGAGTGTTTTTTGTTCATTTTTTCAGCAAAAAATTGTGTGGATGGAAAACTCGCTACTGACTTTAGTGTGATTTATCATCCCTGCCTTCCCCATACACCAATAGAGGATGATTTCAGCAGAGGAGCTAACAGTCTCTAGTTATAAACTAGCAAGGAGCTAGGAGCTAAAAGCTAAAAGGTGTTTTTGATAAAATTAACTTTAATTCCAGACCATTGATGTCCCACTCAAAAGAGAACTCAATAAAAAAAGGACAATTCAGCCGTCAGTTATTCGCTTCACACTCCATCTTTGTGCTGATTGAATTTTCTTTAAGCATGCTGTAAAAATATTCTCCTCTTTTCAGGATCTTCTGCTTGTGTCTGTTTAGCCAAACTTAATACTGGTTCTCTTCTCTTCTCTTCTCTTCTCTTCTCTTCTCTTCTCTTCTCTTCTCTTCTCTTCACTTCTATTGGTCTTCAGACTCTCTCTCGGCTCCTGCTGCAGCTCTGCTGTCTGAATCTGACTCCGCAGCTGCTGCTCCAGCTGATTCTGCTGATACAGGCGCTGTTGCTGCAGCTGAACCTGTGGCTAATGCTAGCGCTAGCGCTGTTGCCCCAGCAGCCCCAGCCTCGCTTTCCACACCTGCCCCAACCACATCCATCTCAGACATGGACCTATTCGGAGGTCAGTCAACTTCTCCCTGGAGGCTGGCTACACTAAACACCAAGCTAATCTTGGCTACGCTATATGGTTCCATCTGCTACCTTCCAGTCAAATACCTACAAAACCTTTCACAACACAGATAGATGGGATGGAGGCCTAATAGTAGTAAAGCTTTAGTTATGGAAAGATGACAACTTGTGTTTTCCTAGAGTACCAGTTAAATTTGGATTTATCTGAAGTCTTATTTGTACAACTGAATTATTTTATTTATTATTATCAAATTTATCTATTAATATAGGTTTTATTTTTAGTCTCAATTTATAAAGTGTTAGTTATAAATGATAAATTATTGAAATAATTTATACTATTTAAATTTCACGTACACATGATATTATAATATATAATACAATATATGCATTATAATACCAAATTAATGCATTTATAATGTATATTATAAACACAGGATTCATAGGATGTGTTACTAAAAATTGTTTTATTTTTTTAAATAAGGTTATATTTCTTCCTCTTTGCTTGCGGCGGCAGGTAGGGCGCTAGTGTGCCAGTGGACGAAATGCTCCAAAACAACTTTTACTTCTTCAAAGTAGCTCTACTTTACCTTGATACAGCTTTACTCACGCTTGGCATACTCTCAGTCAGCTTCATGTAGCACCACCTGAGAGGCCTTTCCAACAGGCTTTGAAGAAGGTACACATGATCACATCATGATGGCTGACAAACAAAGTACACATTTTTGGGTTAGAAGTAAATTGATATGTAGACAGTTGCTATTTGTCTTATAAAAAAACTTTAAGCATTTAAGCTTAAGCTGTTAGATCAAAATGTTTTTAAGACAGTCTGTGGGTCCAAACTTTGGCTGGTACTGCACCTGTTTTCTCAAGAGCAGCTGTTTATACAGAAAAAATATAATAGTCTAATGACTGAATTAGTAATCATTTATTGTTTTTTGTGGCCTCATTATTTTTCAAACCTGCCTTCATGGTAACAACAGCTGGTTGATTAAATCTGTGCTGTTTAATCAACAGGTGGCTGAATCGTCTTGTGCTTTCTGAAGCGCAGACATGCTAATAGCTTCAGCCTGCTGGTGACAGACAGACAGTCAAAGACTCTGCAGCTTTGGGTCATTCTGACCTGCCTGTCTGTTTCAGAGCTTTGCTTTTTAGGTGTCATACAAACAGAGCACCCTGTGTTCAGGTCACTGCTCTGGATGTGCAGACACAGGACATGAAGGTCTATGCAAGCCTGAAAGAAATGCATCAGTGAAAAATCATATTTACACAATTTCCTCATGTTTGCTTTTTGAAGTTACGAGGCTAATGATGTAATGCTAATTGTGCAGAGGACATACACATACAGGTTGCACCAATTATTGCTATATATGTACTGATAGGTATTGATAACATAACAATACACTCATATTATCCATTTTATCTATTTACAATACAGGTGCACTTTGTAGTTCCACACTTATAGTTCACTTACAGACTATACTCCATCTGTTTATCTGCATACTTTGTCAGCCCACTTTCACTCAGTTCTTTACTGATGAGGATAAATGCATTTAGCATTACACTACAGTACATTAGCCTCATAGCTCCAGAACAAGGCAAAGAAGCAAACAGCAGACATTTGGATTAAGAGTGGAAAAAGTGTAAATTATTTTTGTTGTTAATATTATTTTTGACTTTAACAACTACTTTCAGGCCACATAGAACATATTTTCTTTTCTGCTTACTGTCAGGCTCTAAGTTTGAGTTGTGCATTGATTCTCTCTCTCCCTCTGTCTTTTTCTCTTTCATCTCTACATTCTCTCTGTTCCTTGGCTGGGTTATGTTTGTTTGTTTTGCCTGCGTGGTGCTGCAGATGCGTTTGCCCCCTCCCCGGGCGACGGGCCAGTTGAGGGTGGGGCTCCAGCAGCCGCTGCTGATGCATGTGCCGGATCTGGTGGGTGCACACACTGGGAAGAGTTTTTGTGTGTGAATTTCAGTTATTGTCCGGATATATTTGCATAATAGAGAGTTTTATAATGACTGTAGTCTGACTGTAGGTCCTTCGTGTATGTTTGTCTGTGTGCAAGAGGGAAATTGTGTGTAGGTATTGTGTGTATATATGTCTGTGTGTGTTGCAGAAAGTGTGTCTTACATGTTGTGTGCACTTCTTAAAAAAATAAAAGTCAGGTTAATACAAAATTTTAAGTCAACATTGCATAGCTTTTTATTTTGCTCAGTTTAATTCAGGTAGCATTTGTTCTTGTTTACATTGCAGTTAGTTCTACAAATTACAGTTGAACTCACAGAATACAGTAAAAATGGTTGCCTCTTTAAAAGCTTAAAGTATTGAAATGCTTGCTTGGATTTATTTAGTTCCTCCCCACAGTTTAGTATTTGCTAGATCCCACTCGTGGTTAATGGTCTATCGGCCTATCAGTCCAAAAACTCAGCTTCCTAGCAAGGTTGGAGGCATGCTCTTGTTATTTTGTTCAGTTTCCACCAAAAGCCATTACATGTGACTTTACACAGAGAAATATTACAGGTTTATCTTACAAGCATACATACACATATGCATATACATATCAAATGAATCAGAACTTTCCCTCTCTGGCAAGAGTGAAATCATTCATGGATCAGAAATGTAAATATTGTGATATATCTGAGCTTTTAGGCATCATAACTCAAAAACTACAAGACATGGTCATGTAGGGCTATTTTGCTTTAATCATTTTAAGTAACTGCTAAAACCTTTGGGGTTGTGGGAAAGTCAGTAAATTAGGGAGAGAAACTCAATATAAGTTTGTGAGGAGACAATTATATTCACTATGCATAAGGTTGATTTAAAATTGGCCTGACTTATTTTTGTTTGTGTACACACGAATGTGTGTGTTTATGTGATACAATATAATTGCGAAAGCTCACATCTTCATAAGGACACCTCCTGCAGTTTTTGTTTGACTCACATGGCTTTAGTTGTCAAAGATGCTCGCGCTAGCCCAACACGCTACGCCCAGCTCCTCCTGCTGCTTCCTCTTACTATCCTTATAGTAAGACTCATCAGAAAAACCCTCTTTCTGTTCTGTTTTCCCTTCACTTTAATTCAGCTTTATTTCAGTGAGTTCTGTATTTCTGTGACAATAAATTTATGTTAAAAATATTAAATCAAAACCTGGTCAGAGTAGAAGTGTTGATGTTCAGGCCACTGCACACTGAACAGAACATGGAAAAATGCACACTGGACCATATGTTGCATTATCTGCACTTAATTGTGGCACATCAGTATACCTTAGGAAGAATTTCACCCAATGTACCAGTATGTCACCTGTTGCTATCTTCAGCAACCCAGCGCTACATGCTTGGAGGACACAAGATAATAGGTGGTGAATAAATAGAGGGGAAAACATTGATTGGTCGAATGATGCGACTAAATAAAAATTCCAGGCAAAACAACAAAAGTGCTGTTTTATTCTTTAAAATAGACATACAAAACATAAAAATAATAAAGTAATATTTTTTTTTCCTGCTGATAAACTTTGCTAGGATAAAGCTGAGCCAATATTATCAGTTTAACTAAAAAAGCACACTAAAATGATGTCAGGTGCATTACATGCCTATGAAATCCAACATTCTCAACAGTACCGTTGCAGTTGGTCATCCATGCCAATCAGTTTCATTTCAAGTTTTCCTTTTGCACTGTTTATATGTAGGTTTATTTCAAACCTGTAGAGAGGTTCTTGACCACTGTACTCAACATGAAGAAAAGACATTATAAACAGCTTATGTTCTTCATGAAAAATATGGCATTTTTTGCTGCCTTTCAGAATGTATCTGTGCTGACAGGTGCAGGGGAGCCAAGGAAACAAACAGCTTTTTAATTGCCATTTATCATTTGCGCTACCTTCAAAATTCTTTTGAAAGTCTTACACATTTTGCTGTTGTTGTCCTTGTTGATATTTTTTCTGTTATTTTATTTTTTGCTGAAACATTTTGGTGGCTGTAGTTTTGGTGCATTCCTATAAAAACTAAAGTGCAAATTAAAGTAATTTCTATTAAATTAAATAGTCTCATTTTTGCAGTTTTAAAAAATCAAGAAAATATAAAAAAAATCAAAAACCATATAATAAATTTAGTGACGTCTAGAATTACACATATAAGTCCTGTTCAGTGTGTAAAGGCCTGTATTTAGGCATCAGTGTTTTAGACACACAAACACAGCCTTCATTCTGTTGCTGTGCTGGAGTAGACAGAATTCTTTATTTTACTAAAGAACTAGAACATTACTTTTTTTAAATAATTTTAAAAAATATTAAACGTAATATATTAGCTTTTTTAGCTGGTCATGTTTCTTTTCAATGAATGAACTCAATGAACTTCTTTTCAAAGAAGTTTTTTATGTTTTGTAGTCACAGTAAAATTAAATATATCACTAACTGTACACAGAATTTGTTTTGTGCTTTAAAGGGCTCATATCATGGAAAACGACTGTTCTTTGATTGTTAGGATAAAAGATGGTGTATAAATGTACATTGTTTTAAGATTTGCCATTTACTCCCAATGTAAACAGTCCACACCTTTTCATATTGATGTGCTGTTGGGAGTAGAAGATGTAAAGAAAGCAGTTTAACATTGCACAGTTTCTGATGTTGGAAAGAAAATAGTTCATTGCAGTGTTCCACAGGATCCACACATCTGAAAGGGGTGACGGAAGTTCATTTTTCCCAATGTCCCTGAGATACTACAGTCTGAACAGTTTGTTCTGTAGGCTATATTTCAGCCTGTGCTACTCTTGAACAAAGCACAGCACAGGACAGCACATCAGAACATTTCTGTAGAGCCACATAAATAGCAGTGACATAAACATTCTTTTTCATTTTAAGGGATAAAAAGATACGAAAAAAATCTTGGATGGAAAAAAATAAAGAAAAAATTGTAATATGGGCCTTTTAAAGGCATGTCATTTCTTTCTCCCTGACTTCTGGTTCTCCTGAAGTCGTATGATTTCAGTAAGCCTCTTGATTTGCAGCATTCGTTGTTTAAAAACGCCCCACCATTTCCCCTCCGTCTCTTCCCTCCCACCCCCTACCCCAAAAGACCCCTGGGCTCCCTCAGAGGGGAGCGTGGAAGTTGCCCCAGAGCTGGACCTTTTTGCCATGAAGCCAGCAGAGGGCAGCACTGCTGCAGAAAGCCCAACTAACGGAGAGCCGAGCATCGTCCCCAGTGACCCCGCTGCTGCCCCCAGCGCTGCTGCCCCCGCTGACCCCACCATCCCCACCACAACCACCACCACAGCCACAGAGTCAGCGGCCACTCCGCCACTAGACATCTTTGGTGGTAAAGACTTTGCTTTCATTCTCTCTCTCTCATTTCTTTGCATTATGAATAACTTATTAGCCAGCTCCCCTTACATTATTACAGTTTTTATTTTGCACTAATTTATTTTGTTTTGATTAATTTCTTCTTATTATTCATTTTGAAAAATTGGGCATTGGGTTGAATCACGAACTTGACCACCTGGGAAACAAAGATATATGCTAGTCTACTGTGTTATTATACATATGCAAGCTGTAAAGCTGTTATAATGAGCTAAAAAAGTTATGTTAAGCAGGTGGTCAATGTCTGATTCACATGTGGCCTGTAGAATTGCACTTTCTTGGCTCAAACCAATTGAGAGGGCTTTTGCAATGCCACTATACATTCTCCAGCTATCAAAGCCCTCTCCTGCAAGGTTTGCCTTCTTGATGAAAGGACAGTTTCACCCAAAAATGCTAATAAGGGTGACATCGCTACTGGCTTTCATACATTACTAGCATTGTCTGCATTTTTGGGTGAAAATTTCTTTAAACCTACAGTATGTTTTTTTCAGTCTTGTTAAATGTCTAGTGCACTTTTGATCTACTGCTTATTCTGATTTGTTTATGGTATCTTTTTAGTATGTTTTGCACAAACAGCCTCTGCACTTGTGAGCTTAATTCCTATGGATGTATAGTGTCTCTCAGAAGCAGATGGAGAATATTGCACAGGTTTTGATGCATAATGCACATGTATGTCCTTGTTCATAGATATGTTTGATTCTGTGCCTGAGCAAAGCGCCTCCACAGAGTCCAAAGCTGCTGTTACACCCACTGCTAACGTAGACCTGTTCGGTGCAGGTACAGGAGACGTTTCCCCTTCCTCTGTCCAACGTCTGCCGTGATAAAGCAAGCTTGCAGTTAGCTGTTCAAGATTCTGTTGGCTGTAGGTCTGAGATGCAGTAATGTACATGTGCCAGTTGTTTTAGTTAGTTATATATTGTTCCCAAACAAGCTACAAAGGAATCTACAAACCTCAGTCTCAATATAAAGTCTCGTTATGTGAAATGCAAATAAAAGCAAAGGGCATGTGTGCATCCACTTACGATGCCAAGACAAGCTGTTTAACCTAACAGCTTCATTGTTTTTGTTAATATAGATTCATTCTGGAACTAATACTCCAAACCTTTCAAAATTTTTGGACAGGGCAAGTATAGGGATATTGTGAAATGTAAAAAAAAACAAAACATCTTAAACAAGTAATGTAGTACTTTGTGAGCCACGATGGCTCAGGTCTTACCATAAACCATCACAACAGAAATTGCTAAAAACTTCTCCTAATAAACTGACAGTTTAAGAACAACCTTCCCCAACACCTCTAGATGACGCCTACAAACATTGCCGTAGGACCAGGGGGATGTAAGAAATATAGGTAGATTTGTCCCATCAAAAAAATTAAATCACAGAAAAGTGGAAACTTTAAAAAAAAACAGTTTATTTTAAAAGCGTGTTTTGGCAGCCTTTGCAATTCAAGCGCTGTGTTTTTTGTTAGCAACGGGCTCTGGTTGAGAGGTGGTCTGGGTCTTTCACTTTGTTAAGGCTTATGTTGAGCCTGTTCAGAAATATCCTGCAGCTTCACTGACCCAAGCTCTGGACTTTTTGGAGCATTGGGTAGTTCGCCCTAGCTTTAAACGTGAGGTCAGTGATGAGTTAGTTAATGTTTATAGTAACTTTTGTCAGAAAGCACTCTAAACGTAAAGTTACATTTCTCTCTGGCCATGTCCCAAACTGCATACTGCTACTACACTAAATGCATAAAAAATAATAAATAAATGAATTAAATAATTGAATAAATATAAGGACCCCAGCGTTAGAAGTGTTTTCAGTAGTGCGGTATGTAACGTTCCAGAGGGTACTGTTTAGGACACAGCCTAACTGTCTAACGTTAATGTTAGTCTTGTCTAGTCAGAAAACCTCAATATACATTTTATATTATTTTATTTCAGCATTTTGCCACCAAAGAAAAAAACATATTTTGGTTATATATCTATATAATCCAGAAATTTCATGCATAATTTATTAGTTTTCTAACAACAGTACCATGTAATGTGGAGTATCTTGTTTAGTAAAGTGATCTTTAATTGGATTTATCTAATAATAAACAGAAGTACAGATAATGTTGTATTTTGTTTATTTATTTGCAGTTTAATATAATGTAATTAATATAATGTTGTTCTACGTCACTAAACATACAGTGATTTACTACCTTACCTACAGTGGAATCATCTTATAGGTAATATTTTAGGGGTTAGGGTGGGCTTCGATTCATATTAGCAAAAGTGTCTCTCCCAATGTCAAACCCGCTCACACGCCCTTGCCTAGACGTCACGTCCTCCACTTGCTCCAAGAGCATGTGTAATCACAGAGTGCAGGTTCTAACCTGTTGTGAACTGCCCCCCATTGAAAATGTGCTGTGCATTATAAAGCGTGATATACAGTGAAGGCCTCGTATGGGTGTGCAGCTGAAGACTTGTATAACGGAAGAACGCCAAAAAAGTTTTATCAATTTGTGTTTTCAGTCCCACAACAGTGCTGTTTAAAGCAAGGTGATGTAATACAGTGGTCAGAATGCTTCTGTCCCAACATTTTTACTATGCGTCACGGTTGTCAAATCTGGACAGAGCATCCAGAAAAAAAATGTAACGTAAATGGATAAAACATTAAATATAGTGTTAGTGTACTGTGTTTAGTTTATTATAGGTCACAAACTAATGACTGTATCATGTTTTATAAGCATTTCACATACTGTCAAACTTGGAATTGGCTGATATCCCTATTAATACCCCTATTATGCCAATTATATCTCATCATCTTTACTATCTATAACAGAGATCTAGTTGATGGTAATGACTGTGGTTAATGTTTGACTGTAGTGACCTGAATATGGAGTATGTGTTTCTCCTCTAGGCAGCTTTTTATCTGATTGAGGTATAGTCATCTCTTCCTATTACCATTTTTGAGTAATAATAGCCTGTTTCTATTATTTGGCCTTCTGTAAGGGGTCTTTGACTTGTATAGGGAAAAAAGGAGATAAGCAAGGCATTCCTCTTTTACCCAGTATTTCTTTGGCTGGGCAGATGTAGTCATTTTTGTGTTTTGGCACAGTACGTTTGGTTTATTTAGCAGTCTTCACTCCTGGCTGACTCACCAACAAAAACAGTTGCTGAAGATGAATAGCAATACACAACAATTAAAAAATCAAAAAAAAAATAAAACAATAAAAACACCCATCGTGTTCCCTTTAAAAAATTATGTTGGGCCTTACTGAGACAGAAGAACTACAGCACCTTTCAAACTCATGAGCATGATGTTCTAACCATATTAAATTATGATATTATGCAATTTACTGATCTATGTTACTCATGCAAATGTCTGGTGGACAAAGTTTAATCATCATCAAAAGTCATCATGTTACTGTCAGTGAAAATAAACAATTTCTTATACAATGTGGAGAGAGAGACTCTGAGTGATCAACCTTTGAAAAGCATTAAAGTGTAATAATAGCAGATTTCATAGAAATCATAGAGCAAAGTCCAGTATTACATTTAGATGTAAGATATTGCACCAGAGATTTATGGCTTGTACAGAATCTTGAATGGCTAAACCTTTACCACGGTGTAACAACGTCTCGTCTCCTATCGTTCTGTCTTCTTCCTTACTCCAGCATCTGTTCTTTTGCCCCACCACGTCTTGGTTTGTCCTCATAGTGAAACTTGGACTTGTGCATGTTCTCGCCTATGGAAGCATGACTGTCTGTCTGTATATTTGTATTGTGGTTACATGCTTGCCTGACTCCTCACACTCTTTATTTCCCTCCAAAATCCTCCTCTTCTTTATCTACGGCCATGATAAAGATCTTCCAGCTGTTTCTCGGGGGCCTTCACCTTTGCCTGAGGCCACAGTCACCGGTGACCTGTTATCGGGCAAGTGCATTCTCACAGCCTTTTCTTTCGAAACTGTAGATCTTCTCATTACTCTCTGTCTATATTCACTTTGCTCCCTTCTGTTTTATAGCCTGGTACAGCCATCCTAAAAGTTCAAACCATTGATTTTGTTTCATTCTGTGGCTGTTTTCTTTGGTACATTATTGATCTAGAGTGTACGTTTCAGTGAGAAATGACAGTGCTTGATATAATAATTTAAAGAAAGGCAGTAGCTTATGCCATTACATAGAAAAAGAATATTCAGGCTTGAAAATTGCATCTACTGCTCAAATGGAAACATAACTTTCTTGAGTTTGTGTCAGGAGAAGCAGACCTCAATTCCTTATTAGTAAATTGTCATAAGTGAGTTTACAAGCACTTAATAATCCAATAACTAGATAAGAGAAATCTTTATATCTGCAAGAGTAAGGCAGTAGTCGAGTCACTTTAGCAGGAAATATAAACATGAATCGTTTAGAAGAATATTTACATCCTTAGTTTTGTCAGTCATGCAGTTATTTTTTGAGATGTTCCAAAGTGTTTTGTTGCCACCATGTGGGTGCTGTGTTAAGCTCTGTATACATAAGGTAAAATCCAGCTAATTAAAAAATCCAGTTTTTAATTAGATTTCCAGGTCTTGCTGACCTAAGAAGTCAGAGTATGCTTAGAGAGTACTTAAACACTTGGAATCAGAAATCCAGTTCTAGTCAGATTGTTACATACATGCAGATACATTCACTGGTTTTTACATTCTTTCTTCTAACCTCCCCCACTTACATCAGGCCTGTCCTACAAGATTTTTAACCCTGATTTCCCCTTCCAACCAAATTTACAGGCGATTTTCCATGTCAGGAGCTGGGAAAACCATATTTATGCAGTCTAAACCATTCTTAGCCTTTGTTCTAGCTCTGGACTGATATTAGGCCTTCCAATATTTTCAGACATCTTAAATTTTTAAGACTCAAAACATTCATGAGTCTTGCGACAGAGCCAATGACAAAGCCAGCAGGGCAAAAATGTGGAACACTGGCAAGCAAACAAGAGCCTTTATGATGTTTAGAATGCATGTATTCAGACATGAAGCCATTCTTTTCTTGCCAGCTGACCATTTGTAGAGAAAATGTCTCCAGCTGTCACTGGGATATCTGTGTTTCTCTCATATTAATTCCCATTTTCCAATAAACAGGTCAAACCTGGTTTAGCTTTCTATTTTTTTCATTTGATACAGTGCAAGTTTGGATTTTGGATGCACCTTAAAGTAGAACGTTTTTAGGAGTGTGACTTTTATCTATGCCTTATTGTTCAGTGTGTCTTTTGTTTGTTTGTTTCTTCAAACCTTCAGGAAACAAAACATTGTAATGGATATTATGCGTCAATAAAACATCTTAAAGTATCATGATTATAGGCCAAACATTTCTTGGCTGATGGACAACATTTTGGGGTGAAGGGTAACTGTAACAGTGAGATTATTCACCCAAAGCTTTCTTTAAGACTGCTGAATACCAGACTGAAATATGATGATACAAGTGAAACAAAATAGAAAAGGAATGTTTGTGCGAGCTGGATGATTTGCTGATGTGTGTGGAAAAATAGCTTGGGTATAAATATATACAGCTATCTTTATAATTATAATGCAATGCAGTACACAACATTCTCTAATCTCTCTCTCGCACTCTTTTGCAGATTCCTTTATTACTCCGACTCCGTCTTTGGTCACTGCTCCTGCTCCTACTCCTGCTTCTCCTCCCAAACCCGAGGCTCCTGTTCTGGATCTGCTGGGTTTGTTATCCTCACAAACTGACTATTGTTTAACACGCACATAATCAAACCACAGTGTTTCTGTGCTATAAATGCATCAAAAACAATATTAATATTTTCATTAGGTAACTTGCCATTTTGTGACCTAAACATGACAAATACAGAAGGTCATTACTGATTAAGAACCTAACCTGAAAGTTAAGGGTGTTACCTTTTGAGGGGTGGATGTGAAAAAGTAAAGTAAAGTGTTAGTTTGCTATTGTATATTCTACCTAGCGAGTTTGTGAGTGAATACCCTCTGTGTAATGGTTGCTAATGTCTTAAGTCTCAGCCAAAGACAATCTGAGGAGAGTGCGACACCGCCCTTGATTTTATTCATATCTGGGCCAGATTCATAAAACATAGCACCAGACTTACTGTGATGGTAAGAGCAGTTTCAAAAACAAGGATAATGTGAAGCATGACCATGTATTTCCACTCCAACAACTCTGTCCTCATAATTTTTTCTGCTATGAAGTCAATGTTATAATATGATATTTTCTATGTTTCCAAGCATGTTTGGTCATATACACAACAAATCCCAAATACACACACATTATTATTATTATTATTATTATTATTATTATTATTATTATTATTATTATTATTATTATTTAATTGGAAAATTTAATCTTTTTTAAACAATTGAAAGTTCAAGATTTATTTAGGAATGTTGTCTTGTTATATATAAAACTGATCTGATGATGAAAAGTTAGAAGCCTCTAACAAATAATTGATTTTTATCTGTCTTCATCTAAATTGTGTTTTTTTTTTTTTGTCTCGTTGTTTAAAATTTTCTTTAAAAAATTATCTTAACCGGAGCTTCAGTAAAGGTCTTTAATAGGTCTTTAATAAGCCTGGCCTCATTTCCATGTGGATTTTGATAAGTTGTTGCTTAGGATATATCACAGCTTTACAAGATATCGGAATGCTAATCAGTGTGGTTATAAAAAGCTCTTTTTTTAATTTATAAATAATATGTTTAGGTTTAATGTTTTACTGAGAACAGACAGGCAGCATAGTTAACTTCAGTATTTTGATCTGTTTATTTGTGTAAACTCAGTCACTACTATAGCATAACTGATTTCATGAGATATACTGATTGAAACTTGTTTATTTAACACTCATTATGTTGTAGGAGTTCTTTAGGGGAAGGACAAAGTTTTTTTGTGTGTGCACGTGTGCTGGTGTGTGTGTATGTGTTGTACAGTCACAGCTCACCCTTTCTGTTTGGCCCTTATTCAGTGTTGATGCTAATTACCCCTTTCTTCGGCTCACGCTGCGGACGCTGATGACGCTGATGTTTTCTAGATACTTTTGGAGAGGCTGCACCGGAGCCTCAGAGTACAGCAGCCGCAGGAGATCTGCTCGGAGGTACAGATACACATTTCACACACACTCACCTCTGTGTCTGAACGAGGCTGTGTACAAGTAAGAGTACCTCACCAAGGTTAACTTATGGGCTTCAGTCTAAGTGATATGAGGGGATCATTTATATTACATGCTGTCTAAGCCACAGTGCTGTATAACATACATAACAACACCCCCTTTCAGCATAAATGAAAGATACATTTGATTTAGCTGAGCAATAATAATAATAATAGTAATAATAATAAGAAATGAAATGAGTAATGTAGTGTATTGTTCGATATTAATATTAATAAAGAAAAGTATTATTAATGGTTGTTTACTTACATATTTATCTCTTTGCAGGTCTAATTTCGCCAGTGGCCCCCACAGTCCCGCCGGTTGCCTCTGCAGCACCAGCGCCATCTGGAGCCCAAGCTGACCTGCTGGAGTCTGGTTTTGATGCTTTCGCTTCCAGTCCTCCTGCCTCCACAGCTGGGGACAGTGCACCGGCCTCCACAGTGCCCTCTGGAGGCTTTGACCCATCAGGTGGGGTCACCATCTGTGAGAGGAAACAGTAGTAATAATATAATAATAATGAATGTGAACCTGGCGGAGTTTCAGCCAGGGAGGCAGGGATGGTAAACAGTTGGGCTTTGTTGCAGCACTGATGCTGAGCTTCTGGTTTGTGCATGACCGCTGCTGTGTCCACTGCTTTTCTTACATAACACTGACAGGCTGGCGCTCTTTATGCACTGCTTTCTCTGTCCCTCTCTTTCTACCTCTCTTTCTCTCTGTATGTTGTCCATGTCCTAAGCCCACCTGTTTCTGCTATCGTTCTAACACTTTGTTTGCTTTCTCTCAATTTCTGTTTATCTCTTTGCTCTCTCTCTCTCTGTCTTCCATTTTTTCCTTTTTGTTTCTGTCGGGCATGATCTTTCTTTTTCTTTCTTTCTTTCTTTCTGTTTTTTCTCCCTATATATTTTTTCTTTACTTCTCTTTACTTCTCTACGTCTCGTTTCATGCTCTTTCTTCAATGTTTCCTTTTTTTCCATTCTTCTTTCATTTTTCTCAATCCCCTATTTTTGTTTATTTTCATTTCTTTTTTGTGTTCTCGCTCTCTTTTCGTCTCTTCGATTTTCTCTTTTTCTTCTTTTCTCTCTTTCTGCTTCACTCTGCTGACTCACTGAATTGCTTCTTCTGTGGGATTGGTGAGTTCCCGAGTTTTTTTTCCTCGCAGGGCTTTGCAGCATGAGCTATGTGGCATTTTGGTGAATGGAATGCTGGGAATGCACCTGTCTTTTACCCAGTGCTGTGTTTCCTGTCACACGTCTGACTTACTGCTCTTCCCCTTAGAAATCTTAGAAATTGGTTTACTTTCTAATGTGATTTCTTATTTGTCTCTGAACAAATCTGGGCAAATCTGGATTTCAAATGTCTTCAGTCATTTAATACTAACACAACAAATGTTGGCTGATTATCAAACATTTATTCTGCCACTGTAGTGTTTAGTGGCCTACTAAATGTGGTGTCTGACTGTAGTGGGGCTGTGGTGGGGCTCTGCTCTACAGATTGTAAAACTCTTTAATTTAGCAGCTAACTGACCTCTCAGTGCTCTGCTCACAAATTAGTTTATGAGATTTTGTTAGTAGTGTTTAAAGTTGGACAAACATTACAGAACACTGGAAAATCCTGTTGAATCTAATGAGAAACTGTATTCTGTAACTCTTTTTGTCAAAATACCTTCATTTAGAATCTTTTTTATGGATTAAACATCTGGGTGATAGCCTAAATAGAATGTTCATCAGCTTCCGGTGTTTTAGCTTTAGCTAAACCTTAGCTTTAGCTAAACCTTTAGCTTTTAGCCCAAGACACAATTGGCCCACCGGGAATTCTCCAGACTTTCCAGATTACCAACTCCTGCATCCAGAAACAGCACTGGCAGTAATTCTGATTGGAGCATTCACATTTAACTGAATCCAGTTCGTGATGAATCATGTGCATATTGAAACTTCTGTATTTCCTAGGAGATTACATAATAAGACAATCTTCTGGCATAAAAACATTCTTAAAAGATACAGAGAAAATGAGACTAGACCAATAAAACCATTGATCTCCATCAGATAAACAGCACTTAACACTTTCTTGTTGGAGAGAAGGGGTAGAACATCAGACTCCACACTTGCTTCAGATCAGTGTTTCTGTCCATCCTTTCACTGTAAGAAGACAACTCAACACTGTTAGTCCAGCTGTTCCAGGATGAAATAGACAATCAAGCAAAGATGTTTATGGTGTTCCTAGCACAATAGGCTAACCACCCTAGAATCCAGACCTCATCTTCATTGAATATGTTTGTGATTACTTTAATTGTGATTAAATACAACTTATGTAGTATTGCATCATGTTAAATGTGTTTTTCTACTGTAGGTTCTACAGTTTCTCTTTAGGTTGAGTGTGATAGCATTTTGTAAGGCTTGCCCAAACTTTACCAAAGGTTTGTGGCATTAAGTAGTGCCAAAGTACAGCATGTGATGTGTGTATGTGTTTTGCAGTTATCTGGACTTCCTGTGCATGCTATGCACTAAATGTCTGTTAGGATGGTCTACCCATGTGTAATATGTTGGTTGTTATGAATGTGTTCACTCATAACAGTGTTGACCAGGTTTGTCTCTTTAAGAACCCACAACTAGTTCACATTTCCATTTTGTTCAAGCTCTCAACACATGTGAATTCCACAGAGTAATTGAATAAAGCTGCGGAATAACTAGAAGTCCTTGAGCGACGAGTTGGGAAACACTGGTGTAGAAGTCTGTTCTTCTAAATGTTTCCTTTATTCAGTCGGTTCCGCATATTCACCTAGCATTGTAATAGTTCTGAGAGTTTTGCCAGCTGAGTGATTTTTTTTCTTTCCAGCCTGTGTGAAAACCTGCCACCAGGTTTCAGATAGTTTCTGACAAATTTGCCTAATGCTTAATAATGTAATTGTTCCCAGTTTTTCTACGTTTTTAGATTTGTCATTCTATTAGTCCCTGGGATATTTTGCATTAATGCAGACCTGTTGTGCTTTTCTGATATTTCTCTTTGCTTTAGTGTGCATGTCTGCAAAGTAGTAAAGCCCAAAGGACATGCCAGAGGGAGAAACTCTCTCCCACAGAAACCACTGTTAGAAAATGTGCTCTTCTAATACAGTTCTTCTTGCCTGTCTACCAGGAAGCTTGTCACACTCTCACACCATCACATCCACATGACGCATTGGCAGGCACCACAGAATGAGTGGTGATAACAGAACTGACGTATTCATGCCCTGCACCCAGGTTACAAAGTTAACCACACATTAAGGCCAAAAGTACAAGGGCACCTGACCGCCACTTCTGTTTGTTGGAAATCTTATTCCGAATTCATGGACATTAATATGAAGCTACCCCTTTTTCCGTTTACATGTGATTTTGGAATGATAGCTTGCAGTCCACCTTCCTATTCATCCCAAAGGTGTTGAGTGGAATTAGGGCTCTGTGCAGGTGTAATCAGAGGTGTTTCAAAGAACACTAGATGGAGGATTTTCCTTAAAGATATCTCTGATATTTAAACAGAAATGGCTAAACCACCACAATCTTTTGGGTAGAACATTTACTGGAGGTATTAAGCAGTTTGGGTGTGGTTAAGAAATCTGTGGCTTTCTAATGTGCAGCCACAGAACACGTTAAGTGGATGAACCAAACATGACAGTTTAACATGACAAAGATGCTGAAGACTCAAAAACTTACTGACACAGCTGACAATACCATACAGACGCATAGTGATTGGTGTGCGTTAATCTGACCTGTGTTTGTGTTTCTGCAGTGTTTGATGGGTTAGGGGACCTCCTCATGCCCACTATAACACCCCAGAGTACTGGAGGGACCCCCAGTGCTGCAGCAGGGGTTCCAGCAGCTCCGGCAGTAATGCCAGCTGCAGTGCCCACCATGATGCCCACCATGATGCCCACCATTGCACCCACTGCAACCCCGCAACCCAAAGCCATCAGTGGAGACCTTGATTCATCACTTGCAAACCTTGTTGGAAGTAAGTCCCCAGTGAGAAGTAACGTTTACCTGAGCCACTTAAAATTAAGTTGCAGTTATGAAAATATGAGAACTTTCTTCATGCCACTGATTTGCCGGTTAAGTGTTTTGAACATTGGACCTTTGAACTTTTTAGATGATGCTGCACAGCTTTGCATAGCTGATTGGTAATAGTATGTTTTTGAAAACACAGTGGTCCTTTTCTGCTTGAAGGCAGCTTGAGTTAGTCAGCTGGTGTGAATTTAGAAAAATGTCATTGAAATATCCCAGGCCACATCAGAAATCAGTACCTTGTTGAAATTAACTGATTGTCCATGAGAGCAAGCATGGTTCTAAAGGAGTGGCAGCTACAAAAAAGCTTATGCTGATTGCCACTAAATCACTATATATTATGTTTTGGATGCTGGTCTGTTCACTGCTTGTATGGATAACCTTCAAAGGGATATCTGCAGGGCCTTCTAGTATTACAATATCACTCCTTCCTTTATAGTAGATCTCTGGTGGAAATAAAAGAGTTAAATTGTCGTAATGTATTCAGTACAAAAATATTAAGTTTTACCTCTCGTTATAAACATTGTGACTGCAAGCACTTGCATTGGTGTTCTGTTCTCACTGTATGACCTGAATATGGCTAAGCAGACTCATAATCTCTTTGACAAATGACAGGTGTATTGTCTTTTTTACTGAGATGATAGAGTTAAACTGCAAAAAGGTGTTGAGTGGAATTAGGGCTCTGTGCAGGCGTAATCAGAGGTGTTTCAAAGAACACTAGATGGAGGATTTTCCTTACAGATATCTCTGATATTTAAACAGAAATGGCTAAACCGCCACAATCTTTTGGGTAGAACGTTTACTGGAAGTATTAAGCAGTTTGGGTGTGGTTAAGAAATCTTAATAAAACACAGTTTTCAGATGCTAGCTTGCGGTGGGAATATTGGACATTCAAACACATCCCAAATATGTAGAAATGAAAACATGAGTTGCATTTTCATTACAAAGGCAAACTAGGGTGCAAAGAGGCAATTTACGAAAACACACAATATCGCTGTGTAAACATGCCACCAATGTAAACATCATTAACTGTGACCATCTTAAACATTTCTAAACCAAATATAGTAATAATATTGATGACGATGTGCTAAACAGCAATATTACTGGATGCAGATTCAGGCATACTTCAAAACCTGTCCTATCAGCATAATTGACCAGCTGGGATCCATTTCCTGGTTCACTTACAACACACGTGAACACCAAAGCAATAGCACCTCCTGGTGGCGCAAGGCAACATTGTAACTTTCAGTTCAAGTTCAGTTGTATGTATAATTCAGCATTATTTAGCAGTTCTCTATCAATATTCCTCTACAACACAGCACAACACATTTGATTTAACAGGTCAGTAGCTGTTATTGACCCCTTCTTTTTGTTTTGCAGATTTGGGGATGGGGAACCAGAAAAAGTAAGATCTCTGTCTGTCTCACTCTGAATGAGTGTGTGTGATTTATGTGTATGTATATGTGTAATTTCAAAATCTCTAATGGTAAATAACTCAGCCTGATCAGCAGAGATATTGTCCCAGTTATTGAGTTTAAATCATTTAAAGTGAAGTGGCTCATCTGTACCTCCCGTATAGAAAAACAGTTCAGGAAGGCCTTCTTATTTAGTGTTTTCAACTTGAGTTACTTATTTTATGGATCTGCCAAATCAATACATGATTTAAGGCATGCTGAATTAGATTGATGTATATACTGGAATATACTGCATGGGCTGCTGAGGTGGCTATATAATGTATAAGTGATGGGATAAACAGACTGTTTTTATCTTTGATGCAGGGATGAAAAGAAGCTGACCGGTGGTGCTAACTGGACTCCACAGGTTGCGCCCACCAGCTGGGGCACACCCTCAGCACAGATGGTAGGATTTACATACTACAGCTTGTACGGGAGAAAGGATACCCCTTGTTACATTGGTTCTCATTCCCAATTCTCCAGGCATTAAACAGGAGACAGGAATAGCAGCATGTTTACAGTAAAGTACAGTTTTGTAAAATGAGCAAACATATGGGTAAATTTGAACATAGCTGCCATAATTGATTTTAGCTTTCATGCATACATGGTCTGGTTAAAAGTGCGTGAACACTTTGCCCTATACCAATATGAGGTGTTTGACATCAAGATGAAGTCCCAGAGTTCTGGAAGGGGTTTCCATAAGATCCAATTGGAGTTTGTGCGTGGCATACTTTATTAAGCAGTGATGTCGGACAAGAAGGACTTACTCACAATTAACATCTCTGCACAGTTTTTGAGCTTACTGTCCTCTAACTCAATTCAGTAGTTTTCGATGTTACTTTAGATAGATACTCTGTTTGGTCTCCAAGTGACAAATGTGTGCAAATTCTTTGACAGAAAGCACTAAGAGCTATGCTATTTTACAACAACTTTTTTTAAGAGCGTTTTGGAAAAGCTCATCTCACTTCTGGCATGTGTTTTTAGCCCAGTGCTGTTCCTGGAGCTGCAGCTGGAGCACCCCCTGCTGGAGCCATGCCCTCTACAATTGGGACACAGCCTGGATTTGGCATGGTGAGGGAGAGCAGGGTCCAATTTGTAGGACACACGTTACTGTTTAGTTCTTGATGTCATGCATAAATCTCTCTCTCTCTTTTACTCTCTCTTTCTTTAGCCCCCAGCTGCTGGTGCTGGAGCTCCCATGATGCCCCAGCCAATGATGATGGGTCAACCTATGATGAGGCCGCCTTTTGCAGGAGCCGCTGCACCTGGAGCCCCAGTAAATAACTACACACACACACACACACACACACATACACATACTAGGGCTGTGTATTGGCAAGAGCCTGGCGATGCAATACATATTGTGATACAGCGTTCACAATTCAATATATCACTATATATTGTGATACTGAAAGCAAAGTGATATATTGCGATTTTCAAATCCTACTATTAAAACACATGACTATGTGAACATGTTTTCCAATGCTTACAATAGCACTGCGCTCCTGTAATGTTGGAGTGGAGCTGAAAATGGATTACAACACTGCCATCTAGTGGTCAGAGGTTTAAACACAACACACAATGATTTACTGTCTGCCAGGAATTTGTGTATCGATTCTGTTTTTTTGGGAATCGATACAGTATATCCAAACATAATATTCCTATATTCGATATTTCAATATTTTCTTACACCCTTAACACATGCACAGATACAACTGCAATCAACTCAGGTCAAGGCATTTTTCAAAATTCGCTAATTGAAGAATTAGACTAGTGTTTAGTACAAATTGTTTGGTAATCCTAAAGGTTCTCATACTTTTGCCACTTACAGAGGTGTAATATTGGATAATTGTCCTCAATACATAAATGACTATTGTGAAATAATATTTTTGTCTCTTCTCTTTTAATGTGGTTCTCTTTATCTACTTGTATGACTTGTATGAAAATCCAATGAGGTTTTAGGTCACATTTATGTAGAAATGGGTCCATAGATTTTCAAGCACCAATGTAAATATAGTACATAACCACCTCGTTATAAAGATTTCTGACCCCTACAGCGAGGGCTTTAGTGCCTTTGTTATGCTTATGATTTTTCTGACCTTAATAGGTAAGGGTTGCTGCAAAACATTACAGAATTATTCTGACTAATCACCTTTATCTTATGAAGAAACATTTGTACATTCCTGATGTTCCCATTCATAGGACATAAAGGGTCACTGAGTGGTTTGATGAGTATGAAAATTAAGCCTTGTCTTTCAGATGCTGAAAAAAACTCAAGTTGTGTATTCTAATGTTTAAATTACAATTTTATTTTTTTTTAGCTTTCTCCAGGCCCAGCAGTGCAGAGTCCTAAGAAGCCTCCCACTAAAGACCCTTTGGCTGACCTCAATATTAAGGACTTCTTGTAATCTCCCAGGTATCTTCTACCGCTTTATGTTTGGAAAGGCTCCAGTAATGCTGTAATGTGCCTCCGAGATACCTTCTGCACTTCACAGTTCAGTCCACCACACCTGGAGATCTGGTGACCTGCTGGACCTACTTATGTCCAGATAAGATTTATCCACATTCTATTTCCACATGGTCACATAAGTGGGTTCTAGTTAGACGTGAAAGAAATCCTTTTTTCTTCTGTGCTGAACTAATGTTTTAGTCCTCCAAAGTTTACTTAGCAGTAACAACCCAGTTGGCGTCTATATATTCTAGATAGTTCTGCATAAAAAACTACAAACTTGTGCAAGGCCATGTCATAATATCAGCATTTACAAGGCAGTTTTTCTGCCACACAAAAATTTAAAAAATATCTTGAGAAGTGTAGACAGTAAGTTAATCCAGCTTCTGGCAACCCACAGCACAGCACAGTTTCATTATTCCCTGCCCCAAGCCACCTGATCCAGTTCATGAAGGGCTTTCTTATCAATTTCAGAGTAACTGGAATGAAATGTGTGCTACTATTGCCAGGTGCAGGATTAAGAAGCAGTGGTCTAGAAGGAACAATCATTTGGGCCATACGGAGAAACATGTTGCAGTGGATATGTGGTAATAAAACAGCTATACTAAAGCAGTTCTGTTTGAAAGAAGTAAAGATTCGAGAAATATAACTGCATAGCAATTCATCTCAAATGCTCTGTGACTGCACAGGATACTTCTACAAAAGACTACCACCAAACATGCTGTCAGAAGTGTACATAAAAAGAACATCTAATAGGTCTTTCTGTAACTGTAACTGTTTCTGTAATCTGTAACTTAGGCAACCATAAAAAGCGAACCAGTGGGAGTGAGGGTGTGATTTCTCAAATTTGTTCTTGAGCAAGATCCTAAGAAAACGTGTTTTTTAACACCAGCTTTGTTTTCCTGAGTGTGCATAGTTTTTGTAATTCTGGACCTCAGGAGGTTTAGTAATTGGTGAAGATATGTTTTGTTGCTCCAGGCATGATTTTTGTATCTCAACAAGAAGCAATAACAAAAACACAAACACAAATACTGTCAGACTGTAAAACTACACATACTGCAGATTCATACGGGATCTAATATGTCTTTCTGACACTCAGTAACTCAGGCAACCATATGATATGAACCAGTGGGAGTGAGGGTGTGATTTCTTACATTTGTTCTTGAGAAAGGTCTTCATAAAACATCTATGTAATTCATGATGTGTTTTTTTAAACCACAGCTTTGTGCTCTTGACTTTTCTTGCTTTTCATTATTCCGTAAGGACACATCTAATTGGTAAATATCAGAATCCTTATGAAAACTGCATAAGTGGGTTTTAAGAAGTTCCATCAATTACATCGGCCCCAGATACATAAAGTAGTTGTAAACAGGCTCAGTAATACTTTCATTGTTCATTCAGCTATTATCAGCATCATAGCTAAGGATGCAAACTTTAGCACCTCACCAAACATGTCATAGCAGGCCTGCTATAGCCCCCAATATACAGTGTATAAATGTTTTAAGCCAAACAGCTGCCTTAAATGAATGTCTTTACTGATCAGTCTTTGCGCTCTGTCCTCTTTCTCTCCTTAGTGTTTTGTTGCTGGACTCCGATGAGAGTGACTGACCGTTTACACACCTTCAGTTAGCCATGCACCCCTGCCCTTCCCGCTCCGTGTGATGTCGTAGCACAAACTGTGAAGTGAACCGTAGAGAAAAAATGTAAAAGAAAAAATGAACAGCGAAGGTGTGCTTATGTCAATGTAATCTAGTCATTTGTTTTAACAGAAACAAAACAAAACCATTCTAAAAAAGAAGAGAACTTAAAAATTAAGGATTTAAAAGACAAAAATTGCGTGTGTATGTCTGTAGAGTTTTTTCCAGTGTTGGCATCTGAGTTTGAATGCCCTATGTGTGGATGCGTGTGTTGATGATTTCCTGTTTTGCCCCAGCTGTTTACCCTGGGGCCACAGGGTCACACTTTCTGTTCTATGTCCATTTTGGAGCAGCGTGTAATGCGTCCTCTGCAGAAGGTTATTGTGTATATAATCGGAGAACTGGAAAAAAATTCACTCTACTCTGTATCTGTGGATGAGCTTATTGACATGAATCTGATTATGAAATTATAACGTGGTCATCTCCCATCATTGGTCAAATACATATTTGTTTCTGAAAATAACTTCTACAGTATACATACACAGTATATGTATAAATGAATATCATATCTGGGCTTCTAAATTCTATATATCAAACCCTCTCAATGACATGTATTTGTTTTTGATGGTTAATTGTGGTTTTCCCAGACGTTCTGCCTTTTTAATAGAAATACTTAGATAAAGAAAGTCTATCATCCCAATGTGAACATGCTCATGTCCCTAAAAATAATGAAAGCTAATAGCCACTTGTCATTTTAATAATACTATTAATTATTCATTTTTAATGGCTGTTTACTTTCATTCAGGTTTCGTTGTGTACAACATTAGAATTTATAGTTGAATTGTTACTTCAAGTCCTAAAAGATTTCACCTCTGTTTTTATTTTAAGAACTTGTTTATTAGGATTCCAGGTTGAATCTTTGGTCTACATATGTCCTTGGTGGAATCTGACTTTTTCAGAATCTACCAATGAAAGAACTACATTCACTAAACCCCATAAACTGGATTTTAAGGGATGATACTTAAATTTCCCACAATTCCCCACTGTGGTGTTTTGATTTTCAGAGTTGCTTGTGCTGTTTAAATACCAAACGTAAGCTGGTCGGTGTTATTTTTGTATAAATGTAGACAGAAATGTTTAGTCCTGTTCCCCATTTTGACCACAGTACTGACCCCAAACCTGATGTATAATGCTGAGATGACATTAACTTTCCCACTGTCATAAATGACGCAGCAGATATATAATGGAGAAGGTTGCAGTGTTTGTTTTAATTTGTGGGTGATTAAAGTCCCACTGGAGCTGGATTAGTCACTGTAAAACTACATATACTGCAGATACATAATGGATTATAATCGCTCCATAAATATTACTTTCAGACTATAAAAACTACACATACTGCAAATTTATACTGGATTAAAACCACTTCAGTTATTAGTCTAAGACTGTAAAAATTACACACACTGCAGATTTACACTGTATTAATACAGATCTCATTGCTAATATTACAGTAACAGCCCATCTCCAACTAATCTAGTTCCAGTAGTGCTTAAGATCAGGTTTATTTAGCCTCATCCAGGCTGTTCAGAGATGGTAGATGTGTGTGTTTTCAGAAGAGCTCACTGTTAAACAGTGTTACGGTAATGACGTGTAAACCCAGTGCAGTCAGTTCCGTATCGTTCGCTCCCACATAGACCATGTTCTGCTTGTCCTTGTATCAGATAACTGTAAACCTTTGGTTATTGTGAAAAAATGATTGATAGAAAATGGCGGAAGATAATCTGTCTCTTTTTGTTTATTTTTTCAGATCTATTTATTTATTTATTTATTTACTTACTTATTTTAATTATTCATATAATATGACTCCCTGGTGCATGTATGGATTTTGAGATGCAATAAACACACTGAAAATGAAAATGTCCTACTGCTTTTGTCTTCTTTTTTTTCCTCGATATTCCCATTATTACGCACCTCAGTCCCCTAATGGATTAAAAGATTATTTAATTGTAAAGTATCAGTCAGCATGGAAAAAAGGCACTCTATAAATACAAGTGATGTTATTAACAGATAATTGTTCAATTCATTAGGGGAATTTTACTCTTCCTAACTAAAGTTGTACATTACAAATCAAAATTCTGCACTGCCCATTTTTACTGTCATTTCCATCATTTTTAGGGAGTGAAACAGTTTCAAATACTTACATATCTTTGCTGTCCAAAGAAAGTGATATGATATCAGTCTTCTGTATCATTTGAACAGGTGCCCTGTATATCCTGTAAAGGTTTCTTGAAGAACGGACTAATAGAAATGGGATAAAACTAGGGCTGGGTATTGGCACTAATTTCCCGGATCGATTTGATCCTGATTCACAAGGTCCCGATTCAATTCGATTTCCGATTCGATTCAATTCAATATCGATTAATTTAGGGATATTTCAGTTACAATAGTCCGTTTTGTTTGAATATGAAAAGAGATTTTCAGATTTTCATTACTAAAAACATGTGATTATATGTTTATATTATTTATTATTTATATGTTTATATTCACCATATTTTGCCACAACCACTTTCAAGCGTGTGTTTGTTCCGGCTTTGTGTTAGAACTTTCGCTCAGCTAACCAAAATGAATACAGTTACATGGGAGGGGAGCAGAGAGACAGTAAGAATTTCGAATGGGAGAACAATGTCTCATCCAAGGTTAATAACACTGTGGGTGGATGATATGAAAAGGTGGCCTGAAGTTACCTACGGCGACGTTTTTAATTATTTTGTACTCTCGGAAGGTGTAGACGGTTCAGCAATGAAAACTATACAAGTAGTGAAGCGTATCAGTACCTGTATAGTGGGAAGGTCGGCCGTGTGCTCCTACACAAAGACGGTGTACACCCAAGTCAAGCCAGCTGCCCGAGCCACTCTGCGTGGGTGTTAGTTATAACACAGATAGCCTTGCGCGGTGGACACTGATCAGAAAACAGTTACTTAACTCACAAACACCCGAAGCGTCTGCTTTCTCGGAGCTTCATAAGCGAGATATTTCTCTGGATAAGGATGCTCTGGTGCTGGTTCTCCTCCACAGAAAGGTAAGAGCAGACATACGGAGGTTTAGGTGGATGGTTTAATTTTAGCGCCTTCAGCCACAGACGCAGGTCCTCTTCTTTGGAAGGCGGCTTTACAACACTCTGAAGTTTTCCTCTTCTTCCAGTTACTGTGACTCCCTCTAACTGAACATATTATGCTAGTCATTTTATAAGTTAATTGTCGCTTTGCTTGTAATTAGTATTAACGTATTTGCGGGCGCACCGGAAGTTCTAACACAAAGTAAAAAAAGATGGGCCCCCCAGTGTTGTCATGGAAAATAGCGTGAATACCGTCATGGTTTCTGAATTCAAGATATAGCCAGACATTTGCTTTCAAGTTCTGGGGCGCTTTCACTTGTGCCTGGGATGCAAATTTTAAAGATCGATCTCAGGTTTATACGAATCGATATCGGATTATTCAAATGAAGAGCGATTTGAATCGAAACATCTATTTTTTAAACACACCCCTAGATAAAATCTCTACATAAACGCACATTGAAACTAAATAATGCTTTTGTTCTCACATGTGAAGTTACTGTTTTGGAGATACTTAGCTGCTATGGCATTCTGGCTAAAAATGTCATTTTAAAATTAATCTAAAATATTTTTTTTATGTACATAGAGTGGGCCATGAAACAGATTTGCTGTGTATGTGGTATGAGTGTCTTTGACTTTTATTAGCGCAACACATTTTTTAAAATCAAACTTTAGAATGGAAGCAAAACCAAAAGTGCTGCAGTTATGAATTTATTCAGGATACACTGAGTTTTGTCAATATTACCATATTGATACTGTTCAAAGATAAGCATGTCTCCAAAATAGTAACTTTACAGAAACGTTCTTCACTTAATCTGAAGAGGTTTCATTCCAAGTGACCTGAAATTTACACATGATGTAAGGGAGGGATGCCACTTTTAATAGATGCCAAATCTAAGATGTTTTTTTTTGGATAGGTACAAATTATAGAATACTGTAAAACACTATAATGGTAATTGCTGTGAGGACTTGACTGCATTCAGCATTCATAAGAGTACTAGGTGACATTCGGTAGTGATGTTGGATTATCTATTCTGGATCATTCCAACTTGTCCCAAAGGTACTGAATGGAGGTTCATCACTCCAGAGAATACATGCAGCTCCATTGCTGGGAGTTTTATACCCCTCTAGCTGACGTGTGGCATTGGGCATGGTTAATAAGTCGGCCACTGTAGGGCGTGCCATTCTACTGACTTTTCTATGGAAATTCTACAAGTTATGTATGCACCAGGGCCAGGAATTGGCAGACAATAAAAAGGAAATTCCATGATTATAATGAGTGTCCGGATACTTTTTAGACATAAGTATGTGTCTCCAGTAAGTGTTCATGAAAGCAAATTTAAAGCTTTTTTTAACAATAACTACTACAATACATTCCTTTGTTTTTTCTTACCTTTAACCTTCCACAACAGCATGTATGAATTATAATTTATTTGGTCCATAACAACACACTTTAAACACATTTTGGAAAATTCAATACGAACTGACATGAAATCTTGATTTACAATCGTTATGCACCTCCATAATTTCATCTAGAATGCAATTACACAAATTACGCAACTTATATTCAATTCCTCTGGGATCTGCACTGAAATCCCTTTTAGTACATTTAATAGACCTGCCTTACTTTAATCCATCAATTCCACCTCACATTTAACACTTACAGTCCTACAGTACACTATGCAAATACACACTGACGAGTCTTCAAAAGTCTAATATTAAACATTAAATTAGCACCAAGGATCAACATGAGCACCTGCGTTTGGGAAAAACCTTTTGAGTATTGACTGCTGACCAAACAGGCACAAGCTGGAATCTCAAAAGGCACCCACTGACAACAGTTTATAAACAGTTACACCTCAGTTCAGTACTGACTGAAACCTATTCAGCACACTGAAAAATGCACTGAGCTTTCTTTGTTTTCTAAAAAGTTGTTCTAACAAACAATTATTAAAATAAAAGAAAATACTAAAAACCTCCATAGTTATATACTAAAGGTTTTTCACTTAGAAAAACACCTTTTTCTGGGTCGTTGAGCCAAAATGTACACAGGCCATTTCAACACTCCCTTCGTAAAAGCAACACCGACCACATGCGAAAGTTGAAAACGCATAAATGTAAAGATCCAAGCTGCATCCAAAAGCGTTCGCAGGACATCACTGAGCCCTCACTCTAATTTCTACTCTCGCTAGTCTACTGTACCAAGTATTGCATTTCTATACAGCCCTTTCGTAGCTACTTTCAGTTTAAAAATTAAATAAATTAGTATTGTTGGGTTAACAGCAATAAGGCAGTGACAGTCTGTTCTGAAAGCCAGAGTGAGGAATCGTTGCGACTGACAAGTCAGTCTTGAAAAACAAGAGATCCTTGGTTTTCCAACCCTGGTGCTGGTGTACCCAAATGTGTCCAAATGTCTGTAGACCCCCACTCATCCAACAGTTCTTCTGGGTTTCAATTGAGAGTTTGTGCTGCGGTGACGATTTGATTGAGAGCATGAGTGAGGTCAGGTACTAATGTTAGACGACTGCTTTCTGGATCACTCCAAATCCTTTGCTCCATAGCCCAATGCTGAGGTGTTTTATTTGGACTCATGTGCGATTAACTCCATGGTATTTCCTTTTGCTGAGTGTCTGGATACTTTTGGACAGTTTGTGTCGAAAGTGCCTCAAATGTAATATAAAAAGATCCCATTTTGTGTTCACACCGTAAAAAACAGATGGGGGCCTTTTGTTTTGCATTTTTTTGTTGTTAAATGTTCTTAAACTTTCCTAAACAGGTTGTAATTGGTAGAGAACTTTTCCATTGTACAATTCTTTGCAAAACTTTAAGCTAACATTTCAAACATTTTGCAATTTAGTTCAAATAAGCTACAGCTCCTCTACTGAGAACAGATTTTTGCACACTTTATTACACAATTACTGTTTATTACCTGAAATAAAATAAGGTAAGAAAAAAAACTAAATCATGTATTGTGTCCTGTGTGAAAATTATGGCAAAAAAAAAAATCTACAAATAAACAAAACAAAAATTTGCAGAAAAATATGTTGAGATCCCTGTAGAAGATGTGTTAACTTATTTCTATTTTAAAAAGTCAGCAAAGAGAACTAAAATTCGAACTAATATTCGAGAACATCTCAAATTTTTCAAGCACTGCATTTAAGCTTATATACTTCTTTATATGCTGTCCAGTTTCTTTAAAAGCTACAAATCTGTGTCACATTTAGATTAAAAATGTATTTATTTGTCCATTCCAACTCTGTAATGTGAACGCAGTCAAACTGTGTAAGGGGTACTCCAGGATGAGGGTTGGGAACCTCTAGGGTAAAAGCTGGGCTGGACAGAAAGCAGCATTGCCTCAGGCTTTCTGGCACTGTCCGGACTCTCCATGCACCCAGTGACAGATCTGAGCAAACTTAAGTGGTGTGATTCGCACGGCCACATTATAATCCTGCTGCTGCCCATTCACGTCCACCCACTGGTGGCCTGAAAACACCCCGATGACCTTCCGCTTCCACTTTCTGTTGCTGCCGGGCTCTTTCAGACGTACATACACTCCGGAGCCGCTGGAGCCGGGCTTGGCATCGCAGTACTGATACAGCAGGTCGTTGGATTCGTCAGACACAGAGCAGAAACGGTAAACCAGGTTACCGGGTCGGTCATCATCAAAGCCAGAGAAGTGGACGCGGCTGGCTGGAAGTTTTTTAACTGAAGGGATGATGCCCAGGTCCATATGGCGGCTCTTCGTCGCCCTCTTCATCTCCAACACAGCATAATCATAATCCGCTGCAGTGCCGTCCGATACACCCTTGAACCAGCCCTTAGGCACCTAATAATAATAACCATAATCATCATCATAATCATAAGAACAACAAACACATCAAAATATTATTATTATTATTATTATTAATAATAATAATAATAATAATAATAATAATAATAATAATAATAATAATAATAATAATAAACAGACAAAAAAATATTATCTTGTGTTCACATGACTGGTCAAAAGTTTAAATCACAGTACAGTGCAAAAGTCAGAGGCCACTTTTGATTTGAAAACCTCAACATCACTGAATAAGCTAAATGAGAAAATGCAAATAACTAATATAAAGATGAAACTTAGCAGGTCTGAAAAAATATCCCTCCAGATTTATTTAAATTGTCAAGCAACTAAAACCAAGTCTCTGTATAATTTTCTCTTATAAGCAACATTTGTGGATTTGACTGGACTTAAAGGGGATCTATCATGCTTTTCTGTTTGTTTTTTCTATTCCTTTAGTGTGTTACATAGATTTCAGTCCAACACTCTGCTATTAAGTTATAAAGCTCAAAGTAAACAAAGCAAAAAACTCTCCCACAAAAAAAAACACTTTTCTCAGCTGCCTAAAATGTCTCACTGGAATTTACATGATGTCACCTCACAACACAATCCTTATTGCCTGCCCACTGGCAAGCTTTACGTTCCATCCCACGATGCACAGAGAGATAAAGCAGTAAAAAATGACCACTCTGAAATTACCTGCTCCAGTCTAGCTGCTGAACATGCCACTCTAACAGTTAACCCAGTCAGAACAGAGTTGGCAATCTGACCAATTGACCCGAGCACACTGAGCTCATCAGGAGGTATGGAGACAGGTGAATACAGGGGGAGGAAAAATATTGCGTTTTGGCAAACGTGCAGCATGTAAATATATTCTAGTAGACCCTGAAAATAAAATTCTAAACAGTCTCTGACTTTAGCACTTCACAGTATATAAGCAGATTATTAAAGGACCCATATTTGACATTCGTCTTGTATTTGATATTTTTCCATATATAATATCTGTGTGATTGTATGTGCTACAATCAGTCATAGTTTATGTTTACTTTTCATGTATATATATTTAAGGACTGAAGTAACTATTTTTGTGACATCGCAACAATTCTGAATTTAAAACAGGCTGTTTGCAGTTTGCAGGGAGCGAATAGTATGTCTTGAAACTTATTGTTTATTGTTTACATACTATATCAGAACAGAAGTGTGGGAAAGTTTTGTAAAATGGGCCCTTCAACAGTTTTTCCTAAAACTAATAAAGATAAAGAAGCACCTGTGTCTGCTTGACCCGCGTCCAGCGAAAAGATGTTCCCTCGGCTTTTACGCTGCGCTTGCTTCGGTTCTTTCGCCCTTTTGCCTTTTTGCGCTCCCCCTTCTTCTTCTCTCCATTTTTCTCCTCTTCCCCCTGCTCTTCGTCTCCCTCCTTCCCTCGCCTCCTCTTCCCACCTCCTTTCCCTCGACCTTTTCCCTTCCTGCTCTTCCGAAGGATTCCCACGCTCAGCTTTTGCGCCCCCTTCAGGTAGTCTGAGCCGTCGTGGATGCAGTGGGCGGCTGTCAGCACGTGTTTGGGGGAAACTAGCACTCCAGAGCATCCAGTGGAGATTTTAACTGAAGTGGAAAAGGGGTATTTGAGTGAATACTGCTTGTCAGAGATGGTGAAGCGGGTATCTGGGCCATAAACCTCCCTCTTGCGCCGTAAACTGGCAGAGGAAGAATTTGTGGCTGTGCGGCTTAGCTCGGTACCCTGCTGCAGGCTAACCGTGGTTAGCGTTCGTGTGCCATTAGCGTACATGGTTTCGTAAGACAGCATCTGCTCCAGGTCCTCCACGCTGGGCTTTGGAAGCCCCCGCTGGCACTCGATCCCACACATCCCCTGCAGCTCAGCTTGCCCCTTAGCCGTAAAGCTGGAGCTGTGCAGTTGGATGGTCCGCTTAAAGCGCAGGAGAGGAAGCTGCCGCTGAGGCCAGGTGTACTCATCCTCCCCTGCACTGACCACACCTGCTGCGGCTACCAGCAGGCTCAGGACGGACACAGAAAGACGGAGGCTCGGGGATACGAACGCCATCACACCCATACCCCTGCACCTGCCAGAGAACACAAAAGAAGCAAATGTGTATTTTAAAAAAATCTCACATTTATCTCACCTGTAGTCAGTCAAAATATATATTTGGTGTCAGAAGTGTGCACTGGACGTATGACACTCATGCAATTAGGAACAAGAAAGCCAAACTAACTCCATGTCTAAATCATCAAACTTGCCTCACTTGCCTGTTAGGTAAGTGTTCATACTTGCTTGTGTGTTTTCTGAGACTATATATCTGCTAGCATTGCTGGTCTACCAAAACCAGTATATCGCTGCTGTTGGAGCATACTGAAATTAAAAGTAAAGTATGTTTTTGGCTGATTCCAGGGTTTTGATATGGTAGCAACGACATGCTGTGTTTTGGATGTTGGTATGGTGGTCAACCAGCATGACCATGCTAGGTGAGGAGCTATAACAGAACTGGCTCTGCATAAATCGGCATAGACCAGTTTAGACATACAGCATAGGGATACATAGTGTTATCTATGAAAAATAAGCTTTAACATATGTTCTGTTTTTGGCTGTGCAACAAACCATTTGTTGATGCCAGTATTTCACAGCACATCAGAACCCACGTAAGCAAGTCTATTCGAGATTACATGACAACTCAGCACAAGTGTGTGATCAGTGTCATTTTTTTGTTGACATTACTTGTTAGTTATATTAGCATTCTTTTTCCAGTGCAATACTTTTGGCTAATAATCCCCTGCAAACATGTTCAACAAATCCTTACACATGCACATGAGACACTGATTGAAATGTTGTAAACAAATACAGTAATAAGTGGCCAACTATTAAAAGACAGGATATTTTGCACTAAACAGAGTTCAAACTTGTTTTTGCATATGAATAATCACACCTATGTGGTTGAAGTTCTTTACCAGTTGAGGGCCAAAGGTGGCGCAGTGGCAGTTATGGCCACTAGAGGGAGACACATAATAACCAAATGAGACCAAATCTCAGATTGTGCAGGTAGGCTTGTGTGTAATGAGTAACTTGTAAAATCAATGCTTTAGTTGCAGCATCAAAATTTTTGAAATGTACATACTTCTCACATCTTTAACTCTGCCTTCAAAACTGCCAGTTCATTAGGTCCTAGTACCTTGTTGCTTTACTTATTTTCTAAAACATATAAATACAATTCAAATGTTTACAGATGCTGATTGTATCTGTTGGTGCACAACTCATCAGTTCTTTCCACAATATAACCGCTACTAACTGGACATTATTTGGTATGATCGTGAGTGTTGATGACAAGGGTAAATACCTACAAACTTCAAATATAACCATGTCATTACTAAAAATACTTGTGATGTGACATAGTTATACATGCATTAGAAAAAGAGATATTTTTTACTAAGGAAGCAACTTAAATGTAGGCAATACCATTTCCCCTTATGAGAGTATGTTATAAGATGACTATTTTTAGATATTTTTAGTTTCACTTGAATAAAATAAAATGATCTGCCACTAATTTTAGGACTGCCCATAGCTTGGGCCTGTGGGCCAGAACAGGACATTTGATCTGACTCACCAGAAAGTTACTCTAACCAGACCCCACTCACGTAATGACAGAATGAACATCCCTTACACGATATAGAAGTAAAAGTATTCTTTTCCTTTTGACAGAATGAACATCCCTTACACGATATAGAAGTAAAAGTATTATTTTCCTTTTAAAAAATGCATTTTTAATAGTGTAATGTTACCAGACACATTTTTTAAAATGCTATTTGAAACTTTTTTTTTACCTTTTTTGTTTGCATATTGTTTTGTGTTTTGGCCCTCAGTCCATCACAAACATTGCACTTTGGCAGTTCAAATCAAGAAGTTTCGGCACCTTGAATGAAACTGTATATAAAAACCTGAATAACTATTTTGGAATAAGATTACATTTAAGATGCTGCCACTTGTTGAGATAGCACTTTTTTATTCTCCTGTCTGATATAAGGTTCTTATTACACCAGTCTTCAGAAGAGTCTCTGCACTCTTCCAGCCTGTCTGGGAGCTGATGTAAGACGTGTACCCTTACAGGGAACTGATTTAGGCTGCAGTTAGCGGAGCTTTGAGGAGGAAAGTGACTCAGAGGCTGCAGTATGAGCTCTCAGAGCCAGTGGCTTGGACACAGGCCGGCAGACTCTGTCAGTAATGGATGTATCTGGTTTCTCTAACAGCACAGCACTCCAATCTGACACAATTATACACACAGACACACAGAGACAGAATTTGGTCTACACAGTGCTGCAGCATTCATCACTTCTGATTGGAGTGTTTCATTCTTTCTGACCATCATTTAGCACTGCGTTAATGGACGCGTTAGTGGCTTCAACATGGAATTTTACAAACAGATCCAGTAATCACCACTAGGGCGTGGTGATGTCATAATGTGTTACTGCTATTACAAAACTGCAGATTTCATTAAAGAGGGCTTTAGCAGCATAGCTTTCTAAAAATCTGCTCTTTTATTGGGAAATTGTGATAAAGTACAGGAGAACATTGTTTTGCTTAATTAAATGGAGTCATTATTTATTATACTGATTGTCCTTTTTTGCGATTTTAACTTTGTCGAAGCTATTTCCACTCGCTAGCTGAGTTTCCCTCATCAAACAGTGCTATCAAGCTGGAAGGAGGAAGGCTAGCCCATGTTAAACCACATCTTTTCAGGCTTATTCTATTGCAACTTCATTGGGCAGCTCAACATACTTGGAGGAGAACACTAACAGCAAACTCTCTGACATGAGCTAACAGGCACCCCCGTCAGCTAGCATCACACCTGACGATTAACTTCATACACCAGGGATTCGCATCACCATTTTGCACATTGTTTACCCTTAATGTTGAGAATGATTAGCCAACCAGACAAAAGCATTGGTTCACAGTGGGAGAGAAAAAAATGTGTAAATATCTGTAAAACTCTTTATTAGATTTTATTAAATATGGATGGCTTTTATAGTTATCAGAGCTGACTCATGTCTAAGTGACTCTTGCTTTCTCTTTCTCTCCTGTCACTACAATTGTCTTGGATGCTATATCTTAAAGGAGCAATTTGTAAGGCTTCAGCCATAGTTGCATAGTTCCTTTCATTGACTGCTTTGATCTTTGATCTAACAAGGAGCACGACCTTAAACAAGACTATTGCCTCTTGAAGTACAAAGTAGTATCAAAAGACGTTACATAGGCGTCATAGAATCAGCTGCCATGGAATCTTTAGCTTTCTTAAAGTGAGTATTAGTATCAGTCACAATATTGTCTAACAGGTCAAATCTACAATCAGCCGAAGCTTTTAGACCTTACAGCATCAATTTAACATTTACACTCTGAGCAACATACTTAGTAGAGGTGAAGTGTTAAAATGTAAGAATGATGTAACATCATGATTATAGTGACCTAAATTATCATGGTTATCTGTATTATTACAGTATTAACAGAGTGCTGAAAATATCCAATAGTACTGATATTTGAACTGAAGTAATTCACCAAGTTTTTATATAGCAAAACATAAAATTAGCGAGGAAGCAAATACTATGATTGTCAAGTGGTCAGATGCTGCCTTCAAGTCAAGTCAGACATGTGCATACATGAGTCCTACCACAACATCATATTCAATACTGGAAAACTTGATGAGGACCGACTTTTCCGAGGTCATGTCAGTACCAAAATGTCATAGTGGTTGCCGGTATGGATGCTGCTCCTACAGTACAGTACAGTGTTTTGTGTTTTAAAGGTTTCACTGTTTTTTATTGAAATTCAGTACAGACTTAACTCAGCATAGAGAGTTAAATATCTAGGGAAATATCTCTAAAGAAGTTGGTTAGACATTTTGTTATATGCTGTGTCTGCGAGACCGTACCTAATTTTGGTTGAAGGTGAAAGTCAGGTACTCAACTACCATTTTAATGGTAATTAAAACTTGAAATGGTACAACTAGCTGTCGGGAATTTTAATTTTCATCACACGTCCTTAGCAGCCACTGCCTATAGATTAGCAACACAGCCATGCCTCTGGTCATTGTCTCTGGTCGTTTCCAAGCGTCATCCTAAGTGAATATATTTAGAGGAAAACTTGATTTTTGAAAAAGATCAAACTGAAAGAGAGGTTTGGGTTCAGCAGCAGCAGTTTCCATTGTGGCATGACAGTACTTTTTCCATTAGTACAAACCCAAACATCCTTCACCCCAAAACCTCCAGATCAGCTGAGTTCAGTAGTTTACTTTAGTTCATATGCCACTTTCTACAACAGTCATTGTTTTCCATTGTTTGCAAAAACTCCATAAGGGCGAAGAAGGAGACACGAGAGGATCTAAAACTCGAAAGGGAGGACTCCTCAAGAGCATGTCTACATAGAAGCAAAGTGATTTTGGTCGGAGGGAAAATGCAGTTTTACAGATGCAGTTTTACATGTCCATTTAAACCCTATGATTTGGTCATAGAATGAAATAAACTATTTTTTTACTATACACTTAAGAATATTTTGATGAAATTTTCTGATTGGCTGGTTTGTCAAAATGGACACAGTCATGAAAATAAAATGAACCTTGACATCAACACATGGTTAATTAAAGTTAAATTAAATTGGGTCTGTTACAGTAGTTAAAGCATTAATAGTGTCCAAGATTTGAGAAAGTTCTGGCTTCCTCTTCACCTGCTTGTTTTGGGAAATTTCCATTCGAACTTAAATTGTACCATGGGGCAGGACAGAAGCTGGTGACTAGGAAGACAATTTCATCCACATTTAAAGATGAACATCAACCATGCCTAGATTGGATAGGGTAGGGCATGTGCCGACATCCCTTTTACAACCCGGAAAGGCAGCTTTCTGCAGGTATAGTCCAACTTGATGCTTTGTTATTGTTTCTGCTGCACTGTAATGTGAGCTGGTACATGTAAATTTTGGGGCATCATTTTGGGTGGAGTCAGGACTGTTACACAACGGTCTAGGTTTTTGGAATTTTCACGTTTTACTGCCCTCTTTTACAAGTGTTACACTGATCATTAACAGCTTAATTCTATGCCACTTTTAAAAGCAAAACACTGAAATGACCCAGGATTCAAAAGGAGATACTGCCTCAGAGCATGAGGACAAACACTGAGAGGAACCAAGACTCAAAAGGAGAAACTGCCTAAGAGCATGAGGACAAACACTGAGATGAACCAAGACTCAAAGGGAGAAACTGCCTCAAAGCATGAGTACAAACACTGAGAGGAACCAAGACTCAAAAGGAGAAACTGCCTCAGGGCATGAGGACAAACACTGAGAGGAACCAACACTCAAAAGGAGAAACTGCCTCAGGGCATGAGGACAAACACTGAGAGGAACCAACACTCAAAAGGAGAAACTTTCTCAGCGCATGAGGACAAACACTGAGAGGAACCAAGACACAAAGGGAGAAACTGCCTCAGAGCATGAGGACAAACACTGAGAGGAACCAAGACTCAAAGAGAGAAACTGCCTCAGAGCATGAGGAAGAACCACTGATAGGAACCAAGGTGCAAAACAAAAAGTTCCCTGAGAGCAGTAGGAAGAAAGCAGTCAGCCAGACTGTTCATGAAGATTCATTATCGTACTTGACTTGAATGTACATTTTATATCATGTGGAAGTTCACACATACATTTCATTAACAAAAAAGGTTTTGAAAAGACATCAGTTGGATTGTTTAGAGAAAACCATCGTGGGGGAAAGTGTTCCTTTTTGCGTCATTCAATAGAACCATTTTTGGCACCCTAGAGAGTAATTTACTTCAATGTATGGTTGCAGAAGAGCATGCAGAACTTTCCAATAAGTTCTCATTCAGTAACTGGACTATGAACTGCTTGCAGAAAGCAGCTAAATCTCACCAAAGCTCCTCTTGGAAAACTGGCATACTTACTATAACAGACAAAGCACCTCATTACTGGATACTGCAACATGATGATGATCAACCATCAATCAGCCTTCTTACTTAAAGGCAACAAGAACTGATCAATCTCAAAAGGAGTTTCAAATCCTTGCAGCTAAATTGTTCTCCAAGATTTAAACTGCCACTCAATATCAGTGTAGGTGGCCAATTTGCTTTAAAATGCTCAGCATCAAAGTATCAATTCTCATTTTTTTAGAATACACAGATCAGCCAATCATGAGTAAAAGATGAGACACACAAAATATTTCTGTGAAAACGTCTCTCCTTTGCAGCAAACCTCACCAACACCAACAATGATACGTCTAAAGTTTAAAGGACTTGATTTACTCCAGAAGTTCCTTAGTTGCTGCACTATGAGCATCACTGTTATATACCATGCTGCACTGCTGTTTACTGTGATACAATATGAGCCTTTATATTGAAACTTTATGAGATCATTATTTTATATTGCGTAACAAATTATGAATGACATCATTCATTCATTCATTCATCCATTTGTCCATGAACTCAATAATGCGCGCACTCACTCACTTCTTCATTCACTCGTTCATTCACACATTGGCCGTACCTGCAGGCTGTAAGGCCCCTGTGCTGCGTCTGTGTGAGTCCTCAGTCCGGTCTGGAAACACAGCGCTGATCCTCATTCCCCCTCTAACACACTGCACACTCTGCACACACACCACAGAAAGAAGAAGAAAAAAAACACACGACAGGGTTTTCACTACTAACAAAGACTGAGCTGTAGGGGAGGGACCAGAGAGAGGGAGAGAGAGAGAGAGAGAGAGAGCAGGATCAGAGTTAATCTGAAAGCCAGAGAATCACCAAAGTTATTATTACTGAAGCAGAGCAGAGAGAGCGAAAGAGTAAGAAAGAACAGAGAAATTGGAGATGGAGAGAGAAAGCAAGAGGAAAAGAAAGAAGGAAAGAGTAGAAAAGAGAGATAAGCAAATAGTATAAGCAGAAGAGCTAATCGGAAATACAAAGAATCACAAAAAAGAAAGAGTGAGAATGAAAGAGAGAGAGAAAGAAAGTTGGAAAGACAGAAAGGGAAGAGAGAAAGGGAAAAGAGGAGAAAGTGAAAAAAGAATAGAAAGAGAAACCACAGAAAAGGGTCAAGATGTACACTTTTCTTTCATTCATTTTTCAACACTTTGTGGTTAAGCTTCCCTCCTCACTCCTCCATGTATGCAGTGTGAAAGAGATTCTTTTCTTTCTTTCTGTTTTTCTTTTTTCTTTCTTTCTTTCTTTCTTTCTTTTGCTTTTCATCACTTTGCTATTTAGACCCTGTATAAACCCCCTCTCTCCAGCAGAAATCCACTTCAGTCCACTGTGCAGCACATCTCAGTTAAGATAACTGAACTCATTTCATTATCACAACAGCAGCCATAGTCATCAAGATTTAAATCACTAAACCTGCAGAAAATCACCCCAAAACATACTCAGTCAAGTTTTACTCTGGAGGTATACGACTAATGGAGTTAAAGTTTAATGAAAGCATATGCATTTATAAGCTGTTTGCATAGATTATCACACACTTGGAATTGTTGGGTAATCTTAAATAGACTTAGGGTGGTCATGCCCCACTGCTAGATTTCAGTATTCAGGCAGAGCAGTTATACAGATATTCTCCTGTATTTTTGTTCTTTTTTTTCTGTGTGTCATAGATATCCTCCCCTCCACAGTTTTCAGATGCCCCACACATGATTTGGGATTCTGGGTAGGAAACTCCTTAAGGCCAGAGGAGTCCACCATCAGAACACTGATGTGCCATACCCATGTTTAAGTCTTAAAAGTGGGGGGTGGGGGGGTGGGGGGGGTAAATTATATAAAATCAATAAGAAACGGTCACCTGATGTAGCATACATGTTTTGTATTTTTTTTTATTATGTCAACAACCGGACTGGCAGCTGTAATCCACCCAAACATAATGCAGGTAAATAGAATTTCACCAGCAGACTGATAAGATCAATTACATTCGGTCCACCTTAACAGTATTATATGCTATCCTCCTAACATAAAGGCTCACAGTGTTTTCCCACAGTTGCACATGGTGCACAACAAGACATGCAAGAAGCTTCTTCACTGGGTTGGCAGTGATGACTCATAATAGGAACTTGTAACTAAGAAACTAAAGTCGGTGTAGTTCTAATATTCTAATATTCACTGTCATTCACTACTTTTTTTGCAAAACAGAAAAATACACCACCCTGATGACATTTTTATGGATAGCAGTTTGTTATTGAGTATCAGTCTGTGTTTGTTCACGTGTGTAAATGGAAGTTTGTTGTACAGCCATCCACAAGTCTTCATGTGTTCAAATCCATGTTATGAGGTCATGTGTCGAAAATCCCCAAAAACTCCAACACATTGGGGTGGAAGCAGCAAAGACACAATGGTACTTCAGGTGATGAAAAAAAAGAATGACTTGATAAATGAAGTGCAAAACTGCCCATGACTTTGTTCTGATTCCATAAAAGCAGCGATACATCTTTACATCATCTGACTGATTCATTACTCATTAATCATCACTTTCATCATTCACCAATAATGGACATCAAAGCCATTTGATCTTCAGAGGAGTTTTGTGCTTTGGGGGACCTTTTTTTCCCACCCCTGGCCTTTAGTTCCACAAAGCAAATCCATCATCATCTCCACAAAAATAGTTGTGTATCAGTGTTTGCTCCATACTGCTGCTGCACAGTTTATCAGCTGCTCTCCATATCAAAGCACAAATACTTCGTTACCTTAATTTTGGTTATTTATACTTCACTGGAGTAATTATTTTTGCAGCTGACGTTTTACTTCTACTCCTTACATTTTCACGCAATTATCTGTACTTTCTACTCCTTACATTTTAAAAAATAGTCTTGTTACTCCTATTTCATTTTCGGCCTGTATTTATTAATATACATTTACATTCCAGTAAAGGTTATTATTAACATGCCTTTGAAGTTTAACTTTTTGCACCATTACAATACTTATAGGTAATTATAGTCATCATATCTTCCACTCCATGAAACACATGTTAATGCTCAGTAATAAACATATATTTTTCTCTAATATATTTAATTTGTACTAAAATACATTTGTTTTCAATGGGCATATATGCGGGTGAAACAGGAAGCCTAGCACAAATTTAGCAACATTAACATTTTAATATAACATTATAGTCATTATAGTAGTGCACTCTAGGCCCCTGTGGTGTGGCCTAAGCTTTGTCATTATTTTTTGTCATTTTTTTTTTGCTTATATTGCTTTTGCTTTTATATTTTAAGTAGTTTTGAAAGCAGTACTTTTACACTTTTACTTGGGTAAAAAGCTTTAGTTGAAACTTAAACTTCTACTAAAGTTTTTTTTTAACCATAGTATCTACACTTCTACCTGAGTAATGAATGTAAATACTTTTGACACCTTTGATCATTTCTCAGTTCCTGACCACACTGTTGACCTGAAATTGTTTGGCTAGAAGACTGTTCTCAGGACAACAACAACAACAACAATACTACTACTACTACTACTACTACTACTAATACTAATACTAATACTACTACTACTAATAATAATAATGCAGTTATATGTAATTTTGAATTATTTTGTAACTGTGATTAACTTATTAATTACTATTAACAATTATTCTACAATTAATTGTTTTGTAATTACTATAAATGATTTAGTAGCTAGTATGAATCTATGTAAATGAGAAACTCTTTGTCTTTGTCTTCTCCTGGTTCCTCAGTCACTTCTGAGAACTCCAGCCAAAGTTTTCAAAGTTCTTCTGAATTTTCATTCAATAACCACTCTTGGAAATAACCAATCAGTATTTGAGTATCAGCGTACTTGAAATACTTAGAAATCTCTTTTTCAAACAAGGTTCTTTAGGTAACCAAAATGGTTTCTACTATGACTTCACTCAGAACCCCCCTTTGGCGCATGAGCATGGTACAAACTTGCAAACCGACGAGTTAAAGGATTTATATATCGTACCCAAGGTCGCTTCACAGAAGCAATATACACAGCAGCAACAACAACAACAACAACAACCACTTAATCAAAACAAAGGTATTAAACCAAAATAAACACCGGCAGCATGAGGAGCAGTGAGAGAGACAGTGAGAGTATTGAGGAAAGAGTAAGGTTAAGGTTTGAAAGCAGAGAAGAACAGGTAGTCTTGAGCAGGTCAGTCTGAATGGGGCAGCAGTGTGTGATATGTGTGGTTATGGTTTGGGGTATGCTGGCATATAGAGGAGTCTTTGTGTGGTGAAACAGCCTTGAAGGAAATCGTCCCTTCATGTTGGGGGTTGTGTGTGCGTGGAGGTGTTTGGTTTGGCACAAAAAAAACTCTGTTCTGTAGATGAAGAACCTGTGTGGTGTTGGTGCTGAGCTGATTTGTAGGAGTTTTGATTGCAGCAATCCTCCACCCACAACTCCAGCAAGACTTCAAACATCACTTAGCTTTCTGCTCAAAATAAATAAAATATGAGTTTTATTGCTACATCTCTGTTTTCAGGTTTGTTTAACTTCAACTGTGTAAACAATTTCCGAAATATCACAAAAAAACACTACTGTATATAGGGAAACATATCAAAGACCCACGTGTGCTTTATGCAGGATATAATTTATGATCGTAACAGATTTAAAGTCTCTAAGAACCTCAATATTCTATCAAAGGTTCTGTGGGTAGCTTATACCACTCTAGTTGTAAGAGTGCCTCCTTAGTGGAAAAAGACAAATTGTATCATTGTGTTGAGTCAAGAGGAAGCCATGTCTGAAAAAAACATTAGGGCAAGACTAAAGTTTGCTAATAAATATCTAATCAAGGACCAGGATGTCTGGTACATTGTGTTATGGACAGACAAGTCAAAGATCATGTTGTTTGGCCACAGAGGATGTTTCATACCAGAGAGTGCTGGGGAGAATTTGAGGCCTGAATAATAAGGATCCCAAACATACATGTAAATCCACCAAGGAAGCTCGAAATGATGAATCTGCCAGTTATGGAACAGCCTAGCAACCAGATCTGAATCCCACTGTAATAGTGTGGGTGGATTTAAAACTGGCTATAACATGCCGAAAACTCTTTTAACAATAAGAGTTCTGCATGAAGAAATAGGCAAACATTTCTCCCAGCAGATACTGAAAACTGGTAGACAGTTATAGGAAACGGCTAAATTAAGTTGTTTCTGTCAGATGTCTGTTTACTGAAACCAGTTATTTACTTTTTTGCACAGAAAAAATTATATCCTGGTTAATAAGTCAAATTCTGTTGGCTTTTGTTTTAATGTGTATCAGTACATCATAGTTAACTGAAGATCAAACATCCACATACATCAAAAGTGAGAAACATTACATGGGGTGTATTCGCACAATACCATATAGGTGAGCTTTAAAGCTGTACAATTACAGACTGTAGTTTCTCTGTATTCTTTGTTACCTTACTTGTCCCTGTTCATCAGTGCACAGGACCTCCACAGGACCACCACAGGACCATCACAGAACCGGTGTTATTTGGGTGGTGGAGCATTCTCTGCACTGCAGGGCTGATCTGATGGTGGTGTATTTGTGTGTGCGTTGCGTTGGTACGAGCTATCAGACACAGCAGTGCTGCTGGGATTTTCAAACACTCCACTCATTGTCCACTCTATTAGTCATACCTATCTAGTTGGTCCACCCTGTACATGTAAAGTCAGAAACAATAGCACATCTGTTGCTGGACAGTTTGTGTTGTCATCTTTAGTCCTTCATCACTGGCGACAAGGTGCCCTCCACAGGACGCTGCCCACGGGACACTGTTGGCTGGATATATTTGGTTAGTGTACTATTCTTAGTCCAGCAGTGACACTGCTGTGTCTGATTTACTTGTACCAGCACAACACACTAACACACCACCACCACGTCAGTGTCACTGCAGCGCTGAGAATGATCAACGATCCAAATGATACCTGCTTTGTAGTGGTCCTATGGGGGTTCTGACCCCTGAAGAACAGGAGCTGATAAAATAGACAATGAATGTAGATACAAGGTAGGTGTACTACTATAGTGCTTATCAGTGTATATGGAGTCACTAAGCAGAGGTTAGTAGGTCAGAGAGAAAGCAAGCTGGAAGACTGTGGTCTGAATGAGGAGAGGAAAGTGTAAGATCAAAGATGTAACAGAATCTCTCCAGAGTTTCAGTCATTGTTTATTTGCTGAATTCAACACACTGGAAAAAACACAGAAGGAGAGAGAGTGAGAGATAAAGAGAAAGAGAGTGAGAGCATTGGAGCTCTTTCCATCTCTCACTCTCTTTCATTAGTTCTTTTTGGCCTTAATTTAGTCCTTAGAGTGCTGCACCTACTCTGAGCACACCTGAGGCATGTAATCAGTGCACACTTGGCTGTCTAAGGTTTGTTTGGACTTAAAAATGGAAGACAAAAGTAGACATACTGGTGAACCCAAAAGCCTATGTCAGAATGATCCAGTCAACTTTTCTGAAACTTCCTAAGAGTGTCTTACATAGAGACCTGAGTCTCAGGACAGCCAACACAGCTCACAGTCAGAGAAGAGCAGTGTAAGAAATAAAGCTAAAAAATAAATTATTGCCATAAATGCTTGATCCCTACAGTGAATGGGTGGCTGTGTTATGCTTTGTTGGCCTGGTTCGGTTCCTGTTGTTCCCTTTTAAAGGAAACTAACTGCAAATGACTGCAAATATATACAGAGCTTTTCCAACTGACGATCTTTATCCTGTGATGAAACATTTCTAACCTGATGCTTACAGCCTTCTTCCAGGAGGACAATGCCCCCATCCACAGGCCATGAGTGGTCAGTAAATGGTTTGATAACCGCTCTACACCACCATCACCAGAACTCTAATTGAGGGAATATCTTTTTGGAAAAAAGACGTTTCATCCCATTCTTGCTAACTGCAAGGGGGCTGTTCACTGTAGTCTCTGACCGCACACCATCTGGGAGGGGTTTCCAATAAAGTGGCCAGTACATCAAGTAACAGATATCCCACTGTGATCTCGATCATGTAAGAACTCTTTTGGTCGAAAAGTCCACACTCAGGCATTAACAGGTCCAGAAATGTTGATCTGATTTAGGTTCTTTCCTTACGGATCTGTGTGTCTTTATAGAGGAAGCAGTAAAACAAAGCGTTTTGATCAAAGCAGTCCAGCAGGAGAAACTTACGGCTTTGCTATAAACAGAGACATCACCTCAAGTGTGCGCGTGTAATGCTGCCAACACACCAAAAGATCAGAGGGCTTCTCGTCTGCAAATAAAAACTACACTGAAATGCTTCCTGAGAAAATGCTACTAAATATACTGGCATTGGAGGTTCTCTCCTGCACTTCTACAGGGAAGTGGTGCTACTTTACTTTAAATTGTTTTGAGTTTTAGGTTAAACTAAAGAATTATTACTAACTACTATAAAATATTCAGTGACGACTATGAATTAATCTGTAATTACATGCTAATCAAGATTTTTAAATGCTTCCTGGCTTAAATATACAATCCATTGATTGTTTTTTGTTGAGTTTATGTGGAAGCTATATAAAGGTAAAGAGTAAATTTGAAATAATTCCGTTAGTTTGAGAGCGCCTTCAACATTTGGTGGTAGTATAAGGGGAGACTGTTTAAGGGAGGGGAAAGAACTCTTAAGAACTCAGGCTGGAGTTCTGGTTGGTTTCCGCTTAGAGCTAGAAGGGTGGACATCCCTTTGGTAGGACTCACAGGACTGAAGAACAGGGATGAGGTGGGGTGGTGGACTTCAGACATGTTATTTAGTAACTACTATAAATTATTCAATATCAACAAAAAAATAATATGTAACTATACCTTTACACAAATGGTTTTCAAAATGGTTCCTGGCTTGGAAGTACAATCCATTGATTATAGAACGTGAGTATAGAACTTTTACATTATGCTTGCATGCCTTCTTTGCAATTTTCTTTCCCTCTGGAAAGAGTTTAACCACTTTATGAGAGTCTCATAACTATTATCAGAACAACTGGGACATGATAGGCCCTTAGTGTGTCAAATGGCACAAGATGGCGCAAGATGGCGCCCACCGTGGCAGACGTCTTTGTGTGTTCCTCCGGAAGCCAACGTTATTTATTATTTATTTTGTCTTTAGTATTTATTTTAAATGTACAGTATACATCCGGAACATTTAGTTACAGTAGAGAGGCACTCCTGGAGATTGGTAAAGTTCGACATGAACTTACCTTTAGCCTTTCTGACTTCAGCTTTCTGTTACGCTCGCACTCGCACTTCACCAGCTCCGCGCAAGGCCCAGCAGCACCGGCCTCGGGTGAGCGGCGCAGCCGACAAACAGAGCGGCCAAGACAGAAGCGGGGTAAGAGAGGTGGGCTACATGCTAGGCTAAAGGCGAGAGCTACGCGGCCACCGCTACCTAGCCTGTTGCTAGCTAATGTTCGCTCCCTCGAAAACAAGCTGGATGAGCTGAGAACCAGAATAACAGCTCAGCGTGAGATCAGAGAGTGTTGTGCTCTGGTCTTCACAGAAACCTGGCTTTCTGGCAACACGCCAGAATCAGCGATCCAGCTAGACACTCACTCCGTTCACCGTGGCGACCGCACGGCAGCGTCGGGGAAGAACAAAGGCGGCGGTGTCTGTGTTTACGTAAACAACGCGTGGTGTTCGGACGTAAAGACAGTTGAAAAACTTTGTCTAGCGGACTTAGAACTGCTGATGGTGAAGTGCAGACCCCACTATCTGCCGAGAGAGTTTAGCGGTGTGTTTATTCTGGCTGTTTACATTCCGCCTCGCGCGAACGGCGCTGGGGCTGCTGCATGACGTCATCAGTAAACAAGAGACCGCGCACCCGGACGCCGTGTTTATTGTTGCCGGCGACTTTAATCATTGCAACCTGAGGACTGTCCTCCCCAAGTACCATCAGCACGTGAGCTTCCCGACGAGGGAGAACAACTTACTTGACCAAGTCTACAGCAACGTGAGGGGGGCCTACAGAGCTGTGCCTCGGCCACACTTCGGACAGTCCGATCACATCTCCGTCTTCCTCTACCCAGCATACAGACAACTCCTCAAGCGGTCACTTCCAGTGAGTAAAACTGTTAAAGTGTGGAATGAAGAAACTGATTCAGTGCTTCAGGACTGGTTTGACAGTACAAACTGGGATGTGTTTAGAACTGCTGCTGTGAGAGAGGATGGTTCTGTTGATCTAGAGGACTATGCTTCTGGGGTAACTGGTTACATCAGCAGCTGCATTGAAACCATTGTCCCTTCAAAGCGCTGCATAAAGTACCCCAACCAAAAACCATGGATAAATGGTGAAGTTCGGTCCATGCTACGTGCTCGCCAGACTGCATTTCTCTCTGGCAACGCTGATGACTACAAAAGGTCTAGATACGACCTGCGTAGATCTATCAGAGAAGCTAAGAGACAGTACAGGCTGAAGCTGGAGGGCTACTACACCACAGCAGACTCCCGGCGCATGTGGCAAGGACTGCACCGTATCACCAACCATCAACAAACAAGCACGGCACTCACAACCAGCCATTCTGCATTGCCTGATGAGCTGAATGAGTTCTATGCTCGCTTCGATGTCTTCAACCTTGACCAACTGAAGGACATTGCGGCCAAGGAGAGCACACAGAACCCATCACTCATTGTAACAACAGTGGATGTGCGCAGGAACCTGATGAGAATCAACCCACGCAGAGCAGCAGGCCCAGACAACATCCCCGGGCGTGCGCTCAGGGTTTGCTCATCAGAACTGGCTGATGTGTTTGTAGACATATTCAATCTGTCACTCACGCAAGCTTTTGTGCCATCCTGTTTTAAGACCACCACCATCGTGCCCCTCCCAAAGAAAAGTAATGTGAGATGCCTAAATGACTATCGCCCTGTTGCACTCACTTCAATCGTGATGAAGTGCTTCGAGAGGATAGTCATGACTCACATCCGGAAGACCATTCCCAACACTATAGATCCTTTACAGTTCGCATACCGCCGGAACCGGTCTACAGACGACGCAATCAACGCTACTCTTCACAAAGCCCTCACACACCTGGAGGGCAAGGACACATATGTCAGAATGCTCTTTATTGACTACAGTTCAGCATTCAACACGGTCATCCCACACAGACTCTCAGAAAAGCTCCTCACCCTCGGACTGACACCAGCCCTCTGCAACTGGGTGCTGAACTTTCTAACAGACAGACCCCAGTCAGTCAGAGTCGGCAGCTGCACATCCAGCACAAGAACAGTGAGCACAGGGGTCCCTCAAGGCTGTGTGCTGAGCCCCCTTCTGTACACGCTCTTCACATACGACTGCGTGGCCTCCCAGAACAACACCAGCATCATCAAATTTGCTGATGATACTACAGTCATTGGACTGATCACTGGTGGGGAAGAGACAGCGTACAGGAAGGAGGTGGCTGAGCTGGTGGCCTGGTGTCATGACAACAATCTTTCCTTGAATGCAGACAAGACCAAGGAAATGATTGTTGATCCAAGGAGGAAGCGAGAGCTACACACACCCCTGTACATAGGGGAGACTGAGGTAGAGAGGGTGAAAACCTTTAAGTTTCTTGGCATTCACATCAGTGAGGATCTCAGCTGGTCCCACAACACTCAGATCATCATCAGGAAGTCCCAGCAGCGACTGTACTTTCTGAGAAGGCTGAGAAAATTTGGTATGCCAACCAAAATTCTCAGCACCTTCTACAGGAGTATGATTGAGAGTGTTCTTACCAGCTCCATCATCGTCTGGTATGGAAACTCTACTGCTCAGGACAGAAAGGCTCTCCAGCGTGTGATCAAAACTGCACAGTCCATCTCAGGAGCAGCCTTCCCCTCACTACAGAACATCTACCACACCAGGGTCACCAGGAGGGCCCACAACATAATCAGGGACAGTACACACCCCCAGCACACACTCTTCACACGTTTACCTTCAGGCAGACGTTACAGGAGTGTGAAGTCCAGGACCACAAGACTGACAAACAGTTTCTACTCACAGGCCATCAGGCTTGTGAACACCTCACGCACTACCTCTCCAACCTCTCCTTTCTGAACTGGTTTTAACTGGTCTGATTTAAACTGCACCTTACACTCACTGTACTGTCAGAATACTGTTTACATTCACTACTCGCACAAAACATTATTGTTTACATTCGTTACTTGCAACTTGCACTTTATGGCTGCTGCTCTTCATACTTGCACATAAAAGCACACATAACTTTTATTTTTTATTCTTTAACTATAAAATATTTTTATCTACTTCAACTTATATTGTTATACCTTGTATATTTTGTATATATATTTTTTATTTCTTTTATTTGTTATCTTATCTATTGGTGAATGGAGGAGCAGCAAAGTAAGAATTTCATTGTACAGTGTAACTGTCTGTTCTGCTGTACACATGACAATAAAACTCTTGAATCTTGAATCTTGAATCTTGAAATCATCGTGACTCTGTGTTGAACTGGTAGCAAGCCATAAGCAATGAAAGGGAAGTGGTTGAGTACCACCGCTATGAATACATTTTACACTTCTTCACAAAGATGGCCATGCTGAGATTACATGAACTAAAGCATCTTGTTATGTTTTATAAGTTAAACAGTCCTTTCCAACAGACATATTAAAAAAACAACATTTAAACATAATAAAACTTTTTATCAATGTTTCCTTCCTTTCTCAAAAAAAAAAAAATCCAGCTCACTTAAGTTTTTGTAAACCATGCACATTTCCATTTCAATATAAATGCTATTGAAGTAAAAAAAACTTATGGTTCAACTGAGGGAACAAAAACAGGCGGAAATTGCATTTGATGGCTACTGTGAAAAAGAGTTAAAGGATTAAGAAAATATCCTGAACCCGTAGAACCATTTTATTCTCCTGCTAGAGGCTGAAGAGTCCCAGTATATTTGTATTTGAAGGTTTTGAGTACAGAAAAAATATTATAAAACATTGCTTAACATAATATATTTATAAACAGTTTTACTGTTTTTTCTCCCGTTTCTCAAATGTAGTTGATCAGCCAAGACATTAAGTTTTTGGTTTTATATTGGACCTATGTCTTTGTAGCTTACTTTCCTAAAAAAAAAAAAAACCAGCATGGACGTGTATGAATTCTATACTTGTCTAAGCGACTGGTGCTAGTTTAGCTGATCATCCTCAATGATCATGCTGCTTAAACAGTATACTTCAAAACACAGCATATGAAGGTTTTGCTGGTTTTCTAACATGATAGTATTATACAAACTGCATGCCTAAAGGTGTTTTCCATTTAGCTTGGAAGTCGGATGTCTGACCTGGGAATTATGTCAGATCTGTGTTCCAGTAACACATTCAGCAAACCAACAACAGACCTCAGAGAAAACATTTGTTTGCTTGCTTATTCAGAATGTTGTGGGTTTGCTCACTGGGCAGGTTAGCTGATAGCCATTAGCCGATGCTAGTAATACCTACTGATAAATAATTACTCATTACGTAGTACTTTGCTAATCCAAACACTGTAGCTACATGTTCACAGATAGAAGTTGGACAGTACAGTGTACATTTAGACTAATATCCATAATTGCTAATAAATACTATAATACTGCAGCTAGTATGTGATGCAGCCATCTGGATTTTGTAGTTGGTGGTTGGTGGTTGGTGAGGCCCTACCAAGTTTCTAAGTAGGAAATTTGACTTGTGGGGGTGTTCCAAATTAAACTTCCCACGGAAAACAAAAAAATTCAGACATCCTGATTCAAGTGGATCGCACCAGTTAGCATTACATTTGCTTCAAACTATGGTGAGTTGTTGAGAAATTTCAAAGAGTCTTGTTTATCTGGGTTCTAACACCAAAAATGAACAAAAATATGAACAAATATGGAAAAATTTTGGCTTCAAGATGGTTGCTAGGACTTTTTCTAGGACTTTTTTTTATCTTTCGACCAAAGAATGTTTGTAAACTTAAAGGTTGGCTATAGTTCCAGGCAAAAAAACTAACATCCTGTAAACATTGGAGCAACTCATGCATGAATGCAAACAAAACAGACTGAACCTAAACATTGGCAATAATGGTGAATTCTTGTTATGCCCAAGTTTTTTGACAGCCAGTGCAGTCTAAATAAGTTTTGCTTTGCTTTAGATGGCTTGTTAGTCTGCAAAGTCAAATTTTCTCTCTTAAAAATAATAGTAACCTACTCAAGAGGATGCTATTTAGCAATCTCGAGCAGTAGGAAAATGATTCACTTAGAATTAAAACCACTTGTCGCCTTAATAAAAACGTTAGGGATAGAATCTCAAGAGTTGTGCTTATCTTCAAAAGGTCTGGTGCGCAGAGCCGGCAACTGTGCGCTGCTGTTGACATGCTGGCATTTAGCCAGATAAACATGTTTGTTTTTTCCAAAGAAGTCCACGGTTTCAGGAAAATGTCAAGTATTCGAATGGCTTTACACATTTTTATTAGTCTATATATAATCCTGCAGAACCAATGCAGCACTAACTCCGTTATCCACCAGGCTGTAAGTTCTTCACTGTTGCAACGTAAGGCTATTTGTAATGCTATGGCTTGTTTTCTGTCCATGTTTATAGATGACAGTAAGTCATATGGAGTCAGAAATCACATAAGCAAGTCTATTTGAGATTAAATAAAGATGAACTCCAGCATAATATCCTCTCTATGTTGATGATAACCAACTAAAGTATTCTTTCCACCTTCTAACATTTTGGTTTCTGGTCACTTCTCGGCATGTCTGACTGACAATGTCTTCATAGATGGCTGCTCACCACCTGAAGCTAAATGTTAGCAACACTAAACTGCTGTTCATCCCTAGAACTTTAGGTCCTTACACAGATTTTGCAATCTCATTTGAGAACCTCTTAATCAAGATGCAAGACACATTAGGCTGATTCTGGATGACCAGTTAATGTTCTCAACTCATATTTACAAACCTGACTCATTCATGCAGGTTTCTTCTCTACAACATCCAGTGAATTTGAGCCTTTCTTACGAGAGGCCACACAGGTGCTTATTCATCTTAAGGCTCACTCCTGCCTGGTCTTCCTGTGCAGACCATCAGTCCCTAGCACGTGGTCCAGAATGCAGGAGTGTAGCCTGCTTTAAATCTTCCTAAGATTATTCACTCTCACTCCTGTAGCTGTGCACATCAGATTTGAAACCTTGATGATTGCCTGCCAGGTCAGAAATGGACCAGCCTTTTTTAATGTCATTGGTCAAAACTGGATCTGTACTTTAAGCCCACTTCAAATTACAGCTCAGCTTGAACAACCATCCTTCAAGACTCATGAAAAACAAGCATCAAGATTCTTTTCTCTACTGGCACCCAGTTGGTGAAACAAATTTCCCCTGGCTGTCCGAATAGATGATTCCCTCTTTGGAGACCTATCTGTGTGAAGCACTTAAGTAAGCAATAATTTAAGTAATTATAATTGAAATAAAAAAGTAAATAATTGCACTTATGTTTAATTCCATTTCTGTTTTTCTAGGTACCAACGCTGGCCTTTGTTCATTTCTTTTCCCTACTGAAACCTGAATACAGTGATGAATCGGATGGTGATCAGTTATTATTTAAAAAAAAACAAAAACAAAAAAAAACTTGTATGAGTATGAATTCAGTACTTGTCTAAGCTGGTTAATGTCCGGTCTCGTGCCCATTTAGCTGATCGTCCTAAATGATCATACTGGTTAACCAGTATACCAGCCTTCAAAACACAACATATGCTGGTTTTGCTGCTTTTTTCTAGCATGGTAGCATCGTACAAACTGCATGCCTAATTGTGTTTTCCATTTAGCTCAGAAGTCGGATGTTGGATCTGGTAATGAAGTCACATCCACGTTCCAGTAACTCATTCAGAAAACCAACAATGGACACTTTAGAGAAAACCTTTGTTGTGCTTGCTTAATCAGAATGCAGCCAGTATGCTAGCAATACCAGTTTATAACTACACATTACGTAGTACTTTGCTAATCCAAACTCTGTAGCTGCATGTCCACAGATAGAAGTTGGACAGTGCATTCAGACAGTGTATTTCTTAGGTCTTCAGAGTGATATAATGTCCTCAGCAGGGGACATGTTTGTAAATGCTAAGTTTTTTTTACTGTACTAATTAAGGAATAATGGGGGCAACAGTAGCAGGTCATAAGAGAAAAAATAGTTTTTGGAATTTTATTTAAATAATAAGCCATTTTAATGAAATTATTAACTAAATATTTACACAAACTGCCCATCAGCAGCGGTGAGAAAACGTATGATCTTATATGAGACTGAAGTTGGCTTCTTGTTCAAATTCTCCCATTCCACCTTAAATGGTGCAGCAGTTACATTCATACATACAAACAGTTACATTAGAGTGATCCCTATGCTGCCATGTTTGTTTAGGTAACGACACAGCATAGACGTGTTCTAGTCCCGTGCTCAGGCCAGGTTAGCGATCACTCTAGATGTATAGTATACTGGAGTTCAACTGACCTGTGCCCAGGCTCACCTCTTCAAGTGGACCCTAAACTGAGTGATCACACTATTCACTAAAACTAGAATTTGGGGGTCAGACGTGCTTGGGTTGTCTAATGTACACCCTCATTCCCATGAGTTTTAATAAGATTCTAAATGTGTTCTGAATATGTTACTTTTCATGCATTGTAATAGATTACACAACTGTATATATTGCTGAATACATTTACTAAATACATTTATTAAGTATTTAGCCATCAAGTATTTTACACAACCCTGGTGCTAACCGCCTGGCTTTAACTGGTTTACACTTTATATTCTCTGTAAAGAATCAGGTACAGAAATCACTGCTATTACTTCATCTCTACCCAGCTGTCTATCTGGGTTTTAGGGTTAGAGTTACACCGTCCACTTACTCATGAACATTACTTGTCAAATCACACTGCACTGCACATAGGCCCAACTGCAACGTCTGTCAGAAATTCGAATAAAGTCATACATCAGTCAACGTTTTGCACCTGCAGTGTAGCTTTAAGAACTTGATTTGGTTTGAGGCAAGTGTATGATGGCTTTGATCAGTGGAACCGTGCTCTTCTCTAGCTGCAGCTGGGTTGTTCCAGAATATTTCTACCTGTAGGTTTTTATATTTAGACAGCGTATCATTTTTGGGACAGCTGTGTAATCAGTCCTACTATAAATCCTCCACTTCACAGACTTCACCAAAGAAAATCCTAAAGCCTGTCACTTCACATTAAACCAGTAGTTCTTAACTTTCACCTTCAGTTTTTCAGCCTTGAGATATTTTCCATTCTGTTAGTCAGTCTATCAGCAAAATGAAAAATGTCTTAAAGGTCAGAAGTGTGTGTGATTCTTGGATGCACTTGTTTAAGCATGCTCCCAGAAAATGCTTCAGAAATGCTACCATATACAGTAGCAGGCAAAAGTTTAAACCAACCTGACAGAATCGTATGTTCTGAAAGAGAGTTTGATCTAAAGGCTTACAGTGAAATGTTTGAAATTGGTTTCTGAAATTGAGACAGTGAAAGTGAAGTTTCAGATTCCTTAATACTTTACTTGGGTGTAGATCCTTGACATAATGTGGAGGTTTCTTCACATTTAAAATGGTTCTCTACACTCACACTCCATCTATAAGGTTTATGTGGTTTTATGTACTAATAATGGTCATAATTTATTTTTACATGCCTATTTCCACCATCTCTTCATCCTATAGGATTAAACATGCAGGTTTTGTTACAGCTTCTTTGGGATTGATTGGCTGTCCAAAAAGCAGTCAGAGCTGAAACACTCACTATAGCATCAAACTGAATATGTGGAGCTAAACCGCTGCAGCCGAAATAGGTAGACATAAGAAAATGAGTTTACACGCACGTGCATCATTTGTTATTGGAAAATCTCTAATTCCACAGTCAGGCAAAAACTTTGCTTTTCAAGTACTTACAGAATAAGGAAAATAAAAACATATATCATCTAGAAGATGATGACTAAGCATGTAATTGGTTTCAGCATCACTCCAAAAGTGTTTTGTTGCCGTCTGACAGTTTCTGCATTGCTTATTTGCTGTACATTTCCTGTCTGGCTGAGAAACCTGGTTACTGACCTAATTAATTATTTCCTGCTCAAATATTAAGTAGAAGTATTGCATAATTAAAATCTGTTAGTACTTATCAGCCTGTTATAATACCTTTAATTAAAAACAAATCCCATCAGACTCATGAATCCATACAATCTTACTCTACATCTCAAATGTCCAGTTTTGGTGTTCTAATACAAATGCTTTTGGCCAGTGCCTCCTGCTGTCCACTACTATGTGGAAAGCTTTGCCTGCATGGCATTGGCCATCCTGTCTCGCAAACTTATCAGATGTTTCTTCCACTAACTAATCATTTCCTCCCTTGCCTCGCAAGCTAATCTGACGTTTCTTTCCCTGCCTCTCAGGCTAACCAAAAATGTTCTTCCCCTGCCTCTTAAAGTAATCATACCTTTCTTTCTTTTTCTCTCAAACTAATCAGATGTTTCTTTTACATTTCTTCCCCTGCCTTACGGACTAATCAAGCATTTATTCTCCTGCCTCACAAGCTAAACAGATATTTATTTCCCTGCCTCTCAGACTAATCAAGCATTATTTCTCTGCCTCACAAACTACAAAGCATTTATTCTCCTGCCTTTCAAACTAATGATATATGTATTTCACTGCCTCTCAAGCAACTATTTATTTCCTTACCTCTCAGACTACTCAGATGTTTCTTGCCCTGCCTCTCAGACTAATCAGACATTTCTTTCCCTGCCTCACAATCTACTCAGACACTTCTTTTCTGCCTCACAAACTAATCAGACATGTCTTCCCCTGCCCCACAATACACTGAGCTCTTCTTAGATTCTAAATAACAGCTCATCACTGTAGGCTTCCAGAAGCAGTTATTGATGTTCATGGTTTTTCACTGTGCTATGCTCCTAACAGCAGTCCCTTTTGAATTTTGGTTCCCTTCAAGGTTTCTGATTCTTGCTCTGAGGGAGTTTTTCCATGCAACTGTTGCCCTTGGCTTGGCTACTGGGGGCCTGAACCCGAATTTTCTGATCTGACACAAGAGTGGACCTTGATTTACTTTCCAAGCTTTGAGAACTGTTTATTTGATGAAGGCAGCTTTGGTGGTCTCACTAGTCCTATATGATTATCAGGAATCTCATTTTCTTTTCTTTTATCCTAATAATTGTCCACTTTTTTGCCCTTTCTTTTTGCAAGAATCCTTTATATCACCTCCTCAGAAATATCTCCTTTAGCCCTCCTTTGGACAAGAAAACACAGATAGATTTGATATTAGTTAGTTATAGAGAATTTAGCACATTTTTTCACTATGATATATGTGTTAAATAGAGATGATAACATAGACAGCGGGTATAGATTCCTAATATGTCTTAGGTGTCATTAAATAAGCATTTTCTTATATATATTGTATTTTAGGCTCATTACACTGGCTCACTCTTTGATTATGTAATGTTCAGGTAGAGCTTCATTTTATTGGCTCATTTGCTCATGTCCACTATGAGATCACGGCCACTATATTATTATACCTATTTCTGTCTCCAAAGCTTGCTATTAAACGCAGCAATGCCTGAAGTGTGTTGGCTGCTGGACAGTAACACAGAAGGACTGGCTGAGGGTCATCCAGGGCTGCCTGCTGTGGAGCTGTGTGTGTTCTCCACAGCATTAATATTCCCGAAACCTTTAGCAGGGAAGCTGCATCTCCCCTGCTGGGGTCTAATCTCATGTAATAGTCCTGCTCACAAAAGTCCCTCAGAGGGAACTAATGGCCCCCATTAATGTAGAACATGCAGGATTTTATGGATAAATTGATTCGCAGAACCTACCAGCATGATTCACAGGAAGCAGGTCTTACTGGAAATGAAACTGGTTAAAGCACACAGAGTGACGATTAAGAGGTTTATATTCTTTTCCTTAACTCAAATTTCCTTGTTGGCCCAAAGTTTTGCATCTCTTCTGCAGTCAGTCAGCCAGGACATGTACGGTGTCTGAACTGGTGTTTGCACTAAAAGCACTAAAGGCTAATGTAGCATGAATTTATAGATAAAATGTATGAACAAAGTTTAGGTTTCAGGATGTGAGAAAACTCAATAACTGGTGCAAAATATTTGTCATAATGCTAAATGGTAAGCATACACTTAGGCCCGGAAATATTTGGACAGTGACAGAATCTTCATGATTTGGGCTCGCCATGCCACCACGTTGGATTTGAAATTAAACAACTGGGATGCAATTGAAGTGTAGACTTTCAGGTTTAATTCAAGGGGTTGAACAAAAAATATCGTATGAAATGTTTAGGAATTGCAACCATTTTTCTACACAAACTCATCTAAAGTGTCAAATAACAAAGTACAAATACTTTGTTACCTTATATAAGTAGAAATTTTGGTTATTTATACTTTACTGGAGTAATTATTTTTCAGCTGACTTTTTACTTCTACTTCTTACATTACATGCCATTATCTGTACTGAACATTAACATGTGCTTCATGGAGTGGAAGAAATGATGACTAGTGGCCTATAAGTATTGTAATGGTGCCTAAAGTCAATCTTCGAAGGCATGTTATCAATAACCGTTACTGAAATGTAAATGTACATGAATGAAAACTAGCTGTAAATGAAATAGGAGTAATGAGGCTATGTTTAAAATGTAAGGAGTAGAAGGTACAGATAATGGTGTGTAAATGTAAGGAGTAGTAGTCATCTAAAAAATAATTACTCCAGTAAAGTAGAAATAACCAAAATTTCTACTTAAGTAAGGTAATATGAGTAATGAATATGAATACTTTTAACACCTTTGCTCCTCATTTCAGGGGCTCAAAAGTAATTGGACACATTAACATTACTGTATTACATTATAATGTTTTGCCAGGACTTTACTGCAGCTTTCTTCAGTTGTTGCTTGTTTGAGGGATTTTCAGCCTTATGTTTTGTCTTAAGTGAAATGCATGCTCGATCGGGTTGAGATCTGGTGATTGACTCAGCTATTGCAGAATATTCTACTTCTTTGTCTTAAAAAACTCTGTATGTCACTGTATGTTTTGAATAATTGTCCATCTGTACTGTGAAGTGTCGTCCAATCAACCATGCTCTATTTGGTTGAATCTGAGCAGAAAGTATATCCCTGTACACTTCAGAATTCATCCAGCTGCTTCTGTCTTCTGTCACATCATCAATAAACACCATTGGCCCAGTGCCATTGATAGCCATGCCTGCCCATGCCATCACATTGCCTCCACCATGTTTTACAGAGGATGCTTTGGATCATGAGCCATTCCAAGCCCTCTCCATACTTTCTTCCTCACACCATTCTGATACAGGTTGATCTTAGTTTCATCTGTCTAAGGAATGCTGATCCAGAACTGGGCTGGCTTCTTTAGATGTTTTTAATCTGGGGTTTAGAAGTAGAATCTAGGGTTTCTATTTTTGAGGCTGATTAATGGTTTGCACCTTGTGGTGAACTCTCTGTATTTGCTCTCATGAAGTCTTCTCTTTATGGTAGACCTAGATACTGATACACCTACTTCCTGGAAAGTGTTCTTCGCTTGGGTGGATGTTGTGAAGGGATTTTTCTTCTCCATGGAAAGGATTCTGTGATCATCCACCACTGATGTTTTCCGTGGACATCCAGGCCTTTTTAAGTTCCTGAGCTCTTTTGTCCCCAGAATGAACAGTTAATTTGGCCACTCCTAACATTTCCGCTATCTCTCTGATAGATTTTTTTCTTTTTTTCTCAGCCTAATGACGGCCTATTTCACTTCAATTCGAAGCTCCGTTGACTGTATGTTGTGGGTTCACAGCAACAGCTTTCAAAATGCAAATGCCACACCTGGAATCAACTCCATACCTTTTACCTGCTTAACTGATAATGGATTAATGAGGGAAAAGCCCATGAATACTTTTGATCTCTTAAGAAAGAAGCAGCTACATATTAAAGAGATGTCATTCCTAAACCCTTCCTCCAATTAGGATGAGAATACCCTTAAATTAAAGCTGAGAGTCCGCACTTTAAGCCCACATGAATTAAATAACAGTATCATGAATATGGTTTAGTAAACAGTTGAAATGCCAAAACATGTGTCACTGTCCAATTATTTCTTGGCCTAACTGTATGTGTTCTTACTTGTCAGTCACATTAGCCTCTTAGCTCCATTGCCAACTTATAGAAGCAAATTTCAGACATCAAACATGCCTTAGCTGATCAACTAATCACAATATGTTCCCATCCACAGTATTTTTGCAAAAATGCAAAATTTGCAGCTCTGCTGTTTCTATTTCAATATATTTTTGCTGCAAGTAATACAAGGATGATTCTCGTGGCTTGGCCTGCATTACACGGTTTCCTTCCCAGTTGTCTGAACCCTAAAATTGACATTTGACTCATAAAACCACAAAAACCTACAATGTTCAAATGTGCCCAGCCTGAGGCAAAATTACTGTTCACTCTCAAATAGAAAATGTACTGTGGAATAAAAATAATCATATTGCACTGAGAATAGTAATTAAAATTGGAGACCTTGAAAATGATTTCATGCAACTTGTAAAAGTCACTTTTTAGGCCCCATACATTTGCTTGTAATGCTTTCTTTTACAGTCCAAAAAACACCTTGTATCTACAGTCATTGTCCAATTTATCAGCTACACATTCCATATAGCTGCACTTTGTAGGTCTGTCTACAGACTGTAGTCCATCTTAGTTTGCTATCCCCCTTTCACCCTGTTCTCAAAAGGTTAGAACCATCACAGAGCAGGTATTTTTAAGGATGTTAATTAATTCAATATTGACAAGATGGTGATGTTTTAGTGTGTGTTGCGCTGATATGAGTGGATTAGACACAGCAGTGCTGCTGGAGTTTTTAAACACCTCAGTGTCACCGCTGGGCTAAGAATAGTCCATCATTCAAAAATATCCATATCGCCAAAATATTGCCAACCGTGTCCTGAGTGCAGCAACCACAAATTAATTACTAAACACTTAAAGACAACAAACACTAGGATGTTGAACTGGACCAGCCTGGAAGAGGACACAGACGGCACAAAAGAAAATAAAAAAAGGAACTACACTAGTTTGTTTTTTATTATCTTATCTAACTAGCAGAAATGAAAGAGTTAACTGCTAGTGTGTCTAGACAGTCAAACTACCTATGTGTGGCACGCATGTTCTAACCTGTTCCTCCAAGTGGGAAACCAGCTCATTGGGAAACAGATATTAACAAGTGAAGCTGATAAACTAGACCATGAGTGTAAAAACAAGGTGGTGTTCCTAATAAACCGCTCAGTGAGTGTAAGTTAAAACCCCAAACTGCTGCATAATTTTTTTTGTAGGCTTGACAGTGAATTCCAAGACAGTTAAATTGAATTACACTGAAATGCCTCAAAGGTTCTAGGTATTATATGTTAATTACAGGCTTCAAAGTGCTGTTTAATTATTTTAAAAGTGATAAAATCATGCTAAGTACAGACAGTTTAAGTAAATTTCACTGAAATATTGAAGGGTTATAGCATGAAAAATAGTGGGATTTTTATGTGACCTTCAATCTGTCATTAGTGATTTTACCGAGCTGTTCTGGGTTAAACTTAATTAAGCTGTTTTGTTTGCCGTGTGTCTTTGTAAAGTATTGCCTCTGTCACACGCTGAGTGTTCACATTCTGTGTATGATTATCTGTGTTTCAACCAGGTCTGTTCTTCCTTACTGAGTTTTTGTCTTTGTCCATCCTGCTTTCTTTTCCCATTTCGAGCTAAGTGGTTTTAGAACTGGATTGTGTTTTTGATCATTTCTCTGGATGTCCTCTGGATTTTGTTATAATAAACTAGCTTACACGGACTAACTTTCTTTGAATCAAACGTATTGCTTTATCCATTTGTTTGGGTCAACTTTTGCAATAACACAGCCCTGGAAAAGGTTAGCAGTCTTCACTCCTTTTAGCTAAAATTCACCAACCTCAGCTCCAGCGCATCAATGGTGACTCGAGAGGAAAGTGCGACCCATGCAGTGCGACTCGTCTCGTCTGTCTCCAGTGGCCTGTGCATGTATTGTGGCACCAATCCTGGGAAAATTTTCTATGTGAAAAAATTCTATGTGCCTCTGTGTGGTGAGTTGGTTACAAAGTGTAATGTTGTATAGATAAAGAACTCCAGATTCTTGTGGAACCCCTAACAAATTTCCTTAAAGTTGCTGTTTTATATGGAAAGCCTGTAGGGTTAGGTCCTATCACGCATGAACCAGCCCATCAAACCTGTCACCAGAGCTTTTACATACATCTCCTTTTTTTGTTTTAAACACCTCAGAGCTCTCCATAATACTTTCCTAGCTTAAAAAACAGAACTCCCTACTCTACTGGTCAGACAAGGAGCTTTTATCTTTGCCTTTAATTTTCCTAAGGTAATTTTCTACCTTAGTAGTCTGTTAATTAAAACCCCAAACTGCTGTGTTTTATTTTAGGCTTGATGGTGAATTCCAGACAATTGAACAAAATTACACTGAAATGCCTCAAAGGTTTCCTAACAGGCTATGTGTTAATTACAGACTCCAAAGTGCTGTGGAATTATTTTCCCACAATGATAAAATGATGGTTGTCACAGTCTGCCCTGTTCTGTGCCCGTCAGTTATTGTTTATGTAGTCTTGTCAATGCCATGTGGTTCTGTTTGTTTTTGTCATGTGATTCTTGTCTCCACCCTTTTGTCTCCACCCCTCTCCTCCTGTTCACCAGATGTCTCTAGTTCAGCGTTTACATTTATACCCTCTGTTTTTTTATGGGGTAAATGTAATAAAGACACTGAAATAGATCAGGTTAGCTAATTAAGTAACAAACTATGTGAATGCAGAAGCTTTATGACTGAAAAGAGGAAAATAGGATCCAACCAGAATTAAGAATTAAGCTAACTAGCTAACACTGGCAGCCACAGGAAGCTTTCCCACAAATATTCTAAAAGTGGAGATCACTGGTTGACAATCGAATGGGAAAGCTTGTAATGCCATAGCCCCTAAAGAAAAGTTTGTCCACTCTGTGCCCATCTTGGCCACAATTATTTCAAATAATATAAGCCCAAGCCTGAGCTGGAATAGTGCAGTACTGTATGGGGGTGGTAGGGTTTGCATTTTGCAACTCAAAAGTAAAAATTAAAAAAAAAAAGAAAAAGCACATGGTCCTAGATGTGCATGAATTTCTAATTAAAGTTTTTACTTGAGTGCTAATTAGATATACACAACCATGACATGAGAAGCATAGATAAGGGTTTATGCTAGACTTTGCCTCATCTGCAAGCTCATACAAATGACTAATTTTAATGTAATGTTAGTTCATGGATGATTATTTTTTGCTTATGTATTTACACCTTCCCGAATACTTACTCACTTGATACTATCATCGTCTGTCATTCACCCTGAAAGAAAAGACTAATGACTTTTTTTGGAGGAGAAAAATAAGTAGAAATATCCACTAGGATTAATTCTTCAGTCCATTAACCCTTAGAAGGAGGTCTTAGCAAAAGCCCTAAAAACCACCAAGCAAAGTGTTTTAATTGGTTACCTCCAATAAAAAAGTGATGCATAAACCGTTGTGGAAAAATCCATGATCTGGGTTGGAACAAAATGTGATTCATTGCAGAATAAAATAAATGAGTAGAAAGATTTTTTAATAAAATACAGAGTAACGGGCCTGGTTTAAAATGTACAATATAGATTTCTCTTTTGAAATGTAATGAGTCGAGGTAAAACATATGAAACTACAGAAATAATAAAGATAAGCACAGATATGTAAAAACAAATTCATAGCAAAATATTTGTGTCAGTTCCTTCAGCTGAATGAGCCAGTTGACTTGCTAATAAAGTAAAAAGCAGGAAAATGTGGCTTTGGTTAGATTGTACCAGTGGATTCAAATAAGTTTTGAGAGGTTAAAGGGCTTTTACTGTCATTTTGCCTTTCATAAATAAATAGAAAAAGCTGACATCCACCAGGTCATTTTTTAGTAGGTGGCACTGCATTAAAACAGGCATGATTTTGTACCAGAAGTCACTGCATGGGCTAATAAACATTCCAGAATTCATTGTCTGTGAACACAATTTGCTATGCCATTCATTCATTTAAAATGGACAGGCAGAAAACTGTTCTGTGGTTAGATGTATCCAAATTTTAAATTCTATTTAAAAACCATGGACATGGTGTCATGTGGACTCAAGAGTTGAGAGATCCAGCTACCATCCAGCTACCAGACCTTTCACCAGTAGAAAATATTTGTTGCATCATGAAATAGAAAATCTAGCAGGAACCAGAACTATTGAGCAGGTAGAATCCTACATCAGGCAAGAATGAGAAAAAAAAATGACCCTCACTTTCAACATCTGATATGTGTTCTATTGCAAATCATTGTTTTTTTATTTACATTTATTTACAACAGAATATAGTACTGACATGCTTGTGCAGTGTCTTGGTAAAGAAAGGGTGATGCACTGATATTATCCTCAGCAGCATTTAGATACTTTAGATATTTTATTTGATCCCAGAGGAAAATTCAAGATCTCTGCATTTAACCCATCCGTGCAGTGAAACATTCTCATATACATACACCCTAGTGAACAGACACAGTAGGGGACAGTACGCACACTTGCCCAGAGCGGTGGGCAGCACTACCACAGCACCTGAGGTACAGTCCGGGGTTAGGTGCTTTACTTTAGAGCACTTCAGTAGTGTCCTGTCTGGTTCCCTAACCTCAAGGCCACGACTACCCCCAAAAACTGCGTCTTTTCTACAATAGTGTTCAGCTGGAAAGATTTTAGCAAGAGATTATTGCACTTTTGATAACATTTCAGGGTTTGGGACAATGGAGAGAAATCCAGACAAATGTGTTTAAGCCTTTGAGGAAAGAAAAATGCCTTAAAAATTACTGCAGTAATTTTCTGCTGCTCTAAACAGATCCTTTGGACTTCCTGTTGTGTGTGTGTGTCTCACTGTTAATTCTCCAGTGTAGTTTATATTGGCAGGTGGACATCCAGACTGGCCATGGCTTTTAAATTCCTGAAAGCTTGGGATTAGTGTCAAAATGTGTGTGTGTGTGTCTGTGTGAACCGCTCTTTATAGCGTTCAATTCCCCTGCTAAATAATAAAGACATGAACATTTTGTCATTGTGGGGACAAACTCTCTAGTTTTGGCGTTGAACTTGTTACCATTTAGTGTTAACAACTATCTGTAAAGGAGCTTTTAGAGGCATTAAATGCTTCAGACGTCTGGTTCCCGTAACCTTCACTGTGAACCATTTTGACTTGATATGTTTCTCTAAAAAGGACAAGACACAGGAACTTTTGTCTCATCCTCATCTAGCAAGAACTTCATCAGCTACGTAATTTTAGTACTGTCTGTATTTTATATACAGTCATATACATTTATTTACATGAATTTATAAAAGCAGCGATGCTCTATTGAGACCAGTGCTCTATTTCCATGGGGTCCTGCAGTAAAAACAATCAAAAAAAAAAAAAAACGTAGGATGGTTAACAAGGCTTTAAAAAACTGTTAGTAGGAAATCGGAAGAAATTATTCAAAATCTTAAAAATATATTCTGACTTCTACAATATCTCTCAAAAGAGTTCAGAATTCAGAATTCTGGCACTTTTATTGGTACTCAGATGTTTGTTTCAGTAATTCTGGATCCAATAAGTTGAGATTAGCATGTTGTTCTAGTTTATAATATTTAGCTTCTCACAGGCTTTGTGGTCATCGTCTTCCAGCAATACATTCATCAAATCCACAATTTCTGATTGGATCCAGTCAGGGTTAAGAGAGGTAGGAACTTCTAAGGTCCTTGTCACTCCTACAATACAAAGCCAAAAACTTGAAAATCAATCAAATATTTGACAGGTGGATCAAAACCCCAATGATCGAAGTTAAAAATATCTCGCCTACAAGTGACAGAATATACTGCTGCTTAAACCCTGAAAGCAGTGAGACAACTTGCAAATCTTACTCATCCACAGTTGAGAAAGTGTCCTCAACCTTGATTTGGATGTTGAAGAAGACATCTCCTGACTTTATCTCAAGAATATCTATTGGAATGATTGGCTCTCTCCTGCTCTCTATTAGGTCCTCTAGACTGTGTTTTGACCGCTTTTCTTTGACGGTCTTGAGCACATTAAAGCGTTCTCTCATCCTCCTCCAGAACATCATTTCTTCTTTCTTTTCTGCACTCCTTTCTTCTTCAACTTGCAACCTCTTCCCACCAAAGCACAAGTTCTGCTCACAATTGTTGCTGTCCTGGTTGGTGCAGCACTACATCAGACAGCTAAGGATTCCCATTTTCTCTTTCTCCCCCTCTTCAACCTGACATATGACACATGCTGTTTACCCCCACAGTGCCATCTCTATGACATGCAATGATGTCACAACACTCATTAACCCTCATAGTGGAAGCATTATAAAGTTCCAAGTTCCCGCCTGGTACCAGGTGAATCTGAATGGTGGAGAAAACTGTTATATATTTGAATAATATTGTCAAATATAATTTGCAGGCTCTCTATTTAGATACATGGGTTAAAATCAATTAAATTAGTTGTTTCTGAAATAAAGACAATAATGCAAAACTTGCACTTAAAATAAAAAAGTGTAATATAGTTCGTGTAGTGACATTTTGGAAGCTTTTTAAGGCATTGAACTCTTCCGATGTCTGGTTCCTCTCACCTCCAGTGAGAACAGCACAATCACTAGCCAGCATAAACCACTATGAATAACTGTGGTTACATCTTGACCACGTATTTTGAAAAAAAAAAACAATGGAAGTGTTGGTAGGATGGTGAATAGTGGGTTCTCTGGACAGTGTTTCTCCAGAATATCCTGTCTTTTGTGTGGAACTTCTTAAAGGAGAATTCTGTCACTTTTTTAAAGTCCACAATGTACAGATTAAAATGGTAAAGTCATCCAGAGATGTTTGGCACACAGGCATAGACAAGGGGTAAAGGCATGAAGCCTTTTGGCCACACTATTTATGGAAAGTGAGACAGCCAGCCATCTAAAACAAACCAGTCACCAGAGAAAGTAGTCCTGCCTATCCTGTGTGAACAGTTATGTGTTTTCTATCAAGGTAGTAACCAGTTAGTTATAAAAGTCTGATGACACTGACTTTGATAATTAGTGTATGTTGCTGTGATATTCCAATTTGTAGAGAAGACAGGTGAGTGCATGTATGCAGGCTCACAGTTCTTCAGCTGTGCTGCCTTGAGTTTATTTACTTTTTACAGGTGAAGGCATGCATGTGTAGCAGTCTAGAGCCTACCTGAATAATATGTTTGTGCTGAAGCTACGCCAGCCTAATCTCTTTTACCTTATACAGTTCTCTCTGGCAAGCTTTCTAATCATTAGACTCATTTAAAATCAGGGCCTAAATAAATAACTGCTATGACCACAAGAAACATTTTTCTTAACGTTGAAAACTAAAGAAATCTTTCTTAGTGAGATTCTTGAGAATAGAACATTAAGCCACACTTAATGTCTTTGCTGACATTCCCTTTAAATGGCTTGATCATCATATTGCAAATAGTGTTCAACTCACTGCTGGTCATCCTCTTCCTCTTTTATATTTAAGTGTTCCAAGCTTATGTGTCCAGAATGAGAGCTTTAGCAAAATACAAACAAAAAACAAGCGTTAGTATACCAAAAAAATGTAAGATACAGTTGGAGAAAAAATAATAATCAGATTACAGGTAGGAGTGAATATTAGCAGAATTACATTAATGAAACTTTTATAGCTGTGTCTTGTCTGTTTTGTCTCTATAAGCTAAAATAAACAATATTTCATGGGTTTTTAAACGAAGTGAATGGAAAAAGTTAATGGACTAAGTCTGTGCTCTGACGTGAGGACACCGGTCAGCTAACTAACTTAGCCAAAATGGTCCCAAACACTCCAGATCAGGTACGATGTTGAATTTCTGTTTTTTTTTCTTATTTTGTCACAGTTTCGTTTTGCATTTTGCATAGGTTGTAAGGGGCTAATCAATTCATCAGAAAGTCTAGAGAGGAGCGCATTACAATAGTCAACTCTACTTGTCACAAATGCATGGGCTCATTTTCTGCATCCTTCTGGAGTAGAGAAATCAAATAAACACTATTTTTGTATCATTCTCAATACAGTTTTAAGCTGGGGTCTGAAGCAAGAACACCCAAGTCTTGCATTAATGCTAACGAATAAATTAAATTTTCTCCTCATTTGAATACAGAAAACTGCTGTTCATTAAATTTTTCATTCTAGATAAGTTGGTTAAACTCTCTCTCTAATGTCTAAACTCTAAGGCCACTATGCCCAATGTCAAGCCAAGTCTAAAACCTTTGAGATGAGCTGGAGTGATCCAGAACTGAACATCCAACATCGGTATCTGACCTCACTCCTGTGAATGAATGCTATCAAATCTTCACAGCAATAAAGACTTTCCTAAAATATATAGGCTGTTACTCCAGCAAAGTGGGGGTAAACTTCATGTTATAAGACACACTGGTTGAGCAGATGTCTTTATTATTTGTGATATTTGTGGATTCAGCTGAGGATCCTATACACATATTAATTTTGGACAATGCAGATGTGGTTAATGCTGCAGGAATACGGTGCAGACTGCTGAGCTACAGTTATACAGCAGAGCTTGGAAAAATACCAGAAAGTCAGGAATACATGCTACCATGTGTATGAGTATTAGGACCAGGTGGTGTTGCGCAGTGCTGAAGGAAGTGCTCTAATCCTCTGTAATCAAACTCATTCCTCACTGTCTCTTTCCGGTACTGCTAAACTCCTCATTCGCCGCAGATCTCAGCTGTTATAATGGTAAAGGTTCAGGTTTGTCTGCTGCACTGTCTGGCCCAATGGAAAGGTACATAAATTGCTAGGTTTGATTACAGTGTAATGCAACTGTATCAGACTGGATGGCACACCTGTTTAATGACATAGAGAAGACAGCAGGCAGTTATTATAAACCACGATTCACACTGTTCCACGCTAGGATACTTGTATCTGCAAGACAAGATATACTTGCTGGCCCTCCCAAACAAAACAACATAGCAGCTAAAAGACTAGCAGCTGTCAAATCATGCTTATTAATGATCTGTTTTTTTTTTTCCAGATTCATTTGTATCTTAATTTTATTGTTTTTTTTTTACTAAATTGTTTTGTTCTTTTTTTTGGTCATTTTATTTATATCACATTTTTATTTATATTACTACTGTATTGTACTGTATACTGTACTGGCTGATGATATCTGCAATTCAGTAGCTGTTTGGTGCTTGGTTAATTTAGAAATTGTTCTAAATAATAGTCTTGAATTATTCTTGTTATTTTAAATCAGGGAGGAGAAATAAGATGAATGTGCTACCGTTAGTGCTTTTCTATAGTCTATTAGGCTATCTCTCCAGGCAGAATGGAATACTTCTAGTTTGGTCAAGAGCCATTTACGCTGTAGTTGTCTAACAGGCTGTTTTAATGCTCAGCTATGGTCAGTGTACCATGAAGCAAGCTTTTTATTTAATTTTTTAGTGGAGCCACATTATCTAGAGTGGAATGAAAAGTATCCTCCAAGCACTCAGTTACAGTATCTAATTCTTTAGGTTCAGATAAACAGCTGACAGAGGTTGACAGGTCTGGGAGGTTATTGATAAAGCTACTACGTGTAGAGGATGTTATAATATGCCACAATATACACAAAACTGTCTGGATGAACAAATACTACAATTAAAGCCAATTTCATATGAGATTAGATAATGATCTAAGACTGCTGTGCTCTAAGGAAGAACAATTAAATGGTCTATGTTTACACGGAAGGTCAAAATTTTAATTTAAATTAAGTTTTAAATGTTATTATTACTGCAAAGCACTTTAAGATGATATATTAACAATACTGAACCCAAACTGTACATACATTTCAAATAGTTAAATATGTATCTTTTGCTGTGAATTATATATTTATTATATTATATACCAGGCTTGTGTGGGCAAAGCAGTATCATCACTCCAAGAAAACCATCACCTTTGTTAGAGCTGGGGAACAGGCAGCCGCAGTTAAAAATTCGGCAGGCATCCTGACCACTGCTGAGACTGGCAGCTGCTGGTGGACCTCGAAGGGCAGCTAAAGTTCCCCAGCCATATTGCTGTCACCACCCTTCGACCAGATATTGTTCTCGTGTCTGAGTCGACCAAGCAAGCCGTGCTGCTCGAGCTGACAGTCCCATGGGAAGACTGCTTGGAAGAAGCTTTTGAGAAGCTCTCCAAGTATGCGGGACCAGTAGAGGTTGGATGCAGAGGTTTCGCGGTCTGTACCCTGGCCAGAGCCTTAAGCAATATCACTGAAATGGCAGGGAAACTCAAGATGGCTGTGGCTCAAGAGAGGAGAACCATGGAGTCTTGGTAGCTAGTCAGCCATATGGACACAAGCTGGGTTCACCTGTTTGAGAGTGTATGATGTTGAAAGACCCGAAACACTCTATGATTCCAGGAATGTGTCCATATGCATCAAGGGATGTGTTTACAGAGTATTATATTATATCAATGAAACAGTGAAGCTTTATTATAAACAAAGAAAAATCCAAAATCTGTGTCCAAAACCAGGCAGGGTTATTTAACTATTTTTAAATAGTAAGCATAATTATTTTTAAAAAATTAACTCTACATCTTTTTCTGCTAAGTATATGTTTCTATTATATTGTAGGTTAAGGTTTATCTATTTATATAACGCCTTTTACAACAGATGTTGTCACAAGCAGCTTAACAGAAAAAAATGGGTCCAACACCCAATAAGTAAGCCAGAGCAATCAGTAGCCCTTCAGTAGTAGATCAAGAGGAAGAAAATAGACTCAAAAAGAGGAACCCATCCTTCTCTGGTCGACACCAGATAGCAAAACAAGTACAAATACAATAAGAATAAGATTGACTAGTGTACATAATTGAATATGGTGGCAGAAAGGAGGAGAAGAAAGGACTGATAGGAACAGGAGAGGAAAAAGGCTTTTTCTCTGAAGGTGCCAATGGTATGCAGGCAATTCTTTCCACCAGGCACTGGACAGCAATGTACCCATGATGGGAACACTGGTCCAAAGTGCAGGCAAACAGGAGCACCCAGTCAAGGCAGATGAAGCAGCAGCATTAGATTACAGGATGTTCAGCATCATGGCACATGTGATGGGCAGTTCAGAAATGTATCAGAAATGATCAAACACTCCTGGAGAAAAAGTTTTAGAGCTTTATCACAAAAAAGGAAAATCTAAAATCTGGTCCATCAAAAGCAGGTCCAAGACTTTACTGGGACAATCCCAGCATTGTTCCTCAGGAACATAACCATCCTTGTGAAATGAGGGACGAGCCCTCGAGTTCATGGACATACGTCTTATAAGGAGGGCAGTGATGGGTACAGTATCATTTATAAAGGCTCTTTTTATCTCCTCATCAGTTCTCATTAAATAGAGGCAACCTTGACTCAGGGAGGAAGTATGTTCTCTGGTTCTAAAGCATTTTTCTCTCCTTCAGTACTTTTAGTCCTAAGCCATACAAGAACTTAAACCTGGAAAAGAACAGGGACAAACAAACTTGTCTGGGGTTAAGATGCTTGACATTATATGAGTATTCCAGATCCTGGTGATCAGTGAGTTAAATAAATCAATGTTTAGCCCTTACAAGCCAGTGCCTCCACTTTTCTAACAAGAGTTTGATAGCTTCACGATTGTCAATACCATAATTCCTCTCAGCTGGAGTGAGTTTGTATGAGTAGAAAACTAAAGGGTGTGACTTTTGTGGGTTTCCAGCGCACTGTGACAGTACTGTGCCCACACCAGTTTCTGAAGCATCACTTTCTACCACAAGTGGTTCAGTGGGGTTTGAGTGTTTGAGAATCAGGGCAGAGGTAAAGCACTCCTCTTCTGCTTCTAAGGACTAAACTAGTTTCCTAGCCACTCATTTAAGGAGATCAGAAGAAGAAGCAGTGATGACACAAAAACTACGGTAAAAACTGGCAAAGCCCAGAAACCTTCGCAGTTACGGGAGGGGCCACTTTACTACTGGCTTAAACATATGGTCATCTGTGATTGGTGCTAGTAACATAACCTAGAAATGAGATTCTTTGCTAATGAAATTCACATTTCTCTCCCTTGATGTAGAGTTAATTGTTCAGTCTTTTAAGTACTTGTCTGGCGTGATCTATGTGTTTTTTATGATGAGGCATAGATATGGTTGCTGTTAATATAAGCAATTACAAACCCACCAGTCATATCTGGCAGGTCATCATCAATTAATGCTGGGACCAGGAAAAAAGACCAAAAGCCTGAACAACATCACAGTATTATCATGGTGCCCAATAGTGGTGGTAAAAAAAGTCGTCCACTCATGTCCCTCACATATGCGAATAAGATTTCTTTTTTTAATTAAGAAAAAAAAAATCAAGCTAACAACAACATTTGTTTGAGAAAACTGGACAAACATAAACAAGAGGCAAAGAATAAAGGTATTTGTGGTTTGATTAATGGCTCTATAATTAATGCAGTTGTCCCTTTCTTAAAAACCCTGATGTGAGGTTGAAGGACGAATAAACCCTGGAGATAAAGTCTCATCTCATGTACTCTTCCATAACTCTCTCCTCTTCTTGTGTGAGAGGATAAACATAAGCTTTGTGAAGAGTAATTCCTTCAATGAGCTTCATAGCACAATCATAAGGTCTATATGGAGAAAGCTTAGTGGCATCGACCTTGTCAGACAGCTCAGTCTAATCTGCATATTCAGGGAGAATTTCTATTTTATGTTCTATTAACTTTCCACTGAGGTAGACCTAAGAACTAGTGTGGGGAATTTTAAGCATTCTCTTTGACAGGATTCTGACCATGAGATGATTTTGTTTTTCTGACCACAGGATGACAGGATTATGTTGTTTTTTTTAACATAGCAGACCTAAAATAATTGAGAACTCAAATTGGTCCAGAACCAAAAAAAGAGAGAGTTGTTCCTAATGGAGGGCACTAGTAGCAATATCCACGGCCTCAGTGACCTGTAAGATAACTGTAATTACTATGGGCTTTCCATCCAGGGCTGTGACGTTAAGATGTGTCTTGAGGGGCTTCAGTGGGATTTGTTCCTCAACCAAGCTGGGAATGATAAAATTTCTCTCTGCCTCAGAGTCAATTAGGACTGAAACGACACAGACAAATTGCTGACAGTAAAAGATTTCAAAACCAACTCTTTTGTGGGTACACTCACTTTCTATTGCTTGGCGCTTCACGTGGATGACCAAAGACAGTTTTAAAGTTGGAGATAATACAGGTCCTGAATGTTGGTGCACACTGCAGTAGCTCATTCTAAAAAGCACCTCAGCCGTGAGAAAACAAAAGAAACGTTTGCCAAATCTGAACTAGAAGGGAAATTATTGAAAACACAACACACTTCAACAAAAAATATTGGACTTATCCGGACAGCCATCAATTGTATGGGGTTTGCTCGCTAAAAAAAACATTTGCTGGTGTTGGAGAACTACAGAGACCTGTAGTGGAAGCAGACAGTCCCAGAGACTGGGACATTAGCCTCTTTATGCTATCCACCAGTAAAAGTTGAGGTTAGTGTTCACCATGCTGTTGGGCCAGGGAACTGGTTAAATCCAGAGAGATGTTGATGTTGTTGTCCCAACTTAGTTTACATCCTGATGTGAGTGCCTCCAAGTTTACCATCTGCATGTTGGGCAAAGTTTTCTGAAATAAGTCAGAAATGGTCAGATGATAACAGATAATATAAAGCAGTAACGCTTTATTACAAAAAGGGAAATCCAAAACTAGGCTAAGGTCAAAACCAGAAGAGGGCAAACAAAAACAATAAAAGTCAAAATGACAAAAGAAATGGTAAAAACTGGGAACAGAACAATAAAAAAGGTCTGAGGAAAAAACTGCCAATGCTTCACAACATGGTTACAAACTGAATCAGTCTTTATAGTGAGTTCAAGTGAATGATAATGATGAGAATTCCTGTGATTGGGACCCGGAGAACATTAGGTAATTGGTGAACTTGGAGTAGGTAGAGATCAAAAGTAGAAGGACTTGTGGGCACAAACGCATCAACATCAATTTATGTATGTTTTCTGAGGCTGAATGTTAAAGTGGCCGCAAGTTTTATTGGGCATGACAATGAACGTGTAAAAAATACTTAATTACAGTTTAGCTGATTTTGGTACATACAACCACAGAAACATAAGTGGACATTCAGAGCAAAATAAAAAAAAATAAACACAGGAAAATGTAAAAAATTTACCCTTTAATTTATTTTTCTGATTTTCCTCCTTTGATGGACACACAACACTGTATGCACAACACTGTCACATGATTACTTCCTAAAACAGCATTACAGTCTGAATAGGAGAACACTCCCTTCATCAACACTTCATTTGATAAGATAAACAACTAAAAACAAGAAATTTAAATGAAAGAAAGAAAGAAAGAAAGAAAGAAAGAAAGAAAGAAAGAAAAAAGCTACAGGAAAGAGAAAAGAAAAAATAAAAGAGAAAGAGAGAGAAGAGAGTAAGAAGGAAAGAAAGACAGCAGAGGTAAGAAAGCATAGCGAGAGAGAAAGACTGACAAAAATGGTGAAAAAGAGATGGCTCTTTGTGGATACCCTTCAAATACTATCGGGGTTTATGGGGTGTTTCTTGCTATGAAGCCGCAACTTCATGTTTCAAATGTCAGGCTTGTCGATCAGACTAGCTAAGGTGGAGCTAAAACCCATAAACTACATATCTGCAAAGGCCATTTTTTTTCCAGTGGGTGTAAACTTTTGCTAAATTAGATAGCAAGCTAACATTAGGGCACACTGGTACCAAACTTTGTTTTTCTTCTTCATTTAAATCTATCAACTGCAGCCATTTCCTTTTTTTCAATACAAGGAAATTAAGCTCTAGAATGGTTTTTTGCACTGAAACGAGGAGCACAGAACTGTGACGTGGAAAGATGAAAGCCTTAGCGGCTCAGTAAAGTATCAGACCTGGATGTGTTTACAGGAGGATTGGAGTGGAATTAATTTAGACCCATTTTAACCCACGGTGGTGCCTAAATAAACAAAACTGTGAAAACATCACAATTCTGTGACATGTCATTTGATTATAGGCTCTGTGCGTGTGTTTGGACTCAAAAATGGCTATTTATGTCAAACTTAAAAATCGGATTGCTAGAGACAGAGCTCCATCCAGTACCATTGGAGTTTGTTAGAGAGGTGTTTACCCCTCCTGTTACCTTCAAATTTACTAACATCATTTATCCTTGGGGTCAATTTTCCCCTAGCAATTTAAACCTCCAGAAATGTATTATATTTAAAATTGTTACCCAAGTTTATGTCACATACTTTTTGTTTGTTCATTGACTTCTTAAATAGCCTAACATGGCAACCTTCCTTTTCAGCAGTTCTTCACTCAGGGCCTATGATGTGAAAAATGTAATTTTATGACCATTCAGTTCTTCAGCCTTGTCAAGTACCACCCTCATTCCCAGATCTTTTTTTTCAGGTGCTTCCCCACCTGTCAGTGTACACCTCCATAATTCAAGATTCAAGAGTTTTATTGTCATATGTACAGCAGAACAGACAGTTACACTGTACAATGAAATTCTTACTTTGCTCCATTCACCAATAGACAAAGATAACAACAAAAGAAAAGAGAAATAATAAAAAAATCTATACAAAATATACAAAGTATAATAATATAAGTTGAAGTAAATAAAAGTATTTTTATAGTTAAAGAATAAAATATAAAAGTTACGTGTGCTTTTCTTGTATGAAGAGCAGCAGCCATAAAATGCAAGTTGCAAGTAACAAAGGTAAACAATAGTGTTTTGTGTGAGTAGTGAATGTAAACATTATTGTATGTAAACAGAAGTACAGTGAGTGTAAGGTGCAGTTAAAATTAGACCAGTTAAAACCAGTTCAGATTGGAGAGGTCAGAGAGGTAGTGCGTGAGGTGTTCACAAGCCTGATGGCCTGTGAGTAGAAACTGTGTGTCAGTCTTGTGGGTCTGGACTTCACACTCCTGTAACGTCTGCCTGAAGGTAAAAGTGTGAAGAGTGTGTGCTGGGGGTGTGTACTGTCCCTGATTATGTTGTGGGCCCTCCTGGTGACCCTGGAGTGGTAGATGTTCTGCAGTGAGGGGAAGGCTGCTCCTGAGATGGACTGTGCAGTAATCCAGGCATAGCTGGACGGTGCATCACACACTGCCCATATTTTGATACCGTATTTGGCTGGTTTGCTTGGCATGTATTGGCTGAAGGAACAGTACCCACGAAATGCCACCAGACACTCATCCACAGTCACGTGGGGGCCTGGATTGTAAAGAAAGGGTAATCGCTAAACCCACTTGACCCATATATCCCATATTGCTGCGAGTTTGTGGCGCTCTTGTCGGCCCTGCCTTGTTTTTCTCTCATCAAAGCATATGACAATGGAGAAAACATGCAATGTGTTTAGAGACATGGTGGCTGGAAATATTGTCCTTCCAGTGTTGCTTTGCCTTTTGACTTGTACGCTCCTGCCAAAATGAGCAACCCAATGTAGGCTTGAAAGTGGGTCACATCCTAGTCTTTCCACCTGTCCCCATACACGCACCTGCCCTCTAAATTTGTCATCTCAAGTATATCCTTTTCAATGGATGGTGTTATGAAAAGTGAAAATGCTGATTTTATGTCTTGGACATAGCTGACAGTGGTCTGGTGGGGCCTGGAACCATTTTGATGATATTAGCAGCAGTATATTTACCATGTTGTTCAAGTGGGGAAAGTCAAGAAGGGTTAACACTGAGGGTCTCACTCTCATCAGAGGAGGATGCCTCATAATCATGGTCCTCTTCAACATCATCATCTGTCTCAGACACTTTCTCCTCTATGTCACTTTCATGGTAAAAGAACTGTGACAAAACTTCACTGACAGAAAACCTTTCCTTAGAAGTTATTTTCCGTTGAAAAAGAGACAAAAGAGAGAGCACACAGAGCACCAAGAGAAATGGCTTATAAGGCTGCTGTGCAAACCTTTTATATGTTTTTGAAAAATATTTTCCTGCCTCCACAGCATGGGCAATATCAAAGTTCTTGCAAGAATAATGTTTTTCCTTTCCCTATGCTGTGTAAACTATCAGTAGTGTGAAACAACTCAAACTACAACAGATATGGTTATGCTAGGCTAGGGTTAAGTCGTAGGGCCCTAAAGTCAGCTAAAAGAGCCTGGGTTCCAAATTACCCCAAAGAACACTGATTAGTACACATGTGTACAGGACAATGAAAACATATCATCATGTTCATTTTATGTTTACTAAGTTAAAATAGTAAAAAGTCAAAAAATATGAAGCTAAAAAATTGTCAACCATTTATTTAAAGACTTTATTTAAAGATTGAATGGGGTCATCCACAAATAGGAGGGTTGAAGGCTGTGTGGCAGTATCTATATTAGTCATGCAGTTGTTATTCCAGCTCTGTGCTTATTATCAAGTGCACACACACCACAAACTCAAATATTCTACCAAAGCTTTTACAGAGGACAACTATCTATACACCACGTAGGTGGTCTCAAATGAGGTCATGTTGCTGAAACTAATTTCAAAAGACCTCTATTTGTTCAGAGAGAGGTTTGCAGAAAGTAAAACATTTATTTATGTGTTAACTGATTGTCACATGTAGGAAATCAGATGTTACTTCATTAAAAAATGTTCTCACATTTTAATGTTATTACAAAACAAACAGAGTTTTAGGCTATATGTGCAGCCTTAAAGGTCATGAAATCCAATGTCCTTGCATTTTACAGCAAGAAGTAAGACAGCATCCCTGTCCTTCATGGCCACATGGTGAGCAGTTTGATCCTTTTGATTTGTAAATAATAATAAGTAAATGTCTGAGTCTGAGTATATAAATCTGGATTAATCTCAGTCTGTGTATGTAAATCTGGATTGCACGCAGTCTGAATATATAAATCTGGATTACTCACAGTCTGAGTATATAAATCTGCATTAATCACAGTCTGAGTATATAAATCTGCATTAATCACAGTCTGAGTATATAAATCTGCACTAATCAAAGTCTGAATATATAAATCTGCATTAATCACAGTCTGAGTATATGAATTTGCACTAATCAAAGTCTGAATATATAAATCTGGATTAATCTCAGTCTGTGTATGTAAATCTGGCTTAATCTCAGTCTGTGTATGTAAATCTGGATTGCACGCAGTCCAAGTAAATAAATGTGCATTAATCACAGTCTGAGTGTATAAATCTGCATTAATCACAGTCTGAGTATATAAATCTGGATTACTTACAGTCTGAGTATATACATCTGAATTAATCACAGTCTGAGTATATAAATCTGCATTAATTACAGTCTGAGTATATAAATCTGGATTAATCTCAGTCTGTGTATGTAAATCTGGATTAATCTCAGTCTGTGTATGTAAATCTGCATTAATCACAGTCTGAGTATATAAATCTGAATTAATCACAGTCTGAGTATATAAATCTGCATTAATCACAGTCTGAGTATATAAATCTGGATTAATCTCAGTCTGTGTATGTAAATCTGGATTAATCTCAGTCTGTGTATGTAAATCTGGATTAATCTCAGTCTGTGTATGTAAATCTGCATTAATCTCAGTCTGTGAATGTAAATCTGCATTAATCACAGTCTGAGTGTATAAATCTGCATTAATCTCAGTATGTGTATGTAAATCTGCATTAATCACAGTCTGAGTATATAAATCTGCACTAATCAAAGTCTGAATATATAAATCTGCATTAATCACAGTCTGAGAATATAAATCTGGATTAATCACAGTCTGAGTATATAAATCTGCATTAATCACAGTCTGAGTATATAAATCTGGATTATGTATGTAAATCTGCATTAATCACAGTCTGAGTATATAAATCTGCACTAATCAAAGTCTGAATATATAAATCTGCATTAATCACAGTCTGAGAATATAAATCTGGATTAATCACAGTCTGAGTATATAAATCTGCATTAATCACAGTCTGAGTATATAAATCTGGATTACTCACAGTCTGAGTATATACATATGAATTAATCACAGTCTGAGTATTTAAATCTGCATTAATCACAGTCTGAGTATATAAATCTGGATTATGTATGTAAATCTGCATTAATCACAGTCTGAGTATATAAATCTGCACTAATCAAAGTCTGAATATATAAATCTGCATTAATCACAGTCTGAGAATATAAATCTGGATTAATCACAGTCTGAGTATATAAATCTGCATTAATCACAGTCTGAGTATATAAATCTGCACTAATCAAAGTCTGAATATATAAATCTGCATTAATCACAGTCTGAGTATATAAATCTGGATTAATCTCTGTCTGTGTATGTAAATCTGGATTGCACGCAGTCTGAGTATATAAATCTGGATTTCTCACAGTCTGAGTATATACATCTGAATTAATCACAGTCTGAGTATATAAATCTGCATTAATCTCAGTCTGTGTATGTAAATCTGGATTATTCGCAGTCTGAGTATATAAATCTGCATTAATCAAAGTCTGAATATATAAATCTAAGTCTAAGTACCTAAAGCTGGATTAATCAGGTATTTGAAACCTCACTGCTGCACTGCTGTCTGCAGCTCTTCTGTGTTAAACTATAGTTTTCTCACTAATGTATGATATGTGTGATAAACAGAAGCTGATTTTGACTGTGACTGTGTCTAGACAGAAATGCTTATCACAAAAATTCCAAAAAAGGTGAATTCCAAAAATTCTGCAAAATTCAGTGGTTAAGATAAACAGTCATTCGCAGCGGTTTGATGTGACATGGTGCATAGTACATAAACTCACTTACAGTGGTTGTGATGGGAACAGCAAATCACTATATCTACAACACTAGCCATCGTATTTACCATCCAAAATAACCAATGAACATATATCTTTTTTATATGTAATGATAAGTGGTGGTAACATGGCAAAGAGGGATAAAGAGAAGATGAAAAAATGCTATGTATAATCGACTACACAGACCTCATAAATGGACTTTAAAGAAAAAAAATGAAGAAAAACATAGATTATGGGCTTTTTAATTATGTTCTGATTAGTGCTCATTTTCTTGACCTGTGCTATGTGCATTCTGGGGCTTTTTTTTAGGAATTATGGGCAGTAAATACTGTCCGTAAGTAGCACTAACTATACAGAGGTTAAAGTCCAAAATTGTGTAATTAGTTTCAGAATGCAGCAGCGCACGCGGTTTACTTAGCATTGTCAGCTTTCCCTTTATTTTACATAATAGCACAAACAGGGAACAACCTGTTGTACAGTTATGGCTTATAAAAGTGCTGACAGCTTAAATCAGCAGGCACTTTATCAGTGAGAACAGGCTGAAGGTGAGAGTGTGTGTGAGAAAAATTGTACAATGATTGACTTTAACAGATAACATACTAAACTGGGTGGAGTCCAGCAGAAAGAAGCTGACAGTTGAACTAGACTTCCTTACTTCAGCACTGTGTGTGTGCATGTGTGCCTAACTGTGTGTGTATGTACGTATATGTGTGTGTGTGTGTGCGCATTTGGGTGAATGAGTTTAAAAGTGCATTTGCGTGTGGATTTGAATATGTGTGTGAGTGTGTTTGTTTGTGAATATGCAATGGTGTGAGATTGTGTAGAATAATACTTGTTATGTAAATCAATACTTCCTTTGGTCAGTGTAAGTTTAAGGATACGATTAGGGTCAGGGTTAGGCAAGTAGTAGTTCTGATTAAGATTTGGGTAAAGTTAGCGTTAGGGTTAGAATTAGACTAGTAGTAGCTCTGGTTCAGGTTTGGGTAGGGTTAAAGTTAGGGTTATGGTCAGAGTTAGAGTCAGGGTTAAGTTATTTGTAGTTCTGGTTAAGGTTTCGGTAAGATTAAGGTTACAGTCAGGGTTAGTAGTAGCTCTGGTTTAGTAAGGTTAGAGTCAGGCTTAGACTACTAGTAGTTCTGGTCTAGTAGGTTTGGGTAATGTTAGGATAAAGTTTAGGGTTAGAGTCAGGGTTAAGCTAGTGGTAGCTCTGGCTAAGGTTTGGTTAGGGGTAAGGTTAGGCTTAGCCTAGTAGTAGCTCTAGTTAAGGTTTGGGTAAGGTTAGGATTAAGGTTAGTGTTAGGGTCAGTGTTAAGCTAGTAGTAGCTCTGGTTAAGGTTCAGAGATAGTTAGGGTTAATGTTAGGGTTAGGGTCACGGTTAAGCTAGTAATGCTCTGGCTAAAGTTTGAGTACGGTTAAGGTTAATGTTAGAGTTAGGGTCAGGGTTAAGCTAGTAGTGCTCTGGCTAAAGTTTGAGTACGGTTAAGGTTAATGTTAGGGTTAGGGTCAGGGTTAAGCTAGTAGTGCTCTGGCTAAAGTTTGAGTACGGTTAAGGTTAATGTTAGGGTTAAGCAAGTAGTAGCTCTGGCTAAGGTTTGTGTATGGTTAAGCTTAAGGTTAGGGTTACGGATAGGGTTAAGCAAGTAGTAGTTCTGGTTGAAGTTTGGGTGAGGTTAAGGTTACATATAGGGTTAGGCTAGTATTAGTTCTGGTTAAGGTTTGGGGTGAGCTTAATGTTAGGGTCAGGATTAGGCTGGTAGTAGATCTGGTAAAGGTTTGAGTAAGGTTAAGATTAAGGTTAGGGTTCAGGTTAGGGTCAGGGTCAAAGTTAGGCTAGTAGTAGCTCTGGATAAGGTCTGAGGGAAGTTTGCAGGAAATGAATAAATGTTTACGTAATGGCCCCACAATTCACAGAAACAAGTGTGTGTGTGTGTGTGTGTGTGTGTGTGTGCGCCCCTGCAGTCACAGTGACTCAGCAGACAGCAGTGTCAGCCCAGACAATCTGTGAATCACCAAGTGTGCACGCGCAAGCAGAATGTTAGAATGTACACACCACACATTCACACATCTGTATAACCAGACTCCACATAATCTTGGTTGTCTTAGTCAAGTGTTTTATTTAGAATTTCATAATTTTGAATGCAAATAGGAAATTCAACAAATATATATAAATACTGTTATACTATAAATGCAGTACTGTGCTAAAGTCTACCCTCAGTTTATTTATTTTTTAGTCAAAAAGGCCATTATGTACAAGTTACACATTTTTCAGTATCAGTAAAAAAGCAGAAAACATATATTTGCAGATGTCTCTACACCTAAATACAATATGACATTTCCATTTACTGCCTGCCTCCAGTACAGCTTCTTTCCCTTTCATAAGACTTTCAGTTTTTCAAATCAGAAATCTGTAGGAGAGACATAATTTCTCACATAGTCATAGTTCAGTCTTAGAAGTTAGTTGCATTTTGTGCTATGTATCTAAGTAATCCCAAACCCACTGAATGATGTTGAGATCTGGTGGTTAGTCCATTCTTCTGAAAACACCCGAAGCTTCTTTGTTTGGTTAATCTTTATAATAATTAATGTTTTAAGTATTGTTTATCTAATGGTGACTCTTTTGATCCTTCTTTTGGAGTCCCAAATACCGTTCTGAACACAATTTTACCTTATTTCCCTCCAACTTCCTCCTTCCTTACCATACTTCTGGTCTTCTCAAATACATCTTAAAAACGCATAACAGAATTTGTTATTGTCTTGTATGTAATTCACCATAAATAGGTCAAAAGCCAGAATTACTTGTGAGGAAAAGTTCAAAGTTCAAAATGTTTTGCCTTCTCTTGTAAAGTTATCGTTTCGGAGATGCAAAATTTAGTCCTGACAGCGACACTCTGTCTTTAGTGATCTAGTTTCCATAAAAGCAGCCCAGTTCTTTCAGTTACTTCCCCCTGGAAACACCCAGTTTCAGTTTGTTATCAGCTTTCCACATTTATTGGCATTACGCACCCGTATTGCTTTTACAGGGCTTGTCATTACAGTGGAAATTGCTTACATTTTTCACCATTTCTCCCGTTGATTTTTTTTTATTAGCACACTGCTGATCCAGAGCTAAATTATGCACTTTTAAATTGTTACTCCAAGTCGTTTCACTTGAATAACCTTTTGGAGAAAGCTTCTGCTGAAAGATGCCATGTCAGCACTTTTAAGCTAAACACACAGACACACAATCACATAAACACAAATGCATCTGCATGTAAATGTATAGTCTCTCTTTGCCTTACTCTAACTCAGACACACACAGACACATACTCTCCTGCAGAAGGGACTACTGTTTCCTACCAAGTAGGTTTTTTGATCTGGCTGTTTCAGATTAACATTTTTCTCATGTGTTATGTCTCATATTAGGAACTCCAGGTCTGTAATGGAATTCTCTATGAGAGAACTGAATCATAAATTGCTGCTATCATGCCCTGACCATACAAACCATAAATGTTTTGCTTTACACACAGTTTTCCCCCCAGAATGTCACTGGATCCTCCGAGCAGACAAGATATGAATAATATTATATGCATGCTTACAAGCAAGCTAATGCTGTTGGACACTCGTAAGAGTATAAGAGTAAACCTACAATTAAACAAGAACACTATTATATATCACCAACATCTATTCAATCTGGTGGCTACTACTGCAAAAGTCAATGAACTACCACACTTGACAAAGCTTGCTGGTTTGTTTAGGGTATTGTGGTGAGGTTGTCAGTCTTCTGATATCACTTCAGATCATAGCAGCATTAGCCTGCAAAATGTCAAATACCTTTTATTTGTCGCCAGGGGTGATTGTAGGCTTAGAGATTTAGGGGTGATGAGAACAGCTCATAAAAAAAACTACATTTTAAAGTCGGACTATCAATCCAAAATCAGTGTTGAGGCACCAACAAATCTTTAAAAAAAAAAAATTAGGTCACAAAGCCTTGTTTACAAATGTAGAAATTTTATTAAAAGTAAAATATAATAAAGGATAAACTATATATACGTATTTCATCTAAGAGAAAAATAAATAGATCCATATCAATTTAACACATTGTTCTCATTGAATATTGAGCTTCTGTGGGCTAAAGGTTGACCAGAAGAGAATGAAAGAAATTCAGGGCATGAGACTTGGGGTGAGTGTGTCATGAGAGAAGAATTTGAATAATTTCAATCAGACACACCAATTTTAATAATCAGATTATCAACTGATTCTGAGCATATGGTCAATATCCTGTCTGCCTTACTCTCTCACCTGAACTCTTTTTATTCTGGAAAAAGAAATTAATATCCATAGCTGGCTGGCTGACCAGACACACATAAACATATATATATTGTCATATAACTTCATATCATAGCTAATATACATACAGGCAGCACTACTCTAGCACCTTTAATGGCACACAGTATGTATGCTGTATTTTTGTTGTTAATTGGTTTAAACATATACTCTATATGGTTTTAACATTTTCAGCTTGTCCGAGACAAATAATGTTAAAAGAAAAAAGTTTGAGCTAGCTACACCCCTGTTCATCGCATGGAGAAAACAGCTTAGACCTTGAGTCACTCATATAAGCAACTTTAGAATGAGATTAGGTCCTGTGGCTGACATATATTGTGAGAGCAGCTACATATTTGGTGAAAAATCAAGCCATCAGTTGAGTGTCCAGCTATTTTACAGGGCTGAGGTGGCAACTGTGATGCTAACAGGCTGGGAAGGGAATGCTAATACGTTTATGTAGGACGTTTTTTTGTAACATATCATCTACAACTCTGCCCTGCGTTTTTATTAGATGACTAGAGTTAAGGGTACGATACTGTAAAAAGATGATGGAAGGTAATTTAATAGTTGGTGTGGTAAAATATCAAGCAAACAAGCCTGTGAAAAGTCAGATGATATTTGTGTATGAATGAATGCGACACATCCTCTTCCTCAAAGGGAGGATGACACAAAGAAAAGATGCAAGGAAAGTAAACAGCATAGGACAAAAAAATAAACAAAAAATATTTTAGAACTTCTACTAATGTCTTACCCAATAATGTCCTACAACACAAGTTCATTACCCAATTATCGACAGACTAACATCCAACATGGAGCTAACCTTGACCTGCTGTTCCACGTGCACTGCCATGCAACTCCTCATAGTACACACAGAGCACTTCCATTTCCTTACTGCATGAACACTACAAGTGTCATTCTGGGTAGTGGGTCTGTTGAAATAATTAAAAAAAAAAGGTTAGGCTTAGTTATTAGTAATTTTAGTGGGAACCTGAATGAAACAATAACTTAGTCATTTGGACATGGTGACACATTTGTTCCATTTTACCCAATACATCATTGTTTCATAATAGCTAACATACTGTCTCATATTACCTTAATCAACCTAGTTATTGTTATATAGAAGTGCAACAGAGAGGTGTTGTACGCTAGTACATCTTATATATAATCTACCAGTGTACATCTCACACAAAGAACAGATACATACTGTATAGTCAACCTCACAGTGACCACAACTATCTGCACCCCAGACACAAAACACATAAACAACATTAGTAACTCCCTTTTATGGGGACGTGCCTACCATGAGCCTGTTCGCATGGCCTTTCCAACCTTCTCAGCAGCAGCATGGTCTTTATCGGGACTCTATTGTATTATTACATTATTATTGTATTATTGTACATTTTACAGCTCATATATAGAATGTCATTGTGCACCCACCTCATTTATACGATATTTGTGTACATTTCATATACAGAACATCATTGTACATCTCATTTATCAAAATACCAGTGTACATCTTAAATTAAACATCAGTGTACCTCTCAGTTATAAAATACCAGAGCACAGCTCATATATAGAATATTAGTACATATCTCATTTATATAACATAATTGTACATCTCTTATATAAAGTATGAGTGTACAACTCATATGTAGAATATAATCGTACCATATAATTTATATGATATAATCGTATGACCCATATATAAAATATCAGTGTACAGCTCATATATAGAATATCATCATACAATCTAATTTATATAATATTTGTACAATAACATTGTACTTTCCATATATAAATAACAGTGTAAAGCTCATATATGGGATATCATTGTATGTCTCTTTTATATCACATCATTTAATATGACATGATATAGAAAAATGTCATGTTTACTGTTGTAATCTATAATAACATATATGGAACATTCTTTAAAATGAAATAAATATATTTGTTTTTATGTTTTTAATTCATCTATAAGCCAAGAACTGAGGAACACATAGAAATGCTGTGTCATTGCACGTCCTAGTTACAGAGAGCTTTTGTTTTAAAATGCATTCTGAATTAGAATTCTAAATTAGAATCGTAGTTATTTCTGGATCATTGTTTGCAATTATTTTTTTTATTTTACATCCTTTACAAGTATAACTCTTTAACCAGCGTCATGATTGGTCAGTCTTTATCATCAGTGTGAGTCTGCCCATCATAATCGTGTCTAATAGGCTGTAAAGCGGCTGGATAAGCCAACAGAGGCTTCTTCTAGGTCAGGGGGGCGGTGGGGGCGGTGACCGGCGCTATTTAAAGGGAAAGGCCGAAAACATGGCACGCGCTTTGGCCAGACAGGAATCCAAGGACTGGGAGATGGACAGATCAGGAGAACCGAGCAAAACTTTCATCCACACGAAGAAAAGAGGGTATGACATCACCCGTAACCCTCATCTCAACAAGGTAACCACGCAGAGACACGCTGGAGCTTTTCTGTCCAGTTTAAGTTTGTTGACGAACATGACGGGTACTGTTTGTAAAGGGTCTCACTTTCACGAGCTATATTAAGATTTAAAGGGACAGTGTGCGTGTGTGTGTGTGTGTGTGTGTGTGTGTGTGTGTGTGTGTGTGTGTGTTTCAGTATGTGTGTGCGTGTGTGCTCGCGCGCTCGCGCGCCTCGTGCTGGCTAAAGACAACAGCCCATCCACCCCCCCCCCCCCCCCCCACCTGCCACCAACTCTCCACCCCCAATATCAATTTAAACACACACATACATGCACACACGTGCGCACCTTATTGAACATTTCTATAGCTACATGCTAATGGATAATAGCCTATAGAGCTACTTTCTTAAAGGACAATTCCACCAGTTTTTCAGAATTTAAAATCAGACCACAGTTTCTTTGCACAATTCTGATGTGTTTCTCTAGAACAGAGCATTTCACACCAAACCACTCTAAACAACTTTGTCTTTATCTTTACCTTTAATTGTATAGATTATTTTAAAAATGTGCCGATCCCCCTGTAATAATAAAATATCAGTCCACCCTGAATGAGAGTGTTTTGAATGTACTTGGCTAAAAAAAAATCTTTATAACAAATAGAATTATCCATGTACTGTGGGTATATGGTGCTGGAAAACAGCAAAATGTAGCTGCTTAGCTGTATTAAGGAGTTTAGTTAATGTTAATCCCTTTTTACTGTAATTTTTTTCTTATGCACTGAATGCAGCGACTAGAGCCATTTTTATTATCATGCATACTCAGGTCTTATCTGCTAAGCTGAGTGCTTTAAGAGTGTCTGAAAGACTTTATGTCAGTTCAGACCATGTATGAAGTACACAGACCTTCGCACATTTTGATATGTGAGGTGAGAAGGAGGTTACAGGCTACATAGCTGACAGGCTACACTACAGTATATTGCCCCAAGCTTCACCCCAATATGGCTAAAGTCGAAATGTTCCACTGAAATGTCCTGTGCCCTCATGTGCCAGTTGCTTAATCCTACTTTCAGCGTAGTCAGCAGATTCAGTGTGCTTTGATTACCATTATTTTCATGTTTGGTCACCGTAAATGAGCAGTTAGCTCTGCCTTGATAGTAATGTATGCTAATATGCCCAGACTAATCATATTAAAATTAAAACCTGGGTGTTAGTATCCTATGATCAGTTTTAGATTTGCGGTTGTTCGTTGTGAGTTTTTCCAAATGAATGTGTAGAATGTGTGTGGTCTAACGGTGTTGATGTGATTGAAGGCTTTTCTCAATCTCTTGCCCTAAAATGAAACTATTTCTGGACGAATTTGATCTCTTTAGGCACTAGACTGTGATCTAGTGGATGACAGGGGGGTGGGGGCTTGATACCGTAGCACTGATCCTTCCCATTTAGAATCCATCCTTGCATAAAGTAGTCTGTGATTTTCATGTATTATCATATATATATATATATATATATATATATATATATATATATATATATATATATATATATATATATATATATATATATATATATGTGCAGAAAAAAGGGGGAAAATGTTTCAGGACCAGCAAACACATGACATTGTTACATCGTTGTCTGCTTTCTTATGTTGTCACAATGTCACTATTAAATAATGTTGTTTTGAGGTATTATTATTAACTGTTGGCAACTCTACTACCTCACTGGACTCTATTTATTACACATTGCACAATTTGCACACTACCAGCAACTATTTATTGTTCTCTGTCTGTACTGTGTTGTGTTGTGTTGTCTGTCTGCACTTATTTGTTCGTGTTGCACTTGTGTCTGTATGCACTGTCTATGTTGCACCATGGTCCTGGAGGAACGTTGTTTCGTTTCACTGTGTACTCTGTATGTAGTTGAAATAACAATAAAACCCACTTGACTTTACCAAATTTCATAGAATTCCATGCAGATATAATGGAAAATATAAAGGATTATAGGAGGTTGTGAAAGCGATTTTGGCACTACAAGAGTATGTTGTCACAGCATTGTTACAACTGTGTTTGCAGGGTAGTAGTGTACAGGAATTAATAATTGTGATAGACCTTAATGTCCCTTTTCCAACATTTTTCTTATATTATATTTTCTTTTCCCATGAGATCCACATTTTTGTGGTTTTATCTACTACAACATTTAATATCATTTAATAATGTTATTTACAAAAATTAGAGGCAGATAAAATCATAATAATGTTCATTAGGCCTTGTAATTAATTGCAATATACACCTTTATGTCATATGTCTGTACACACAAGAAAGCATACACAAAAAGGAAGGGGATAAAGGAAAAACATGGGGTGTGTTCGAGATCGCGTACTTCCATACTGAACAGTATGCAAAAGCAGTACGCGAGAATGACTAGTGTGTCCGAATACATAGTATTTGTCAAGCAGTACGCAAAAAGTCCCCGGATGAAGTACTGTCCTAGTCCATGATTCTATCGGAGCCGCGGATGAAAGCGGAGGAAAAATTTATGAAAAGCTGTACGTCAGCTGTGTGTACGTAGCTACGGCTAGTGAACTGCCGCTACAGAAGTTGCCGCTGCTTCTGAGTTAAACAATAATTTACTTCCTCCCATTTCATTTTCTCCGAGCTACAGTTAGGCACCGTGTGAGTACATATTCAGACAAACACGCAGAACATTGTCACAAACAGTCTCTAAATCCGTCAGTAAACAGGGCTTTTGAATGAATAGCAGTGGTGGACTGATGTCTTGCGTCACAGGACGTTGGTAAGATGGTGGACTGAGTGCGTCTGAGGTTGCGTGGATACTGCACACTCGCACACTGAACGAGCGTACTGCTTTAACCGGCAGGCAGTGCACTCTAGCTCCAACTGAGTATGTACTCTTCAAGTACGCGATTTTGGACACACCCATGGGCTATCTGGGGAGGCCTGGGGACCGGTTTGGAACCATTGATTTAGGTTGTGCAACTGCTCTGATTTAAGCGTTTTTTTCCAACTCTTGGCGACTGGAGTGCACAAAAGCCTTGAGGTGTCAAGCAAAAAAAAATCGTTTAACTGAAAAGGACTGTTCAGACTATCGCTCTTGTTTTAGATCTTGGACTTCCAGACTATGCTTGAAGTTAAAGACATACCGGTACTCTTTACTTAATAAGTCATTCTACAGTGAATGAAACATTAATGTTATCATTTTGTGGGTTTAAATAAAGCAATGTTTATTACAAATGTAATATAAATAAGTCATTTTTGAACATTTTCCCTTGCCGTAGTTCAGTTAAGGATCCAATTTAAGAGAACGTGAATTTGAGGGGGAACAGAATCAGATACAATACCAGCAGCTTGTGGGAATTGCCAGTGTGCAAGAAAGTCCCGGTATACAAAATTGCAGAAGTACTGTTAAATTCTGTCTGGTAACCACTGACTTGTTGGTTCCTAATTATTATGATAGTTAATCTAATGGTTGACTGTATCTTCCAAAGTAGCACAGAGAACTCCTTATAATGTGCCATTGGTCATATTGAAGTCTTAGGAGATCTAGAAGAAAAAAATAGGAGCATTACTACAGTAGTAGCAATGTTTAAACACAGCAAGCATGCAAACCAGTTACCAACTGAGTTAGTAACTGAACCAGAGTACAGACATGTATTGGTTTTACTTCACAGAAATCATTAAGCCTTCTCAAAAGAGTTGGAAGGCCTTTACATATTAGCCTTTATATCACCCAGTATCTAATTGAAAAGAAAATTGGTTCTATCATCCACCGTTTCCAAGCATGTCTCTCTCTTGTGTGCTGATAAAGGGTGATAGACTGGCCTGATCCAGCGTCATGTCTGCTGGCAGAGTACCAACTGACCAAATGCCGCTGACAACATCGAGCTCTGCCTGTCATTAAGGTTAATGATTCTGCTCTGCTGCAGGTGTGTGTGTGTGAGCATGTGCTTGTGTGTTTTTTAGTAGAGGGTCATTTGGAGAATGAGTTCACATTTTTTATCCAGGTGTGCTGCACCAGGAAGTGATGAATGATGCCTTTATAAGGTATATGAATGCATAGAGTCAGTCCAGGCATAGAGATAACCTCTGGTATGTGGTACTTACTTCACGCTTTAAAAAAGAGGGAAATCTTTAGATGCCGTAGAACATATTTTGACACATAGGACTGATCAAATCAATCAAATCAATCATGCCGGCCCTCCGAACTAACAGGCTGTTTTGACAGTGACCCACTTTTCGTAGAGGTCACGCTTGAAACTGCCTTTTTCAGCTCAAGGCCATGGTCAGGTAAATGTTGATCTGAATGGCCTCTTCTGTGGTGGAGAGCTACAAAGGGAGGCTCTCAGACGCTCTCTGATTAGGGTTGGTTAAATATTTAGGATAGGACTATGTCTAAGTGGAAAAGCCCACTTGGCGCTCCACGGCAAAATAAACTCCAAGTCCAAGTTTGATTTGTGCTGATTACCGTCTGGAGGAATGAAAGGACTAACGTATGTCTTCCCCTATTTCAGCTGTGCATTCCAGAGGCCTATAAACTTAATACAGACTTATGACTACTGTGTTTGCATTCTGAAAACTACTTTGTAATGTCTATGGCTATCTAGTTTTGTATTGTGAATATTTTTCTGGTTCTTTATTTATTTATTTATTTTTATTTTTTTTCATTTGCTACATAAGTTAGGGGTCCAAGGGGTGTTAAAACTGTACTGCTTTGTGGGCAAGCTTCAACAGGGCGAGCTTTTGACCAATAATTTTTTCGTCTTAATGACAGTCACATAGAGATTTTTGCTTTTAAGCAGTGGAAGCCAATCTACCTTTTCCAATAAGCACTAACAAGGCCTTATTTATGCTCTACATCAGAGCTCACTAATAGACTGACCCAGACGTTGTCCAATGCGAACCCAAAGCAATAAACTATTGAGAACGATTACATTTTTTTACATTTTAATAGTGTTTATTTTAAGTGGCAGAACTTTTCTTGTCTTTATGGTATGCAGGTTTTGCGGTGTAGTAAGCTCACAGACAAATCGGGTGCGTTGTAACATCACCAAAGGCGCTCCTAAGCCAAACACATCTGTGCAGATTTGGAAAGGCGGGCCGCACACAGGTGAGGTACGAAGTGAGAAGCGGCAGTTGGAGAATAAAGCAAGTCAGAAAAAGGCTAAAGTTTTATTTCGTTTTTTTTTTTAAAGCATTCTAAATGTTGCCCTTGTTTTTAATTGAAATGGGGGGGCATTTATTTTAAGTTTTATACATAATTAATTCAGTTCAGCATTTAAAACAATAAATATTGTTGAGATATACTGAACGGTATTTGTAATTTGTTTTGCTTTTCACATACTGATGACATAAAATGCTAATACTAGGCTACTTTAGTATACAGGATATGGCACTGAATCATAACTGAATTCTAATACCCCTGTAAATACCCCTGCTCTACATTATACATATTTACATAGTTTGATAATTGTCTGTTCATTAGAAATGTTCATCATATCGTGAGTATCTTAATCTTGGTTAAAGTTGTAAAAGTTCTTAGCCTTTTTCATAAAACAAGGTTTACCAATAATCCATATATTTTATGAAGCTAAAACTCAAGTTAAAACCTTGTCCCTGTTGAACTTGCTTTGTGAGAGAGGCCCATGGTTTGTTTGCTGCTATAGCTTCAGCTCCCTGGTGTTAGGATGCTAGCAGCAAGGCCTGTGCCTCTCTCCTGCTTTTATGATGTGGCTTTCTTTTCCCCTATGTCTCTGAGTCTAATGAGCTAAAGGCCTTAAAGCCTTGTTTTTCAGACAGTCTAAACGTTTGGATTAATTAAAAAGAAAGCAACTGCACTTGGACTGCGCTGCTGCTCTGCTAAGAACATCCAGATTTATGAGTATTAATAGAGTCTGCAGACATCGTTTAAATCTTTTAGCAAGCTTGGGAAAGAAGTGAAGGTTGTGTAGACAGTGCTCATGGCCAGGCGTGGTCTACCTAACAGCTTGACTTCATTGCAAAGGTAATATTTTGTTTGCTTATGCAAGAATATCATATCTCCAATAAGAGGAAGAACATTGTTAACCGTTAATGTAAAGTCTAAGTAGTGTTAAAATATAAAAGTTTACTTAGGACTGTGACAGTTTGCTTTTTTTATGACTTGCTGAAGCGTCCAATGTGAAAACTCCATTTGAACCAGAAAGGAGAAATTAGGCAGGAAGGAAGGTGGAGTGCTTTAAGGGTATATAGTGGGTCCACTGTGGTTTTCCACCATCACTGCCTTTTGGTGAAGTTCTCAGGGAGTGAGTGTTCTCCACTCTGCAGCTATAGGCCTGAGGGAGGGGAGAGATCTACACAACATAGTAATTGATGCCATGGGACTAAAGTGCTGAAAGCTACGAGACCTCACATCCACAAGCTGGAGTTGACTCGACCCATACTTCTTAACCAAAAGCCCACGCCCTTTCTACCTGCGGTTCAGACAGGATGTTATGACCGTGTGTGCTGTGTGCCGTGTGTGTGTCCTCAAGAGGGGAAAGGAAGAGAGAAAGAAGTCTCTGTGGAACAGGAGAGAGAAAGAGGGAGCTGCCTGCAGCGTTCCACAGGCCTCCTCTGTGCTCCTGTATTATCTCACTTAATGAACTGCCTGTGTGAATTAAGGCCAAACACTTTGCGAGCGAAAAAATGAAAACAACACCACACAAACCTCTCTCAACAGCCTAGCCATGGTCCAGTTTCACTCACGTCTGCATATAACATATCATGTTTACGCAGAGTGCTGGCAGCTAACAGATGCTCTTTCAGCTTGTGATGAAAACAAGAGGTAAGAGCTAAGCTCAATTGCATATTGGGCACCTTAGGATTCAAGGCTGCCGACCACAGTGCTCTCTTGTGGGGGGTTTATGTAGCAGCCAGTGCTAGGTGAATGCTAATGTTTTGGAGCCCAGTGCATTGCATGTTTTGTTGTTTGTTTGTTTTTTTGTTTTTTTCTCTGCTCTAATACACTTGAGTGGTATTTAAGAAGGTCAGAGTTGTCCAGTAGGACAAGATGCAAGAGCTATTCTTTTTGGACAAATTTCATTTATCCATATTGTGCCTTGTCTTGGCTATAGTTCAATCTGCTGTTACACAGTGAGCTCATACTGAAGTGGTCCACTGGTGAGATCATGTTACAGATCTGCCTGTGTTCCAAGTGGCTGTGTTTTCGTCAGCTGATCCGGTCACAGTGAACATACCACACCATGGTTGCCAATCAGGGATTTCTTGCATGTCTCTGTTCAGTACTGGTCAGGGTCCTCCTAGTGGTCTAAGGTCTGTTGCAAGTATGATTTTATCCAAATGTTTATGTTTTAGGAGCGACTTAAAGGTGACTTAGAATGATGATTAAGATATACTAAAAAACTATGAAGATGTTTGTTGCAAGTCATGATAGGCTTCGATTGCCAAGAATTGTGAGTTGTCCAACCAGACAGACGATGCCTTCTTTCCACTGAGTTGGTGAGACAAAGCCACTGAGTACACTCATTGTTTCTTTAGATGACTGTGTATGAGAGAGTAACTCTTCACGTTGCCTTTAGCTGTAAGATCTATATTTTCACATATGATCCTTGAAAATGGAAATGAACAGCTTTACCAGTGCGGCTCATTGTCTATAACATTGTCTGGGAGGTGGATGCCTTCCCATGCCCCCATGGTCAGTATTAATTTTCAGATGTAGGGTGTCCTTTCTTTTCCCACTGTGTTCAAGAAGCTCACTGATGTAAACCTAGGGGTGTAAATTTGTCAGCATGGTGCACTAAATCCCATTATGTTCACTGACACATCTATGTTTATCTGTGCTGTAGTTTGATTTGCTGTTGAACAGGAAGCTCACCCGGAAGTTGTCCAGTGGTGAGACACTAGCACAGATTTGAATGACTGCAGGCTAGGACCTCCCTACTGCATAATGCTGTAAGGCTGGAGTGCGGCAAAATGAGGGCTGAGCACTGCCTCTTCTCTGACCGCTGACAAAGAGCTGTGCGGGACTCATGCTCTCTACTTTGATGTTTACAGTTTTGTGCCCAAGCAAGAATGATAATGTTCCTCATGCTCAGACAGAGATCACTGTCTGTGTATAGATAAATTGTTTTGCAAAAGTTTGGCCACCTCTACTCAAATTACATGTTTTGTCGAAGTGTAAATACGTTGTCTTGGAACTTCTGCACATTCTAAATCAAACTGTATATGTGCAGAGGCTAAAACCAATGAAATGTCCAAAAGCTGTGGCGCATTTAACAATTGATGTTTAGATTATTTTTTCCCGGATACTAAACAAAAATAAATAAAATGTGTACTAGATATGCAGTAATTTGCAGTAGAATGCAATATGTAGTATTACTTCCTTTATGTTATTTGACTAGGAATGCTTTTGGAGTTTGGCTTATAAGACATTTTAAACAATGTTATCATTTGTTTCTTTGTAAAATTTCATGGCTCCTGAGAGATCATGTGTTCTAATCCCAATGATGCCACAGTCCTTTGTAAATGGGGAACCCAAGAGGAGGAAGCACTTGAAAGCGCTGAGGCCACAGTGCAGTATTTCTTTCTTTCTTTCTTTTTTTTTTTTTCAAAAGTAAGCTTAACTTGTTCTAACTGAGATAAAGTATTTAAAATTTGTGTTAGGAGAACATGTGTGTGTGTGTGTGTATGCACCTTCAAGTGATCACACCGAGTTGGGGTTGAGCAGGGTAGAATGGAGTAGGCAAAAACTGATAGCATTTAACTACTGTTGACACAGAACATGTACCTGGTTATATGGTTAGAGATAGAACAGACTCTGCTCTGTCCTGTGTATATGTGTGTGTATGTTTGAAGCTCATGCACTGCTGCCCCCTCATGTTTCTCTACAGCCCGTATGAGTATTTGTGATAGGCCAGGTGTACTCCCAGGTGTGACCACCCACAGCAGCTGAGAGGTTACACTCAGTGATGTGGTCAGAGGAGGGGGGCGAATGCCCTTCTGAGCCATCTTTATACACACACTCTGCACTGTTGCTTCTGTCATGAATTTGTTTGCAGTACTTCTTTCCAACCAGTTCATCAACACATGTGTTACTTCATTCTCTGCTCTAGTTACATAGACTACTGCTATTTTTTATTTTATTATTATTCATGCGTCATTCTGACATCCTCCTAAAGCTGAGCTTTATCCCAGAGGAGGTTTTGTAATGTTTGGAACTTGATTGCTCAGGATGAATAACTAATTTCTCTGTATTCCCACTTGTAGCTGAAATACCCTGGATTAAACTGTAAACCGTCCATACAGCAGACATACTGGATTCAAATCACTCCACAGTTTTTACTGTCTGACTAAAATTTATACATACTGTAGATTCATACTGGATTAAAATTACTCCACAGTTTTTACTGTCTGACTAAAAATTATACACACTGTAGATTCATACTGGATTAAAATCACGCCACAGTTTTTACTGTCTGACTGTAAAAATTATACACACTGTAGATTCATACTGGATTAAAATCACTCCACAGTTTTTACTGTCTGACTGTAAAAATTATACACACTGTAGATTCATACTGGATTAAAATCACTCCACAGTTTTTACTGTCTGACTGTAAAAAATATACACACTGCAGATTCATACTGGATTAAAATCACTCCACAGTTTTTACTGTCTGACTGTAAAAAATATACACACTGTAGATTCATACTGGATTAAAATCACTCCACAGTTTTTACTGTCTGACTGTAAAAAATATACACACTGTAGATTCATACTGGATTAAAATCACTCCACAGTTTTTACTGTCTGACTGTAAAAATATACACACTGCAGATTCATACTGGATTAAAATCACTCCACAGTTTTTACAAATATGTTATTGTCAGACTGTAAATGCTTTACACACTGCTGTTCATACCAGATTGAAATTACTCCACAGTTTTCAGTTTACAGACTATAAACTACTGAGTCTTATGTATGTACCATGTAGGTGCACTTTGTAGTTCCACAATTGCAGACTGTAGTCAATCCGATTTGCTGCATACTTCATTAGCCCCTTTCACCCTGTTCTGTTGTCCGGACCCCCACTGGACCACCACAGAGCAGACATTGTTTGATCATTTTTTAGCACTGCAGTGACACTGATGTGGGGGTGATGTGTTACAGTGTGTTGCGCTGATATGGGTGGATCGGTCACAGCGGTATTGCAAACACCTCACTGTTACTGCTGGACTGAGAATAGTCCAGCAACTAAGCATCCTGTAAACACCATTTTCTGACTGCTGATAAAAGGCCTAGAGCATCAAACACAAACTTTGCAGCACCAGATGAGGTGAACTTTACATCTACGCGATAAACCAACAAGATACAGGTGTGTAACAGAGTGTACAGTGAGTGGACACATTGTTTAAAAAGTCCTGCAGCACTGCTGTGTCTGATCCACCAGCACCAGCACAACACACCCACCACCATGTCAATGTCACTGCAGTGCTGAGAATAATGCACCACCCAAATAATACTTCTTCTGTTGTGGTCCTGAGGGGTCCTGAACACTTAACAACAGGATGAAAGGGGCTAACGAAGTACGTAGCGAAACAGATGGACTACAGTCGGTAACTGTAGAACTACAAAGCGCCCCTACATGGTAAGTGGAACTGATTAAACGGGTGTAGATACAAGAAGGTGTACCTAATGGAGTGGCCGGTCAGTGTGTGTGTGTGTGTGTGTGTGTGTTTAACCATGAAGTGGCATTTTTAAACTCAACACTTTGTCAGAATCAGGTGAATGACATCTTATGTAAAGCAGCCCAGAGGACATTAACTCTACAGTGAATATGATCTTGCTTAACCTAGAAGCGTTCTCTGATTCAGCGAGCATGGGGATTACCTCTGCTCCGCGGCTCTAAGCCATGGCTTGTGCTCACTCAGCTAGGAAAGGTATTTGCTTGGCCGGGGCACAAGTCTGTCTTTTTTTTTTAAGCGCCATTGCTTCAACAAAGGCAAGCAGCCTTTATACAGTGCTGCCCTCCATGTGGGTGGGCTTTTGAGCTGAACTAAAGGTAATTATGGGTAGCGCGAGAAGGCATTGGGGTCCTGGCTTGACCTGGGCTCTGATGGCTGGCGGTGATTTTATCATGCAAGTGAGGCGTAATATTCATTGATGTGTCTGTGCACATGGTTTGGACACATCTCTTATACAGAGCTAAAGTGGTACAGCTGTCTGGTATTCTGCTGTTCTAGTTTTTTATTGCATAAAGAAATTAATCCTTTCCTTTCTTAGAATATGCAATTGTGAATTTATGAAAATAATTGCTTCTGTTTATAATTATATGCATATGCAGTATATAAAGTTAAATATAGCTTCTATAAGTTTACCTCAGCTTTAGGACACAGGACTGGACATGTATGTATTTATTTATTTTTAAGGAAGCAGAAAAAGTCTTGCTTTCTTTTTATAGGTGATGTTAAAATATGAAATGTCGCAGTACAAGGATTGGTATTTAATGAGTTTGGGATGTGATTTGAAATGGCAATTGCAGATTTGCACTGGGATTTTGTCATATAATACTGGGCCTTGTACGGAGCCCTTAGGGACACCTCCAGGAGCAACCATGGTAACAAGGCCGATTATGTTCCACGCTAGTGTTTTTGCTTTAAAGTGACGATCAAGTCTGCTCCATTTGCCCTGGCTGATTTCCACCTCAAAACGTGAATGACTGTAAAACTATGCTGTTTAGCCACAGGCTGCTGTGTTTCCTAAATATTTAGAAGCTTGGGCCTCTGCCAGCTAATGCTCTGGCTCCTGAGGGACCCAACACACGAGGCATTGAAAAAAGCCACCTTGGCAGATTGACACAAAATACTTTTGTGCGGTTTACATCCTTCACTTTCCCTTCCAGAATCAACACAAGCTCAATTTCCAAGGCTGTTCAACCGACAAGTAAACTCATATACACTTGAAGTTACACTTCAGCTCGATTGATCTTGTCTCCTTGCAGTTTTACAGTTTTAGAGTAAAGACATCTGAGATGTTTGCTGTGGACCATGTTCAGGGCAAATGTTCACCTGTAGAAGTGTGATATATTTGTAGGTTTCCAACACTCAGAGATTTGAGAGCCCCTAAATTTATGACAATTTCATTCAATAGATTGTTTTAGTGTTTTGAATAAAACTATTATGTAAACAGAAGAACAACTCAAAATATGACACATTTTACATATGCATTTTACCTGCATTTTTGGCAACATAATGGGACATTATTATTCATATCTAGTTCTTTCATACAGGTTTACTGGAAGCACTTATCAAGTCTTTCATACTGATTTATAATGTTTTAACTTTAAGTAAAATACCTTCTATAAAACAAGGCCCAGGTATTATTTGGTTAAAATGCTTATCTGTTTTCTTAATGTTTCTTAAGTTTGGCACTTAAAGCATTTAGTTCTTGCTAAACATCAAATGCCACATGTACATTTAAAAATCACAGAAAAGGTGATGAGGTGATGTGATTTCTCAAGCTAATGATGCATTCCATTTCTTTCAAGTAAATGTTCAGAATAAACCAAATAATGGCTAAATGAAATGATTTACTATGTTTTCCAGTTATTTCTGAAGTGAGGGCATGCATGACAAAGTAGACACTCCCATCTCTTTAATTTATTATAAGATTTATAAGCGTCCTGTGGCATTACCCCACCTCCACTTGGAAAATGAAGTCCATCCAAAAATGGCTTTGGTCAGAAAAGAATTGAGTCGTATTGTGAAATCATTTTGGTTATGATTTGCCAAAAGTATCAAAACTAAGAAGAATGCTTAAATCAAACTTGATTTAATGACTGATGTAATGAAACCATTAAAAAGGAAACGGAATTGCCATTAGAAGCCCCCAACAAAGCTATATTTCTGTATATTTAGGGAAAAGTGCCAGAAAAGCGCCAGTGAAGCCCAAAACAAAATGTTCTAGACTGCTGTCGGATGTAGTTGGAAAAGTCCTGCTTCGTCTGTGACAGTCTTTCCTCAAGTTGAAGCTTGTGTGGGTCATGGCGAGAGGACGGCTTGATGGCCTGTCATGCTTGTTTGTGTTTCCTGTTCAAAGCCCCTGCGGACAATGCGACTCAAATCTGTCCTCGTTGAAATCAGTGCACTGCAATGTCAGTTTTTCTAGCCTCCGGTGGTCAAGGAGTTTTTGCCTGTCAGAGCTGCTTCTGACTGAGATATGTTCTAACAAGTTAACGTCAGATCCAGATGATTGGCTGGAGTTTGACATTCAGACCCACTGGAGGGGCCCAAGTTGTTCTCACACAAGTGGTCAGTAATGCAACGTCCCTCTCTTTATTCCCTCTCAGCACACACAGCTGTCATGCAGTTTTGCTGAAATGGGGGAAACATTTGCGATCAGACCTGCTATATTGTCTGTTTAAATAAAGTAGAAAGATGGATGCCTCAGCTGCTCATGATTCAAAATAATGAACCAATTTGTCCTTGTGTGTATGCTGGGTTTCTTTAGAGGCTTTCACTGGAAAAGGCCAGGCAGGCACTACTGCCCCAGATGCCAGTTACTTCATTATCTTCCAGTTTGTTGGTGGTTTAATGGAATTGCTTCATTCAACAACACTAATGAATAGATGATCTTAATTAGTCTAATGAAAATGAGCCAAATCTATTTCTAATCTTCTAACTTAGTAATTGTTGGCCATATTATCAAAGTTTAACCTGACACAGCTGTCTGGGTCATAGATATAAAGCCTGCTTTTTACATGGAGTACAATGAGAAGCACACAAAATATACACTGAGTTGAATTTATTAACAAGTGGTAGCAAATACCTTCCCTAACTTAGCGCCTAATGCTAACTGCAGTGAAAGTACTGCTGCGTTCACAGATTATTAACATAAATCACGATGTTCCATGTCTGTTCCTCATTCTGATCCAGGATTTTGCCCAAGAACAAGGATTTGTGAAGAATGGAACAAGCTTGCTAATGCTACTGTAAATATTAGCCATGGTCATAAATTGTAGCCTCACCAAAAGGTCTGGCAGACCTTTCTGAACCTGCGCTCTACACCTGTTTGAAAAAGGGAGGAAAAACAGCACACCAAGAGCATTTAAAGATGATTTATTTTTGTGAGCCTTTGGTGAGCTGGACAGGGCATAGAACTGGATTGCTACAAACAGAAGGCTATCATTGTTGGCCTAGCAACTGGCTAGCACAGCTACTGCAGATTCATTGGGTCACAAAGCAGTGAAGTCATTATGGAGGAGTGTTTTGTCTCAAGGGTTTGTGTTTCTTACAACCCAGAATTTTAGCCACAGTCATCACCTCTAAATCTTTCAGTTAGTAGTCATCAAAAGGCATTTGTCTTACAGTAATTGTACTTAGCTTATTAAAATCTAGTACATTATCATCATAGCATGCTAAGGTTTTAGTTCTTCTGTTTGCTGAATGTGACTTTTTTACTTTTCACGTTCCAAAGATCAACCTGTGATTCTGTTTCATTTTGATCGTATGCCGGTTTTTCTATTCCCTCACTGTAGTCGACAGCTTGATCTGTGGTTCAGTGTGAAGAGTGTCATTTTCTGTCCTGTGAAGAGCGCAGGCAGTAGATGGGCCGGTCTGATGGCCTGTCGCAGTCATACACCAGAGCCTCATTGAGGACTAAGGGAAGGTGATGACAGACTGCTGAGATAAGAGATGTTGATAAGAATAGCGATAAATGACACTACATGTAGTTCCAGCCTCGCGGTGTGATTGGCTGTAAGGCATTCTCCTGATAATGGCACTCTATATGAATGCCTTAAGTGTCACTCTGCCATATGCGCTCGTAACTTGGCAGCAGCAACCAGCCATTAACAAGTACAAATATTAAAACGAATAAACACATAAGATTAAGGAAACAACTATAATGAAAACTGCAAATGAGCAGCAAAATAACAAGCATAACACTCCCATTACACTAGCCACGAGCTGTTGAGCCTCCAGTGTTCACGATAGGGGTTGCATGACTTAGAGTTGAGTCGATGGCTGCTATTTGCAGATGGTGTCTTGAATAAAACTTTAAAAATCTGTGAAGAAGCCAAACAGGTTAGCAGGATGTGATTTTACTATGTGATCTCTGGATTGCATTGGGCTGCATAATGCTTGCATTGCTTAATTGGCTGCCATCTTATTAGAGTGCAGTTTATGCCGTTAATGTTGTGGTCCATGAAACTGTATGATGATAAAAAATATAATGATATTGGTTCTTATACCCTGAAGGAAGGGAGGGTAACTAGGGAGCACTGAGTGATACAAACAGTTAAAAGTGTGAGGATGAAGCAGGAAGGATATTTGAATGTGGATTTGTTCAAAGACATGTGTTATGCCTGCAGAACTGAACTGACACAAGGAAGACTTGGGATCATTGAAAGAAGAACTATGAACTATGAAGCCACTTGGCAGAAGCTACTGCTACTATATTGACGTTGAGTGTGTTCTGTTGGACTTTTGTCTGTCGCGTGTATCCTGTACTGGAGGTGGTCAGTGTGTCTGTGCTGGATGACTTGGTTGTGAAATGTTTTTATTTTGGTTGTTGGAATTGATTTTCTTGTACTTTGTTGTACTCTTTGTGATGTCCATGTTTTTTTGTAATTCTGTTTTACATGCCACCGGACCCAACATACAGTTTGGGATATCTGATATGCAGGTATTATATTTTGTCAGAATATCAGCAGCATCTAAATTGCTCGTTGATACCCATCTAGCCCTTAAACATTACCAAAACACTCATTGTCCATTTTATCAGCTCCACCTGTATATATATATATATATTAGCTACGTCTCACTGTATCTACACTCATTATTAGCTTCACTTACCATATGGGTGCACTTTGTAGCTCTACAATTACAGTAGTAGTCCATCTGTTTTATTGTGTATTTTGTTACCTTTCACCCTGTTCCTCAATGATCAGGACCCCCCAGGACCACCACAGGGCAGGTATTATTTGGGTGGTGGGTCATTCTCAACACTGCAGTGGCACTGACGTGGTGATGATGTGTTAGTGTGTGTTGTGCTGGTATGTGTGGATCAGAGACAGCAGTGCTGCAGGAGCTTTTAAACACTGTCCACTCTATCACACATTCTTACCTTGTCGGTTCATCTTGTAGATGTCAAAGATTTTAGTTCATGTGTTGCTGTACAGTTTGTGTTGGTCATCCTGATGCTCCACACAGTACGCAGTTAGTAGTATATATTTGGTTGGTAGACCATTTAGTCCGATTTGAACTCCCGACTATACGGCCAATACTTGGTTGTCACACAAATGATTTGTTGGTGATGTATTTCACTGATATGTCTCAGTCTGACCCTAAAGCCTACATGTATTTATTAGTGTCTATTTCTATTCTAGCTGAAGGAATTTCTCTATCATAGGTGATTTTTTAGTGAACCATCCTCAATACCGTTTAGTGTACCTAAGGTCAAAACCCATAAACATTCCTGCTGACAAAAAAGACTGTTAAAAGTAGAAGTAAAAGCCTCTCCTCACCCCTACGTCCGTGATAAAGAAGCACCCTCAAGAGGACATAACAGTTATTTCTTCTTGTCAAACAGTTTTAGGAACAAAAAATAGCATTTTCTTAACAAAGGTTTGTTTTCCCTGTTTCCATAACCAGTGGCCATAGAGACCGTTATGTTGAACATTTGTCATGTTGAATAGGAGAAGGTCAAAGGTGAGAGCAGTAACTTGCACCTGTTTTACACACAAAAAGTAGGCTGTCTCTTACGGATGTTTGCTCTACAAGTTCTTTGTTGTAATACTCGTAAAACTGGCTGTCCAGGAGGAAACCTGGTTTGATGCATATCAAATATTATTAACTGAACGCTTAACAAAACAGAAGAATAGAGTTGGTATGTTACAATGAATAACATCATGACTGGGATCATCTTCTGGGACCAAATCATAGCCATGACCCAAATCACACAGCATGTTTAGTTCTATGGCTTTAAGAGGTGTAATGGTTCCACTCCATTTAAAACAAATGATCCATAAGAATAAAAAAAAAAAAAATCCTCAAAAACAAGTACATGTAAACACCGGAAAGTGGAACAATAACAGTAGTAACAAATGTAAACATCAAGACATAGAGCAGTTGTACCAGTCAGCAACAATGTACGAGTACATTAAGCAGTGAAATAAATCAAACCATCCCTCATTTTTCAGGTTTCCCTGTTTATCAAGAGAGAAGCTGATAGAATAACTTGATGTCCAAATATTCAGTGTAATTGAACGTTCTTCACCCAGTGCTTCACAAAGTCCTGAACCTTTGACACGATGTGTGCTGAAATGTGGTGTACTTGGAATTTTATACTGGGACTCAAGCAACTATATTAGAGTTTTGCGTCTTTCATCCTCTGCAGTTTGAAATGGTTGCATGTCTTACGGACTGAATATAATTTTTTCCTTATCTTTTATTGTTCCTTTAACTAAGTCAGAGTTGGGTTTGTTACCAAACAATGGTTGAAGCACTAGCTGTGCCAATAATGTTGCTCTGTTTTATTGTTATATGTTTACATATTTATATTTTTGTTTATTAATGGTCATTTCGTCCATCATACAGACTAAAGTCTGACAGTAAGTAAATAAAATATCACTGCCTTTCTCATATCTTGGTGTGCAAGATTTTATATACCAAGAGGATTTTTTTCAAATTAAACTACACAAATCACATTCAGTGTGTAAAGATCATAAATGCATTCCCATTTGAAGAATAGGAGTCCAGATTATCACCTTTTATTGTAAAACTAATACAACAGACCATACATAACTGAGATATCACTCAATTATATGGTATAATTGTACTATAAACAAATAGAATACAGTTAGTAAGGTTTTAACACCACCAGTCAATGACATGTTTTGTCGGTTTTCTCAATGAAAAGAAGTGCATCCCTTACAGAGAACACTTTTCTACATATTTTAGGGCACAATTTGTATTTATTTGCTGAATTGAATATATTGGAAAAAATAAACTGTGACACAACTTCTTTCTTTGTTTTAAATGTGTCTGGTGGTTTTCCCTAATATGTTACAATCAGCACATAAACAGTATGTTTACATTAGAACATACAGAAGTGTGTTTTCTGACGATGTGTTCTGTATTCATTTCATGTGACTGTATACTTACCATGTATGATTTAATAAACTCATATTGATGCATCAATATGAAGGTGACAATTTAACTGCATCGGCTTATATAATTTATTATAATTGATTAATTATAAAGTATACACATTTTTTAGATTTAAGATTATTTTCAAATCTATTTCACTACAGTGTTGATGTTGAGAAATGTTGGTCTGAACCCAAATACAAATAGCAAACATCCCATACAGTAAGGTTCTGGTAATTCATTCTCATGAACAAAACAGCCGGGTTCGGATAGGATTTTCCAGATACAGTCATATGCAAAAGTTTGGACAGTGTGTGCTTGCAGTATGGGCAGGAATGGGATGGGATATGAGTGTGATCAAGCTTTGAGTCATCCCACACTAACCTAAGAGAGAGAAGCAGAAAGAAATGCAGCTCCACATTTTGTGCTTTTATCATTTCAATTTTTTTAAGCTCCATTTTTACTACATGCACACATTATACATACATCGCTGCATATTCTGAACTGCACTTATATTGCTCGCTGCAAGCAATGATGTAAAAACCAATGATGGAAAAGAGCAGGCCAAGAAAAAACAGGGTGGTAGAGAATGAGTAATATCAGAGCGTTTGTTCATTTCATTACAGCCTTATTGGCGTGGCTCTGAGTTCAATTCTCCCAATTCAACATGAAGAGTGTGCAATAGCACAAAAGCTATGTGAGTGAAATATCTAGCATAGGCAGGAAAACCAGCCTGTTGAGGAAGAATCTATGCGTGTGTATATTTTATGAATTTTTTTTTATAGTCTTGTCTTTATATTTCATGCAAATTGCAAAGTCTAACCAGTCTTAGCTACCATGGCAACCAGGTTTTTTTGTACTTAACACCTGCAATTCTTTTTTATTTTGCTTTTCTGTACTTTATTTGCTTTGTCACACCGGTTCCTTCTCCTCTCTTTGTCCTTCTTTTTCCTCTTCTCTCATTCTCTCTCTAAAGTGCTGCTCTGCTGCTGGGCAGTGAGGGATTAGCTGACTTTATCTCACCACTCCTCTGAGGTGTGGGGTGTGTTTGAGGATGGTGGTCTGTGTTGATATTTTAAAAGTCAGTAGAATGTAATAAAAAGGAGGAACCCTGATCTGAGGGTTGTTTCACAAAGCAGGGTTTTTTTAAACTAGCCAGGTAGTTTAAGATTATGCAAAAGCAGAAGGGGACTTAAAGCCAGACATTCATTGAGTGATTTCAGAAATCTTGTTTTTTGCTGTTAGTCTGTGTTGTGCCGGTACAAGTGGATGCTGCTGTGTATGCGGATAAATAGATGAACTGCAATCTAATTGTATAACTACAAAGTGCTTTCAAAATGTAAATGGAAAAATATCGCAGAAACAAGAAAATGTTTTTTTATGTTATGGTCAGCCATGATTGGTATACATGCTCATAAACTCACACTGTACAAAAACCCTGAACAACATGGGTGCTCACATGTGAAACACAGCCCCTACAGAGAGCTCTGTCTACAGACAATTTTCAATGAAGTTGGTAGGGGTTTGTTGGGATATGTTTTGCCAGCAAATCGGAGAACCTTCCCGATTTATGCTGTGTTGGGTGGTGCTGGGCCTTCATTTAGTCTTTGATTAGTCTTTAATTTTGTACCCCCCTATGCCAAATTCACTCATACACCCATAATAGTCCACCATCTTACCGATGTCCTATGTTGCTAGCCGTCAGAACAACACTGTAAAAGTCCTGCTGTTCATTAAAAGCCCCATTCAGACATTATTTTTGACTTTTTTTGGCACTGATCTGCTTTTTTTGCCTGAATCCTTACTTAGACGGTGTTGAGCTGTAACTCTGAGAAAACAAACCAAGAAGAATTAAATATTTTTTTCCGTAAGTAGCACTAACTTGGTTAGCAGCAGTTCACTAGCAGTAGCTACATACACAAAACCGACATATCGCTTTTCACTGTTTTTTCTTCCTCTTTGAACTCCTCTGGGGAGCCTGTTGTATCATGGGATAGCACAATGTGCTGCCGTTGCATACTTAAAAATATCGCCCGAATCAGTAAGTCATCCGGGGAATTTTTGCGTACTACTCAATGGATATTCAGAGTATTCGTAGTATTTGGACACACTCCTTTCTCCAAGTTTTGATTCTTCAATTCAGCACTGAAGCTACAAGGCTAATATGGGTAAAATAATGGAAGCTAGTTTTCAGCATTCTGCACACTGTGTGTGATGTGTTGAACAAAAGCCGAGACAAAATACAGGCTTTAAGATGGCTGCAACTACTGCTTTAAGCTATGCAGAATAAGTTTGTCCATTTTTATAGTGTTTTTAACGGTTTGCCATGAAGTATCAAAAACTGCATTAGCAAATCAAGAATATATTAATTTTACAAGTTTTCATGATGCTAATTAGTGGGGTTAAACGTTCATTCTCGGCTAGTTTAGTCAGCTTTGTGAAATACCCCACTCATGTCCAGAGAAATGGCTTGTTTGTTGGTGCTGGCTGCATATTTGCTCTGTGTATGTATCTCTTTGAGTTATTTTGTCTCCAGCTGCTGGTACATTGAGTATATTTGGTGCCCTCTGGCCAGATGCTTTGACTCTCTCTTGGTGGTGATGTGCTTTTGCTCCACATTTTGCTGACTGTTGATTAAAGGCATCTCTGGTTTGATTTTATGCTGACCTCACTGTGTTTAAAACTCTTCTCCTTGAGTCCACATGGACCTTAGAAATTTTTTATTTATTTATTTTATTTTTGTTCAACCCAAATCCTTGAGCAGATTGCAGTCTGTCTCTGGGCTGGCCGTTTTTGCTCTGCACTGCTATTTCTTGGTCAGTCTGGCACGCTTCTCTGGGGCCTCTGATGTCGTCTCTAGTGCACTGAATTAAGTGTGTGGGCACGTAGCTGTGTCATTAATGCATGGGTTTAGGCAGTGGTGGTATTTACGAGAATAGCGCTGGGTCATTTTTTTGGCTGTTTGGTCAGCTGGAGTGACGTCTGCTGGCAGATTCAACCTGGCTTCAGAAAATACCATTAGCGATAGCAGTCTTTGCTACTTTTCGCTCCTAAGCCAGCTGCGGGCCTGAGCTATCAGCTGCGAGCCTAAGCTATCTGTTTCCTTCGTTTCTATTTGTGTGCTGGGCTGCTCTTACGCATTGGCACCCTCTGTAGTTGTGTGATGCCCTTCACCTATTTGGCTCTGACATGTGTATTTTCCCTTTTACCTAAATTGTAATGATCAGCAAGACATTCAGGTGTCCAAACTTTGCCTCTTTAGTTTTACACAAGAGCTACACAGTTACTATAACAAGTAATGATAACTTGAAGCCCTCAAGTTGGACAAATGGAGAAATGTATATAGTAAACCCATTATGGGCCACTTTATGAGATGCTCAGCAGAATACCTTTTCAGTGTTTGAGTAGTTATTAACTGATAATATTTTCTGGGGAAAAGATCATTTATGCTTCACAGTGTAATGTAAAGCGCAATGTTTTTCATAAGTACAAGGTGATTTTAACAGCCCATTTTTTACATCAAAATGGCAAAAATAGGCTTTAAGCCATAAAGTAGTTCAAGACACAGGAAACATAGTGCTGTAAACATATGCAGGAAGGTCACCTTCAACCTTACAGCTTTCCCTCATGGTGGACAATGACCCCACTATCTAGACCTACTACAGCAAAGATTAGAACAATTCCCATATATGTACATTGTTTAACTAACAACAACTTGTACATTTAAAGTCCTTCCCTACTGCAGTAGTGGGATGCTACATATCGCCCTTTGATAACAGTAGACATTGATTTTATTTAATAGTTTTCTTTTCTGCAGTCTCAGGTTAGTAGTGTGTGGGGGGTAGTTTTATTGAAATCTGCATGTTCCTTCTAAAAGATAAACTCATAATCATTCTATCAACGAGTTAAACCACTGAATACTCTCCCCTTGCTGGATGTTTGCAGAAATCAACTTTATTCATAAGGCCACAGGGCTCTCTTTTAGAACTGACAGTCCAAACGGCAAAAGGTTGTACAACATAAATAACTAATGATTTTTTTAGAGAACTATTAACATTATTCATGTACATTTCTACTGAAATATATGCACTTTATTCTTTGAGCCCTTATGAGCCGTTTTTTTTGCTGACTTTTAACTGACTAAAAAATAGTTCTTGTATTTAATGACAATTACACTTCAGAGCCATAACATTAAAACCTTTTATCTACATTAGTCCATTTGATCAGCTCCAATTACAATAAAGATGCATTTTGTAGTTCTACGCTTACAGACTGTAGTTTCTCACTGTCCACTCCATTATATGCACCTAAAGCTGTTAGTAAGTCTTCTAGGTTTCAGGTCAGACAGTAGCTCATCTGGTGTAGGTTGTAGCTGGATACAAGCAGGCCGATATTCCTGAAGCTGCTGGGAAAGGCATCAGTCCTAAAGTGAATTGTTCTCCCACACAACTCCCACTGTCTGAGTCACTCTTTATTCCAGTGTGGGACGGCATGCTCAAAACGTTCTCGTTTACTGTTTATCCTGGTAGGAGCCGATCCTAACGCTTTCTTCCCCTCCGCAGAGGGCCTGGGATGTTCTTCTTCTCAGAGCAGCAGCAATGGTTGAGAAAGTCTGGGAAAAAGGCCTTCCTGTAGAGTCAATTCAAAGGGCTCTCTCAGCAGGCGAACACTTTCACATGGAAAAAAAAAGGTTTTAACCAAAGCATTAAAGGAATATGCTAATAAGATACGAAGATGAAACAAACAGTGCATTCAGATCAAAATGCAGCCTTCTTGTTTGTAGTCCATGATCTTAGATTTTCCTATCATCTCCCATCATCTGCTACCCTTATATGTATATTAATGTATCTATTAATTTTTGTCTAGAATGCCTCTGACTTAGCTAGATATTGTTTTGCATTTTCATAATTTTCTTTGTGATATGGTCATGTTTTTCCCCCTGCAAGTCATTCTCTGTCAGCTAAACCTTCTTGCAGGTCCATTACTGTCATTTAGAAGTTGCTTTGTCTTCCTGGTCAGCATATGAACAGTTCTATCTGAGAGTATTCTTGGTCTTCCAGAACTTGGCCTTGACTTCAACACTCCCTCAACTGCCGTTTCTTTATGATTTCTTGGACAGTGGAAATCAAGTGGAAATGCTTTAATATTTTTTTATAGCCCCCTTCTGCTTTGTAGGCAGCGGTTAGCTTCATTTTCAGATCCTCAGCCATGCTGGAAAAAGTGCCCTGACTTTCAATTTGTGTATTGGTTGCACTGAAGAAAAAGTTACTTCCACACATTATGGATGTAACATTCTAGTTATGCGGAATCAATGTACATGTTTGATTTGAATAGTATGGCAGGAGAGCCCAGTGTCAGTAGAAGGTTTGAAGAGTGAGAGAATCTTTGGCTGCTGTCTGATAATTATTGACCTGCTTATCAAATCTTGGTGAGACGTTAAGGCCTAACGCATCAGTTATGTCCCCTGCCTATATATTCAGTTAGGGACAGCAGCTCATTTGTTGCTACACAGTTTCAGTCATGTCATTCCTAATCCATAGTGTTTAATATGATGTCGGCCCAACCTTTGCAGCTATAACAGCTTCAACTCTTCTGGGAAGGCTTTCCATATGGTTTAGGAGTGTGTTCATAGGAATTTTGACTGTTCTTATGGACGCACATTTGTGAGGTCAGAACGTTGGACTAGAAGACTTGGCTTACAGTCTCCACTCTAATTCATCCTGCAGGTGTTCTATCAGGTTGAGGTCGGGACTCCCACCACTGTGCACTATACGCCTCAGCATCCGCTGACCCCGCTTTTTTGGCTGTCGTTCCCAATTGAGTTGCTGTCATTCCCAATCACTTCCACTGTGGAATATTTTGTAGAGAGGAAATTTCACGACTGGACTTGTTGCACAGGTGGCATCCTATAACGGTACCACGCTGGAATTCACTGAGTTTGGTTTTATACACTCGTGGCCATGGAAGTTATTGGAACACCTACATGATGTACATGATGGAGGTTTCTAATAACCTGCACACAGTTGGGACTGCCGTCTTATGTACTTGCTAACCGGGCCCACACTCAAAAAAAATCTTCTTATATCTGGTTAAGAAGTCTGGTTTGGTTTGGTTATAAAATGCGTTGGGCTACATGACCACAAGTGGACCAACATTAAAGCACACAAACCAACAAAATGCAGTATTCCTGACTTAGCACAGACCAAAAAAGGAACTGACCACAGGCCAGTTCTAACAGTGCACCCAGAGCTTTTAACTGTGGCTTGACTACTACATTTCTTTGAGACTTAAGCTCTGGGTTTGGGTTTGATACATAACTTATAGGAAGGAAGGAATTTCTAGTTTCCATTAGCAGAATTTATAATGCATATGCACTTCCCTTCAGCTTGAGCAGGTATATCAATAGTTCCTAAAGCGTAATAGTGGCGAAAATTTATGAGCAAGTACAGTTGTTTAAACATTCATGAAGAACTCGGCTATATTTTAATACAGTATATAAATGTAAAAAAAAAAAAAAACAGACAAATGACCGGTAAAATGGACAGCATAAGATTGCTTTTTGGTTATGTATCAGGAACATGGAATATAAATATAAAGTTTAACATGCTTTTAAAAACTACAAACACTTTTAAGTTATGACCTAACTTGATCTGGGATATGAGGGGTTGTCACACCTAAATTCTAGAGCTTTGTTTGTAATAAAAAAAACCCTTCTGGCCAGTCGTTTTGTGTAGCGTTCAAGAATTACGCCAAGTGCATGGAAAAGACATTTAAATGAAATTGTAATGCTGTTTCTCTACCAAACTCGCATTACTTTGGAAACTAAATATTTAAATGTTTACAGTTGGAGTGCAATGAAAATTAGATTGATAAAGAGCTCTATAGTAATGGCCATATCTACAGTCCACAGTTGCATGTAGCATCACAACCATGCTCACTTTGGAAACTAAATATTTAAATGTTTACAGTTGGAGTGCAATGGAAATTAGATTGATAAAGAGCTCTATAGTAATGTCCATATCTACAGTCCACAGTTGCATGTAGCATCACAACCATGCTCAGAAGTGGCACTTTGCAGCTTTTAAGTGGAGCTAAAGGAAGGATGGCTATTTGTAGAGCAGTTCCTTTCTGTCTCCTCTGTCATCTTGTGTAGCAGACTGTGCACTCTGCCGCCCATGGCCTGTATTTAAGTAGCTCTAAAAGTTACAGACGTCCTGCCAGGCCGGAATTACAAGCTCCTTGATGATTAAAAGTGGATGTTCTATTTTGTCAGAGAGCCGGTGGTTGTGTTTACATTTGGATTTGTGACTCTTTTGGACTTTAACAGTGACATGTATAATGTCAAAGTTGCTAGTGGAAAAAAAAAATCAAAGAGTGTGTCCTAAAGAAAATGGATGGTTCTCTAATTCAAGGTCACATTTTTGTCAGGACCAAAACAAATGCGAGCATGGCAAGGCATTTGGAGACCAACAACAGCAATTAACTTCTGGTGCTGCCCCAAGCAGCTCATTCCTCACACAGTATTGTTTGTCTGTGTTGGTTTGTTTTGAATATTCATTGTACATTTCTTTGTGAGTGTATTAAAGACTGCGTTTTTTTTTTCAATAATTAAATGAGAGGTTTTTAAAGTTTTATACTGATTAGTGCTGCATCCAAGCCAAGGATTTAAGAAAAAAAGTGTATGTGTTGGGACATCACCAACATGGTGACCTGTGTAATTTGTACCTAACACAATATGGTCCTGATGCCTTAATTGGCAAACCCAGCCTTTTCGCCCAATCTTATAACTGTATGGAAGCAAAGCCTTGCAATCTTGTTCTAAAACGTAGTGGAGAGCCTTCCCAAAAGCGTGGAGGCTGTTACTGCGGCACATTGTAGAGCTACTCCATGGTAAAGCATGTCTAGGAATGAGATGTTTAGGTGTTTTTAGTAATGTAATTTACTATATGTGTAGCTAGCAATTTAACTAGTACTCTAGCAATCGCAACAACGTCAAAAGAACTCATGCAAATAGAATCAGAGAGGAGGTCGTTTAAGGATTTTCACCTCTTTGGGGGGACGGAGTCTCATCAAATCTAATTACTTACACACTGAATAGCTCCTTGTATCATACATGTAACAGAGACATCAGTGGAACTCAGCCCAAAGCCCCAATTAACATCCCCGACAATGGGGCGAACAGCACGGCTGTCCCAGACTGTCTGGTCTAGGATATGGGTGGCTGGCTCTGTGTGCCCTGTCTGATGGAATGCATGGATGGCAATGTTAGAGCAATAAGTCCTTGCATTCCCGGCGTGGGAACCGGTGGGCTGCTTGGCAGGGAGTCCATGTTTTTGAATGTCGCTCAACAGTCTGACTTGAAAGTACAGTGTATAAATAATCATCTCTGGCCCTTAAAATTGAACAGCATAGCAGGATGCTGCTGTGGTTTAGGAAAAAATCAAATGTACCTGATTTTCCCTTTTGTAATCGTCCCTGTAGCCAGAATATGCTTGGTATTAGAATTTGCCTCCACAGTTTTGCAGTGGAGCTATGAGACTAATGTTGCTACTAAGTATTGGAAGCTTGTGCCCCACTATTTATCAGTGTACAGTCTACATTACTACACACTTTCCTTAAAACGCATCAAGTAAAGTCATCTTATTTCTGTGAAATTTCTGATTTGTCCAGCTCGGCTGATCAGCATTGGATTTGACAAATCTAAGAGAAATGAGAGCAGTAAAGCAAAACTTGCATGGGTGAGGGTTTTATAGATCCAGCAGTTTAAGCTTTAAAACGGACACCCACATTGTCTTGTGTGCGTGGAAATAGGAAAATCTGAATGTTAACGATGTGCAGATCAACAGGCATTTAGCAGTAAACTAAAAGTAGTTGATTGTACTTGTACTTGTACTTGTACTTGTGTGTGTGTGTGTGTGTGTGGTGTTCCTAGGTTTTTCTCTTGCTGTGCTTCACCTAACACAACCCCAACATCAACAAGATGTTTTCCTTATGCAGTTTGTTTTCAGCATTGTTGGGGTTTTATATACAGGCAGTCACAGGCATTGCTTCCTTTATGGTAGAGACATTTGTCCCTAGAATGAATCTAAAACTCTAGGGGTGTAACGATACAAAAAGGTAGCAATGTGCATTGTGAAGATATTTATGGCATCTAATGCAATAGCACACCAGAAAAAGGCACAAAATGTAGCAATAACAACAGAAAGGTGGGCTTCGAAGGCTACGCAGAGCGACATTGCTATAACGGCACTTTTGATCACCAATGAGTGGGAAATGGCGAGTTTTGTACACTGGGCTAAGCATAGCCGAGGTGTTTAAATCGTGGGATCTTGAAAGAGCTAATCACAACATTGCGGATAACGCACACAATATGGATGTAGCAGTGAAAGAGTCTGGGCTAGCACTGCACATAAAGTGTTTTGCCCACACTTTAAATCTTGCTTCCCAAGCAGACCTAAATGTAAACCGTGAGTCGAGTGAGACACATAGCCGCCTTCTTCCACTAAAATGCCACAGCCGCCGCCGTGCTCGCAGCTAAACAAATCTGCTGCAGTTCCCACAGTATAAACTTGTCGTGAATGTCATTACACGTTGGAGTAGGAAATGCCGCTGGATGACGCTGGAAATGCTGGAGTGCTATTCTCAACAACAAGCAGACATAACCGCAGCACTTGTGAGTACAGCGTGGAAATGCCCGTGACATTGATAATTCAGAAAAAACTAGGCTGTCCTTCTCATGCAGAGAGCATCACAGTGAACTATACATGGAGAGGAAGCACCAGGAACTCACTGAATGGCAACTCAGAGAAAGAGTCTTTAGGGGCCATGGAGGAGAATTACAGTGACTGGAGCGGTGTATGGTACAATAGAGAGAGACAAACCTGATCACCCTTCTGACCCTTTTGAGTTTCACACTGACTAATATAATTGATGGAGAAGAACCACACAGAAAGCATCATCCAGACTATATAGAGAAAGGAAGCACTCAGAAAGCATCATCCAGACCATATAGAGAAAGGAAGCACTTAGAAAGCGTCATCCAGACCATAAAGGGAAATTAGGCACCTAGATAGCATAATCCAGAGCATGTATAGAAACACCCAGAGAGCACTATACAGACAGTACAGGGACAGGTAACAGCTAGAGCTCAGCATTCACCCAGGCACAGTTTACAAAAGTGGGAAAGTGAAAGCCACACACTGAACAATAGAGGGAAAGAGAAAATCAGGCCATTCTGCTTACCCTGAGAGCATCACACTCATGAGTAAATGAAGAGGAAACACCCAGAGACATGCACCCTGTACAGTGTTGGAAAACATCACACTGAATAATAGAGGGGATATGGGAGCAGCACATAACATGATAGAAGGAGAGGAAAGTGGGCTTGTAGAGTGTGCATCACAATAAAATATAGATGGAGAGGAAATGCCCAGAGAGCAGCACACTGAATGAGATAGATCACAGGAAACACATAGAAAGAAGCACGCTTTACAGAGGAAGAAGACCCCAGAACCCAGAGAGGTGCACCCTGTCCAGTGGCTGTTCGTCATACTTAAATAATAGAGGGATAATGGAAGCATCATGTGGCAGAAAGAGAGAGAAAGGTTAGGCCATCCTTCTCACACTGTGAGCATCACACTGAATGGTAGAGTTAGAAGGAACACCCAGCGAGCATATACAGACCATAGATGAGACTAGAGAGATAGGATATGGCAAGGTCAGCTGTTCTCTTCTGGACTCTTGGCAATGGACAGTTGTACCATTCAAGCTAGTAATCTGCTGCCGGTGTAGTGCAAAGCATTAATTCCATAGCACACCAAACCAGCATTCACCAACAGACACCAATAAACCAATGCTTAGTGAGATGTTGTATGCTGTCTCTAGATTATACCAGCCTTGTACTATGATTGGCTCTTTAGGTATTGCTCTACTATATTTATTTGTGAAACAAATGCTAGCATGTTTTGTATCTTTTAGTGTCTCAAATGCTAAAAACATATCTATGAATTTTTAAACCGTTATAATATATACAAGGCGATGCTCGACTATGTATTTGCCGAGAAATAATGGATCATGTTTGCTGGAATTTAGACACTGTACACCAATCAAGAGCCCTGCTTTAGCACATAGAGGGATGGGCAGGGCAAGAAAGCATGAACACTTCCACATGCCACTGACCACATCTAAGGCTGGCCGTTCTGTGCCAACATGTGCTGCGGCCTGCAGGTTTTAAGCAGCGGGTGCACTTCTATACGTGCTAACGTGTAATCTGGCCTTCCAGGCTATGGCCACCATGCTCCAGCCTCCACCTCTCTGAACACACAGCTCAGCGGAAACTGAGCAATTAGCAGACCGTTACGGCCAAACATGAAAGCCTTGATGTTCCTTACCGATAAAAGACCGTACATGGCCTTCAAAGCCAAGTGTTTCCAGGTTCAAAGGAAAAATGAAAAGCTCAATAAGTAAAGAAAGAATGGCTTTCAAGTGAGTGGTTCTTTGTAGGAACTTTTCCAAAAGCCCAAAAGTGGAATTCTGTAATTCCCAACAGTCATTAAAGGACCTGAGCAGCTGGTAGAGAGGGAAGTAGAAGCAGTTGAGCAGCTGCAGGGAGGATGAGAGAGATGAAGGAGCTGTGCTTTAGGTTTGCTTGTACCTTTATTCTCTTGAGAATGTGGGGTGGCTTGCCAGTCTGCATGCAGCTTATCAGTTAAACTTAAAGTCTATATGATCAGCTCTTTTTGCATTGCTTTTCAGCTTCAGTGTCACAATCACTCCCATGTGCTTTAAGTATTAAACCTGTACTCTTGATACATGAACGGTTACAGGCTCAGCGCAGTTGGGCCCAGTTTACACCTTTAACATGCATCCCAAGTGATCTGACCCTAAGCAAAGAGCACCAAGTCCAAGAGTGAATAGGGTTTAGTGCGTCTTGGAAATACATTGTGATCCAATCACTCAAACGCTCTTTGGAAGTGGTCAGGGATGTCTGTAACCACATGATATTTGTAGACCTGACAGCAAAAATATGTGTTCATGACTACCGACTACGTTTATTAAGAGCTTATTTGTTGCTGTCAATGACTCATTTGACCTAAATATATTTGCAATGTAAATAATAAATAAAGTGTCTGGATGCGTCCTTGACAGCAACAAAAGAGCATCTCATTATCTTTTCTCTCACTTCTTTAAACGCTGTGTTATGTCTAGTTCACACTACACAACTTTAGCGGCCACTCTGTGCTTGCTGAAAGTCGCTCACTGTGCTGTCATCCGACAAATCACAGACGCCCAGCAAACATCAAGCAAACATCGACCAGTCGCCAATTGTGAGTCAACAGCAGCGTCTGGCTTCAGCCAATGGAGTTGCGTAGAGAGAGAAGTGCGTCAAGTCTCTCTACGTTATCATTGATAAAATTAAATATTCTCTACAAAACTTCTCACCCATATTGGTTTCTTTCTTTTGTTACTGGAAATCAGCGCAGTAACAACTTGCATTGGAAATAATGTATGTTTAATGTGGTATCACTAGTTATCACATGTGCGCGAGAGTTTGGTACTCGTGACAAAACCGTGTTTTTGGACAGCAGCCAGATGAGTCAGCGACACCCCCCCGGGGTGAAAATCACTAATTAGTCACTAATCGCTGATTAGTCATCTAGTGTGAAAGCCACAACAGCTGAAAGACGCAATAACAACACAACCAGTTATGTAGTGTAAACAGTACAAATGTCTCATCACTCATCACTCAGTTGTGTAGTGTGAACCAGACATTAGCAGCCATGAGTTCTGAAAGTGTGGAACAGTCTGTACATGCATACAAGCAAAGACTGAACATTAGCACATGTAAGGCACTGCTAGAAAGTCCTGTACCTGCTGTTCAAAAGTTTGCAAGACATGATGAAATAGCAGTTCATATTCAAGGCTGATAATTATACACATTTAAAAGCAATGATTAGAGGGAAGGTCCAGGGTGGTTCTAAATCAGTCCCAAATAGCTTCTACAGTAGTTTACCTGGAGGATTGTGATTTTTACCTTTGTTCCTTTTTAAACAACAGTGCTACATATCCACAACAATGCCAACTGTAAGGAATATACACTACTGAGCCACTGTCATGTCAGCACCCAGGGTTCTATGCAACTGTCAAATTTACAACACCAAAATTAGAAAAGGTGGAAAATACAAATAAAAAACTACCTATTCCCAAATTTGACTTTGACTTGTATTAAATTACACACAGTATAAAAAAATGTAGACCTGCATTCAGACCTGCAAAACATATTGCAACAACATTAAGAACCATCATTCACCTATTAGCTTCAGAAGTAGTAACAGTAGTAACTTCAGAGCTCAGTGGAAATGTGTATTGTTGTTAGATGAATCAGTATTTCAGGGAATCAGTATTTCTTTTTGGGGAGAAATGGACGCTGTATACTCCAGACCACAGATGAAAAGGAGCTTTCAGACTGTTATCAGCAACAAGTCTAAAAGCCAGGGTCTGTCATGGTATGGGGTCAGTGTGTCAGTGGCCTGGGAAAGGTCATTTGCACTTCTGTGATGCAGCATAAATGCTGAAAAGTACACTGAGACCTTAGAGAAACATTTGCTGCCCTCAAGAAGAATCTTTTCCAGAAACATCCTTTTACTGTTCTGCAAGACAATGCAAAACTACATGCTGCACACATTTACAAAGCCATGGCTGCGAGAGACGAGGGAACATGTACTGGACTGTCCTGTCTGCAGTCCTGACCTTTCCCAACTAGAGAATGTGTGGAGAATTTTAAAAGTACCACAAGTTTCTGTACTGTACCACACACTGGAACAATTCACTTTGTGTCATCAGTCCCAAAGTGCCTTTTAAGAGTTCTGTGAAAAGCAGTGACATCATTTTAAAGTGGTTAACACTTTACTGTTGTTGTTGTTGCAAATAACAATAACAATATAATATGTATTTAATGGTTAATGTTAAATTCCTGAGGTAGAACATCAAAATAAAGTGCTGTTTTATTGTTTTAAATGTGATACAGGGCAAATTAACAAATCACTGTTTTCAGTTTTAATTTCAATTTAGCACATCATCCAAACCGGTTCTGAGTTGGGCTTGTAATTAGGAACTATGTAAATAAAGCTGTTTCCATCAGCACTTTCCAGGAGAATAAACCTGTACGTGATATCCACAAAAACACTACTGTTTAAATGTGTTGCTTATAAAAGCAAGCAGACAGAGCATTGTGGGTCAGGAAATGTCCATTAATCGGTTTAGATACTTCTGTTTAATATTTTGCTTATACATTTATCTAATAAAAGACAAAAATGTTTTCATTGGTTTATTGGTACCTGCGGCATTCTGTCGTGTTTTGAAGCAATACTTCTGTGTTCATACATATTATTTATTAAGCAAATGCCGTTGATGCCTGTTACAGGATTATATTTGTTTCCTTTTATTATTTCTGATACCTAATCTAGTGATTTTGTCTAGTATCAGACTAATGCCAATGGTGTTAATAATAATAATAATAATAATAATAATTATTATTATTATTATTATTATTATTATTATATAGCAAGTTGTGGGCTGGAAAACTCATCTTGTGATCAGAAAGTCACCGGTTTTATCCCCCTGACAGGACAAGAAATTCTCTTAATGTCACTTTGAACAAGGCACCTAACCCCCAACTGCTCCCTGGGCGCTGTGGACAGGGCTGCCCAGTGCTCTGGCCCAGTGTGCTCACTGCCCCCTAGTGTGTTTGTTCAGTGCGTGTAAGTGTGTGTATGTATATGTGACTGCTTTACTGGACGGATGGGTTAAATGCAGAGCTGAAATTCCTCTGTGTGCAGAACACAAATGGCAAATAGTTCTACATTTAATAAACGTGTCCTGTATAGTCTAGGTACCATAGAACGGCAGCAGGAAAATGATAAATGCTAGGTTTAAGTTAATTTATACACTCTATTTGTATAAACGGAATAAAATAGTGTTCAGCCTCACTTATCTTATGTACACTACCTCTTCACCTGAAAAAATTTCCTGTGTAAATTTAAAGCCACGTGTGATCTGCTGTCTTTCTGTGGTTTAAACGAGGCTTTAATTTAATGTAGTTCTGGCAAAATGTCAAGCTGTGACAGTGACAGAACTGAACAGTGCATACAGTGGCAGCCTTAAAACAAGCATACATCATGTCCTGTGGATCGATGAAATAAATATGGATCTCTATGTTGGCAGACAAAAGCAGCAGCATTTAATGAAAAGAACACTTTGCTAGCTATTAAGTGCGGGATCTATTATGCTTTGGGATTGTGTGACAGTCAGTGGCGCAGGAAACACTTTATGGGTCGATTGAAGAAACTGAAGCTGTAAAGAGATAATACAGAACATAGCTCAAAATACACCTCTGCTTTCGAAACGTTGACCACCATTAAAATAACTGAGCAAGGAAGAATGCCGTAGAGGGGCTGATAAATTGTGTTGCAACAAATAGGCACACACACAGTCTGTAATGGTACACCAAATAAGTGACCAAAGTAGGACATATAATGTTGGTGGACCTACTAAAGTGACCAGTGAGGGAAGAAGGTGTTTCTAAGAAAAGTGGCTGATGAAGGTAAAGAAACATGTACCATTAACAGCTTTAGTTCTGATCAGTCACCCAGGTCATTACATTGCATGTCTAAAGCATCAGGCCATGGCAATGCACGACAACCGCCACCCCCTTATTTATAAAGTGTGTGTGTATGTATTAGAGGTCAGGGTCAGGGTAAATGTCGAAGGTCACAGCCTGCCACTTGGCTGTCTTGGCTGTGTCTGTGTTGCCATGACACTGTGAAGGTCACTCTGGTCATCCTGTTGTGTGAAATGCTTATGTGCTTGGAGCAGCTTCGCTCAGGTTGCAAACTTTCTCATAGTTAAACAACACAGGCATTTCAAGAATTTGCTGGTGTTCTCCCCATGCTTCAGTGGGTTTCCTCCGGGTGTTCCGGTTTCCTCCCACAGTCCAAAGACATCCACATTAGGTTGCTTGGTCACTCTCAGTTGCCCGTAGGTGTGAGTGTGCGCGAGTGTGTGTTGTTCCGAGCCTGGGTATGTGGCGAGTGTTGTGTCAGGAAGCGCAACGTAAAACACTTTGCTTATCTAGTGTTCGAGTTGACTCGCTGTGGTGACCCCTGTAGAATGGAAAAAGTGTGTGTGTGTGTGTGTGTGTTATTGAGTATTCATGCCCTTTACATAGAGAGAGAAAATAAGTGAATGCCTTTATCTGTTTGTTTGCTTGATAATTTATTAATGCAGAATGCTGTTATTCATCCAGGGAAATCAAATGGCAAAGCTTCTGCCATAGCACTGTTTCCCTGCTGCCAACTACAAGCACAAAGAATCTAAATAATGTGAATGTTGGTTCAGTTTTTGATTGCCTGTTTATTTACCCCACATAAATGCGTGTGTGTTTGCACACGCTTAATATTCTGTCAACTGGAAATTTGAATTAAGCATTAAAATAATTGTAAATCCTGAAAGGCAGTGAAGTCAGCATGCTGTTCTGTCTCTGTAGGGCATGGCCTTCTCCCTGGAGGAGAGGCTGCAGTTGGGCATTCACGGCCTACTGCCCCCTGCCTTCCTCAGCCAGGACGTCCAACTGCTGCGGGTCCTTCGCAACTACGAGCTCAAGAAGGACGATCTGGACAGGTAAGAAAATGGAGAGCGGAGTTAGTCCATATAACAGTCTAAATGGTATGTTTTATTTGGCCAAAAGTGAGTGGAAACGTAAATGTGTTTGTTAAGTATACAGTCGAGTCTTGTTTTAATGACCTGCCTTTGGTGGCTGCATTGGATGGGTGGCAACGTTATGGTCTGGGGAATGTTTTTGTGGCATTTTCTGGACCTACTCCTCCATTTAGAAGGTCCTCTCTACCGATTTTGGTATAAATCTATCCTTGCAGAGCACATACACCCATATATCGTCGCTGTCCAATGAGAGGTATCTCCAAAATGGCAACTTTACAGGAGAAGCCAAAAACTGTCTTCACTTTCAATGGAAGTCAATGGTGCCAGAATTTTTCCCAAGCTATTTTGGAGCATTTCTATTGGTCCATTTATCATGAAAATTTCAATGTAAACAGCAGCTGCTGCATTTAATTGATGTAAAAAAATAAAAATCGACAAAAGTGGAGATGCATGTTTTTCATTGGACAGTGACGATATGCTGATTCTCCTCCCAGTGTGACACATCACATGACTACAAATGCCCGACATTGGTTGAAAGAGTATGATCAAGACTTCTGAGTATCCTTCACTCTATAGATCCTCCCCCATGCTTTCTCCAGCAACTGTGGTATGCACTGCAGTCAGCATGGCTCCAGATACCTGTGACAGCCTACCAGGATCTTGTTGAGTCTCCCAGCCTGTCTAGCTGCTGTCTGTGCTGAACATGCTGGTTACTCTAGGTATTGGCTGGTGGTCATAATAATGTGACTTCACTGTGTATTTTATTCCAAAAGCGTAGATATGAATTTGCAATTGGTTTCCTCTTTGCTGTTAACAGCCATAGCAGACATTTTATTATGTTTTACTAACTTTTACTTTTACTTTTAAGTCACAAATTCTGTTATTTTAGTAATTGTATCCTACACCTACAGTATAATTCTTGCACAATCCGCTTTGCGAATGATTTGCTTCTCAATATGCAGATCAATATATTGTAAAACCTCAGTTTTCTGCCAGGGCTCAGCAAATTGTTCTCTTTTAATTAATCTCTGTTAAGAGTTAGCAGATTAGTTTAGATTATGAGTAGCAATAGTATTTTCTCCAGTGAATGTAGCTCCTGTTTCTGTAGTTCTTTCTCAAATCCTGGACTAACACACTCCCATGCCCTCCCAATACCTCTGGCATTCCATCCTCTGAAGCTTTTGCCTTGAATGTCTGTCCATCCTAACAGTTATGACATCGCTATCATTTTACAGCCCCGTTTCTGTTTGCATTACGGTCTGTGTTTTGATTTCTTAGACGGTAAACGGCAGCTGTGGCCTCACTTTTCCAAGCTAGCCCCTTTCCCTCAGCACGCATGGCATTCATTCTTTAAATAGCATTGACTTTTTAGACCATCAAAGCTGTTTTGCTATCACTAATGAGCTTTGGGCCATGTACCAGCAACTTTTTTAACCCAAATATTTGTTTTTAGGATGAAATATAAAAGTTATAGACATGAGAAAGATAATAAGTTAGCTTCCTGTGTCCTCTGCACAGACTACAAAGCCTCTTTAGATTTAATTGCTTTTTTTCCTCTTTTGTTCTTTTGTGCTTCTCTAGTTTTGCACTGGAGCTACATGTAATGTAATGTAGCAAACAATGTGGCAGCATAGACAGCAACAAATAATACCACTGTATACAAAAAAGTTGGACTGTTGTGTAAGTATAAATAAAAACAGAATGCAATGCTGTACAAATCATTTGAACCTACATTTATTTAACGTATAGTACTTATAGTACGAACACACCATATCAAATCAGAAACAGTTTATTAGAAAATATGCCTGTTTTGAATATTTATACATGCAATGTTTCAAAACGTTGGTACAGGCCACTGTTTATCACCACTTCTTGTAACAGCTTTGTGAGAGTTTGGAATCTAAAGAGATATATTGCTGTAGTTTCGGAAGTGAAATGTTTTTCCAATCTTGTTAGATATACAGTTTCAGCTGTTCAGGGTGTTTCATTGCATAATGTATCAGTGTTTTCACTGGGTACCTGTTCTGGACTGCAGACAGGTCACTTTAGCACCCTAAGCCACCATAAAGTCACAGATGCTGGCTGTTGAACTATGTGCTGAGAACAAACAAGTCGTTGTCCCTTTCAATGCAAATTACCTTTGTTTGTAGTTAATTGTACATTCATTATCATTTAATTTCACTTCATACATCCCATAAGGCATAACATCATATTTCATTATATTTTGTAAAATTTAACAATATTTAACATATAACCTATAGACTGAATTAATTAACATATAGACTGAATTAATATTTATATTATTGTTTTCATAACACTTTACATTGTAAATGGAAGCAGTGATGATAGCTCTGGACTTCACCTGCACAACAACTGAGCAAGAGTAATTAAACCTTTGTGCTCTTTGTTCAGAGGGCTTTACAAATGAAACCAAAATCTGAAGCCAAAATCAGGAAATACATATCTTAAGATGTCTAAACTTGTCAAATTGAGTCATTATATTGTGAGAGGCTGGTGTTCACAGTTTGACCTAGTTCATCTGTCAGAGTATGTACATAGAAAATTCTTTTTATTCAGAAAATAAAAAAAATCAGCTTCCAGTTATCTTAGATGAAGGTGTCAAATTTACAAATTCACCTTACCCTGAGAGTGAGTCGAGACCAACTCCCAATGAGGCAGAGGCTGAGTGTACCGCAGGACACTATTCCACCTCACCTTAGTCCACAATGAGCTGAGGCCCAGAGAAGGCGGCAGCGGTTCTGGATCTGTTTACGTGTGTGTGTGTGTGTGTGTGTATATGTATATGGAAAATGTTCCTGAGCCTGTGTTGTGATTTCCACCACAGAATCGAATCATGATTTTTGCACCACTGCCTGAAGGCCCAAAAATCATGGACATCCTATATTGGTTTTCATACTTGTTCCTTGCTGCCAGCGATTTTGCTGGATTCTCTGCTTCTTAACGATGTTATGTGGTATAGATGATGAAATCCCCAAGTTGCTATTTTATGTTGAGAAACAGTAATCTTAAATTGTTGCACTATTTGGCCACACAGTCTTTCACAGAGTGGTGAACCCCTCCACATCTTTGCGTTCCGAGAGAGTCAGACTCTCTGGGATAATTTTTGTGTTGTTAATTAACTCGTTAATTAATTGTTAATTAGCTGTGAGATGATCTCCTAGGTTTAATAATAATTGTAGTACACAATAATTGTGTAATTATTATTGTACTATATTCCAGACCACATGTGTTGTCTGTTGTGTAAAGAGGGGGGGGATTAAGTAAATAAGATTTTTACACATAACTAATAAGTACATAAGTATATTTTTCAACAATAAAAATTTCTGGCATCAAAGGCTGCAAAGTACAGCTCAGGGGAGAGGCTATTGTAAGTCATGAGGCATGAGATTAAACCATCAAATTTATTAAATGCCATCCAAACCCCCAGTGGCCGAGCATGCCGGAGTGAATGATAAAGTGAGTGCCACATACTGCCGTTCAGAACGTTTAATGTTCTAAACATCATGTTTTGTTTGTTTTTGTTGTTAAACTTGAAACACCACTATAAATGCACAGGAAGCAGAGGACTTGAGGAAGTGGTGCAGGTGGAGGGATTTTTTTTTTTCTCATGTGGAAAGTTGTCCAGAGATTTGCACGCTCGTTAACGCAGACCCAAACACTTAAACACTTAATCACTGTTTTACTCTGCTTTTTGCATATACAGTGCCCATAAAAAGTCTGCACAGCGTTTCAAAACATCCTCTTTGAGCTTTTTTGGATTTTAGGCTGTTGAGCATAAAGTGAAAAACAAATGTTCCATGTTTCTGAAACAGAAAGCTAGTGAAGGTTTCCCACATTCTCAGAGGCTGACCTCAGTGTGCTATTCAAACAGGGTGTACAAATGCACTACACAAAAAATCTCTGTCCGCTCTGAAAAGTATCCAACTATCAACAAAATCTTTTTCTTATTTGAACATTATCCAGCTTTTTTCCAAATGTTGTAGCAGCAATCCTGATGTAATTAAGTGTTATACAGTTTACACAATTAGTATTGTGTAAACTGTATAATGAATCTTACTTTTGTTTCAGTTAAATTGTCTCAGAATATATTTTGTTACTAAAACCAGTATCAGCCACCACAAAGCCTCTTGTATCACACATAGTCCATTTTATCAGCTCCATTCACAATGCAGGTGCACTTTGTAGTTCTATACTTACAGACTACTTAGTCCATCTGTCTATCTGCAGGACCCCCAAAGGACCACCACCGAGCAGATATTATTTGGGTGGTGGGTTATTCACAGACACAGCAGGTGGTGGATAATACACAGCAGTGCTGCTGGAGTTTTCAAACACTGTGTCCGGTGTAGACACTCTTACCTTGCTTATCCACCATGTAGTAAAGTCAGGGACGATAGCGCTGGCCATCCTCTAGTCCTTCATCAGTGGTTACAAATTTCTACCCACAGGACACTATTCTCAGTCCAGCAGTGACACTGAGATGTTTAAAAACTTCAGCAGCACTGTTGTGTCTGATCCACTCATACTAGCACAACACACACTAACACACCACCACCATGTCAGTGTCACTGCGGTGCTCAGAATAATCCACCTTATCCATTCGGTACAGCTGTGGCTCACAGGCATATCGGCGCTTCTCTAGGCATTACAGTCACACACACTAGTGACTGTGTGTCCACCTAGCTTATATGATGCACTTTAATTAGGGGCTAATGCAGCTAACAAGTAACGGAAGCCTATAGCCCACTAACTAGCAGTGTGCAAACTGCATGTCTTGATCATCATGCACTCAAACTGCAATGAGTGATTAAACTAACATTCTGGTCAAGATGAAAAGATTAACCAGAGCTGTCTGTAAACATCCCTCCTTCTTGCAACAGTCTGGCAAGACAATTACATTGTCTAGTTTTAAGAGTTTTAAAATCCTGCTTCAGATGGTATATCTTGGAGGTGGGAGGATACTAATACTAATAGTGCTCTGAGGTCGGTTCTTTTTGGATTGCTTTTTTTGCAACAATGCAATGTTTGTTGTTGATTGGCCAATTAAAGTTGCTGGCGCAAAGCTCTAGAATGGTCTCCATCATGTGCTGTGCACTTGTACCTGTACTTTTATTTCTGGTCTGTAAACTTTTTCAGTTGCCGTTTGGTGGATTTTAAAGCTGCGTTATTTTCTCTGTTCTGTTTAGTTTATAGTATTTTTCTCCCTTTAATTTCCCTTGTTGATATTCTTATGATTATTTTGTTGGTCTTTGTAATGTTGTCTTGTAATCTTACTGTACATCGTGCTTAGTGTTTTTAAAGATTCTTCCATTAAATTCTATTCTTGTTATAATAATTTAGAAGGGTGCTATTGGGAAGCCTGCATTTATCAACTATTTATGAGCCTGCGCATGAATTCAGTTTTTCATTGGAACTTTCCAAATGGTTGCCTGGCAGATTTGCACAATTCATGCAGGAAACTGTAGTTGGAAAACACTGATGAATGTCAAAATGTCAAAAATCTTGAATACTGTCAAACCGATGAGGCTGAGGGATGCAACGCTGCGCTACAGTATACTGTATAACACAATAAATAACATATGGTTGCTGTCCGAGGATAAACATGAACCTCCAAAATAGCAGTTTATAGGAGATCGCAAAAACATTCTTAACTTTCAGTGTAAAAATGTTTTATTCCAAGCAATTCTAAAGCATTTCCATGCATTGATAATGAAAATGTCTAGACAACCAAAAGGCCAATTGCAATGCTCAATTTTTTTTGCACTCAGATGCACTCATGACTGTTTAGCCACCTGATTGGCTCATAATATGCAACGTGCTTGAACATAGTGGACCCTGCCATCTTCCCATCCCTTACCAGAACACTTCCAGTGGGGTTGCAGAGGACACATGACACAGCTGGGATTGATTCCCGGCCTAAGGCATAAACAGGGTGTGTCTCTTACTGAGTGTGTGTTTATTTTCAGACTGGGCTGGCTTTCTCTCTCTTTCAACAAAAGTATCATCATTGCATCATTTTCTTCTCTGAATATGAGAGTAAAATAACCTTACAAATCATAGAATTGTGGATCCAAGAGAAACGGTAGCTAAGATCAAAGAGAATACAGATCCTTGTTCTTCCATCCATCCACACAAATCTGGCACGTGGTGGTCATTTCAAGTGTTGCCTATTAAGGCCGTAGCTTGAATTTAGCCAAAATGTAAATAGGCTGCCCACATTTCCTAGGTGACTGAAGTGTTTCAGGTGGCTGATGTGACACCAGTATGAGATTTTCAGGTGGCTGATGTGACACCAGTATGAGATTTTCATGTGGCTGATGTGAGACCAGTATGAGATTTTCAGGTGGCTGATGTGACACCAGTATGAGATTTTTAGGTGGCTGATGTAAGACCAGTATGAGATTTTCATGTGGCTGATGTGAGACCAGTATGAGATTTTCAGGTGGCTGATGTGACACCAGTATGAGATTTTCATGTGGCTGATGTGACACCAGTGTGAGATTTTCATGTGGCTGATGTGAGACCAGTATGAGATTTTCAGGTGGCTGATGTGACACCAGTATGAGATTTTCATGTGGCTGATGTGAGACCAGTATGAGATTTTCAGGTGGCTGATGTGAGACCAGTATGAGATTTTCAGGTGGCTGATGTGAGACCAGTATGAGATTTTCAGGTGGCAGAGGTGAGCTGGGTGTGAGATTTTCAGGTGGCTGGTGTGAGATTTTCAGGCAGCTGAAGTAAAACTGCAGTGAGATCTTTGGGCCGATGGAGTGAGACTGGGTTGAAAGTTTTTGGTGGCGGGTGTGAGATTTTCAGGTGGCTGAAATGAGACTTGGGTGAGACTTTTTGGTGACTGGAGTGAGACTTTCAGATCAAAGGATTTTTAGGCTGCTGGAGTGAAATCTTCAGGTGAAATGAGACTGGGGTCACATTTTCAGGTTGCTGGAGTGAGACAATATTTTCAGGTGGCTGAAGTGGGATTTTCAGGTGGCTGGAGCAAGACTGTAGTGAGGTGAAAGTGGGTGTATCCCTTATACCCTCCAGTAGTTGCTGTGTATTGTGTGAGCGTGTGTCAAGCGTTATGGTAGGCGGGCAATACGGATTGTGTTACATGACAATGTCACCTTGTAAGGGCTGGAATTCCACAGAGGCGTTTCAGGCATCTGAGAAAAGTGGTTTCTGTGGGAGAGAGTTTCTCATGTACATGCACAAAAAACACATCTACAGCAAAGAGAAAAAAGATCTGCTTTATTAATATTTCTATAGGCTTTGTTCCAAAATGTTCCATAATGGAAATCCAATAAGATTTATATTTTTTTTTATTTATTTATTAAGATTTATTAAGTTTTTTTTATTTGAACAATCTGGATATTTTGGCCATAATCCTGAAATACCGTAGTCATCTAGTCAAACAAGTGGGTGGATGTTGTGTTAGCATTGTCTGAACTGCATGCTTTGTCATCCGACACTGATCTCAATCAGTGTTTAGTAATTTTTAATAGACTTGCTTACGTGGTCTCAGACACTGCATGACTCTGTTAGCTGTAAATGTGGACAAAAGGTCGGACAAGATGCCTCAAGATAGCTGTTACTACTGTTCCTAGCTGTGCGACATAACATGCTTTTTGTCCATGTTTATGGAATATAGTATGTCATACGGTGTTGAAGAAGTCTATTTGTGATAAATAAATGGTCTCCAGGGTGTGCAGGAGCTTTTTTGAAGCTTTTTTCTGTTTTCTGAAGGCTGGTAATATAAACAGTAACCACCCAGACATTATTGCTCAGTGTGGAAACAGCAGCAGTTGGGGAAGTTTTTATTGCTGGGAAACAGCACTGGAGGGTTTTATCCGTACAACCTCTCCAACTTCTTCTTGCCCACTATATGTCAGTCCGTCCCAGTGTCCTCTCATTCTGTCTTTCTTTCAGTGTTTTACTCTATATGTCATGATTAGGTTACACTTAGATTGGCTTCACACAGTGAACCCTTCATGCATTTAGTTAGACGAAGCATTTCAAAAGCAGTCAAAGTTGCACTCAAGGGGTTACCCAATTTAGCAACATATATTTTTTGATGCATCACATCATTCTGCTGAATTGAAAAGCCATTCTAGACTTTTGATGGTCTTGGACTTGGACAAAATGATTTAAGTCTAGAGTGACCTTATGCTGTAATTATGTTTACTAATAAAATAAATCATATAAATTATTATAAAGTATGCCTTATTATAATAAACGATGGAATATTCCATTTTGTCACTTCTAAAACAACCAAAACATTACCAAATCTTTTTGTAGTGACCATTGTAGCTAATTTTGAGCATAGCTCAAAAACGCAGGCCAGTACATGACCCACAAACCCAGCTTTGAACAGTTGTACACACATAAATCATAATATTTTTCATTAAAACACAGAAAAATTACTCACATAAAATATTGTTTCATTAGTGACAGCTAGTGACAGTTCTTAATGATTTTCAGACTGTGGGACTTATGAACAATGGGATCGAACTGCTATATTTTTGCAATGGTTTCTTTGATGTTGAAAACAAATGATCTCGTACTTGTAAACACATAATATTTCAAATATAAATATAATTCTTAATGCAACCACATAGACTGCTAAGGACTAAATCACACACAGAGTACACACCACACATCAACACATTCACACTATTTAGTGTGTATTCACTCTACAGCAGCTGTGGACCAGCACCCAGCATGCTTTCATCTCTTTTCATCATCAGCATCATTATCATCATCACTGTTTGCCGAAATAGTGCTCTGTTGTGGTTGTGTTATATAAGCCTATCAAAAACAACCATAATTGATTTTTCCCCTTTCTTTTCTCCGTCTCTCAAACAGATACGTCTTCCTGATGGGTCTTCAGGATCGTAATGAGAAGCTGTTCTACCGTGTGTTGACTTCGGACATTGAGCGCTTCATGCCTATCGTATACACACCCACTGTGGGTCTCGCCTGCCAGCAGTACGGCCTAACCTTCCGAAGACCCAGGTAAGAGAAGACACAGACGTTTTTATTTTGATAGTCTCATTGCCGATGCGCAGCTCGTCTTCACCTGAAATCAAACTTGACCTTGTTTTAGTTCATGTCCCTGGTTATGTTAAGTACAAGTCTTCATGGATTCTCTTTTATTAGACTTTTGTCCTAATCTCCAACTCTTGCCCCACATGTTCTCAAATCCCTGCTGCTCAACAATAGTCAATGGAATTCTTATATCACAGTGATGGCGCAATCCAAAGCTCGAAGCCAGTGATGTTGATTTTACATTAATTTTTAAAATTAAAGGTAAAATTAAAAGTTTTGCCCGAGAACTTATTGGTAGAGTGAGTTCAATTCTGATCTGTTATTTGTAGGGTGGGTTTCCCACCAGGCAATAAAGGGTTTGTACATGTTGGTGGGTGTCACTGTGGTTAAGCCCAGAACAGAAAGACTGTGGTAGTGTTAGTAGTGTGAATCCCACAAGAATACCTAAAATTGTAAAGTGCTGTTGTGTGATTGACTATACAAAACAAAGGATCTCACAATGGATCTCACAAGATGAAACTCATTTTTAAGGTTCCACCTCAAGGTTCCCGGTGCCAGAATGTAACTACTGCACCATTTAAGGTGGAGCGGCAAAAAATAAGCTGACAAATCAGAAGTTGACTTTAGTTTCATATAGATTGCTGCAATTAAGAGAAACAACTGGAATCCAGACACAAAAACATGCAAGTGCTGTTGTATTTTGTCAGGTGTGCTGGACTTTGGGGTAAAATCACACTGTAAGTTATGTTACTAATGTTTTTGTAAGCATTTTGTAAAAAAATCCATGATGATGATCATGATGATGATCCCCCTACAAACAAAGGGGGGATGATTAGACAGTGTAAGCTTGCCAAAACAAACCCCTTTAAAGGGGTCCACAAAGCAAGTTTAGGCTGTAAGTCAGACAACTTGTGGGTTTGGATGTTATTCTTTGAATAGATATACATTTAAAGATCTCAATGTCAAACTGCTTTTAACATAAGCAGAAAATCACTTGTTTCATTCCCAGTAATGCCATCTCTCCCAGTACATGCAACCTTGTTGCAGAATGTTTGGCCAGCCAGCCCAGCTGAGGGGGGACATTCCAGCAGAAAAGTGACATCAATGCATACCAGCTTTACCAACCGCTTGTTCATAGAATTTGGTTTACCATAAGTTTTAAGGAATCTCTGGGTAAACACTGGCATTCCTCAACCCTCAGGAGAGATTTGAGGAATGCTGTTATTAACAAAAATGTCTGGCTCATATACCATCTGACAAAAGCTTGTGTGAGTATACATGTATTTTCTACAGTCCTGTTGGAAAAGAATCTCAGGTAGCTGCTCATGAGGCTGCTTAAGAGAATGCCTGAAAGGCATACAACTATATCAAGGCATCTCAAGGGGGCTACAGTGAAGGCAGTTTAGTTATTTCTCACTTTTTAAAGTACCAGTCTCTTTTGGTTTGGGGTGCTGGGCACACTCTTAAAAACTCTGAGTTTCTGGTTTAGACGTGTGATCGAGAACTAGCTGTGGTTCTTCTATTACTCCAAATAACTCTTTTTGGCACCTTTTATATAAAAAGCCATAATTGAAAGTCAGTGCCACATGATTACCATGACCTGAACAAGTCAGAAGAAGAGAAAGCTGCAATCCTCAGCCACTTTCCTTTTATGTATGTGGATTGATGGGCATTTGAGGGCTGAAATTGCAAAGGGCCAAACACCAATTACTCAAATGACGGATGGAGTATGGTGTAATTACAGTAAAAGAGTGACTGTGAGGAAGCAAGATGTTAAAGTTGATGGAGAATGAGGCTGAGTCGCTGACTTAATGACAGAGTGCATGTAGGATGGCTGTGCTTTGGGAGAACGTAGAGTAGGCTTTAACATTTGTGGTCCTTTATGGCTTGTGATTTGTGCTTGAGTGCACGGGCCACACAGTGATGCGTCCATCTGCGGACGTTTCAGGGCACATTCTGACTTTAGAGCCGCACCATTAACAGCTCGTGTTGGCATAATTTTGTTTTTACATTATGAGGGTAGATGGATGATGGCAAGCCTGGATGTTCTATGTTTTTTAATAGAGTGGCAAAATTTCTACATCCACCAGCGACAACAGCGGCAGAATAGGCCAACTCTTAGGAGCCCTATAATCTTTGTGAACTGGACACTGATTGCTTTTATTTCAGACATATCTAGACAGACTTTAGCTAAAATATATCATTCGATGTTCTGATTTTTGAATGTTTAAAATACTTCATAAAATTAGCATAGTGGATAACCCCACAGCTCTGTATACACGCATCACTATTTACATGGCTGCATGCTGCTGTCTGGTATGTACTGTAGTAGTTTGCACCAAATTCCACAGGGAGGCACAGAAAATGTGTCTTTTTCAGTATAAAGTAAAAAACCCTTTATTAAGTTTGATTTAGCTGTATGTTTGTCTGTATGTGTAGGCATCGGAAAATAAATTAATGTAAATATAATTAATGTAATAAATTCATATAAGCACATGGATAATTGATTGTATCACCAAATGGATGGTTTTATTTATTTGATTCATCCCATTTGAGGTCTGCAAACATCCGAAAGCTACTTAAACTAAATTACAAACATCCGAGCGTGTGTGAATGTGCCCTAACCTTTCTGGCTACCCTACGTCACTCATTGTTCATGGTTGTCAGAAACAAAATTAAAAATATTCTTTGAAACTGCAGATGTGAAACGGCAGGTCTGTGGCTGCTGTGCTCCCTTTGGTTCTGCAGATGGTTGATGCTGTGCCACACACTGTGGAGAATGTTAAATGAGACTGTAATTTGAACCAGAGGATGAACAGGTCAAAATAAATCCCTGTGTTACTCTTCAGATTCGTGGTGGTTTGTTGGTAAGGCTAAAAGAAGGCTCGAATAAACAGCAATAATATACTACTAGAATCCCACAGGGGTGTTAGAGAATGATCATATCATAGAGGTGTTTGGGTCCTGTATGTCAAAAACTAATCAGTAACTTGTGAATCAGTGGGAGCCATATCGCCACCAATGCTTCTTGTATTGCACTGCAACCTGTCCAAATGACTGTGCACATCATATGAACATTAAGGAGTACCTTTCTTTTTAATAAATCAACACACCATTTTTTCCAAAACCGATGACAAGTTCACATTTGCCTGTAAAACCCATTCTAGATAAATTAGCAAAGAGCAACATTTCTATTGTTGTGAGACTGTAAGTGAATTGCTGTCCTCTTCAGGTTAGGTCATTAGCTTTAGTTTGTATGACACTTTGCAGGTGTAAACAGAAATTCAACCATTGAAGTATTTTTATGTCGATAATATCGATTCATTGAGTGAGCCCTAACGGTAGTTGATTCTAATGAGATTTATGCTAGAAAAAACAGCTAAGAGCAACATCCCCAGCAATACCATATGCTGTGTGTTTGCTGGTCAATGTACTTGACCATCCTGGGTGACCGGCTAAACCAGCATTAACCAACAGGGATGTTTGCTGCTTTTCATGTTTCAATTTTCTCCTCATTGCCTTTAAATAAGAATTATAATAATTATAAGTATAAGAATTATTATATATATGAATTATAATAAATAATGTCAGGCAGTGAGTTTGTGTAAATTATGTTTCTGTTCTGAGTAACAAATCATTAGCCATTCGACGATCCCACAATGTAAATAAGTAGTGTAAGGGTGCATCAATAATGTAAGTGTTGGCAAACCTATGCATATGATGCCATGTTTTTTGTATAGTAGTTTTCCTAAAATTGTATTATAAAATTTCTATATTTCTTGCTTATAGTAACACAAAATGTCTCTATACACAATATAACTCCTGTAGCATGATAGCCAGCTTCTTGCCAAAACACAACACTAATTGAAACTCTGGCCCAAAGCTGGTTTTTAATGAGGTAAACACTTTAAAACATGTTTAAAAGCTAAATGGCCCCAGTCTATATCAGTGAAAGAATTAGCTTTAACATCCTCCTCCTCCTCCTCCTCCTCATCTTGCACTCTCCTTCTGTCATTGTCTAGCAGAGTTAGTAGGGGTGGAAAAAATAGTAGAAGGAAGGGCAGAAAAGGAAAAGAGATTCCGCAGAGGGTTTGAAATTATGAGAGCCTGACAAGTAATGTGGCGAAAACATTTGTAAATCATTGTGCGGCGTGACGGTGTTGTTGTTAAACAACATGTTTCGTTTTCATTAGGATAGTGTAGCTGTGGTTTCATGCTGGGTTGTCATGCCGCATATCACCACTTCATCCTTCACTTTAAGAACATGGTCCCAGAATTATTTTATTCTTTTCCTACATTAGCTGTAATTTGTATGACATTTGAAGATGTAAATGGAAACTGAACAATGGAAGTATTTTTGATGTTGATTCATTGCGTCAGCACTAAGGATGGTTGTTTCTGGCACAATAACAAATTGCAGAAAATAAACAAAAAAACTTCCAATGCAGATATTTCTACTGTGCTGAAAAAAAAATCCTGTGAGGAGGTAGGAACAGAGCTGATTGTAGCAAAGATCGATGGTCAGGTCAGGTACAAAACCTCTGGATTTGATTTACAGTCGACACCCCAGAGCCTGAATTAGATAGGCTTTGGAATGGCTTGTGTGTTTGAGATCTTTCTCTCTTCTGTTCCTGGAGCTGTTGGCCTGTGACTTGACCTCAATAAAGTCCAGGTTTTCTGAAACAGTAGTGCTGGCTTGGGAAAGTCGCTGTGAAGGGCCATGCTGTATTGTCTGGAAGTGCATGAATTTGCTCAAAAACAATTATCACTGATATCTATTCCAGTACTAGAAATTCACAAAGCCTGACAATGCCATCTGATTTATTATCATTTATTATGGACAACAGTTAAACAACCTTTAGTAGTTTTAATAAAAACAGGTGATGATTAACAGAACTCCTCTGTTTAGCATTTTACTTTACAGATCGGTAATACAAGGGTTATGGTAATGAAAATATATACATTTTACTATATAATAAGTTAGCAACTGTAGTGGTACATTAGTAATAGAAATAAGACTGTAGCGTCTGTATTTTAAATGATAGAAATGATAGAAAAAAGGCAGAGAGGGAAAAGAGATTTCTCAGAGTGTTTGGAAGTATGAGAACCTAAAGAATAATTGTAGAAATAACGTTTGAGAATAATTCTCTCCCTTACCGACCCTTGTACAAAAAATGTGTATTGTCTTGGTGTTTTAAGGCAGTCATGCACTCTGTGGTAACAAGATGGTAATAAAAAGATAAAATAACAGGTACCCACCTAAAAATCCTTACCCTCTTTCCTCATGTTAACACTGGGGTCTGAAAGTAATGTCTGTGACATGCTTTAGTCAAAATACCTCGTTAGTCAAACAGCCCAGTTTAGAACGGCTGGTTTAAGTGCCTGTTTCTTTAAATGATGATTAGCCGCTGCTCACTCCTCCCTTACTGGGCTCCTCTGTCTCTTTATTAGGAAAAGTATTGTTGCCAGTGCATTGTACTGCTCAAGCTTGCAAAAACAGACACGCAAGGCATGAAGTTTTACCTTTCCACCTTAAATGGTGCAACAATTACATACTGCTGTTACTGGATGTTTTGCTGGATCTGGGCTTTAGAATAGAGTAACACTGTTTTGTTAACAGGCTCAAACCAAAAGTTTAAAAGCTAATGGAACATGCAATGTTGCATTTTCCTGATCTGATTGTGTGTAATCTCTGTGTACTTACCTCCTAATTTCAGTGCAGTTATCTGTGTAAAACTGAAGTTTTCACCATGATGTGAGATACGGGAACTGTTTGCATTTTTCCTGTAATTACAACCTATAACTGTGTCTGTACACCATACTGTGTCTGTACGTCTTAACAACATTACAGGTTAAAAACAAAGCAAAAACAAGTAATAACTGGTTGTAAGGGTAATGACTCTAATAACATAAACACTACAAGAATTGAAAATAACGATATGTTGATTAAGCAGATAAGATAAGAACTAAATGCTGAACAATCTAATATAAAATGTAAAACAATGTCAAAAAAGTGGGACGCTACAATGACTTGTTTAGCATTACTCACTTTTTGTATGAACTAAAAAAAAACATTTTTGTTTTTTGGCATTTTATTACCAACTAGTCCCCCTACAATTTACAGATAACTCTTTGTTTATTAAAAAAATAATAATATTGATAATTACAACTAATACAGCTCTGACATCATGCAAACAGACAGTTATCCAGCTCATATTCACTTGAGTTCTGATTGGCTATGAATCAGTATTGGCCAGTGTTTTTCAAACTTTTCTGATTGTGAGAGCTAATCTGAGACATGAAATATATGACCCATATTTAACAAGTTAAGAATTGCTGCAACCACATTCCACTTTCGAAGGCTAGATAGAAATATAGAAATTTTGACTTTTGACGACTGAACTAAAACTGAGGTACTGATTAACAACATGGCAGGGTGTGCTTGACCAGATCTAGCTACTTGTAAAATTTGTAATGCTAACATGCCTCTTGGAGGAAGCAAAATATAGACTTTTAACGCCACTAAACCTGATTTGACCCTTAAGAGTACATCACTCAACCCAGTACAGTGAGTCTTAGAACAATCAGCAATGGCCGGATGACAGTAAACTGGATATTCCATTATTTTCTATGGAGCCCAATGGAAAATTCTGTCACTGTAATTATTCCAGATGAGCCCAAAACTATAAAACAAAAATAAGAGTACAGTGCATCCCCACTTTTCCACCTAAGGGACATTGACAGTTTTTTAAAGCTGGTAAAGCAAAAATTATAAATGATACATAACAACATAACAGTTCAGTCCAACCCTTAAATGATATTGACTGTTGGCCAATTGTGCTGAAAGCCAGTTGATAATCAGTATTGGCCCCAAAAACACTGATTGGTCCAGCTGCATAATTTTTATTTTAGTAATGCTTGTTACCAAATCATTACTTCTGATCTTCAAAATGCTTTATATGTTTTTATGGGTGGGACCTTAATGCTGATCAGTTTAGACAGCCAAACAATACATCAGTCAGGTTCCACTTCTGTAACCATGACCAACCACAACACTCTGCTCTGATGTTTTCTCTTAAGAAATCACTGCTATTGGCAGAGGTTTAGAAATTCCGTCTTTCTATCCGTTATAAAACCATAGGCCATAAACTCTGAAGTGGGAGTGAAATAAGGTTCTATGCGGAATTCTTCATGTTGGCAGGTTGGAGTTACTTCCAGATCCTTTAGGGTGAATATATTTTTATGGTGTTATTTTTACTCTGAAATAGTCCTCTTGTGGAAGACTATGAGGTAATGAGATTAAATAAGATTTGGAAATGAAGGGAATCAATGTTTAACGCCTGTCATGGTGGAGTTGTTAGCATGGTGCTATGGTGCTGGTGCTGCCAGGGCAGATGTTTGGGGGCTTTTTATGACGGAGCTTGTGTGTGAGAGCGTCAACACCTTTAATTTTTCTGGCGTTGTTTAAGCCAGCGAGCTGAGTGAGTGCCAGCCTTTTACAGGCCAGCTGTGTTACAGTTAGGTGTGATGGCTTGAATTTCTGAAACGGTAACAGGCAGGAAAAATACATAGAGGTGGGCGATGTGGCAAATATCTAGATACTTAAAGATGTTTTTTAATATGCAATGACAAGATGTAGACCACAGATTAAAACAACCTTCTTATATCTACACACATTGTCCACTTTATCAGCTCTACTTACCAAATAGCAGCACTTTGTAATCCAACAATTACAGACTGTAGTCCAAGTGATTCGTTGCATACAGTGTTTATCCCCTTTTACCTTTGTTCCTTAATGGTCAGTACCCCCACAGGGCCACCACAGAGCAGGTGCTATTTGGGAGGTGGATTATTCTCAGCACTGCATTGACTCTGACATGATGGTGGTGTGTTAGTGTGTGTTGTGCTGGTGTGAGTTGATCAGACACAGCAGTGGTGCTAGAGTTTTTATACACCTCATTGTCAATACTGGGCTGAACAGTAACAGCAAAATCCAGCCAGAATTGTCCTGTGGGCAGCATTCTGTGACCACAGATGAAGGACTAGAGGATGACCAACACAAACTGTGCAGCAACAGATGAGCTATTGTCTCTGACTTTACATCTACACGGTGGACCAGTAAGGTAGGAGTGTCTAACAGAGTGGACAGCGAGTGGACACTCCAGCACCACTGCTATGTCTGATCCATTCGTACCAGCACAACACACTAATACACCACCACAACATCAGTGCCACTGCAGTGCTGAGAATGACCCACCACCCAAATAATATGTGCTCTGTGGTGGTCCTTTGGGCATCCTGATCATTGAGGAACAGGGTAAAAGGGGCAAAACAATGTATGCAGAGAAACTACAAAGTGCACCTGTTTTGTAAATGGAGCTGATAAAATGAACAGCGTGTGTAGTTACAAGCTGGTGGTTTTAATGTTATGGCTGATCAGTGTATAACTGCTTTTTCTGACATCTGAAAAGTTGAAAAATACAAAGGATGACCACGAATTTAAAATACTCTAAAACTTGGCATAATATCTAAAAAGTATGAAGCATGTTGGAAGTGCAGGCAACAGGTGAAAGAGTGTACATCATCTGAAGGACTACATTTTCACTCATGCTTGAGGTTTATGGAATGTCTGTCAGTGTAAACGATATTTGCATGTTGGAGATGTGAGTGTGCACAAAGCCACTACTTTTCAGCCAATCAAATGCTAGTATGGCTGAACAGAGTTGGCAGTAAAATGGCCAACAGCAAACCAGAAACTGGAAATTATGCTGTGAACACTTTGTCAAGAGATTAGTTTTCCCAACTATTGATCTCCTTTGGCTCTGCTCTGATAATCCTTCATTTTCACCACTAATACTGTCATCTTGGCAACAGTTGCATGTCTTCATAGTGCCGTCAGCTGCGTATCACTGCGAGGTATTGGATGGCTTTGTCAACATAAACATATGAACGCCTCATTAATCTCTGGGAGGCACATCAAAATTATTGAATTCGACTTCACTCCGAAGACATTGAGTTTGCTTAAATATTGGTAGGGACATATTTTGGCATCCTATCCCTACTGTCCATAGGCAAACCTACATGTGACACCCGTTCATACACAGTGCTCGCACTTCACCTACACATGGGAAATGCTCAACTATTGCAACATAGTTTCATAGCGATTACACCAACTTACTCTTGTGTCAGCCTTTTTTCAGTCTGAATGATATTGATAGTCTGAAGATTATTTTAAGCCTATACTTACTGGAAAGTGGTGTTTGCTTAATAATGACCATGAATTGCAATTGTTGAAATAAAAGTCTGTTTTGTAAAAGTTTTGTATATACTTAACATTTCAAAAGAATTAATGAATTGGAGCAGACATGGAGCAGGTTTTCTCTGATGTGTGAGCGAAATGAAGTGCAGAAAAAAAGAGAACCTGGAGCAGAGCGATAATAGTGAGAAGCGGAAATGTCTGCCACTCCATTCCGCTTACACACTCTGGAGGCAACTGACTTTCCTCCCGAATGATGTGGACAAATTACACAAGATTCAGTAAGCATGGAAAGAAGTAGTCATGCAGTCAGTCTGCCTAAACAGACCTAATGTTACCGAACGACACGCTGCATTGCAAAACACAAAACCTTTATTTTTAAATAAGGTGCTGTCAGAGCTGCTGCCAGTCAGTGGCTTCTAGAGCCAGAACAATTGAATTTTACACGGTGAAGGCAGTCAATTAAAAGTGCTGCTCATATTTTCCCACCTGATTATAGTCACCTTTCACCTCCTTCTGAATTACATAGTTTATGAAGAGTGCATCAGCTGATACCAAATAATATCGATTCACGCAATGTATAAAAGTTATAATGCAAAATAAAGAATAAATGTAGAAATTTAAGTTAGTACATGAAACTGTTGTGCTATGTCCAGTTGCAAGGAAAGGCAGCTTGTGGTGGTTATGGAGTTTACTCAGTAAAACCATGTTTTCAGTAAAAACATTGTTTAAAACAACATAGGTAACAGTCGTCTACAGATTATTAAGTTGTTTAAAACACAAGGGGCAGATGATTCCGATTACACAGCTCTGTTTCATTCTCTCTGTCTTCTCCTTTTCTTGGCTGAGACGTGTCTAATAACTAACCATTTCCTAAAATCTCACACTTTTCTTGGATATTATGTTTCATGATGCCGTATCGATTTTGAAAAAACAGTATCAATACAAAGATTCCTGGTAGAAAGTGAATCAGTGTCTGTTGTGTTTAAACCTCTGACCACTTGATGGCAGTGTTGTAATTTTCAGCTCCACTCCAACAAGTAGCACAAGGGTGCAATGCTTGTGTTTTAATAGAAGGATTTGAAAAATCGCAGTATATCACTTTGCCTGCAATATCGTAATATATTGAATTGTGACCGCTGTATCACAATACGTATTGTATCGCCAGGTTATTGCCAATACACTGTTCTAGTTGCTAAGCTATGAAACACCAGCTAGGTGATCAGATTTGCTCACTGCTCCACAGGCACCAGTTAGTTACTTAATCTTTTGTGAGTTGAGAACATGAAAGATGGAAGCTCACCCATTTTATGGTTTAAGCAGCTGATTTTAGCTATCAAATTAAAAGCATTTGATACAGCCACCAATCCACATCACAGCTGATTCTTTTAATCATTCAGCCAATCAAAAGGCTTAGATATGTGTATTGTGCAAAAAAGATGGGCATGGACAGGGCTAGGACAAATTAATAGATGTTGAAAAAAGCGACAAAATTACTTTGTATTACTCAGAGCCCCTAAGCTTCAGCCCAGCTAAGCCTGTGCATTTAATTACCCCGGTGTACTCCCTACAGTTTCATTTAGACCTTCACAATACTCATTCTTTTCTTTTGCCAATCAGTCAAGTTCCACACGTTATTATTTGTTTTATCAAAACATACAGTCCAATTCATATTAGTGTAAAATAAAGGTTTTCCAGACTTTTGACAGGTAGTCTATATTGGCGTGACTGATTACAGGGTTACAATCGTATCTCAGTGGTTACTTGCCTGTCTGATGGTTTGGTGGTGAAAGCTCAGTGACTCTGTCTGTAATGGGGGGAGGTTTAAATGTACTGAAACAGCTTGAAACAGTCTTAACCTCACTTTCCAACCACACTGGCACAGATTGTGCTTCTGCTTTTCTCGTTCTCCTTCAGAGTGGTCAGCCTCGATGGGAATTTTAATTGTGAGATATTGATCAGAAGACAAGAATGAAGTCAGCCTGTGGGCATTCAGCTGGAGCTGCAGAGCTGGCTGCATTTTCAGCCCTTGAAATAGTACAGCATTTCCTGATGCGTGAGCAAAGTAGACACACTGATTGGCACAAGAAGGAACGGAGGGATGGCAGTGCTATCTGTTGTGTCTTATGCAAAATGAAGATGCGGTGAGGAGTTTTTTGCAGTTTGTGGCCCTGTCCCTTCTGCTGGCCAATGCACTCGCAGTCCAGCTGTTTTTATTTTACTGCAGTGTAGCTGCGGCTCCAGGTACGGCAGTTTCCAGTGGCTTTCTTGTTACTTCTTACAGTTCCTGTTGATCTTAACGAGACTTTTAAACACAACTCAGCTGGAGTTTTCCTTTACAATAATTTGACTTAAAGTGATAGTCTTAGTACTAGCTTTTAAAAAAAGCCTATACCCAAATGTAAATGATCAGCCAGTCAGAGACCACCTTTTATTTTTTACAGTCCTAGTCAAAACAAAAAGCAATTTACAAGTCATAATAGTACAGAGAAAATGGGACAATCATGCCTTATACCTGATAGACGACCAAAACTGTCACCATTTGATAAATAGCACTATGCATCTAAGAGGATGGCGAGGCTGTTTGAGAAGACGTTTGTCCCCCTATTTAATAAAAGAGCCAGTCATCAGGGTAGTAAAGGGTTAAGCACGGCCCCCTTGTTATAAAATCATGCACATGCATCGAAGCCAAACCCTACAAACTGGGGAAAAAAGAAATAGAAAAATAGGAAGAACATCTGCAAATCAAACAGAAAAGCTGCTGGCATTCTCAGAGCAATGGGCTGACCACCCTTGACTCCAGACCTCACCATGACTAAAAGAGATCCAATAAACTTCTAAGACTAAACTTTGGAGGTGCGGAAAAAGATGCCTGCAGATTTCTTTACAAATTATTTTAAAAGAATAGAAAAAGGTACGTATTGTGTAAAATGTATAGAATAAAAAGGGAAAGTGTGGAACTGTTGAAGCTATTATTTTCTGTTAAAGATTTGTTTTTGTTTTTTTATTCCTGATTATGAAAAGTAAATAAATGGTACTTTGGTTGTTTTGCCTGAAAATTGGATAAATGAAAGGTGGTCTCTGACTCTGCACTTTTTGCTGCTTTAGCTTACAGTGGAGCTAATGTTGCTAACAAGCCGTAGAAGCATTGTTTAGACTGCATGATTTATTCCTTTCCATATAAACTGGGTGGTCCTGATCTTGGGTATTGCTTCTGTAAGCGTTTTGTAACCAAGTACAAGGTCATCGTCTCTTCTCCCCCTCACACAAGTTTCAGAGAGTCATAGCAACTTAGCATATCCCAGCATAACCAAAAACTAGCAAGCTAGACCATCTGACTGTAGCTGTCTGCCCCTCATTTGTTTGTTTGCTTTTCGTCCCTTCCTTTATTCATGTAACGCTTCATCCTTCTGTTTGTTCTTCTGTTCCTTCGCATGTTACTTTGCCTGTCTTTTTGTTTGTTCTTTCATCCATCTGTTTGCACGCGTCTGTTCCATCACTTGCTTTTTCTCTCCGTCTGTCTGCACATCTGTTTGCCTGTGACTTTTTTTTTGTCCAGTTGTCATCACATAAAAAGCTGGATGATGATGTCAGTTCTCTATGAGTGGTGGAGCAAGCTATGAGTGTTGGAAAGAGAGCTGTCAATCAATCTGATCATTAGCCACAACCACACAGTTCATAGATAGAAGCAGTTTTTAAGCCACATTGTATTGTATTTATATCTTATATTCATTGTTTATTTGATGCATATAAAAAAAATATATATATTTTATATATATATATATATATATATATATATATATATATATAAACTTTCACTTTAAGATAAGGCAAAGTTAAAAAAAATGCAGGCAGATGCCATTACAAATACGCTGGAGGCCCTCGCATTAAGCAGTGGAAGGTATTTCAGAGAAAGTTAAGTGTAGTTAGATGTTGTCTGTGTAATTGAAGGCGATAGTGTTCGATGATAATGCGGTGAGCAGGTTTGTTTGATAAGGCTGGAACGAGGGTGCGGTTCATGGAGAGGAAAGCATTTGCGATTTCTTTCCGTGACATTTTCCTGGAGATGACTTTTAACTGGCCACATCCTGATTTTCTTGTATATTGTTTCTGTCCCTGAAGTCCATTTATCACAGTAAGCTGACTGACTAGTGAGGTTTATAGAAAAAAACTAGTAAACAAACCTGCATTTTTCCTGCCAGTTCATGTGTATGTTATGTGTCACTGTATATTCCATTGGAGAAATGGTCAAACTTGAGGTCTCTGCTGTTTTGGTGTTTGTTATTTGTGTTTTGTTTTTTTTTCAAAAGGTGTGACATTTAATAGGAATTTTCTTCTCATTTCTATGCCACAGCAAAGTGTAGCCTTGCCTTTTGCTTAAATAACCACACCCAGCAACTCAGCCTTCACGTTTACAATGTGATTTTACATAGATCACAATTTTGGACAGCAATACACTGGTCAGATTTCCAGTTGGTCATGTTTTTCAATTCCTAGACTGAATAAGTTAGTTTCTGGTTTCTGTATTTGTAACCTGATGTGACCTCTGCATGTTTGTTTGAATGTGACTGTGGCTTAAAAAGTAGTGCAAGTACTAGGCTGCATAGGAGGCGTTGCAACATTCCACAGTTTTCTGACTTTTATTAGATTAGTACTACAGAACTCACATGTAGGAGAAGTTAAGATTAAGCACGCACTGTGTCTATGTAGGATGGTTAACATTTCATTTTTGTGTGTTTGCTAGTGCAGAAACATAGCCTTGTCAATTACCACCATATCAATGTGAAATGGATGTAAAGGTACCGTTTGGAGTCATCCTGCTGTATCCTGGTCAGCAGTCTCTTCATGTTTTCTGACTCTAGTTCGGACATGCAAGGCCAGTGCACACCAGACTCGTTGCACTGCATCCAAAAAAACGGCGCAGACACGCCGCGACTCTGAGTACTGTTCAATGTCAGCCGTTCAATGTTCAATTAAAGTGACCTCGAGACCACAGAAAGCTACAGTAGATTACATGTAGCTTGAAATCTATACAGACAAGGTCAGTCAGTCTCTTGAATAAACAAACAGATGCTAATGGTCTCTTACCTCATTTAATGTTCCCAGCCATGTCTTTTTTCAACTCATGTTGCTGGGGAGGTATTAAACTAATAACAAGTGTGATCGATAATGCCTTATTTTATTACATAGAGTGTAAAAATGAACTACAGTGTTCAAGCAGTAACATCATTAACATTTACTGTGCAAGCATCATCAAAACCATGGTTTCTTCAGTACCATCGTAATGTATAACACTGTGGCCGGTTCAGTTCACTGACTAATCTGCTTACTGCAAGATAACTGCAATGGCAAATTAGCCTAAATACATCAAATTTAGTTTTTTTATCAGGTGTTTCTATCTATAGATATTTGTAACAGTATGAAAGGAAGTTGTGTAAATATTTTTATTGTTTCTTTAGTCTTTAGCTGACTGCAATGTAAATTAGATCCAATTAGTTAGTCTTTAAGTCCAGTCAATTGCATCTAATTAAGTCAAGTCAGTTGGATCTAATTAAATCGAGACCGCTTGTTTTTGTTTGTTGAACGTATTGTTGTATTTTCACAGCTGGTGTTTCAGTTTTCTTTTAATTCTCCACCAGCAATCCTATTGATGTGCTGCAGGAGATGATCATTAATCTGGCTGTTGCAAAAAAAAAAAAATGTGCCTGAATACTTGACTTAATCTGAAAACTTCCCAATTTCCTAAACTGAAAATTAAAGACAACCTCAATAAACATGTGGAAGAGTGCATTAACAAACTAGAAAATAATATAGAAATTGTTAAACCAAATATTTTGTTGCCATTGAAGCCATGATCAACACTGCTTTGGTGAATGAGTTAGCAGCCAATAAATGCTAAAGTATCATGTACACTGTGAATAGCTTGTGCTCTGATTGGCTGCCTTGTAATGTGCTTCATTCCAAAAGCAGTCCAGGCTGAAATGCTCCCTATAACTATAATGTTAAATTGCTGTTTTTATGTGTTGTGGCTTCACACTATACTTAACTGTAGACATTATTATGGTAATCATAGTTTATAATGCTTAGCATAGTGTCTGAATTACAGAAAGTCCCACCCTTCAACCAAAACAGCCAGTCACTTTGCTGAAAGGCCCCTTTCTTGTGGAAATTTGCACAAGAGCCAATACTAGCCAAATGCTACTAACTATTTATACTATTTTTGTAATTATTCTACCCATGATTTTAAATCTGTTCTTGGAATGTTAATATGGCTTTCAGAATTGGGTTTCTAACTCTCTCCCCTTAGAAAGAGATACAAGTCTGATCTTGTATGACTGGAAATAGCTGCCGGGGTCGTAGCCAAAATGGTCGCCAAGTGAACAGACTTTCCTACACGGACTTTGATCAAACACTTATTTCACAAAAATTTGGACAGTTTGGTTTTCCATGACATGAGCCTTTGAATAAGGTTGGAATCTTTTGGAACTATCGTTTCAAAGTCCAAAAAAGGGGACATGGATACATCTACATTCATGTTACTTACCTTTAGAAATCACATGTGGCTGTTGATAACTAAAGCGTGAACTTTCTAAACTTCACACTTCATACCAGGATAGTAGGAGGAAGCATTTCTAAATTCAGTTTTTTTTCCCTCAGTGTAATTAACTGTGTAACTATGTTATAAAATGTGTAAATACCATACTGGGAAAAAAGACACTGTTTCTTCTTTGTTTGTTGACAGCTACCCATCGTTTCAGACCCATAATTGTCTTCTCACAACCGAATGATAGACAGAGACACTTGTTGATAATTCAGAAGTGAGGAACTCTGACTTTAGCACAGCAATGTATTACAGGACTTGACGTTGACACTCGTATGGGACAAGTATTATAGTATTATAATGTATTAAATGTATAAACAGTATTATAATGTGTAACATAAATGTAGCTTTTGTAGCAGAGATTCACTTCAGTGCCATTACTTAAGCTAACCAGTCTGTAACCCATGTTAGGCTTCAACTTGACTGTGTACCAGACAAAGTTTGGAAAAGAGTCTAAGGGAGGAATTAAAATGTGTTCTGTCTTGGAGGAGTGAGTTTGGCTAGTAAGCTGCAGAAGTAATCATGAAACCTCATGGCTTGCTCACATGAAGTGTTGTAGGGTTTGCTGTTTGTAGATTAACATTAGTTGTATGTAGAGTTAAGAGGCAGTGCTAGCTCATTTACCTCCAAAGACCATGTGAGAGGAGTGGGAGAGGAAACATTATCGTTGGAGAAAGAGAGTCAGGAGAGATTTGAATAAACTTATGCAATACAGCGGTCATTAGAAAATGATATTGACTTTTTTTGCAGACAAGGACTTTTGAAAAAAGCAAAAATTGACAAGAACGTAGTTCTAATGGCTTATTTGGTGGCACTTTGTATGTATATATGTGTTTTAGGTTCACTATTTTGCTGTTCTGTGTTCACTGATGCAAAATGATTTCTGCCGCTGCATCAAGTGGCCTGCGTGTCTATTTTTCTGTGAAGCCCTTCGGCTGTGAAATGAACAGAAAATGGGGAGATCGCGGGATAGAGTATTTGGATTGGCCTTAAAAGGGAGCTTTAAATAGCTTGGGAATGAATTGGCGATGCCAGAGTGTGCTTTATAAGGCCTAATAAAAACACAGCGCTTCATACTCCAAGCTTTTTGGCTTCTTAAGGAAGAGTCATCCCTGCAATGAGGCTCATGTCAACATAATACTTCGCAGTTAATGTTTGGTGTCTCAAGCAAATAAGCTCACGGCCTTATTTGCCTGTCTTTATGGTCTCATCAACAGCTGTTGATCCAATATATGCCCTAATAGGAAAACCCACTGGTCAGGGGACACTGAAGCTGTGCTTGGTCGGGTCAGTAAGTCTGTGGGTAGTTTTTATTTAACTGTGGGAACGCAACCTGGATGCTATGTCTATTATAACGTGGATAGTTGTTGATGTAAAATCTGAATGCATGTGCCACATTTGAAGCTGTTATAAAATGTTTGATATGTATATACCTATCAATGTCTCACAACGATTGAATTCTGTAAAAGTGCCATAGAATGTATTTATTCAGCATTTTAAATTGTACTTTGATGCTCTACATAGAAAGTATGTGTCTTTGGTCGGGGTGAAAATGCCCAGGTGTGGTTTTACATGCCCATTTACACCCTATGATTTGAATTAAATTTTTTTGTAAACTCATTTGATGAGCTCTGCACAGAAGCAACATGTCGAAACAGACAAGCAAGACAATAAAAGAAACCTCAAAAAAAAGCTAGATCTTCAAACTCTTTAGCTAGATTTGCTAATGTTAGTTACTTGGGGCTTGTTAATGTTACCTATACATGTTATCAACACTTAAAACTTAAAATTGTTACTCACTGTTAAGCTTTTAGTGTAAGACACACATCTTGGCTGGTACTTACAGGTTGCTGTTGGTGGTGTGATGCTAAAGGTGGAACTGCTTCTTTCTTCAATTACTTTAGTGTTAAAAGCTGAATAAAGCTGATTGATATTGTACAAGGTTTAAGATACTGTTCATAGTAAAATGTGCAGACTTTAAAATAAAGTTGTCCATAATTGTATTAAAGGGTTAAAGTTACTTCCTGTTCACCAGCAAACTAGCTAATTTTTTCATTCCACCTTAAATGGTGCCATAGTTACTTTCTGGCCATTCCTGGAACATAAAGATTTGATTCAAGACCTATGTCACCCATGTGCAAAACATTTGTCCCCCTAATAACTGTTTGTGCCACGCTTTTTAACGCTTTTTTTTAGCAATTAAACGTTTGCTATAACTTGTGATTAATCAGCCACTCCGAAACTTTCATTTTGTTCCCTTTTTTGTTTGGAGGTGGACTTACTTGTGTGCTTTGTATCGTTGTCAACTGCCTTTTAGCTCTGAGTCATAAACTTATGGACGGACATTCCCCTTCAGGAGTTTCTGATAGAGCACAATTCATGGTTTTATCCTTTGTGAGATGTAATCCAGGTCCTGCAGAAGCAAAGCAGACCATCACACTACCACCACCATGTTTTACTATTGGTATGATCTTCTTATTGTGGAATGGAGTGTTGGCTTTACACCAGATCTGTTCCAAACTGACCCATGTGATCCATAAAGTTCCACCTTTGACTCATCAATCTACAGAATTTTTTTTCTTCTAGATGTTTTTTGGCAAATGTGAGACAAGCATTTGTGTTCTCTTAGGTCAGCAGTGGTTTGTTCCTTGCAACTGTCCTATAGATGCCATTCATGCCCAATGTCTTTTTTATAGTAAAATCAAGTAGGTTGATCCTAACTGAGGCAGTTGAGGCTTGCAGTTGTTGAGATGCTTGTCTGGGTTCTTTTGTGAGCTCCTGGATGAGTCATCGATGTGCTCTTGGTGAAAATTTGGCAGGCCGGCCACTTCTGGCAAGGATCACCACTGTTCCAAGTTTTCTTTGTGTAGATAATGGTACTCATTGCAGTTCATTGGAGTCTCAGAGTCTTAACAATGCCTTTTTAACCCTGATGTTAGTTTTCAATTATGTTGTTTGGCATTTAAATCTTTCTAGAACGTAACATCGTGTACTTCTTTTGGTTTACACGGTGTGTGGGATGTTCATTATGGGCTAGTTAAATCCAACACTTCTTTAACATAGTACAGCTTGTACAAACTCGGTATCCATTAATATTAATTGTAGTTAATCACTAGTATGAAGAGCATGTTGCTTGTATACTCTTGGCACTTGTGGTCATAAACCTGCTTAGTTTTATAGACCAGTATTAAAGCCTTTATGTTTCCTGCGTGCCTTTAGATTTATTAGCTGCTAGAGCTGAATGGCTTTGTAATTACTCATCTGCTGCTATAGGAAAAGTCAAGAATCAGGAATGAAGTGAAGATGCTGTGAGGAAGAAACTTTGAGTCTGGATATTCTGCAGGATGGTGTGACAGTACATAGCTGCTTTTCCTTTAGAGGGGCTATTTCAGTCTTATGGTTTTGAGTTTGCTGGGTCCTGCCTACCAAAAAGTAAACATTACCAACTTATTTGCAGTAATCAATATTATTGCAATGCTGACTTATACACATGCTGTCATTCGATTGATGGTATCTTTTTGAATTGCTTAAAGTATTTGTGTAAAAAATGTGTACTGCTCACCATGATGTTGCAAAACCTATTTATGCAACACTAAAACATACTGGGTTAATGTCTAGAGACTAAAAAACAATTTTTATTTTATCAGTTTTTTTTGGTAAACGTTTCTCCAAAAATAAACCTAGTTTTCTGTAGTTCTACACTTACAGACTGCAGTCTGTCTGTTTCTTTGTATACTTTGTTTTTCAATTATAAGGATCCTCAAAGGACCACCACAGAGCAGATATTATTTGGGTGGTTCTCAGCACTGCAATGACATTATCATGGTTGGGGTGTGTTGTGCTGGTATGAGTGGTTAAATACTGTGTCCACTTACTGTCCACTCTATCAGACATATTGGTCCACCGTGTAGAAGTCAGAGACAGTAGTTCATCTGTTTCTGCACAGTTTGTGCTGGTCATCCTCCAGTCCTTTATTAGTGGTCACATGATGCCGCCCACAGGATGTTGCTGGTTGGTGGACTATTCTCAGTCCAGCAGTGACACTAAGGTGTTTAAAAACTCCATCAGCACAGCCGTGTCTGATCCACTCATAACCGAATGAGCTATGGGTGTGTATGGATATTATTCTTGCATTACAGTATTATTATATTATGTGGTTCTGTGTTTCCTCCAATGTGGTTCATATTGAGCATATGGGTTTTATTACAGGTTTTATTTTCAGTGTCCCACAGCTGACTGTCTGAATATTTATCCCATAAGATGTGAACGTGTCCCTGCGTGTCCCATAAAGGACCTAAAAAGCTATGTCATCTGTAACGGATGAAAAATCTGTGTGAGACATTGTTAAATCTGCTTTTACAATAGACAAGCTGTACAGCAGTCCCACAGACATGTCAAACTCAATCCACATAGAAGAAAAAGATCCTAGAAATACAGTCACATACAGTTTTTTAATCATTCTACACTTTCTAAAGTTTTCCACAGATGATGTGGGCTAAACTGGCATAATCCAGATAATAGAAATAAAATTATAGATTGAAAAAAAAAAACTTTGCGATAGACTACACTGCTGATATATGGATCCTTTATTTTGCATAGTTATGCTACACCCACTTCTATCATCACACTGCACAAAAAGGTGCCAATAAGGGTTTTGTGAGTGATGCCATAGAAGAATTGCATTTTATGTGAGAAAAATCTTTAAAAGGTTAAAGAATCTTTACATAATCTAAAGGTTAATTACCAATTAAATGCTTCTACCTTTACAATGTGTGGAAGTTTTTTAAACCTTAAAATGGAGATTTACATTCACACAACTCGGGTGTCTAAAGAACCTTCATTTGAAAGATTTGAAAAAAGTGGGCCTTCTATGGTATCACGCAAAAATCCTTTTTGGCCCTATTATTTTAGAGCACCTTATAGACCTGGCTTGTAACTCCCTCACTCCCTTACTCCCTTTTGCCAACACACAAGGTGTATTTAACTAAAGTAACTAAACAACTGACTAAAGTAACTAAGCCACAGTAACTAAAGTAAACTTCGTGTTAGCTAAAATGAGTGTACAGAACATTGTAGACACATAAGAAGTGCATGCTTTCTAGGAATTTTAAGGCACAACAATCCATGGTCCACGGTTATCAGTAACGCCTCTGTCCACATAGAACCCTGTACCTGAGAATAGTGTGAAAAGTGAAAGTACAATAATTTTTAATTCATCTTAAATTCATAACTTAAAATACATTAATTTCGAGAGAGGGAGAGCACATGCTTACATCAGCCTCTGGGTGGGGTTGCCAGGTACCATGATATATATCCCACACAGAAACAGAGAAGCACCTATTACATTACTATAAAATCAGGAAATTAAAAATTCAGGAACACCTTAGGGGGAGAAAGGGTTAAAAATAGGGAAACTCATTGAAAATTGGGAGTGTTGGCAGGTATGAATATATCATTAGTCACACTACACCCATCCCCATAGTTACTCTGCATCCAATTTCAATGATTACACAATATTTAGTTATGGTTATGCTATACACATTGCCATGCTTACACTACACCCATTTCTGTAGTTATGCAACCCCCAGTTGTCATAGCTCTGCCACACGCATTTTCATGGCTGTGATACACCCATTTCCAGAGTAACGCAGGAGTTCTGACAAGACACACCTCACACAGCTGCATGCATCGAAATGAATTAAAAAACATTTCAAAACTATTGACCAGAAAAAAGGAGGCATAGCATTAACACTAACTGCACAGTGCCCCCTAACTTCGGAAACCCAAACTGCACCCTGAGTCTGCAGTGTTCTCTGACCCTAGTGACATTGTTACAGTTCCTTGAGTTTATTCTCAAGACTGGTCAGAAAGCCCAAAGGCATTTCCATCTGTGAATTAGATTCCATTATATTTGCCATCACTAACACTACCGGCACATACTGTACATAAATACAGAGTAATTGAGAATTATGCGATGAGTCAAATGTGCCGCTTGATGCAGCTCTCAGAGGCCTTTTAGCTAACGACCCGATAGCCAACTGCACACCAAAACTTTATGATTCATACTAATAGACGGAAAATGTGGCTGAAATGTATCTGTGGCCGGATTTTATACTGCAGCAGTGCAGCGCAGATGCCTTTAGCAGAGTGTGCGTGTAGCGGTACTTTCCTCTCTGTTATGTAAGCTTGTGTAATTTGAGTGCTTTGGCAGTCTGGACCATCGGCCGAGGAGCTGCCCGTGTCTGACTCCCACACACACACACACATGCACATTTGTCTTGCTATACTTGTGAGGACTTCCATCGATTTCTATTGATTTTTGTATTGCTGTAGCTAAATAATACTCCATCTACACCTGATCCTAACCTTAACCTCAGTGTCCAAAACAACACATGCTCAAGTGAGAACCAGCAAAATGTCCTCACTTGGAGCCAACATGTCATGTTGTTGTATCCTTTTGAGGACATGTGGTACAAGAACACGCACACACACATACACAAAGACAGAAAGCCAGGCAGTGCTCTTTAACCTGGGTCTTTCAGTATGGAGCGCAAGTACTTCTGTCTGTATGTGGATCTGCATTCTGAAGGCTTAGTAAGTTACTGTACGCAGGGAAACGCTGGGTTGGTGTATAAGAGACTGTGAGTTTTGGAATGCTGAGAATGGGAGTATGTGTCTGTGAGGAGTGTGAGTGTGTTGTCAGTGAGCAGGTATGAAGGAGTGTGCTGGCCAGTTCTGGCAGCTGAAATAACTCGTGTGCAGCAGAATACTGTAAATTCTAAATGGAACACTGCAAATCTGGACTGTCACTTACAGCTGTACTTTCTGCACTAAGAATAATTTACAGAGAGAAAGGAAGAGAGAGACAGACAGACAGAAAGAAAGAGAGAGAGACAGAAAGAGACAGAAAAGAGAAAGAAAGAAAGGTTGAGGGAAAAGAGAGGAAGATAATACACAGAAGTAAAGGAGAGTGTGTGAGAGAGGTGGGGAGAGTGGGAAAGAGAAAGGGTGAGGAGATAAGGAAAGAAAGACCGAGGAAGGATGAGGGGGTTTGGAAAGAGATTAAGAGAAGGAGAGGAAAGTGAGTGACAGAGGAAGGGGAGGGTGAGAGGAAGAAAGGAGGGAAACAGCGTGATAAGGAGAGAGAAAAAAGAAAGGGAGATTAGAAGTGAGAGAGAAAGATTAGAGAGACGGAAGAGAGGTAGGGTGATGGGGAGAGAGAAAAGTGCATGACAGGAGGGAGGCATAAAGTGGAAGGGGTGAGAAGGATAAGAGAGAGGAAAGAAAAGACTGTATTAGACAAAGCAAGTAGATGAAAGAAGATTCATGGGAGAAGAAGTAGAGAGAGACATAAATAGGGTGATAATGAAAGGCCAGAGAAAAACAGAAAAAAGAGAGAGGGAGGTTGAGGAAGGGATATATGGAGAAAAGTGAGAACAGATACAAATAGGAACAGGAAAAACAGATTAAAAGAAAAGGTAGGGGGTAAAAGTGAAGAGAAACTAATAGTGAATCAGAGAGAGATAGAAAGTGAAAGAAATATGAAAAGAAAGTTAGAGAGAAGGGGAGAGAAAATGAAGACTAAAAAAGAGAGAGATTTTGTTTGTCCAGCTGATTCTCCGTTGTTCCATCTGTTTTCAGAACCTCCTGCTGCCTGTACACACACACACACACACACACACTGTGTTGCTGAGAATTTGAGCAGGTCTCTCCATTCAGTGTATTTACTGTTTACTCTGTTGGCTGAAGATGCCGCTGTGTTCATGGCTCTTATGCTTAATTGAGATTTATGAATGCTAATCTTAATGTTTCTGCTACGAGTGACCAGAGCCATTAAAAAGACATTTGAACCTTTTTTGCTCAGTTAGATTGCATTTGAACTATTATGCAGTAAAATGGCTACAGACAAAAACACTCTTAACTTCGAATACAAGTTAATAGCCAAAATGTTTTAAGCGTGCAATATGTACGCTTTATTTAGAGCATTCCATAATGAGCTAATGTGAAGAAATATCCAGTATCCATCTGTGTTAAAGGCGTCTGTGTATTGTGTTACAGGTAAATCTACTAAAAGTGAGCATGCTAAAGAGCTAGCCCCAGCCCAATCTCTCTTGTAATACCATTTAGTACCTCAAGTGGCGATAATGAGTCACTGTAGCTGCAAGCCTGTAATCAGTGCAACATGAGAGGATAAAGAAGTAGCACTGTAATGCTGGTGTATTATATCGTCTTATCTGTTCAGTTAGATTATTTAAGGACAAGTAGCCAATGGTAGTAACAGTACACGTGAAAATGGCTGAAGCTTTTAATGAATGACTGTTATATCAACCACCTAGTGTTACAGAACTCAAGTCGTCCAGAGACCGTGAACTCAGTCTCTTCTCTGTAACGATTCGAAAATTGTTCTGTTCAGTGCCTTCGTCTGAGAAAACTGGAAACAGAATTTTTACTGAATGTCCACAAAACCAAAATGAAAAGATCATAAATCATGTATTCTCAAAAGCTTCTCAGGATTTAAGCAACTTTTTCTTTTTGACTCACTGAATGACAAGGTTATTACGAATTAGCAGATACGAGTGCTGAATGTTATGTAATTCTGGCGCAGTTTAACAGGTTTAGATTTATATTCACTGTGATTACTTGTGTGTGCGATGGACTGGCAACCTTATATATATATATATATATATATATATATATATATATATATATATATATATATATATATATATATATATATATATATATATATATATAATTCTTAATCTGATCTCAGTCTTGTTTTTGGTGTTGACTTTTATTTGACTACCAAAGGTCTTGGTGTTTTGTTTCTTAGTCTCGATCTTGACTCCGACTTTGCTCTAGCAGTCTTGACTACAACACTATAACTGCCATCGCTGGTGAACTCCTAATGTTTTTTCTAGTGGGTATGGAAGCAGAAGGTAATTTTCAGGAGGAGAGACTGTGTGTTTCCTTGTTTTTTGTGATAGGGCTGGACACCACAACTAGTATGTAGTATGTTGCCCCCTAGTGTTTGAAGTATAAATTCGACAGGTTGCGTCATTTTATTCAGCACTCCTTTAAAGTAATTATGGAGCATTCAGTCATTCATTATGAAATCTCAATACAACACAAAGGGCAACTGATATTTTCAAATTATGTTAAAAAAAAAATCACACGCACCAAAGGCAACAATACCTCATAAGTGGCTGGGCTCAAAGAAAGTCATTTGAAATCGGAATGCAGAACTCTGGATTGGTTAAACAGATTTAGCCGCTGAATTCAACGTTATCATGCCTTTCTTTCATTCTCTTTGTTTTTCTCCTCTGAATTTCTGTCCTCTGCTCATTCGTTAGACTGAGGGTGGAGAGATAAGAGATTTTGCACTTTCTGTTTGTTTTCTTTTTTTGTAGCGGCATGTGTGTCATTTGAAGGTTTGACTGAATTTAGAGGCTGTTATTATGGACTGACAGCGCGAGTGGACATTTTCTTTTTATTCTCTGTCCTTCAGAAACCAAGGCCAAGCGCTCCAGCACAGAAAGATAAACAGCTCAGTAGTGGTGGAGTTTGTCTCTGTAGTTCTGCACTGGAACTGAGAAGCTGATGAAGCTAACAAACTTGTACTTGCCTTAAACTAAATTATCATCAGATAGACTTGCTTATGTCCACAATTTTAACTATTAATGTAGAAACCAGGATGGTCGGAAAGTGTTTTTTTCATTTTCTATTTCATTCATTTGCAGTAGTTTGTGTTGCATTATTTGTGAGAGTATGATTAATGCTTAGCAAATGTTGTGCCTGCTAAGCAGCCAGTGGTCAGTGGATAAGTGAAAAAACATGTTGTACCAATACTGGCAGAACACTTCAACCAATATCACCCAGGAGTTGTTTATTTAAGTAATAGAAACACTACAAGGTAGCCGTAGTGTTATGGTGAACATCACTGCTGTAAATAGGTCACTGTAGATAGAGGTCAGCCGTAATTGTATTCACCATAACAGCACCTTGAGTGCCCTGTTGCTTTAATACAACTGAAACTACTGAAGCAATAAACTGAACTGTTTTCAGATATAATAGCAAGAGCAGAACCTTTATGTAGGCGGAACTGAGAGCAAAACAGCCTCTTTCTTTGTGAAGATGAAGCTGTTAAAAACATTACTTATATTATTGCATCATGTAACTGCTGCAGATTTTTCAGGTGCTCTTTCTCCCGATCCACCACATCCCAAAATGCATCGTACGGGATTCAGATCCAGTGTCAGGGATGGCCAGTGAAGAACACTCATTGTCATGTTTATGAAGTTAGTTAAAAAAATAGCCTTAAAAATGGAGGGACACACATGGTCAGCAGCAGGCTGTGGTATTGCTGCAATGTCCGATAGATATTAACAAAAGTGTGCCAGGAAAACATACCTTACACAATTACACCGCCTCCACCAGCCTGGACTGTTATCACAAGGCAGGTTGGTTCAGTATGTTTAAACAGTTGATGCCTTATTCTGATGATTGTTGTGCACATTGCCTGAAGCTGCCATGTCTGCTTTGTTTTATGCACTGCACTGCTGTCACATGATTGGCTGGAAATTGGCTGATAGATAATTGCATACGTGAGAAGTTTAGAGAATACAGGTTTTCCTAATACAGTGCTTGGTGACTGAATGACTAAAATGAAAGTATTATTATTTTACTATTTGGTTATTTTAATAATATTATAATTTTATCACTTTATAATTGTATTATTCATTTAAACAATAAAATAAAATGAATGAATAAATTGGTCATTAGAATGATACAGTTATGGAGAAAAGAACTAACAGTTGTATCAAAAATAAAAGTGAAAATTATTTTCTGTGTTTTATTGGGTATTTTCCAATAGGGTAATGCTTTGCTAACCTCCCTCTCACTCTCTCTCTCTCTCTCTCCCTCTCTCTCTCTCTCTCTCTCTCTCTCTCTCTTTCTCTCTCTCTCTCACTCTCACTAAGTTGACTAAAGCTATAGGTCAGCGTGTTGCTTTAGGTCAGATGAGCCTGTGGTTTGGGTCATGTTTGTACTTTAACATGTCTCTGACCCCTGCTGTAAGTGTTACGAGTCAGCCACAGGTCAGCTGTAGAGTCCAGCAATGGAGCTGCACTGTTCACTTTCACACTGAGATTTTGGCTTTTTACTTTTTTATGGTATAGATGTTAGTTTATTAGGTAGGGATGTGCTCTTTTAAATACTTCTCTCTCAACCTATCAGTGTATATATCAGTGTGTTCTGATTGCTGGCCAAATATCTACTTTTACTGCATACTAACCAAGGAATAACAATCAGTAGTAGCCAAAAAAATATTGGTTTTAAACAACTGTGGCATAAACACGAAATTGATGTTTTTTGTCACGTTTACATCCTCATACTAATGGGAAATGCGGCCCATATACAGTCAGCATCTTCATGTAGCAGAGGCAGCCCAACTTTTCTAATGTTCAGGATGTTTAAAAGTAAGGTTAACTAGATAATGTAAGACGCTAGAAGCCCATGTTCTACTGCAGGTCATAGCCCCTCTTGATTTGTTTTTTACCAAAAGCTAGCTAGCTATTTTAGTTGATCTAACACATTTATTTACAATTTGTAAGATGATGCAGCCGATCTAATTCATGCTGCAACCATAGGAATCAACATCACTAGAAAATGCCTCCTACGCCTTCAGTTCTTAGCAGTCTAGAAGAAACAGTTCAGTGTCCAACTTCCTTTTAAAGGCCCCTTTAAATGTCACTTTAATTTTGCTTCTGTTTGTATCGCTTCTTTTGTTTTTGTTTGTCGAACATGGTTTCTTATTGAGAGAGGGTGACAGTTCGATTAAAGGGACACTTCAGCCAAAATGAAGGACATAAAAACTACATCTGTCATAAAAATACCTACTCACATTCTACTGCGGAGCCTCAGTAGTGTCTAGAGCGAGACTTATGTGGTTAGCAACAGTATTAGCTGAGCACTGTAGGGATTCCCAAAGGTTGTGTGATATATAAATGCAAAATGCATGCTGGGTATTGTAGTGCGAGAATGCTGATGAGCATGTAAAAATCTAAATACTGCAGTAGCAGCACATATTAAATGCTTGTTAAATTGAGCATTATGAATAGACCAGGTAGGATTAGACCTACCTGCTGCACTGGTCTGTTTTGGCCCCCATGTATCTGAAACAGCAGCTCAGGAGGTCCAGCTCCTATCCCATGGCAAAGCTTGTATTGACCCCTAACCCTGCCTGCTGACCTCTTAGTCTAGACTCTGTCTGGTGCGAATTCTCACAGTTTGTGGAGTCCATTTGCAATCAGTGTGGAATCTGTAGGATTCTCCTGCAGAATGTTCTAGCACCTCTTCAACCCAACATCAACTTCAGTTTTTTGATGGGAAAGTCATGCTTGAGGTTGTGTAAGAGAGTGACCATTTGAAAAAGGAATGTGATGGACATGACTTTATAAGTGAGGACAGTTTTCAGACATGGTCTGAAACTCAGTGGTACTGTAAAAAGTGATAGAGAATAAGAGACGGAGATTAGGTCTAAAATGATGAAAGGGTGAAAAGAGGCACTACATGTGAAGCAACACATTTTTTTGGGTTAGAAAAAATGAATTATCCAGTTTTCCTCCAACCCCAAATGAAATCAGTGTAGTCAATCTAACCTCTGTGTTAATGATTCCTCCAAGACCTAATTAGCAAATGAGGTTTCAATTAAGCAGATGAGATTAGAAGTGTAAGTTTCACAGGATCTTTGCTTATTACATAAAAACATTGCTGGGTAAGGCTATAGAAGCATGTAGCTGGGTTAGGCTATAGAAGCATCAATCTATGGACAAACTGTCAACAAATGGGGAAAACTTCCTGTTTAGATCCTATTAAGATCGCTCCATTAGCACAATGGGAAATCCTGAAATGACTCACAGCTCAGAGCACACAGCAAATGGTTGAGAATGGTTGAAAAAGAAGGGTCCTGACCTTAACCCATATCTGGATGCTGAGGTATGATCTGAAGAGAGCAGTGCAAGCAATATTTATCTATGCAGAAATCCAGGTAACTCCAAAGGCTTCACTTACTTTTTCTTGCAACCATCTTTTTGTATACCTCCGTGGTGTCCCTGCAGTCCCTGCATGTCAGCAGCCACATCAGGCATTCATCTAAGCCATAACCATAAATATCTTGCATGCAATCAGATCATCACAGCAATGTTCCAAAATGTAATGTGAAGCCTTCCCGAGTGTTAAGACAAACTCCTTAACACTCTTGATTTCAGGAGAAGCATTGGATTAAAAGGTGTCTTTAGGTTTTTTGGGCATATAGTGCATTTGGGTTACCAGGACATATCTCATGAAACTGGGACTGTCCCTGAGACCTGGGGCATCTGAGCACCTTAAAGGCTGTCACACACTACACATCAAAGCTTTTTTCCCCACAGCTGTTTAGACACACTGCTTACCACTGACCATTACTCATAATGCTCGGATTAATGTTGGTCTGTTTCCTTTGTCTGTAGTTAATTAGATTTGGACTGTGGTTTAATACAGTAGGTTCCTGAATGCAGAACAGCCATATTCTCATCACTCACTCAGTTTTCTGAGGCTTTCTCTGGAGTAGGTTTGTCAATGTTTACATTTGCAGGTTGAATTAAAGAGATGCTTTTATCTTCTTTCGCACACATGTGGGAATGATTGCAGAAGGCAGTCATGAGCTCACTGTCTGTCTGTCTGTCTGTCTGTCTTTCTTTCTCTCAGTTTTGGTGATGTGGCTCATGCTGATGTGTTCTGTTTTTTTTTCACTGTCAGGCATTTGTTGTGGTCAGTAAATGAAATAGTCATGTTCCAAAATACATTTTTGCTGCGGCCAGTAAATCTAATGCAAAACAGCTTAAAAATAGATTTTGACTTATCAAGGCCTTGTTATGCTTTATTGAATTTCCATGGTGATTACTATATCCTTTAACCATTTAAAGAGAATCCTAATGAATCCATTTCAAGTCGTCTGCAGAATGTTACGATTTATACCAAGTAATTCAAAGTGATTTGGTATAAAATATTCTATTCTAGAGACACTCAGTACTAGTTCACAGTTCACAGTCCAGACCTTAATCCAATAAAAATGTTGAGGCAGAACCTTAGGGTGTGGCATCCGTGCAAGAAATCCCACCAATGTAGAAGGGTTGAAGCAGTTCTGTTAGGAGGAACCTCCAGGTTGTGGGAGTGTGCAGGGCTGATCTACAGTTACAGGAACCATTTGGTTGAAGTCATTCCTGTTCGAAGGGGTCACACCAAATTAAAGCAGAGCTTCACATACTTTTGCCAACAAAAAAACATGTTAGATAATATAATTCAGTAAATGAATGGAAAAATATAAACTGTGTTGTTTCTTTATCTATTGTTATAAGTTAAATGAAGGTCTTTGTAGAAATACACAAATAATGGAGGGTTTATGACAGTGCTGTACATCCTTTGTCATATATTCATTGAAAGTAATTGGGGGAAAAACGATGGGGTGTACTTTAACTTTTTGATACAGAATGTTAATCAAATGTAAATGGAGCTATACAGTTATGCAATTACACAAGTACTTGAATATGATTATGAACTGTGATTGAACTGTGATTCTAAAACCACTCATGTTTCTGTCTCTCTGTCTTAGAGGCCTTTTCATCACCATCCATGACCGCACTCACATCCCCACGCTTCTGCAGAGCTGGCCGGAGAATGACATTCGGGTAAGTGTTTCCTTGTATCTTTTTGCTCAGACACAGTCCTGAGAGACTCATGGGAAGAAAGAACTCCAGATGGAAACCCAAAAAACTTTGATTGATTCCAATTTATATGAATTTCACAGCAAAAACGATCTCGTAAAACTCATAATAATTTGCTCGTTAAGCATTAAAAAGTGGTTAGGATGGTGATGTCATGCCCCGGCGGGCTGCTGGGAAGTGGAGAATAGAGAGTAGGGTGCACAGGAATGGAGCAGTAAAAATTTAACGCTGCCTGCAACTGCGTCACTCCAATAATGGAAAAACGTGTTTACTTTGGGATCGATCGCTGCTGCTAACAGGGGGCTGTTTGTTTAATCGTATTAAATAATCGTAGAGTGATATATGATTGCAGTGTTTGTATAAGGAATGTTTTTATTGGCATGTCTAACGGCTGATTCAAAGAATAGTGTTGTAAAATTCTTCCAAGATCGCATTAACATGATTTAGCAGCTTACAGCGTTGTACAGCTTGATATGTTTATTGTGTGATTGAAAACCACTTACACTATTTTTTCTTTTGCTAATTGAAGAGCTATAATTTAGACCTGGAGAAAAAAACTGCTGTATCACCATTTTTTGGCAATTTTTTTCTCATATCTGTTTGTATAATTCTGTATCTGCCTGTCAGTCACACCACTTTGCTCGCTGCTTGCAAAGAATAATTTCCCTCAGTGTGCAAGGTGTACACATCCTAATATATATTTAAAAAATAATAATAAATGAGGGGAAGTTAAATGAACTTAGTATTTAGGTACAAAAAAATTAGAGTTTTCTGGAAATTATACACACATTTTCCAAAAACAGTTAAAATTGAAAAGCCAAATTATCTTTGCCAAGTTATTGGTCTGCATTTATAAAAAGGATTCATGTCCTACATTATTTTTTTCCTGTCCAGTCCAGAGATTGTCAGGTGAAAAATTAATGGGAAAATCTGGATGAATAAGTAGGACAACATCATCCTGCGGCATAGAGAGCACACTACTGAAACTGTTTCAGATGTTTCTGTAGTGACAATTTTATCCATTACTAGCAAATGTGGGATTAAACAGTTGTACACACAGAAATGTGACATTTTAGCACTAAAAAGCCCTAAAACACTAAAATGTTTACATAACTACAAACATTATATTTTGCTAATGCTTCAGACTAATGCTGCAAACTTTGGGACCCATTTACTTCAAAACTGTGAGATGTAACTGCTCACTATGTTGCCATGAGAGACATGCAGGGGTGTGGCTAAAACAAGTCTCCGCCCATGAAGTGAAACTCTTTAGCTGCATCCAAAATTTAGAAGGTTAAAAATTCAGAAGGTACAGAGGGTGACTTTAGAGTAGGTACTAGATTAGGCCCAGTATGTGCTGCTCGAGCAGTAAAGTTTGCATTCATGCACAAGAATTCCATTTGAACTGCAGACTTATTGTGAAATTCCAAATGTCATTGTTCTGCATGCAGGTTTGTAAAATGGTAGGCATCAGCTTCATAAAAAGCGTTGGCTGTTTTTTTTTTTTATTTCCTTGAATACAATCACTCAATTGTTGATACATAGCATTTGTATCAACCTTTGGATACATAGCATTTGTCCCTGCAAGTACCTGTAAACAAGGAGCTATTTTGATACGAGGTAGGCATGCAGGCCAGCATGAGACATGCATATTTTACAATGCTTTCAGTATATGTGTATTAAAGTGCTTATAGTACAAAATGAACCAATCACACAATTCCATATGGGGTGATGGGAGGGGATAGCTTCCACATGCAAAGCAGACTACACCAGAGTTCACTGGAAGCAAAGACCAAACCACAGATTTCAGAAGTCTAAACATTCACCAATTGTATCAGACTTGTAGAGCAAGCAGACCTGAGCATGGAAAAGACTCTTATTTAACCTTGTGCTAAGTGGTCCTGAATCAGTGTTCGTTTATTGTGCATGGATTGGAGGAGCTTCAGTCAAACTGCTCAACTCTAACATTTCATATTCAAGACGGCTGTGCACAAACTTGAACTTGAACAATATTTACATGTTAGGTAGTCTTTCATGATACGTTTTGCTTTGACAGGCGGTGGTGGTGACAGATGGCGAGAGGATTCTGGGATTGGGTGATCTGGGCTGTTATGGTATGGGCATCCCAGTTGGGAAACTGGCACTGTACACAGCTTGCGGTGGAGTGCCCCCTCAGCAATGCCTGCCTGTCATGCTGGACGTGGGCACAGACAATGCGGTAAGCATCTCAGGGATAAAACTACAACCGTAAGAAGTTGCAGTTATTACCAGTAATAACAAAAGTTATTTTACATTATTTTACATTTGCCATGTTTTTTTTTGAAGTGTCAAGTTGCAGAATGTGTGCCTATTACATTTAAGCACAACTAAGTATGCAGTATGTATATATATATATATTAAATAGTAACACAAAGCGACAGCAACACAGCCACTGTCTCTTAATTTCCAGTATGTTCTGCGTCTTTAGAAAACGGGCTGTTCAGGCTGAAACAGCAGAAAGACTAGAATAGAAGTGCAGAGTGTGTGTGGGTGTGTGTCTGTTATATTTAGTTTTTAGTCTGTATACGCTCCATCTTCATCAGCTGGGCCAAAGGCGTGGCACCGCATGACGGGCAAACCGCTGGCTAAAGTTCTAAGGAATCAGCGCCAGAACCACTTTCCTCACCACATGCTCGTGTGTGTGCGTACATGCATACAGTCATATACGAAAGACTGAATACCCCAATTTAGTCACTTTTCTGCCAGTTGTCATTGAAAAGTGGGGACTAGAAGCATTTCCATTGGTCTAATCACCTTGAATTCAGCTATCTTTTAAGTTTTAACACTAGCTTAGCTTTGAATGAAAAGTTCTGCTGTCAAACACCCTGAAAAGATGGTGCAAGGTTTGTGTGCACTCAAAGCATACAAAGGACATTGATTGAATACAGTTGGACTGGGGTCTTTATAATAATGTCCAAGTATAATATCCAAATAGACCTGTCTAAACTTGCTCTGTGCACACCTTTTATGAGGAAAACTTGGTTTGTTCTATCTAATACTGTCTAACTCCCTTTGTTTGTAGAACACTAGATCATCATAGTTGTTTTAATAAATACTGACAAAAAATGTTACAAAGCATACAAATTTAAAGAGCTAAATTGTTCATTTTATCAGCTCTACTTACCATATAGGTACACTTTGTAGTTCTGCAATTACAGACTTCACCACTGTATACTTCACCTCAGAGCAGGTACCATTAGGGAGGTGGATTATTCTCAGCACTGCGGTGACACTGACATGATTGTTATGAGCTGGTGTTTGTTGTGCTGGTGTGAGGGGATCAGACACAGCAGTGATGCTGGAGATTTTTCTGGAGATTTAAACACCTCATTGTTTTATACACAACCAGTTGACTGACAGAATGATGATTCAAGCAACATATACAGTACAAATGGTCATCATTATATTTAAAAAGTTTTGCTGCACCTTACTTTGCTGTTTTCACTAAATGTGAGATGAGCGGTTTTGTGTGTGTGAGACACACTGTCTGCTGCTTCTGTCCTCACCTTCTCGGCAGTATCATACACAATAAGAAACTGAAAGCTGTTGCATTGTTTTTTTTCATTGATTGATTCCAAATTACACCAGGCTTGTTTACTGTAATTTGTATGGTGGGCTTTCTTTTAGTAGAGCAGGTCAGATCACAGCAGACAACAAAGCATGTGTGAGAGTTTTGCCACTCATCAATTCAGTGTTTATAGGCGTCAAAACACAGCTTTAACAAGCAGACTGTAGCACTTTGATCTGCTGCTCTCTCTGAGTCTGTCCTTGTCGAGAGAGAGACTGACTGAACACTATAGCACTTTGTTTTGGAACATGAAACATGCTAACTAGCTACAGCCAAGTGTGCCCTCTCACACCTGAGGCACATACACTCACAGTTACTAGCACAGTCCTCCCAGCAGTCCACAGGGTCCCTCTCATCATCTGCATGTTCTTGTATATCTGGCTGCTCCAAAGTCTTATGGGATCTATCTGGCTTTTTCATTTATATCTAAATGGCATGATTCTGAGCAAAAACTAAACTAAAAGCAGGAGTTGCCGCACATTGAACATGTACAAGCCCATTCCCACCACTTAAAATAAAAACAAGACCTTTTTCAATATCTCAATATCATTTCAAATCATTAAGATATGATCTTAAAAAATGAGAAAATAACGAAAATACTGTGGAATGATTTAAAAATAATGCGAAGATCTCAAAATAACACGAAAGGAAACAAAATAATGGGAAATGATCACGAAATAACAAGCTACAATCTTAAAATAATGAGCTAGAATCTGAAAATAATAAAAGTTCTCACAAAATAAGAAAAAAGAATGAAAAAATAATAATTACGGGGTTCCATAACAATAATCTCTGTATGACACATAAACAGAGCAAGCTTGGCATGAACACAATGTCGCCTCACTTTTGTTTCCTGAAAAAAAATTTCAACACCTCGGGTCAAATGTCATTTTAAATTAACAAGCTAATTTTAGCACATCATTTCTATTTATTTTCTGAACTTCATCATCTTGGTAAAGAAAACATAACATATTGTTGCTGTCCAAAGAAAAAACATGTCCTCGTTTTTCTATCATTTGAACCCATCAGCTTTTTACATTGTGTAAAAATTTCATGATGAATGGACCAACTGAAATACTTCAAAATAGCTTGGAAAACATTACATTGAAAGTAAAGTAGGTTTTTGTCTTCTCCTGTAAAGTTAGGCATCCCCCCAACACAGTGTATGGCTGGGTTAAGGGGGCTAGTTATGGGCTAGTTGTGCAAGCTGTTCACAAAAAACAACTAAAGTTGTCTCCAACATATCTGATCAGTAGTTTGCCAGATTGCATATCCCATTTTCTGAATACATTCATTTTAGATTTTATCCACTGTCACATTTCCCACTCAAAGTGTGTGACTGTGCGCATGACACAATCTGTTACCATGCCACACATCAACAGTCTGGCTGGACATCACTCAAATCATTTGCATAATGTTTATCCAGAGGAAGAGACAGCCAAGAAATGTCAGCTGTGTGTGCATATCGTCATCTCGTCGTGTCGGCACATCATTGACACGCTCTGTTTGATGTAAATTATCAGGCAAAATTTAAAAGAAAGGAGGAGAAATCGTTTAGCATGTTGTTACTGTTCATGTCACACGTATTCTGCTTAAAACACTTTCCCAAGTTCCTGATCTTGATTATATGTCTTGTGTATCTTTTAGTCTGTTCTGGCATGATCATGTGATGCACTATTGGTGTTATTAGTTGAGAGACTTGCACTTCATTTGAGCTGCTAAAAACTTTACCTTATGCACCTGAAATTCAATTCAATTTGCAGGTTTTAAGCAATTAAAGTTCCATTCTGTGAAGTCAGACTAAGCCTGAAGTTTTCTGCTGCACATTTTGGCCTGGCCTCCTGCAGCCTGGGGTCATTGTAAACACTTCCATTTTCATCCTATTCTAAGGAGATGACAGATCTAATGATGGTAAATTCACTGTGTGTTAGAATGGTATGTGTGTGTTAGAATGGTATGTGTGTGTAAGAATGGGGTGTGTGTGTGTGTGTGTGTGTGTGTGTGTGTCTGGTTTGAGGGAGGATTCGGAGCAGCTGGATAATGAAATCAGTGTTATTAGAGGATTAACTCTGCTGTTGTTTCATTCAGAGCGAGATGCCTGCGGATGCCTGTAAGAGTTCTGAATGCCTGGAGCCAGTGGCCTTTACTAGAAAATGCCAATGTTTTTAGACCAGGTCTGAGAATCTGTAGGCATTCTACGCTGTGAATGTTTTTCTGGACTGTTCTACATCTAGTCTGGTGTTCTAGATGGGATCTGATGTTCTAGCCTACTTTTCTGGCTTTACTCAGAGAGGCTGATGTCCTCACTAGCTCAAGACAGTTTTAAACAGTTTCTGTCTTTGCCCTGGAACTGGTGGCTGATTCCAAAGCACGTCTGATATTCTTGACCAGGTCTGATGTTTTAGACTTTATAATTTCTATAGCAGAAAGTACAATGCAAAAAAATGCAATGTTGCTATTAGATGGGGAAGCACAGTGCTGGAACCCCGATTGCAATTCTTCTTCTTCTCCTGCTATATTAAAAATCATTTGCTGACCAAATCTTAAGTTGTACAGACATGAAACTCTGTAAATAGGTTGTTTGCAAATAACGTCACGTCTCTGCAGTGCTTTGGTTTGAACTGCAGATGGAGGGCATGAAGTGATTTTCCACATAGTGTGCGTTATCACACTCTCTGCCTGTGGTTTTGTGTTGTCTATAGTTACTCAAAATAACCGAGAAATCATGAGAAGCTTTTATCAAGTTGTTGCTCATAAAGTGGAAACAAATGCAAGAAATTGATTGAAAAACAGCAGCAGAAATTGGACAGGCTGAATGTGCTTCCAATTCGAGCTTCTTGCAGCTGTAGTTTTAAATCTATCACCAGTAGACAGTTGGTGTGTACCAATTCAGGGGCTGCATCCTTCAAAGGATGCTGTCTACGAAGACGTATCCTTTGAAGGACACGTAGATGATGAAGGCCAAAATGAGATTGACTGCCCTATGGCAAATTTCCTGTTTGCGCCACAGCACTGTTGTTCCCGCCATTACTGTTGTTTCATTAAATGCCGCTTCTGAAACCTAGCTATCAGCCTTCAGATGTAGCCTCTGAAGGACATAGCCCCTGAAGCGGGACACACTGAGTGACAGCACCCACAGAGCAACTGTTCACAAAACAATACCTCCTCTTACCGACCGCACAAGGGGGAAGTCAGTTTATTCACCAGCTTTACAGTTCTATCTTAAATGGTGCCTCAAGGACTATAGGGTTGGCTGCCGAGCCATTTAAAGTGGAAAGGAAATATGGTGAATAAGCTGCCTTCACCCTTGTGCTGTCAGTAGGATGGAATATTGTATTTTACATGGTTGATTTGTGTGGGAGCACTGGTGATAAGTTTTAAACCTAATGTAACTGTAAGTAAAGAGCCATAACATGAATCTTAAGAGGCATCGCAGAGTTGAACGTTTGTGGCTGGGTATTTCACAGGATAGTTAGAAAAACCCCTTAAGACAGACATTGTGGAGCTCCTTGGTACCAAGGTTGTCCCAACCACTAACAAACATGGTGTACCACAATTCTTCCATATGTTTTCGTTAGTTTTCCTGAGCAGAAGGATACACGGAGAAGGAGGTAGTTGTTACATCTGCTGCTTCGATAGCTGCCACTTTTCAGATCAGTTAAAATCACTCTTTATAACCTTAGGATCACTAAGTGTAACTTATGTTGTGATGGCTGTTTGTACCTTTCTCTCCTAATATTGTCTAAACTAGTTTGAGCTCCTCGCCTCCATCTCCTCCACTCTGTTTTTTACTTAGTGCCCTCCATCTTGAACGTTGTCCTTCCTGCCACTTACTCAGTTCATCAGATTAGGTCATAAATATATTCACTATATATAGTTATACTATTTTCAACCTATTTTGTTGTAGAATATTGATCCCAATACTCAATTTAGTAAAACATATGGAGCAGAACAACAAAAAAAGTATTCCCGCAAGCAGACATTCAAGCACTGATTCTTAAAGGTTTAAAATCAGTGCTTGAATGTCCGCTTGCGGGAATACTTTCTTGGTTGTTCTGCTCCATATGACACTTTCATGCAGTGAAATTGAGCATTATATTCTCTAAACACCCGTGCGTTTGGCCACGTTTATAAAAACACTGCATAAACACAATGTGCCGGAATGTTGTTTTGCCCAGTAAACACTTCCTGTGTGTGTTTGCTGCGTGAGTTGTGCATTATGTAAACAGGAATGGCTCCCAGACAGGGGTCTGTGAGAGTTAAGTAGGACACAGAAACACAGTGTGGTGCTGAAGGCCTTTCAGGCCATGCAGGTTTTCTGGCTAAAGCCAAGTTGGCTCATTATCTCTGCTTGCAGATAGACAGCAGTGATGCACGCTCATTATTGATGTCCCCTCATATGACCTCACATGCCCGGACACACTGAAAGGAGACCTGGTGATGTCATCCCACACAATGTAGTATCTGTCTGGGATACGGGTGGCTTAAAGCAGACTCTCGTTCTCACTCTTTCAGAACGAGCTCACTTGCACAAAGCACAAAGCAGTTATATCAGAAAGCCGGGATGAATTGCTCGAAGAAAGAAGTTGTATCTCATTACCTCAGTGCTTATTTCAGCCAATTCAGCAACGACTGTCAGTAAAGTATTGTGCAAAAATCAGAGACTACCCTTCATTTATTTAATTTACCATATAGCAGGTCAGAAATATCATGAACTGACCTGTGGCAAAGATATCATAACCCTATGACATCTGGCCACTGAGCTGACAGTACTCACCCAGTACAACTTATTTCAGTGCCAGTAACAGCACTTAAAACTTTAAGAGAGAGGAGATTGGTAAGTATCCACAGGTGTTTCTGTCCATCCTTCCACCGGTAAAGAGACAACTTTTCTAAAAAACATATAATGTGGCCACATTAATACTAAAATAAATCTAGATTTTTATCATCCCTTAAGTATATTTAGAAACAGTTTTTATAGCTGTAAATAGCTGTACGCTTTGTACAAAAATAATTTGATGACAAGCAAAATTATAAACAAGTCCATTATAATTCAAAAAGCTGTATAGCATTCAGAGCACCTCATATTCGAAAAGCAGTGACCAAATCTCAGTAATCGAATTATGTAATGAGAAATTGCTCTTGTTGTTCTGTTTGTGAGTAAACAATCGGTTTATCTTTTGGCATGTAGGTAATCTAGGTATCTACTGAGTAACCATTATTAGAAAGTCAACTGATTCCAAAGTGTTGAATGTTTGAGTATGTTCATCTTACATGTAATTTCAAAGGGTTTACTTGTTTGAGGACATACAAAAGAAATGACCAAAAATCTGTTGGACTGGTCGTCTATTTTACCCACTAGAAAACAAAGTCCATAACATCAGTAGCATTGTTTTTATTTCTGTTTCTACAAATTAAAGTCTTAGTGGTTTCAAATCTGATTCCAGTTTCTGGGCACGCAGCTCAGTTTGACCTGTCACATCATATTTGATTTGTTACACGGTTATGTGAACAGCGTCTTATTACTTGGTCACTGTAATTAGGTGTGTTGCTGTTTGCCAGCAACTGAAGCTTGGACCTACATCAGTGTATTTGGGGGGCTGATGTAAATAGGATGGAAGAGTAATGATGTGGAGGTGTTTTATGTTAATACACTTTAAGAGACCCTCTACAAGCCTCCGCACTGTTTCAGTAACTCCTCACTGGCGAGGGTCACGGTGGCAGCCGAGCAGTCCAGATGATGTATCCCTCCAGGGAGATGTGGATCTCCATATAGCTTGATGTTCCTGGAACAGCTCTTATGAGAGCCAACTGGTCAGAATCCTTACGATACACCTGAGACACCTACTTGGTGGCCAAGCTCTTCATCCAATTCTGAAGAGTGTGCCTATTTAGTTTCTGCCTCTCATACCAGTGACCTTCTTTTGGTCACCTATTAGTTGTAAGGCTCGGCACATAGGTGTACCAGTATACAAAGACCTGAAGAGGTCACAACACTGACTCAGTCTCTTTGCTAGACTCACATTCCCTGCATACTTTTCATGTACTGAAACACTCTTGTACTAGAGACTTGTTGTCTTCCTTTGGCTGAGGAGAGTGTCCCTCTCTTTAAAGGAATGTAGGCATATGCAAAGACAAACGCAAGAAGAACACCACAGAGATCCAAACCAGGAACTAATGCTGCTGTCTTCAAAAATGGACAAAGTACATACTCTAAAATAGACCCAAATGTGGTTGCCTGCATTGTATGACAGTTATCTATAAAAATAGACAGAAAAACAAACAAAATTGAGGCTTTATGTTAAATAAAAACTACTGTTTTTCAGCTGTGCATTGTATTGTCCATTTTTATTGATCACTGTATGTCATACAGCGCCAGAACCCACATAACAAATGTCTACTTAAAACTTAACTGCATGATTTATAAAATGCATATGAAAAAAAGTCTTTTTGACCTTTTAATGGAGACTAGCACAATAAATAGAAATCATAAAGCAATTAATGGGTGGGGCTGTGCTTTGTCTTCTGCTGCCATATGGCAACAGCATGCAACAACTGAGCAATGCATACAGTCGTATTGAACAGTAGCCACTTACGCCATGTGGGGCAGAAAAAGAAACATATACATCAGCAAAGTTAGGAGTTCCCAAGATCCATCCCTATGACCTTATGCTCTGTACATTATTTAAGGAATTGAATCAGGTGTGCTAGATGAGGAAAAGCAAAAAAAAAATAATGTACATAGAGTGGAGTTACCAGAACTGGGCAGAGGAACCCTTGGTATAAGGGTAAGTGAGATTTTCAAAATGCAGAAATGTATAAAAATAATTATATAAGTTATTATGTGTAATTATTGATAAGATAATCAACTTTTATAGTATATATTTAATAAAATATAAAAATATTGCAGTAAGCTAAAATGTAAAAAATAGTAGTGTCCAGTGTGTCCAGTGGCAACATGATGATTAAGCCTCATTGTATACATTGTAAATGTCACATGCTTTTGCCATATGGCAATAAATGTATTTTAAGTGATGGAATATATTTGTAATTGTAACAATGCTAATTGTTAACAACTTGACACGGTTTGTGAAGTATATGCGTTACACTATGCCAATAGGTACAGAAAGGCATCTAATACCTCTTATTCCAATAAGCCATCTTGTAGCTACAGCCAGAAACAAATTTCAGACTATAAACATGTTTTAGCTGATTTACTACATCTAGGCTAAGAGGTACTACTGTGTAAATTGGATTTTTCCTGTATGCTCTCTTTGACTGGGGAGACATCATCTGTGTGCACATAGTACTGTCCAAGTGGTTTATTCTAGCTGTTTATCACTATCTTGTTTTTCTGCTCATGTTTTGATGCACAGGAGGAGAAGACTTGGCTTAAATTAAAGCAAACAGTGAAAAAATGATGAAGAAAACAGTCAGACTGTGCAGCGATTTTTATGAACTGGTGCTTTTTTTGTTCTTAGTTTGATGTTATTGGCCAAGAAAATGCAGTTTTGAGCTCAAAAAGTTGAATCACAGGGCAGCCTGTTTTTAGAAACATAAACACAAAAATCTAGAGTGCTTGCAAAAATTAGGATTAATTCTGCACAGGGTTTATGTAACCAGAATTAATGGTGGAAACACCAAAGCTTAGCAACCTAGTGTTAGTAGTGTCACCTCATAGACGAACATATCAGTTATCCAAAGGTATGTCTTATTTATTTTTAACTCTAGTGCCTGAGGCTATATATACAGACATACTATTCTTCCTTTTTTTTCTTCTTTTTCTTTTTCACTATTATTGTTATTATTAATAATATTATTTTTGAGGAATAAAAATGTAAAAATTTGAATCTAATTTCTTTTTGGCATATATTTAGGTAAAGTAAATTTTGTGAATTAGTATCACAATGTACAGCAGTGGTGGAAAGTTTGAGTAATTTTACCAAACAGGGGCATTGAGAAGAAATAACCATGTTGAAATATATTGTAAGTTTTTATTCAATGTGGCTAAAGCGTTAAGAAACATTGGCTTCTGGTGCTGGAGAATACGCTTTTGGCCAGTCGAGTGCCTAAAGTGAAATAGCTTACTAATACAGATGATGTGAAAAAACTTATTTGAAAAAACTTTGCAAGAATTGCAGTTTGAATGTTTTAATTGGAAACAAAAGAGATCATTTCTTGAAGCACCCAATGGAAAAGAATCTAGTCTGGGTATTTTTTCCTCTTCGATATCCAGGTACATGCACCCAAGCGAGAGCTCCGATTGTTTAAGGTCTAATACATCAGATCAACCACCGAATTTTTCCAGGTTTTGGATAAAACATGCCTTAACGCCTTGCAATGAATATATAACTAACCAGAAATGTGAGTAGCCATTAACATACAGCCAGTAGCTAACATGCAACTACAGGCTAGCGGCTAGAAGGTAGCTAACAGGCTTAACAACTCTATTAATTTAATTTCTTACTGTACGATTCACTGTAAACTTGCCATATAACAGTATAAAGAATATGTCCAGTTGGATGTAAATTCACTGTCCACTTTTGTAAGATGCATAAGAGTTTTTTTTTTCTTTTCTTGACAAGCCTCAAATAAAACAAGGAGCGTCTCATTCAAGCCATAGATGTCCACATTTAATCTGGAACTGCCAAAAACTCTTCATGTGATAAGCCGTAACATACAGTAACAGAAAACAGCTCACCTCAAAGAATAAACATATCCTAAAGTAAAACAGAGCTTTATTTCTCTGTTTCACTCCTGGCTCGCACACCCTCACACCCTCTCTTCATTTAGTCTCTGCTGCTCTCTCTCTTGCTTGTTAAGTTGAATGGTGTGTTTAAATGGCAACTCCTGCCCATTCTGTGTAAGTAACCTAACGCGTCTATGTCTGGCTCTTTCTTAATCTACATTGCTTGCAGCAGTTGGCTAATGTACAGTTATATGATTGTTGCCAATGCAGTTTTGCCACCTCACTGTGTGCACGTCCAGTAATGTTTGTGATCAGAAAACCTATCTATAGCCATCAGTGTACTGCTAGAAACCTGTAGGAGCACTGGCAGAATTTAGTATTATCATAGAAGTGTTTTTCTTTCTCTGGAATTAATTACTTAACACTGTTTCAAATCTCTGCACGAAAACCTAGCCACTGAGAGGAAGCAAGAATAAAAAACAAGAGGGCTTTCCTCTTCTGGGCAGCAGTCCAGGGATGAGTTGTGAGACAGTAGTGTTTGCCATTAGCTGATGTTGTGTGTTGGACACTGTTAGCTGATCTTATTAGAGGCGGGTTTGAGTGATGCTACCCTAACAGACCAAATCTGCTCTCAGTAGTGGGAAACAAACCAACACATGTTTCACATTAAACAAGGTGGATACATCACACTGACAGTACCATGTTGTGTTTGTGTGAGCATGACTTTGTTAAATGGGCCAATCAAACTATTGGAAAAGTCAAGCTGTGTTTTTTTTTTGGAGTGGGGTTATCTCCACGAACCTTCGAGCTGATTATTAAAAAACATCAATTCCCAGAATACTCGGGGATTGCAGACACATCCAAAGACAAGACACACAACAGTTTTCTTTTTATATGTAGATCTACTCATACAGTCTCTCTCTCTCTCCCTTCCTCTTTCTCCCACTTCTCTTGCTCGCTCTTTCTATAGGAGCTTCTGAAGGATCCCCTGTATATCGGGTTGAGGCACAGGCGAATCCGAGGCTCGGCCTATGATGAGCTGCTAGAGGAGTTCATGAAGGCTGTAACTGACAGGTAAAGAAACAAAAATGATGCAATATGCAGACAATTAAAGGAAAATCTTACATAAAGTGTATTTAGGGGCCTTCACACTCTACAACTCCACAATGAACTGTTTCTGATACTGTTCATATGCCCTGAATTTGTAATTACAGAACAGATAGGTTCACTTTTAAAACAGTTTTATTATTTGATTGTGCAAATGTATTATATTAACTATTGAGGCTCCAAGCTCTCAGTTTTGTAAAAGCAGTGAGCTACTTAAGCCCATTACCGGGAATTTATTCTTATTAATGTCAAGCGCAAACTCAGTGATGCAGGGAGTTTCATGGGTTATTACTCCTGGAATATTACAAGACAGATAAAACAACAACAAAAAAAACAGAACAAAGAACAGTATATCACAGTACATCATAAAATCTTCCCATTTAGTTCTCACCTTTTACTTGTATTACTTTTCTTTATATCTTGTAATTCAGTGTTAAATATGTCAGTGGGAACAGTGTACAAGGTGTTGGGCCCACCACAAGCTGCTGGAACAACTTCAAAGCACAGCAGCATTCTACATGTCTCTGGAACAGTACTGGAAGATATTTCCTCAACTGCTGTTTTGATCATAGCAGAAAAGAATGCTTAATGCCACAGATGCTAAAATTGCCTGGATAGCATTTGAAGCCATTGTAAAATACTCCATACACACACATACCTATGACCACTTCTGAACAGAACTTTATTTTACTGTGGCTGAAAAGTCCTTGTGCTGTTGCTAGAATTTTTTTTTGCCAGTTACGTTGCATTACATGGACCTCTAGGTGTACAGATGAAGTAAGAACCGGATTTGTTGACTGTTCATATATTTCTCAATAGAACTAGGCTTAATGTAACATCTTTGCATTTTCACCCTGACCAAAATTACATACTTTCTATATAGAACATCAGGGAGCTGTTTAAAAAGCTGAATAAATACTTTCTATGGCATCTTTAATACCACAGTCTTTAGATGAAAGTACTTACTGCATGATGCACTGTAAATCTGCACTACAAAACAGTGCTACTCAGCTTTGAAACTCATAGATATGTTTGAAAAACTATTATTAAATTGTCAAAGTGAGTAAGTATGCATTTTTTTTTATTGCACAACGATGCCATCTTGCTAGTTACTGGTCCATTGTATTCCTGTTCCATGTGGTTCCAACAGCATCAGTGGTGCTGGCAGGATTATTATTCATAGTCTGTACAAGAGCCGCCTGCCTGTTTGTAGAACACCTTTAGGCGAGAAACATACTTCACCCAAGGATGCAAGCACAGATAACTTCGAGCTAGACCTGATTTTGCCTGTTGTGTTCAAAAAGGTGTCACAATACACTTCATTACACAATGCAAGAATGAGCTGCATACGGAGAGCCTGACCAAACTGTCTCATACAGACACTGTGCTTTCTCAACTGTCAAAGCAGACTAGCAGTCGAATCTCAAGCTAAAATATTCTGCATACATATACAGAAATCATACATTCTCCCTGTTTTTTTGGTGTTTGTGTAAAGTATGTTTCTGGCATTGATTTTTCTTCATCACATACACAAGCAAGTGAGCAAGAGAGAGACCTATAGCCACTGTGTAACGAATCAGGACATAAAAATTCAATAAAAATTGTTGATTAAATAACAACAATGCAGCATAAATTATAATGTACTGGGCTGAGTATAGACCGGGAAAACCAGGGCACCAGGAAACCAGCGTGCCAACTGCGGCCAGCTAGGCATGGGGAGGAACTGGCAGTGCAGATAAGGCAGATGTTAACAGTAGATAGAAGCCTCGATTTGGACCGGCATAACCAAATGCTGAATAGATTAAACCCTCCATAGTGTTTCTCCAGGATCAGTGTCCTGTCTGAGCAGTAGTGAAAAACACAAGAGCAAAACAGATTAGTCATCAGTTCACAACAGAGTCCAAGTAGGCCGCCCTCTCCAGGCCGGGCTTGCTGAGGGTCTGCACGTAGCACAGACTGGGCAGGTCAAGAGCACCTAGACTAAAGTGGTGTGTGGCAGAACAGTCTCACAATGAAGGTGGACTGCAGAAGTAGATATAACTTTGCTTGGACTTTAGCAGGGCTTGTGAACGAAGTAGATGTCGTTGACAGAGAGCAGCATGGTTCAGCAGCAGAGCAGTAACAGAGCCTGGTATGCACGCGCAAGAGTACATTCGCAACAAACATACAGTTAACATTCATGCATACATACAAAACAATGCACCTTGCATACCGTGCACTGAGGGAGGAGTGTGGAGACTATTTGAAGGGAGCATGGGCAACAACAAAATGATGAACACCTGGTGATGAGAGGGAACTCAAACACGAAACCGGTGACAGAGGGCGGAGACAAGGCTTATGAGACACAACATAAACACAACAACTTGGCACTGACAAGAAAACGTAGACAAGACAGAAAAACAGACAGACAGAGACAGACAGAGACAGACAGAGACAGACAGAGACAGACAGAGACAGAGCAAAACAAACAGATAAACAGAGCAAAACAGATAGACAAACTGACATTAACACCAATCATCGACTTTCAATTGTGTTTGTGCTGTGAGTAGAGATGGTGTACATACCCAAAAATGCATGTCACTCTAATGCACATTAGTCACTGACACCTGTGAACATCATTATTGGTTTTATTACTGATTGAGGAGCCTAGGTCCAGTGTGCCCAGTACACAACATGTGATAAAATCATGGCAAGAATTTACAGCTGTGCAGCCTTAACTGAAATTCAAGGTCTTCTTATTTAAAAGCAGGTCATTAGTTTTAACAGTCTGAAGCCCTATTCAGATGCATTATTCCATTGGGAGCTGAGGAAGTGTCAATATATATGTAATATTTATGACCCACACAGGATAAGTTGTCTTGGTATAAATGGCAGAGATGATATTTATGCACTGCCTTCACCCAGAAATAATCAGAAAACATTTAATGTACGGTTATTTCATTTACCCTAACTATCTTGCTGTACAGGAGAATGGGAATTTTGCAGACAGTCAAACTTTTTTTTTACTTTTCAACATATATACATAGGATATATACAAATGGACTTGACTTTAGCCACAGAGAACACAAGTAAATGCTTCAAGTGACTCCATACTTCCTACAAAATATGATTTAAATGGGATTTACATAATCTGAGATGATTGCTGTGGTTGCTTTTATAGAAGATGAAAAGCACTGGAATCTTTAGTGGTGCACAAGCACGCAGTCCATAAATTGATATCGCCTTCAGACAGGACTAAAATCACTGAAAAATGCTGGGGAAAATCACATTACCCCACCTTCTCATGTAAAACAAATCCTGTCCGAAGAGGGCTTTAGACAGCTTCATAGTATTTGTTTACATTGATAACAACAGCCCTCTGCAATTGTGTTAGGGAATCTGTAACTCTGCTCTGAAAGAGCTCGTCTTATCACTGTTGCAGCAGCTATGACCTGGATGTAGATAAGGACCAGGCAAAATAGCTAGAAAGATCACAAAGATGAGAAACAAGATATGTGGGTGCTTTAGATGCAATTTTCATGAAATGCTGTGATTAGAAGATTAGCTTGATTGGTGGACTGGCTCTATATAACTTGTACACATCTCAGGTTCAGAACATGGCCTTCTGTGAGGTTTTACAAAAGCAGCTAAAATGCCAAAGCTCTTAAATATTGGACACAAAACTGAAGAAGCTTCTTTTTTAATATTCTGTGCTATCTTAAATGGTTCAGCAGTTCCACCCAGGCCTCTTTTTTGTAGAATGAGAAAGAGAAACTAGTAGCCATGTTGCATACGATTTACCTCAGTTTACCTCAATAAATGCATCCTTCATCTGTAAATGTGTCTAAAAAGCCTTTAACAAGCAGCACAACATGACTATAATCAATCACTGGAGCTGCTAGACTGTTGAAAGCTTTTCACTGGCTGATCCAATACTGCATCGCAAACTACACCGTTATACTTCACCCATTTCACTAATGAGTGCACTTCTAATGCTACTGTACTGTATTTTACAATTTATTTAGTGTTTTAGTATGCAGTGTGCGATGCCACATAAGTAATACAGCATCAATTAGGGTTTCTGCTTTCATTTATCATTAGAGCAGCAATCAATCAATTAAAATTCACTGCGCTGCTGGACCACCTTGGTGGCAGCATGGTTGCGTGATGTCATCAGAACACTATGACTATGTGCATAATATTTAACTAAGGAACCAGAATAACTCCTAGATATTCATTTCAAGGTGAATTCATATAGCGTCTTTTACAACAAATGTTGTCACCAAGCAGCTTTACGGAAAAAATTGTTCCAAGCCCCCAGTGAACAAGCCAGGGGCAACAATGGCAGAAAAAAGTTCCTCAGAGCAAGAGAAAGAAACCTTGAGAGGAACAAGACTCAGACAAGGGAACCCATCCTCCTTTGGTCTATGCCAGGTAGTGAAACAAGCACAAAAAATGTAGATGAATGTAGAGAAAAAGGAGGAAACTGTTGGAGTCCTATCAGAGTAGTAGTGAGAAACAGCTTAGTGTCTTGTAAGGCAGAAGAAGGAATTAAGATGTTCTAATAATATTAGTAATATGATCTTTGAAGGCACGGTGGTGTAGTGGTTAGCACTGTCGTCTCACAGCAAGATGATCCGGGTTTGATTCCCGGTCCGGGCTGTTCTTTGTGGAGTTTGCATGTTCTCCCCGTGCTTGAGTGGGTTTCCTCTGGGTACTCTGGTTTCCTCCCACAAGTCCAAAGACATGCATGAAAGGTTGATTGGTCACTCAAAATTGCCCATAGGTGTGGGTGCATGAGTGTGTGTTGTCCATGCGAAGGACTTGTGAACTGTCTATGATGTAAACCTGTCTTTGCCCGATGGTGCTGGAATTGGCTCCAGCCCCCTGTGACCCTGACTAGCGGGATTAAGTGACAGATAATGGATGGATGGAACTTTGAAGGCTAGATTAAGACTGATTGTGACACCAAGGCTTTTTACAGATATACCTGTACCAACCTGTACTTTTTAGTTATCTTAACTTGCCTTTAATCAGCCTACTTCAAACGGCCAACACCTCCTTGTTTCCACATTCATTAACCATTTTATCAGCTTCATTTACCATATAGGGCTACTTTGTAAATCTTCAATTACAGACTGTAGTCAATCTGTTTCTCTGCATTTCACCATGTTCGTCAGTGGTCAGGACTGCTACAGGACCACCACAGTGCAGATATTATTTGTGTGGTGGATCATTCTCAGCACTACAGTGGCACTAATGTGGTGGTGGTGTGTTGAGCTGATATGACTGGATCAGACACAGCAGTGCTGCTGGATTTTTTAAAACACTGTATTTATTACAAATCCTGCCTGTTTGTCTTATTGTATAACACTTCAAACTGTTTTATTTGTAATTAAGGGGAGGTAATTAATCTTAAACCACTCATTACTCTGATGATTTGCTGGGTTAATATTTCTGCTACGAATTAAGTAACTGACACAAGTTAGCAAAACATACTAATTTTGGCATGTGCAAAAGCAAAACCAGGACATATTTCCAGTCGTAAAAACTCATAACCTAATTAACTAGGTCTTAGTTAACGCATTTATCAAGGTAAAGAACCGTAATTACGACTTGCCAGTTGATAATTATTCTAGAGTGTAATAAATTCTATGACTATTCAATCTTTAAAAACTTTGGGGTCCTTAAAGCAGCTGGCTGATAGTTACAAAATTTATGCATACGAAGCAGGGAGAGACAATAAAAACGAGTGTTCAGCTCACAATGTTTACTGTCTAAAAAAGAAAAAAAACAGGAGGAGTGCTTGGAAAAAAACATATTTCCAGCCTTTAAGTAGATAATAGTAACTTTTAGGGTTTAGTTTGTGGAACCAATATGAATCAGTCAGGTAACTTAAACTGAAACCCAGGTCAACTAAAGTCTTCAACAGGCTAATAATCCAAAACATACATTTAAATCTGACTTTACAGACCCCTGACTTGAACATCATTGAAAAGCACTGATCATAAGCATGCTGTACTACTAAGACAAGCCAAGGAAATTACAAAACTAGAAGCTGCATACATGCTGTGGGCGGAAGTTCCTAAAACAGGCCTAAAATACTTCTAACAGGCTGCAAAAACCTTTTGCAAACTGGGATAGCTGGGATACAAGGAGGTGATACTGAGTACTGATGAAGAGTGTTCAAACTTTTCCAGCTGCTAGATTTTTCAGATAATCAAATACCAACTAGCTGTGTATTAAGATTATCAAAATGTAATACAAGCAGAAATCTCTTTTGACTTCAGAAATCATCAAAATATGTAATGTGGCCAAAGTCTTGCACATACAACTGTATATACACGGTACAAGGTAAAAACAAATGTTTGTCTGTGTGAGTATATGTGTCTGCTGCTTTCTGTGGGTCCTTACTCTGTTTCTAGAAACTTTGAAACCTCAGCCTCTGATTTCACTCCATATGGCAGGAAAGCACACCATGACTCCATAATAACTGGGTAGATACTAAAACAGCAGTGAGTGAAAGGCACTTTTCCCCGAAAGAGCGGAATTGGCGGAAAATGGAATGATTATGGGTTTAAAATGATTATAATGAGTGATTACAGTCTGGTAATTCTTAATAAACTCTGCTCCATTTTTAAAGCATGACGCAGCTACCATAAATCCCCGAAGTATTGTCAGAGTGATTCACTCAGCAAATAGTCTTCAGGCTCCGAAGACTATTTGCTGTTTTTCTTCTTTAATTCCAGGATGTTTTTTTCAGACATCGACTTCAGCTTGTGCCATTTGGTCATGTATTTGTTTTGAGGATTTTAGCCCAGTAGTTCAAGGCCTCTAGTTTTTCGTACCAAACTGTTTCCACAAATACTGAGCATCGGTAATAACCAAACTGTTGTATCACCCTTTCAATTTTAGTTTGAAAAAGGACCAGCATTTGGGCACCAAACCTATCCTGGCTGTTTGACTTGCATTTGCGGAAAGCAAAACATCATTAAAATAGAAAACTTCTTTTTTTTAACTAGCCCTAGTGGCCAGTTGCTTTTTTAATTTTGTCTGGTGCCAAAAAAGCATTTTTTTTTTTTCTTCGTCATTTAAAATTCTCATTTCACATTATTGCTCAGATGCATGTCCAGAGCTTGACCACCAAACTGAAGATGGTGCCATAATTAAATCTCCATCTTCAACACATATATCAAGTATTCATGCTGGAAGAAAGTCCTCATAAAAAATTAAGTCATCCATTACACGTATGTCAGGGGTATATTTGCCACTGAGCAAACCTCATTGAAATTAATAGAACTAATGCTAGTCCTTAGTTTTATTATACTTCCATAGTATATTGCCATGAATACCAAAAACATTTTAGAATATGCTTAGCCTGAGACGATAATTCTCCAGGCTCTCTCTCGTCTTGACCTTTTCTCTTATGCTCAGACAAAACACACATGTAAATAAACTCCTATGAGGCCTCCATCTACCCGGCACAGACAAAACAGACTACAAGGCCCTTGTTTAGTCTACTTAGTCATAGACATCACAAATGTTCACATATTGCAGCAGTCTGAATAAAACTTTATCTCCAATTTTTTTCTTTTTTTTTCTTTTTTTAGTTTTTGACTTAATTAGAAAGTGATGTTTGCCCTTAACACTGTGAGAAATTATGTGTAAATGAAATTTCCCAAAATTCTGTGGAAAAAGGGTAGACTACACTGGTTTACATAAAGTAGGTTTTTCCTTCACCTGTAATGTTAGCATTATGGAGTTTTTGTTCTGACAGCAGTGATATATATGGTGGCAGATACTTTTAACAAGGTCCCAGATTTTAATTAGGTTCCCCGACCTTAATGAGGGCTAGGACTTGTTCCCAGTCATCATTAGGAAAGGCCAGCTTATGCAAATTTCAAAGATGTATAAATACTATGACTTCTCAAACCTTGTCCCAACAATCATGTCAGTCAGTCATGGGCTCCCCTAAGCAGCTGCTTACATTCTGAAAATTAAAATAATTGATGTCCGCAAAGCAGGAGGAGCTATAAGGAGGTATCAGAGCATTTAGCTGTCAGTCAACTGTTTCTTGGTTTGTAAGGTAATTAAGAAATGGCAGTTAACAAGAACAGTGGAGTTTATGTTGAAGTTTGCAAGACCTAGAAAACTTTTTGAGAACTGCATGTAGGATTGCCAGAGACGCGCAGCATGAGCAGTGATGTATGTTTTCAAAAAAAGCAAAAAATAAGTGAATGGAATGGAAAAACATGCATGGTAGCATGTTCTGGAAGCAAACCTCACACACATTTGTGTAAAAAAATATAGATGAAAAAAGTATGGCTTCTACAACAAAATAATGATCCTAAACACACCTTAAAATGCCGCAGGAGGCACAGGCCTTTACAGTACCCTGTTCTAAACATCCTCGAAAATCTGTGGATAGAACTCAAAACAGCAGTGCATGCAAGACAGCCCAAAGACCTCACAGAACTAGAAGCTTTTTCAAGGAAAAATGCATAAAACCTTCCCAAACAGAAGTTAAAAGACACGCAGATGCCCACAAAAACTTGTTGGTGTTACTAAAAACTGACCATGCAACATGCTCAAAGTTTTGCTTTAAGCCCATGTCTGTTTATTTTTAAACCGTAAAAAGATGGAAATAAAAAAGTATTAAGAAGTATTTTTTAAAATATTGAATAAATGTGTTTGATGCTTTGTTTGAAATTATCATATCTTCACAGTAGAACAAATTTTGGTTTTTTGTTTATATATTTTTTTGTTTATTTATTTTGAACTAAATGTAGTGCTGTAAGCTGAAGCCCAGCTGCTTACTGATTTGCCTCTTGTAATTCAGTTTAAAAAGCAGCATGTTCTCTACCTTTTGCCAGACCACATTGAAGAGTTCTCTGAAACCTACATATGGATAAATCAACAAGCAACCAACTAACAAAAGCAGCAATTAAATTAGAAAACTACAGTTTCCTTTAAGAACCTATGGGTCCATAGGTTGTATTTATTTGTTACAATGATGCAGCTTGTAGAAACAATTGACTTTTTTGTCTTTGACTTTTTTTACACATCTAATCTTCTTGGGAGGATCTTCTAAAACCTTGTATTCAGTTTAAAACATTTTACAAAGTTCTCATAATTTAGCAGACAGTATTTTAGGTTAGCTGTTATTCTCTGGTTTCACAAAGTTAGGACATTTTGTCCAGAAACTGTCCAAACACACCCACACAACCTAGACAAAGTGCAGCAAAGCTGTTTTCAGATGCTAAACAGGGGGAAGTATGTTTTGCAATTCTTTTATGACCCAATTAATTCAAGAATAGATTTTGTTTTTGCTTGCACAGAAGATGCCAGTAGGGGTGCTGGATGTTCTTTTCATTCATATAGTACTTTCTAGAAGTTTATTCTCTAAAGCCTTGGAGTCTGCCTCAGGGCCAGTGCCCATGACAAATCGTTTAATTAGAGTTCCATCCTTTCCCACTGCTAGACCCAGGCCGCACATCATCCTAGTCACTATGGCAAAGGGCCTTAAAAGGAATGCCTGGCCTTCAGTCCCAAGGATGAGGGGGACTGTCCGAACTAAAGAATAGTTAAGTGGAAAATTAAATTTACATATTTTTTCCCTTATGTAGTCAATCAGCCAAGACATGTTTAGTGTCTGAAGTTTGCTGGTCTAGTTTTATACTGGAGCTACAAGGCTAACATAGCTCACAAGTAATGGACATTGGTCCCCCACCAGTTAGTGTTGGTAAGCGCTACGTCAAATTATTACGTGTTCTTGAATCAGGTTGATTATGTGGTTTCTGGTGCTGTATGATATGTTTATCTGTAAGAATGAATAACATATACAGATTAATGTAACTTTCATAGGTAACAGTGTGTCATTTAGTTCCAGAAAGCTCATAAATAAGTCTGTTTGAGCTTATTTAACAACTCTACACAGTTTTCGGGATCAATGATTTAGTCATGCGGTTTACAAAATTTTAGAAAGAAGAAATTTGGTTAGTATTGTTTAATAAAAACTGTTAATTGAATAATTAATATTATTTTGTTTAATTAAATGAGCTAAAAGACATTTTCTTTCTCCTGATTGGCTGTGTTGCATGTTTAACCTCTGTTACTGTAAATGTCCTTATGTGGGTCACCAATTTCTTAATCTCATGTCTGCATAATTTAGCTTTATAGTAAATCCTAAAATAAGAATAATTCAGACCAGTAAATGAATTTTTCATATTGGTTATTGCATAATTTAAACTAGTTAAAATTCATAGTAGTTACTATATATTTTTTATCACTTATAATAGTTATTAAATAATTCACTGGATAGCTCATATTAGGTACTGAACAATTCATAGTAGTTTCTAAATGATTTATGGTACCATTCTGAGCCATTCATTGTACTTACTGAATATTTATTTTATAACATGAAAGCATTCCTTAATAATTCTTAGTAGACATTCTACTGGAATAGAAAGCCCCTTTACAATTCAGTTTAGTAAATAATAAATAGTAAATATTGTATAATATCTACCATCTTAGTAGGTGCCTGGTTACAGATATAACTGAATGATTTACTGTAGTAGCTGAATATTAAATCTTAAGATTTAGAAATGAATAATAAGCCCAGAGATAAGCGAGCAAGGAAGCAAAGCACTTAACTGCAGATAGGGATAACAGCAAGCTCGAACAGTGTGAATCAAGCAGAGCATTAATGACCATCAGAAAGTCAGGAGAAAACTCTACTGTCTTTCATTTCTCTTCTGGTAGAGGAAACAAAGGCATAACACTTTTTTTTCTTACACATATGTTGCAGTCTAAATATATGGCTGTGTATGTATGCTAACATGTCTGAGAAACTTTAAGTATATTCAGCATTGTGTATGTATGTATGTATGTGTGTGTGTGTGTGTGTGTGTGTGTGTGTGTGTGTGTGTGTGTGTGTGTGTGTGTGTGTGTGTGTGTGTGTGTGTGTGTGTGTGTGTTTGTGTGTGTGATCCAGGCTTAAACAGCTGTGTTTGGACAGAGCTTGTGCGTCTGTGGCTTTCTCTACAGTGTGGTTTGGGTGGGGAAAGCCTTCATAAAGGCTTCAGACGTTGGCGGATTTCCGGCAGGCTGTAGAGTAGAGAGAGTCTTTCTCTGTTTTCCTGCACTTGTCTCATATCTTCCTTCTCATTCTTCTCACCAGCCGCCCCTCTGCCTGAGCGATCCACCATGTGGGAACTGGCCCATCCTGCCGAGCTGTTTTGATGGTTTTATTAGCATAAGAAAGCACATTTTGCACAGGGCCTTCAGATGGGCCTCAACGTCGCAGTCAAAGAAGAGTCTCGTCTGCCTTCTGCTTTGTCGGGTGAATAATTTCCCTGTCGAATGAGAATGTGTAATATTCAACCTCAGCCATAAATCATGGCAGAAAGTGAGGCACAATAGGGTGGCTGCATTGTGCTGGTAGCTGATGGCCTGGAAATGACTTTAGCAGTCTGTAGTAGCTTTAACAACAGGATTAATGAAGCCAGTCTCCTGCAGAGAAAGACAGTGAGAAGGGCTGAGATGGGTTAAAAGAATATTAGAATAATTACTAATATAGGTGGTCGTGGGGAACTGGTAGCACAAACTTGGTGCTATATTGGCAAAAATGTAAAGGACTGCCTATTTTGTAGAAAAGACTGTACAATCTGACACCCATGGTATAATTTGCTCGATGTTTAAACTAGAAATGGAAAGATCGATCGGCATCAGTATCGATTTTTAATCCAAATATGCAATCGGTGATCGGCCAATATTTCTCCAATTTAGCCAATGCCGAGAGCCAATCGATGGCATTATACAAATGAGTTTAATTTCTGTATTTCCAGCTAGCGTTTAGTTAAACCCCCCTCCAGCCAGCTCCCTAAAATTCCAATCTGAACCGCTAGGTGGAAACACACACCCTTTCATTTTAGACAGAATGACTGAAGCGGCGCGCCTCGCCAGAACAGCAGAGCTAGCACGCGCAGCTAGCACAAAACAAAAACCAAGCAGACAAGTTCTGTCAGCTACGAACAGAACAGCAGCAGCAGTTCAAGATCTACATTTGATCATTATAAATTTTTGTTTAAAATAACCAGAATCTGCGTTTAATGACTGCAGTTTTGACTGCATTTATTTAATTAGTTTTTTTCGTTTTAAATTAAGGGTCTGAATCTAATGATTACAGTATTGGTGATATTTGTTTGAATTACTTTGGTTATTTACTGCTAATTTTGTTATGTAATGCTGTTTCACATGAGCTTGTTAAAAATGGTTATAAACCAGTTTAGACCATGTTTCATGACTTGCTTGCGCTAATAACTACACATAGCCCTGCCATAGCCTATAGCCCCGCCTTTGATTGGTATCAGCTATTGGCCGATCGTGCTGAAAGGTGATCAAAAACGCTGATCGGTCCATCTCTAGTTTATACCTAGTTACCATGGGCTCGAAATGCAGCTTATGTGGCTCACTGGTGTATTGCTAATGCTAACGTTGCATTATTCTGCTGATTAAAATACTCCTGTATTCGAGTATGATGGATACATCAGAGCGGGATCTGCTGTTATTTTAACAGCTAAACATGAGCAGGAGAGAAGAACGATTTACTTTACCTGTTCTGTTGGAATGAAAAGTGGTACAAGACAGTTTGGCCAAGCATAGCTGTTATACCGCCCCCTTGGGGTAATGCTCAGAATGCAGAAAACAACTCGCAAAAACGTGTCTGTGTAGCTCGAAGTGACTGTTTTTGTATTCTTGTGTGCAAAGTGGGTGGTTCTTGTGTGTACTATGAAATAGAATCCTGCTGGCAGCCCTGCCAAACCTGGACAAGGTCTCTGGTGATGCCAGCAAGAGGCAACAGCATCTACTCTTCCGCAAAACAAAAGAAGAAGAGTTATGTTCATTTTAGTTCAGTTCATTTCGGTGTTATCCCACTTGTCTTTGTCTCCTCAGTCTGTCTGGCTGGTTCCACAAGGGACATCGCTGGTTTTTAACTCGATGGCAAAAGTAAACAGACTGGGATGGATGTGGAAAAAATGTAATTGTGTGATTGCTTAACATAGGCCTGTCAAGCTTGGGAAAATATGTATTGTGGGATTATGTATTATGGAAAAATAATTATTAATATTATGAAAAGTAGGTTAATAATTGCGTAATTTACAAACGAGCTTGTTTATTCACTGGCTATTTAAGTTCTCACAGTAACGTTAAGTTTTATTATGTAGCGATGCAACAGCATGTCAGCTCCTACTGCATTCACATGTTTGCAGTTGGCGGACAAAGGTAAACTAGATATTCAGTATGTGTTCAGTGTAGCTGCAACGGAAAATTCTGCCACCGCGCCAGTGAGTGGATTTAAATTTTCCCAGCTTTTGCCAACAACCGCAGCACAGCAATAAACCGAGAGAGAGAGGATGAGATTAGTGATAGTTGAATAAATCATCATATTAAAAAAATAAAGCATCATTAGCCTAGCTAGACTATTTCTTTATGCTTTTATTGGGGAATGTGTTATGGATGGAGCTGCCTGAAAGGGTACAGGCATGTGTGGGAATGGATTTGGACACACATTTCCGCCTGACAGACGACTACTCTTTCTAATGACTTCTCCACATTGCATTTCACTTCAATACTGCATATTTTACCATAATACAGTATGTTGCCATCACACTTGTACAGTGGAGACCTTTTTCTGTGCTTTCTGTCCTTTTTCAGTATTGCTATCAGTGCTGTGGATATTCATTTCCATATTGTTCACTCTGGACTGGCCTTCCCCTTTTCCTTTTTTCCTTTTTTTTTTTTTTTTTTTTACAAATCACGCAGTTTGCACGACTGAACTAAGTTGCCTTTGTTGGCAGACATACACACAAAGACATACATAGAGGTGTTACTTTTACTTTACATGCCATTTTGGTTGCTTGAAGTGAACATAAAGTTAAATGAATGTTAAAGCTCCCGAAATTCACTTTTTTTTGTTTTTGAGCTGCAACAGCATCTACCGTCTCAGCTTTCTTCCAACATTCAATTAAATTCATAAATCATACCACATGATCACAATGAATAATATTATATCATACATATAATACATGATACAAAGACACAAATGTAGGACAAGGAACAGATAGAAGATTATTTAAAATTAGGGGTCGACTGATTATTGTCCTGACTGATAATAAGAGTTGATATTCAGTTTTCTGATTATCAGAATCAGCACTTGAGCTTGCTTTCTTCCTAATAAATGTGCATCCCTGGGCAAATATCTGACACAGCTGTGATGTTTTATAATCTGGTCCACCTGCAACTTTTTTTTTGTGAATTGCTACTTCACTGTGAAATGAAGTACTGTGAAAAACTGTGAAATTGCACTCGCAAGTCCCAACCTGTTGCATGAAAGTTTCACCATGTGAAGTACCCAGATTATCCGAACCCTGTGTGCCAAAAGCTTCAACTGCATCACCTTGACTTTGTAGTTTCTCTTAGTTCAACACCAAGTTTCAGATTTTAGAAACATGTTTTCCAGTCCTTATCGCAACGCTACAGAACCAGGCTGAGACAATTTATCCAAACTTATTGTCTGTCCTTAAGGCGTTGGAGCAGATTGGCAGATTGACTGAGGAAAGCTAAACAGAGTAGCAGAAGGAGAGAACGCGTTGGCTCTGAGCCAAAATGCTCCATACATTCATTTCCCTGCCAAATAATTCAGCATATGTTTTCTATTCATCTTGTTTCTGTTCTAAAAATTAATTCTACATTCTGGTGCAGTCGTCTACAAGCTTGGGGCGACTGTTAAGTTCTGCTCTGATTTAGCCCTGACAAAGCGACAGTTTTCTCAAACATGAAATCTAAACAGTTTTCCACTTACCCCAAATGTTATTCAGCCTAAGCGTAGTGTTTGAAGTTTAAGGAGTCTCAATTAGACTTAGTGTATGTGGTTTCAGTAACATTATGGTATTTATAAAAATGGAAAAGTAAATGTTCCATATGTAAAAAAATGCAGTAGTCATATTGAAACTTGAGCTTTGTTTGTACGTTCGTCAGTTTTTATTTATAAGACGAATTAGGGATGATGCTTGTTGAAGGGGTACAAACTTCAGGTTGGGCGTGGGGCTTTGGCATGTATTATAATTGTGGTTATTTGATCCATTTAGTGAGGCGAGATGAGGAATTGCCATGGAGTTAGAGCAAATGAGTCAGCTCAGGTTCCACAAGCTTTAAGTCAAGTCAAGTGGGTTTTTATTGTCATTTCAACTACATACAGAGTACACAGTGAAACGAAACAACGTTCCTCCAGGACCATGGTGCAACATAGACAGTGCATACAGACACAAGTGCAACACGAACAAACAAGTGCGGACAGACAACACAACACAGTACAGACAGAGAATAATAAGTACAGACAGAGAATAATATTTATTGTTCTCCTAAGGAGATTCCACTCCAATACCCAATAACAATTGTTATTGTAACAGTCCCCCCATAGCTGGACATCCCAGAAGTAAAATACTTGTAAAGGCTGTATTCACAGTATCATTGTAATGTACAGTGTAATATCCAGTATACAATGAAAGCTGTGTACTCTACTACAAGAAAGGGGGTGTGAGTAGACCGCTAACATCATGAACTAAGCCAATAACACACATCTTAAGAACAGTCTTAAGGGTGTTACTAAAAAAACATTACTGTTCCTATTTACTCCTTGTGGAAAGTAGATTGTTACACTACTCATTACGTTGCTTTTGATTTTGCTCATTACATTTTTTTCGTGTTTGTTTTTGGAGTCTGAAATGCACCAATCCGATACAGCAAGTATATATAGTTTAGTTTCAGTGCAGTGAGTAGATCAGCAGGTGCAATGGGTTTAGTCTAATTGCAGTGAATAAGGTCTACAGGTATATTACATTTTGTCTAATTGCAGTCAGCAGGTATATTGAGTTTAGTCTAATTGCAGTGAGTAAGGTCTACAGATATATTACATTTTGTCTAATTGCAGTGAGTAGGACAGCATGTATATTAGTTTTAGTCTAATTACAGTGACTAGGTCAACAGGTATATTCAGTTTAGTCTGAGTGCAGTGAGCAGGGTTAGCAGGTACGTTCAGTTTAGTCTGAGTGCAGTGAGCAGGGTTAGCAGGTATATTCAGTTTAGACTGAGTGCAGTGAGCAGGGTTAGCAGGTATATTCAGTTTAGTCTGAGTGCAGTGAGCAGGGTTAGCAGGTATATTCAGTTTAGTCTGAGTGCAGTGAGCAGGGTTAGCAGGTACATTCAGTTTAGTCTGAGTGCAGTGAGCAGGGTTAGCAGGTATATTCAGTTTAGTCTGAGTGCAGTGAGCAGGGTTAGCAGGTACGTTCAGTTTAGTCTGAGTGCAGTGAGCAGGGTTAGCAGGTATATTCAGTTTAGTCTGAGTGCAGTGAGCAGGGTTAGCAGGTATATTCAGTTTAGTCTGAGTGCAGTGAGCAGGGTTAGCAGGTACATTCAGTTTAGTCTGAGTGCAGTGAGCAGGGTTAGCAGGTATATTCAGTTTAGTCTGAGTGCAGTGAGCAGGGTTAGCAGGTACATTCAGTTTAGTCTGAGTGCAGTGAGCAGGGTTAGCAGGTATATTCAGTTTAGTCTGAGTGCAGTGAGCAGGGTTAGCAGGTACATTCAGTTTAGTCTGAGTGCAGTGAGCAGGGTTAGCAGGTATATTCAGTTTAGTCTGAGTGCAGTGAGCAGGGTTAGCAGGTATATTCAGTTTAGTCTGAGTGCAGTGAGCAGGGTTAGCAGGTATATTCAGTTTAGTCTGAGTGCAGTGAGCAGGGTTAGCAGGTATATTCAGTTTAGTCTGAGTGCAGTGAGCAGGGTTAGCAGGTACATACAGTTTAGTCTGAGTGCAGTGAGCAGGGTTAGCAGGTATATTCAGTTTAGTCAGAGTGCAGTGAGCAGGGTTAGCAGGTCTATTCAGTTTAGTCTGACTGCAGTGAGCAGGGTTAGCAGGTATATTCAGTTTAGTCTGACTGCAGTAAGTATGCCAGCAGGCACAAGGAGTGTGACCTATCACCATAATAAATATAAATTAAAATATGATATGGCACTTAAATACACTAAATGTGTTTAGTATTGACATATATCATTGTATGAAATGTAGGTAATAATTTGTTAATTGTAAGAAACCTGTCTTGTATTGCCTTTGGCATATTTTCTATTGCTCTGTAATAAAGCAAAATTATTTCATAGCCTATTACTCGTTAATGGAATAATTGCTTGAATACTCGATTACAAAAATCCTCAATAGCTGCAACCCTAGTCACATTGCATAACTTGATTATTTCACTGCCAGCACAAAGTGGTGCTTATAACTTGCAAAAGCAGTTTTTTTTTATTGTAAACGCTTTTACATAGGTTAGCATGGCATTTAGCATAGTGGGTAATGTTGCAGTCTTCTATGTTAAAAGTTGGAGTTTAGTAGAGTTAAGGTTTCTGGCTTTCTTAACAGTGAATTGTAATCACACTGCGTCTCTGTAGCGTCTGTACTTTAAATGTGTTAATGCATGTTCAGATTTTTAAATAGATGGATTTCTAAGCCCGTTACAGTTTCCATGTATTTGAAACTGGTATATTGTTTTTAGATGTGACGCTTCATAGACTTGGCTTAGGTTTGAGTCACAGGAAGAAAGTGTTCTATTCAGCGACAGTATGTGAAATTACTTATTCATAAAAATAATATGAAATATTTACTTTTTAAAATTTGTTAACATGGGACAAAAAGTACTTGGATGACTATCAAAATAGTTTTGGCAGGGTTGCCAAAATGTGGCCCATGTGTGGGAAACACTGCAGTTTGTCATACAGTGCTTCAGTGATTTCTGCAGCACCACACCCATCTAAGACAAACCCTGAAAAGGGAGGGATGTCAGATTCTGCTCACTCGTGTCTGGTTGTGTGTGAGTTGAGGTGACTGGTTTCAGCTCTGGGTCTTTATCTTCAGACGCACTCTGTGGTGTGTGATGTGCTTTAGGCTTCAGTGAGAACAGAGAACAATCAGTTAATTTGTTTTTAACTTGTTATAGTTGTCTACAGCAAAAAGAGTGTGCATAGGCATATTGATAATAGAGTATGGTTAATACCACTTTTAATATAACATGCATAGGTAAAGATATGGGTTGCGCTTTACAGATCAGTAATAAGTAGATAATAGTAAGGTAATATTATATTGTATTTATCCAATTTGTAATTGTTACAATATACAACATAAGCAATTATAGAGATAGCAGGGCAGTAAGCAATTGCAGTGGTAAGAGATGTGTAATAAAAATGGTAAAATAATGTTTTTTTTGTCTGGACTGAAATACCCCACTTCAGCATGAACCTGTGGGACTAAACTGCTGTAGATTGATCAGAGACATATGTATAAATAATTTTTGTGACATAACAAAAAATAGAAGGCAGGGCCTTAATGTAAAGACATTTTGTGGGGCATTTCTACTGGTCCAAGCATGAAATTATCACACAGTGTAAAAGACACCTGTCTTGATTGGGAACTATGCCTTCAGTTTTCTGTGTTATGGGCCATTTAAAAAACACATTTCTCGACCTTTCCAATATCACAGAGTGCTCCATAAAATAAGAAGTGCACATAAATGTAAAAATAAAATAAACATGGAAAGTTGTATATAAAGCGTAGCCTATTTTTAAACCCAGCAAAAATGAGTTACCATCAAGTCTTAAGGTGCTTCTTAAACATGCACAGAGAGTTAAAAGAGATTTAGCCAAAATTTCCTTCTGTCACACCATGTAATAATGAGACATTCATTTGCTCAGTGGTTCAAAACGCTGTATCTGTTGCTGGACACATCTCTGATAAACAGCAGCAGCTAGCCTAGAGGAAGCTTATGGGTTTGGCCTAAACTCTGTTTGCTCTTATAAATGCAAACCTGTAAACCTTTCCCTAGAATACAGGAATTATTTTCTGTAGGAATTTACTAATATGGCGTGTTTCAGTTGATACCCAGAATAGAATAGTACCTTATCATGACCAATATCAATAACTGACATTCTTGTATGTCTAATTATGTTTTATTTTATATATTACAACTCTTATCTAAAGTCATTCAAAACACCTGACACATGCTTGCACAATTGCTTATTGTTACATTGTTGGTGTAAAAATGTTTTAAATATATATTTTTCAAACATAAATTTCAAATATAAATCATACATCATAAATATACATTTATGTACATGATATTTTTATGTCAGCGGTGTGCTTGCATGAGTAATTAAAGCCTGCTGATGGGGCGCTGTGTTGCTGTCCACTGTGCTATACAGTCATAGTAAATACATTTTTCTTTTGTGTAAGCAAAAAATATACTGGCTACTGAAATGCTGATATGATAATTATTTGTTGATGTGACAGTCCATTGCATTGCCTTTGAACTAACAAGTCATTGAAGTCAGCAGCCGCACTGGCTAGCCTATACTGATTTGCAGTTGGCTAGCCATTGAGTTGGACAGCTTTTGAAACTGACTGACCCATTGCTTTGCCATTGAACTGACTAGCCATTAAAAACAACGGCCACACACTGGCTTTGATGCTGTCTGATGCATTGCTTTGCCATTTGAACTGACTAGTCATTGAAGTCAATGGCGCACTGGCTAGCCTACACAGAATATAAGTTGGCTAGTCACTGAGTTGGCCTGCTATTGTAGACTGACACAACTGATTAGCCATTCAAATCAACAGCCATTTGGAGTAATTGACCACTGAAGTTGACGGCTACACTTGACTCTGTGAGGATAAGCTGTTGGTCAGTTACTGACTTGGGAAGCTGTTGAAGCTGACTGAAATGTTGCTTTGCTTTTGAACTGACTAGCAATTGAAGCCCACATTGGCATTGGCTTGCCTCTGTGGTATTAGACACTAATTGGCTAGTTGTTGATATGGACAGCTCCATTTGGTAGCCTGTGTAGATTAGCTGTTGGCTAGACATGGCAGTAAGACAGCTGCTTTGTCCTGCGTGCACCAGCGTATAATGGGTCTGTCACCCTCTGAGCCACGGATACCAGCAAATTTTCAAAGTACTTCTTCAGAATAAATAAAAGTGAACTTGTGAATATGTTGTTCACAAGAATTGTAGCAAACGTGTGCATGGTAGACAGTTCTGCAATAAAATCTAAATCAGCTTTGTCAGACTTTGCCGTAATGTCATGGTGAGACTCCCCTAACCAAAACCTGAACTGATGCCAAACCAAAATATGGGGTTAACACTAACCCAAAGTCTAAGCCACAGCCTAACCTTAACTCTCCCAGACAGCAGGGTGTATATCACACCCCTTGTGTGGGGGGGGGGGGGGGGTTGGCCTTAATCTCTGAACCCAAGTGACCTTGATGTTTCTCTGATGGTCCCAAGAAGGACATCAGTAACAGCCCCATCATTGCTGTTGAGTTTCACTTTATCATACATTTATCATGTGCTTCCATGGAGAAAAAAAACATTTTTCTAAACTTTCAGGAGAGTTATCCTCCCCTCTTTAGGCTGTAATTGTATGAGGAACCTTGTACATGTGTTCAATTTGCTTTCTTTGAACACAAAATTCATTTTTGTTGCGGCAACAAATACTTGGCCCAGTCAGCAATAGCTGTCCAGTTCAGTTTGTAAGCTGTTTACATTCCCGTGGATCAGCAAAAAAAGAGGGGAAACAATTAGCTTCATAAGTTCTACGTAGCAAATACATTTCAGGCTACCTCCCAGTCTTGCAGCTATCATAGTGTCAATTCCTAGAAGGATACCAAGATAGCCTGCAGTCACTTCTTTAAACACCAGTTCATTTTGTATTCATTTTGTCTTTGCCGCAAGCACTGGACCTTGTTAGCAATGGCTGTCCAGTTGGAATCTAGCTTTGGTGACTGGCTCGGGAAGCTGCTTCCATTTATAGTACGGTACAGTTCCTGCAGATCAGCAAGAACAACAGGAGAAAATAGGAAGATCGACATATGACAGCAAGAGACCTTTGGCAGTTTTATTCATTGCTAATGATTTACACATCTCCTGCCCTAGAGACTGGATTGACAGATGAGCTCTCTCCACTTTCTGTCCTGGCGTGTATCCTATTCCCCGAATTTAATTCCAGCCTGATGTGTTATCAGAGGCTAGTGCAGACAGATCTAGTCCACGACTCCTCTGTTCATCTGCTTCTGCCCTGTTGAGCTCTGAATGTTCCTCTGCATATCACAGGCTAGGCTTCCATTACGTGCCTGCTGATATGACAAGTCTGGGGTTGCACACTTTTGCATAAGACTGATGTAAAACTAGTAGGGGTATAAAAATACATCAATACAGTGTCATGATGCAATAATCTGTAGGTGATGATTCAACTGTTGATTTTGAATGTTAAAATAGATTATGATCAGTTACCATGTTGATGAATAAGTAATATGTGCCCATTACTGCACTGTGCATGGAAATGCTAATTTTATGTACCTCATTTTTAACTTGTAGTAGCCCCGTTTCTACATGACCATTTTTTTAGTCATTTATCATTTCTGTTTTTTTAGTATATGTAAATAAGCTCAGAGTGAAAGAGAATGAAGCTAAACTGCTGTATGAATGCTGACTACAGGTATATTACAACCCTCTGGACTTCATGAATTCTCAAATTTAATGATTCTCTATGTGTTTATCCATATTTACCATAATACAGTGCCGATTTATGGTTCCTGTATCTCGAGTCACCCTTTCCATGCCATATTATCACGAGATCATACAAATTCGGAGATATGAGCATATAAAGAGGTTTAGTAATACAAATCATCTGCCTTCGATAATGTGTAATTGGTGGATTGATGTGTCCATCTACATTTTGTATGAAACGGACCGATGGACATCAGTGAGGATTTACCCATCACATCCGAGGACCTTAGGTTTGCATTTGCTTGACCTTGGAGACACATGTGAAATGGCATGTAAAGAGCTTACAGCTGTTGAAGTTGCTGCGGCAGTTTCTCATTATAGAGAGAACTGAGATTGTTCGGAACATTTTGATATGAAACATATGGATATCATATCGAATCATGTCAAAAAGTAAATTTAAGAAGATATGGAAAAAAATTGTAAATGCCCTTAAACTTCAGAGGGTCAACACCAGAGTGGGAATGGTTTTCAGACCAGAAGTTAAATAATGCAGAGCAACCCACCTTAATCTCTAACTGTATTTCTACTGCTATACATGCATAGCATTGCTTTTTCCTACTTTTAATTCTTAGTTATTCTTTGCATGGATTACTATAACATTAAAACCACCTCCCTGTTTCTACTCTCATTAGCCATCGTATCAGCTCCACTTCGACATATGTAGTTCTGGTAGTGATGGTGGTGGTGTGTTAGTGTGTGTTACACTGGTACATGTACATTATGTTTTTAAACACTGTGTGCACTCACTGTCCATTCTGCTACACACTCCTACCTTGTTGGTCCACCTTGTAGATGTAAAGTCAGATACAGTAGCTCAGTAGATCTGTTGCTGCACAGTTTGTGTTTGTTATGCTCTAGTCCTTCATGAATGGTCACAGGCTGCTGTCCACAGGACACTGATATATATATATATATATATATATATATTAACTCAATATATTTGATTGCTGAACTATTCCCAGTCCAGCAGTGACACTGATATGTCACAACACACAGTGATGGTCATGTTAGTGTCACTGCAGTGCTAAGAATCATATACCACCCATATAATATCTGCTTTGTGGTAGAGCAACAGAGGGATCTACAGTTTGTAATTGTATACCTACAAAGTGCTCCAATATGGTAAGTAGAACTGAACAATGAGTGCAAATACAAGGACGTGGTTTTAATGTTATGGCTGATCAAGTGTATATCTAGTCACTGTGTTTATCGTAGTAAAGCATATAGCAATAAAATAAAAACAAATCAAAGTTTTTGGCTTAAATGTCAATATGACTCAATGTGACTCAATATGCAACAATGTTAGCTATGTAACTTAAATTACCGTTCTCAACATTTCTCACTGCCCCATCTGCCCGAATGTTGCCACATGCTTCATATCTCACTCTTATATATCGTCGCTTTCCAGTGAAAAACATGCATCTCCTTCTTTGTCCATTTCTATTTTTCTACATCATTTGGTCGCAGCAGCTGCCGTTTACATTGTGTAGAAATTTCAGAATGAATGGACCAATAAAAAAGCTCTAAAATAGCTTGGAATAAATTCTGGTTCCATTGACTCCATTGAAAGTGAAGACAGTTTTGGTCTCTCCTGTAAACTACTCCTGTACATTCTTGCTGCTGCTGAACATCTACATATAATTTTGCATATGGAACCTGTTAAACCAATTGTAAAATCTGTAGTGCTAGACTGTCTGTTGTGCTAGCCAGCATCACATCATCAAACTGAATTTGATCACCAGCTTCCCACTGGAATGTCTGTTCCACCTTAAATAGTGCAGCAGGTAGCCACTAGCGCCCAAAGAGGCATCTGAATGTGAGTGCTGCATCATTTAGGGTGGAATTGGAAAATCCGAGCATAATCTCAGTCCACTGCACGAGTTACAATCAATAAACTAGAGCTGAGCACCTTGAGGTGGTTGGTTTAACCCTTACATTACTACAGATATGCACATTCATAGCTAGTACCTTATGTAACAACACATAGGACAGAAGGCCTTTGATGTGTGTTATAAATTGCAGGGACACATAAATTGCAGGTCAGTTTTGTTAATGCTAAGCTTACCACATTAATAATAGACTTTGGTGAAAATTGGCTAAAATATAACAGGCTGTGTGAAGTAATTGTTACTGTGTAAAATAGATTTGATATGCAGAAGTGGTTTTAATGTAATCCTGCTAGTATTAACCCTGTTTTATTATGTATCTGTAATCTGATTACTGTAACAGAATACAGTTACCTTTTTTAAAACCCATATATCCACTGCTGGAGCCTCCGCTTGAGTAGAGAAACATATAGAAGTGTTGTTGAGGTTTGCCCCTGTAAGTTTAAATCTTAAGGATAGGATTTGCAAATTCTGAGATGAATGTTTCTGAGACACTGGCTGAGAAGGTAGCTTTACTAGAGTTACATGAACACATCAAGGCAAAGAAAGCTGACCACAAGGAGATCAAATCGTGGCTGTTAATCTTCCTCCATAGGGAGTGGGGTGCAGTTAGATGGCGCCCTCTGCAGGATGAACAAACTAGTGCAGAATGTGCCCAACTACCACAGTAGTGTTTTGTAAGTATAGTCCAAAAGTTCAGTTCTCGACTGCTCAGTTCAGGTGCATTACAAGCTGAAATGGTGTAAAACTGTGGACCATCTAAGGGCTCCTGAAAACTGGGCAAGTAAAAAATGACCTCAGTCGGGAGCTCTTTGCTCTAGACCTCAGTTGGGAGCTGTTTGTGCTATAGCTCAGGCAAGCAGGAGCTTATCAGTTTGGAGCTTACCGCTCTAGAGCTCAAGCAGGAGATCATCACGTCAGAGCCCAGTCAGGAGTTTACCACTCCAGAGCTCATCATGCTGGAGCTCAGTCAGGAGGCCATCACTCTGGAGCTCAGTTGGATGCATAAAAATTGAAACTTCAAAAACTGATGGTAAAACAGAGAGATCTTAACATTAAACATTAAAGCTAGTGAGTGGAATATTTTTATTTACATTTTACATCAGTATATTGGGGAGTATTTTGAGCTAATCTGAATGTTGCTGTTTATTAATATGCAGGATTTTTCTACCTGTATATGTTGATTAGTTTACTGCTTACTCCCTGCATGACATTAGAATGAAGACCCATGAGTCTCGCAGGAGTTATACAGAATGCAGACTACCCTTCTATATCTACCTAATTTGGATTGCAAACTTGTGTCCTTAAAGAATGACCTATTTCTAAAATCTAACTTATTCTATAACAATGTTTTAGTCTTTGTCTATAGTTAGTAATATAATTTTATCCTTAAGGGTCTTCTATGAGACCTGACGTGGTTATATATGGATAAGCTCTCAAAAATAAAGGAACCGAAAGGGCTAAAAAAACTGATATCCCATAGGAGAACCTCCTTAAGGTCCATAAAACATCTTTTAGTGGACATTTTTGAAGTATTATTTTTGGTAAATAGAAAGTGGGCGGATGAATATTGTTTAAGAGCACAATTTGAAGATTCTGTTTAACATTTTACATCTAGGCTGTCCATCTAAACCAAGAACCTTTTAGTAACCTTTGTTTTCAGGTGTGGACAAAACATGACTACTCCTATATAGAGATGTTACAGTGGAGGTGTGAAGTGTGAATGAGGATGGAGATGTTTCTGTGAGGTTTCATTATGCAGATACTACTGTGTCTAAAGTTAAATAAATTTTAGGAAGGTTGTATTACCTGCGGTTGCAGGCTAGATTTTCAAATCCAATGTAATTTCTTTTAATTCATGTTGAGGTTTTATCATCCACAGGCACAGTTTAGAAAGTCTCATCCAGTCTAGCGCTGTCACACTGAATTGATCATGCTTGATTAAAAGCATATGTATCTATGTATCAGCAGTGATTAGTTGTCAGTTATGGCATTTAAGCCTATTTAAAATTCCTCTCCTGCTCACAGTACAAGAGAGAGCAGGATGGAAACCAATCCATATGTGTATTTGCCTGTTTTTATGTCTACTTATATGTATATATATGTATATATATATGTATATATGTGTATTTAAGGACATGTTTATCTGTCCAGTAAAGGGTCCTACTTTATTTGGAAGCTCTCCATAGATATTCTACCGATTTTCAAATTATTAACATACTATCTGTTATGATAGTATCGTGTTTCAGGAGCAAATCGGACATTTTTCCCCATCTGTTATGTGCAAATCTGAGCAGTGTGTCTACACATGTGCACAAAGGCTATGAAATGCATATCTTTTCCTCATGCATAATGCACTGAAAGGGGTTTGCATGAAATTTAGGAGGGGCACTAACATCTTACACTAATGCAGTTTGCGGCGGCCAGTTTGTGTTGATTTTCCTCCACTTTTTAAAACCAGGTGTTTAGTTATGTTATAGAGAGACTTCTGTTTGGTTTAGGCATGAGCAGTAAATGTCCTGATAGAATGTTTTGCATCATAATGCTGTTAAGCCCTCTGTGGAACCTGTTGTCAATGTTTAAAAAGAAAAATTATGTGGTATATTATAATTTCAAGCTCAGACTTTATGGCCTTTGCTCATTTTCTGTGAATAACATATAAAATAGCATGTTTTCAATAAGTTCACACTGAAGTACACATTTACATTACACACTGGATTCCACTGGACCCACGGGCTGTAGAAGTGTGGAGGTCCTGTGTCCCTTGACTCTGTCCTCTTCCTACATGGCCTGTGTGACATTGTTTTCTTCTATTCCTACTATTCACACACATACACACACACACAAGGTTGCAACATTGTTACACTTCAAGCACCAAAATCTGTCTGCTCCCACATTCCCACACATGTTGCCCTCAGCCTTGTGGGAACCATTCTAAAAAAAAGCAGTACTCATGAGAACGCTGCATAAGTGGGGGGGCGGGGGACTGTGTGACCTGGAGCACTAAAACACAAGAAATTATCATGAATTATAATGCCACAAAAGAAAGGGTGTACAACACAGATAAGCTTGTGACTGACTACAGCTGCAAAATGAGAACTCATGAATTTTTAAAAATATCTTGGATATCTCAATGTACAGTGCTTATCTCAATAATGCTACACCCGGACTGGAGCCCAGGAAAGCATCAGAAGAGACCACGAGTAGCTACACAGGGCATTGCTAAGACCTGAAATCCAGAAGAGACAGCATATGCTTCTGCAGTCACCGTGAAAAGGACTCAAGAGGGGGATGCTGGTGCCTTTTCAGCATGACCCACAGATTAACCATCAATGGGGCTGATGTGTAGACTGATATGGATACTGTATAAAGGGGCTGGTGTTTTTTAGGCAGAAAATGTTTAATTTTTTATTAGTGTTTCAATTAGATTTGTTCTAAATAAAATACCCATGTGTTGATGTAGGTTTTTCCTTTTTATTTAAAAAAAATAATAATAATAAATATCATCTCACAGATAGTAAATATTAATCATATATGCTGTCTTTGTTGCTTGCAACTTGGATAAAGTAATATCTGGTATTTGTATATAAATTATTACACCTGTATTATTTTAAAACACAATAACGTGGCAGGTTCAGCAAAACATGAACACCACACAAGGGTTAAAACGACCAGATGTGCACATGAGAGAACATGCTGTGATGTGACTGTAATGCAATCCTGGTTATTGTTTCACAAACTCTGTCTAGGGGTAGAATTACACCCCTGTAAAATGTTTTAGTGGGAACGAACTTAACTCTGCCTTTTTTTTATTATTTAGTTATTTCATTGTGACTTTTAAATCCTGCGTCTCATGCGTGAGCAGTCAGTGTAGTAAAGGGAGGGCCTAATTTGGAAGCATTGCGAGTTGGCATCGAGGCATAATTTGTGCTGCACCTGCCCATGTATGTACACCTGACCCATAGTATACTTGGGGTACTTTGAAAGACTTGTTTTTTGTAATTCTATTAAGTTTGTTCAAAATAATAAGTAGGTTTCTTAATTCTTATTATACTCTTTAGTAATGCTCTCAGTTTATTCATGATGGCTCTCTTTATTTGCAGGTATGGAATGAACTGTCTGATCCAGTTTGAGGATTTTGCCAATGTCAATGCTTTCCGTCTGCTGAACAAATACCGCAATAAATACCTCACCTTCAATGATGACATTCAAGGTATTGGCTCCAACCTGTACAAATGCTGATGTGTGCGTGCACTAGGGTTGCACAATACATTATTTTACTAATCCTTATATTGGCGTCACAATATTCATGTTTTTATCACTGCTGCATGATTATGCAAATGAGCCCACAAATGACAAGAACTTGCATTTTCAGACTGATCAATCTCTGTGCCAGCTACAGTGTGTTGCAATATTAACATCTAAAATTTTATTAAATACCTAATTAATTATTATATTAAAACACATACTCACCCTAGTCCCTCCTCTCTTGTCCATATTTGCATAATATGTTATGTGTGAAATGTAAAGGAATTGTGTGGTTGTGCCAGGACCGCCAATAAATGAAGGCCCAGAAATCAATATCTGTTACATCCATGATCCATAGTGGCAATCCAGTTATGTCTAATTACCTTATATGGCATATGCAGTATTTGATCTAGTTATACAAGACAGTAATTTTAAAAGTTTGATTAAATAAACATTTTCATTTAGATCCTCTCACACGTATTTCCTTCAAACCCTCATTTAATTGCAGTAAGTTCATTTTCATGTGTATAATGGGATTTATAGTGTTCTCTCCACACAAACCTTGGAGGGAGTATAGGAACTGGAGAGAGACACCAGCATTAGCTTTAGCTCTATTCATTTTAAATGGATTTGCTCGGTGGCCCATGTTCCCTGAGACACGTGACCATCTTTGCTTTAGGGGGGCTTCCTTCGTGCTCCAAACTTGGAAAGCAGTCATAAATCTTGCATGACTACATTAAGAATGCAGACAATTGACATGTTATTCATTCAGACTGGCTGATGGTACCAACTTTGTAGTCATGACCGCAGTTATGTTTGGAAATGAGAACCTCGCCTGTGCGCAAGCAAGTAAAAAGAAAAGGAAAACAAATAGACTAGAAATTAGTATAATAAAACAAAGAAGCAGAGAATAAAACAGTTGGTTAAAAACACTGTTTGTTAAAATCATTTTGCATTAGCCTGTCATTGGGAGACTGCATATTCAGTTGCTGAGGGAGCCACAACCATCCATGGTCAGGAGTCCATGAAAGCATAATATGTCTGTCTCTCTGGGTTAGTAAGGATGGTCCTCCCTTTCCACCCATCACTCAGCATGATGCTAACCAATGTGGCCATCTGTGACACCTGTGACGCTGACAGTTAGCTCTCTTCTCTGCATGAATTGAGCTCTCCAGTGACAGAATAAATGGGTGGCAATGGAAGCTTCCGGTGATTAGAGGTAATATGTGCTAGCCTTCACCATTGGGGGAGACTTAAGCTTAATAGTGGAAATTGGCCACCAAATAAAACAAAAAAAAGAAAGACAAACAGAAAAACATCATTCAGGTTATTTAACCGCTGCTTCTATGTGGTTTTGTTTCAGCAGCCAGACCCCGTCCATCTGTCCAAAGCCCTTTTACACGCTTAATGACTCACTCGCTTTGTCACTGCCTGACGCGCTCATACACTCTTCACACGCAGGTACAGCGGCAGTGGCTGTGGCTGGCCTGCTGGCTGCCCTTCGCATTACCAAGAGCAAGATGTCAAACCATACCATTGTCTTCCAGGGTGCAGGGGAGGTAAGAAACTTTGCTTTTTTTGGTTATTTTAAAGATTGTTTGAAGTCGTTTCTACAGTGATTTATACTAAACATTTAAATGGGGGATACATTTGCAGCAAGTTAACATAAAGAGAAACAGGGCTTTTTATTTTAAGGAATACAACATCATATTACTGACAGTGCTTTGTTTGGAGTAATGCCAAAACTCATGCATTGAATTTTATGCTCTCTTGATGTCAGAACTCATCAGTACTCAAACCTTTGAACTGTTTAAATCACTTTTGGAATAAAAGCGTTTCAGTATCTGCTTTTAAAATTAGCTTGGAAAAGAAAACTGTCAAATCATTGTGCATGCCTGCACTTCAGCAAAGACACTTTGAGGCTAAATATACCCAAAGGATTGACAAATGACTGTTTATGTTTGTAACAACTTTGTTTATTACTTAACTTAAGAGTACAATTTAAAAGAAATAAAAAAGAATTTAAAATGTGTTTAAAAAGAGTTAATTTGAGAGCTATTGTTCCTCATTCTGCCATACATAACATAAATGGCCTGTTTTTTTATTTATTCTAAGATTTGGACACTACACAACATCATGGTTGATGAGCGGTGACATTCTATTGGACTGTATTTCATTTGTTTTGTTGTTTTCTCAAGAATTTGCATGGTTATTGAGTGTGTGTGGCATTGTGTGGATTTTGAGCGGTAATTTATTCAGTATAGTGAAAAAAATATATCAACAGTGGTATTTTTTGATTGGTGAATATTTAGCTGTGACATGATTTTATTGGTGGATTTTTAGCTATGACATTCTCCTATCGGTTGATTTATACCTGCAACATACTTGTTTTGGTGAATTTTAACTTTGTTGATTCTTCTTTAGCTGTGACATTGTCTCACTGATTGATTTGTAGCTGTCATATAAAGTTTTAAATGAAATGTTGATGATGGTAATAATAATAGTGCAAAGTTTTCTTTGCAGAACATTTCACACCAAACCACTCTGAAAAACTCTTTATATCTTATCTATTTCATTATGCAGACATTTACAAAGAAATTGCTTAATTAGTCACCCTCAAGACCTCTTGCCTCCACATCATAATGGCTGCGTTTTAACGGACACAGGAAAGCAACATTTGTACGCCATTAAAGGTTAATCATTAAATGAGTCACTCATAATAATAGTCAGTGGAAAAAAGAGATTTTATTTTCTTTACAACAATAAAAGGCAGCACTGCCCGAAACATAATATCAATTTCTTTTAGCAACATTTATCAACACCTGCTTGTTTTTTATTAAACGTGAAAAGAAGTGTGAGGCTGGAACAGTATAATAATAATAACAAAAATTATATTCTTAATATAATTTGTCTGGAACTGTATAGCAGTAATAACAAAAATTATATTCTTAATTTTTCATAAAGCCCTTTATATATTTTATATTACAAACAAAAGGTCACAAATCAGTGTAAGTACCATGCATGTTCTTATTAATAATAATTATTATCAATGATCATCAACAAGAATTTAATATCATTCTTATTGATAAGACTAATAACAAGCAACAATGACACAAGTTTGAATGGTCTTTCATTGTTGCTCATGTGACTCGTTTAGTCCTAACTTTTTTCAGACGTAAAATGTTAAAATGTCTCATTTTCAACATCTGATGCGTGTTCTGTAAATAAAATATGGGTCTATGAGATTTGCAAATCATTGCATTTTGTTTTTGTTAACCTTTATTTACATTTAACATAGCATCCTCACTTTTTTGGAATTGGGTTTGTATGTAAAAAAAAAACAAAAAACTTGTGTTTTAAAATTTGCATGTAAAGGCTACTGTTTAGTTTGCTTCCAGTTGAGAATGTGTTAACTTATTCACTTACAAAATCAACAAAAAAAGTCCAGCGCAAGATGTACATGTACATTTACCCACATCTGAACACATCTTATTGTCATTAATAGTCGTTAACTTATTTTACATGCTTTTCTCTTTTTACATATAAAGCCCTAGATTTATGACATGAGCATGTATTTTAAATTCAGGCTGCTATGGGTATAGCTGAGCTGATCGTGATGGCGATGGAGAAAGAAGGACTCCCGCATGCTGAGTGTCTGAGGAAGATCTGGATGGTTGATTCCAAAGGACTGATCGTAAAGGTAAGTTCATATACAGCAGCGATACGTTTATAATAGTATCTGTCAAATGTTTTAACCTAAAGACCTTCATTTACTTCCAAAATGAAAATTACAAATGTAAAAAAAAAACATTTTAAGGGCCGCGATCACCTGACCACGGAGAAAGAGCGATTTGCTCATGAGCACGCACAGATGAAGAGGCTGGAGGATGTGGTTCGGGAGCTGAAGCCCACTGCCATCATAGGTAATCAGTTGAAATACACAGATACACTCACTGATCAGCTACCTCTTTAGGTACACCTCTTTGTATTTATACTCATTGTCCATTTTATCAGTTGCACTTACTGTACAGGTTATTTTCAACGCTACAGTGGCACTGATGTGGTGGTGGTAGTGTGTGTGTTGCACTAGCTTGTGTGTATCAGTTTTTAAACACTGTGTCCACTCACTGTCCACTCACTGTCCGCTCAGTCCTTGTAGATGTAAAGTCAGAGACGACAGATCTGTTACTGCACAGTTTGTGTTTGTTATGCTCTAGTCAGTGCTTTGTCAGTGGTCACAGGACACTGTTGGCTGGATGTTGCTGGTTGGTGGACTGTTCTCAGTCCAGCAGTGACACTGAGGTGTTTAGAAACTTCAGCAGCACTGCAATGTCTGATCCCCTCATATCAGAGCAACACACCCTAACACACCACCACCACAACAGTGTCACTGCAAAACAGGGTGAAAGGGGGCTAACAAAGTATACAGAGAAACAGATGGACTACAGTTTGTAGTAGAAGGTGGGAGAAGGGAAAACTGTTATTGAGTTTATAAAATTGTCTAGTGGTTCTTGGTTTCCGCATTAAGATTGCAGCTTATTAAAGGATAGAGGGGGACTCTGGTCTCAGCAGTATGTAAATATTAATTGTGTACTGTGTAGATACAACAAAATCTGCAAACAAGAGTGTTGCATTTTACATAATTGAAACTTTGAGATGTAAACAAAGTTATTTTTGATTTGATGTGGAATGGTTCATTATAGAGAAATTACTATTCTTTTTACTATTCCAACTTTTTTATATAAAAAAAACCCCAAGAACACAATTAATATAACCTTTTACATGTCAGGTGAGTGTTTTGCTAGAAAGAAGGCATAATAATACTGATTGGTCAATTGTGGATGACATAGGAGGCTATTTTAAAGGAGCTCTGCAGGAAAGTTGACGGTTGACTTGTGGTTTTAAAAATGCAGTGCACGTTGTGCAGTAGCATTTGTCCTTAGACAGCAGGGGAAAAGAAGCTTCTCTAAAGCTTCAAAGACATCTTTAAAGTAAGTTAATATAAGTTTTGGGGATAGGAGACTTCACCTGCACAAACCAGGAGAGGAACAATTTAACATGGGTTAACATGGGTTCTCTGAGCGGATGTATCTGATGATTGAGAGTGTGTTGGAAGAGAATTCAAAGAGAGCTCGGTCAAAACTTAAAGGACGTGTGAGTGTGAGTATGTTATCTACTGGTGTTATCATATCTTCATCAGTGTAATGTGGATTTGGTATTTGAGACATAAATGTCGAGCTGGACCTTCTTTTTGAGCCTGTGCGTATGACATTAATATGAAAAGATATGTGAAGTAATTTCAGACTCCTACCAATCCAACCCAACATCCCTGACTTTTAAAATATTGTTTAAGGTTTCACAGGGCACTGCACACACACACACACATACACACACACAAACGCACACGCGAACACATCATATTTTAGCATGTTTTTTTACTCCTTTCAGTTGTAACACAAACTATATATGAAATATTTATCAAACGCTGCTGTAGTAAAGAGAACTTAATGAGAGAACTTCCTTGCAAAGAGAACTTCCTTGGAAGGTGTGTTTTGCATTTTAATAAGTGGACCTCATTCTAATTTTCATCATTTATCTCCATGTGTTGTCCAGAAGAAGGGGCATTTATAATCATTTATAATCGTATAAGTAGTCGCATTAAGACAAGTCGCAGCTCTGTAAACAAATCTTTGAGGGAATGGTGTGAATGACTTTACTTCCTGTTCTGGGTTTCAGGCGTGGCAGCCATTGCAGGCGCTTTCACGGAGAAGATCATCAGAGACATGGCCAAATTCAATAAGCGGCCAATCATCTTTGCTCTCAGCAACCCCACCAGCAAGGCCGAGTGCACTGCAGAGCAGGGCTACACACTTACGGAGGTAATGCTACAATGTGTCGCATGAATGTACTGTAGCAGTCAAACGTATTTGTTTAATTAAGTTTGTGTTTAGATTAGAGCACTGTTTCTAAAACCTCCATAAAGATACTGGTGTCCTATTACTTAAATGTTACTAAGCCGTAAAAGTTATTATTTTACTATATTATTTATGTATAGCAGTAGTTCAGTGAAAAATCTCATTTTCACAATTTTGCTGTTTTGCTATTGACTGGCTGAGACATGTTTAGGGTTAAAATTTAATTTCTGTAGTTTAGAACTGGCACTATGAGGCCAACATTGCTAACAACCACTAGAACTCAGTAGTCAACCGAATTACTCCAATTTTTTTGGTAGAAATACACCAGCCTGCTCAGATCACATCTAGATCTTCAGTAAGGTTGCACAGATTTGTTAAAGAGGCTTAGGACACAGTGACTAACAGGGTACGACTAACAAAACTGTGTTTTGACTTCTTGTGTGTGTCCATTTCTATACTGAAGAAGCTAAATTCTGAATTGCCCCAATGACTACGCCTGGGGTAATTGGAAAACTGTAAATTAGATTTTTTGGCCACCAGCATTTTCTGCTGGTATTGACGTAAAAGCAATAGTGGGTACTACATGCGTGCTGTCTCTAGCTTTAGTGCTTGCAGTTTATTTCTTAAAAGTATATTAGATTTAGGGGCTACCTGTGAATGCTAATGGTATGTATAGTGTAGTGTGTAGTACTGATTAAGGGTTTTTAAGTTTCAAGTTTAGTTGTCATTTGCACATCATGTCAGGACATAACATGCATTGAAATGCTTGGGGTGAGGCTCAGATAATAATGCACAAATTCAGATGTTTTAAGTCGACAGTTAGTTGCTGGTGATGTCATAAATAAAACCACAGGAGAAGAGAAAGCTTTGCAAACTTTGAAAACTTTGAAAGTCACTCTCTGGGTCAGTCAAACATGATGGACCCAATAAGCCCTGGATTGCTTTGTTTGTAGTTCATAGTTTAGTGAAAATAAGAGTAACCATACTGTAATGATGAAGAAAAACTGAGATACATACAACAAAATCCGCAGTCTCCTCCCCTGTTCCCTGAGGCGTCCATGTTGCTAGTGTTGTATTCACATAATCAGCAACTAATTGACATCAATCTTTTTGGTGAGCAGTTAAGTCTCCAGTCTGTGCAATCCACAGTACTGATGCTCTGCACACAGTAATCTGGGTTTAAATTCTCCACCCAGACCAGCACACTGCACTATAAGATCCCTTTAACAACACTTCTAGCATAAATATATTTATTTAATTATTTGTGTGTTTCAGTATGTGTGTGCAGGTTGGCAGAATTGTATAATGAGACAGTCATGCCAATAAACCATTACATAAATTGTGTGTTACAGGGTAGGGGTATATTTGCCAGTGGTAGTCCTTTTGACCCCGTGACCCTGGCCGATGGAAGGAAATTTTACCCTGGTCAGGGCAACAATGCCTATGTCTTCCCTGGAGTGGGACTGGGGGTCACAGCCTGTGCCATGAGGAACATCCCTGAGGACATATTTCTCATTACAGCAGAGGTAATACATACACTTATGCGCTCTCTCTTTAGTAATGCTGTGAATACTGTGTCTGATTCTTATCAGAAGGGCCTGTATGCTCTTGGTGGCAGTATACTCTAGTGAGGGCAGAACATGTTGGAAAGTAGCTGGTTTAGCTGGTTAACCAACATTGATTGGTATTAGGTCCTATACAAAATGACCAATAACCATCTATGGTCTGTGGTCAAGGCCAGATTGACCAGTTGATCAGCATGACACTTTGTCCTAGCAGCAGATTTGCATAAAAAAATAATAAAATGCAGCATTTAATGAAATCTGCATGACAAAGGAAATTCCTTACTCATCTGTAGTGCAGAATGAAAAGCACAAATGAAAATGTAATGCAAACAAGAGACTTTGTTTACACAGTTACATGCAGAAACTATGCCAGAATGAAAAGTGAAGTATCTATTACATTGATTTAATGTTGTTTGAAGTACTGTATGATGGGAAGCATTAACTGTGCCTTCATTACTAGTGGATTGTATTTAATTCTGACACAAATGCAAAATTTATTGTTTAAACGCAAATGCCTATGTATTATTTTTTCAGTACAGAGGCCAAGCAACATGAAAACAATATAATAGAGGATTTGTGTTTCCATTCAACATGTGTTCTGCATGACACTGTGGCACAGTTATAACTGTAATGATTACTTTTTGTTACAGCAAAAATTCTTCTCTATAGCAAATTACACAAATGAGCAACAACGACAAAAAACAAAACACTCAGATTATAATGAGTAAAGCTATTTACACCAGCTGCAAGCAGCAGAGTGTGATGTTGTGCGATGCGACGTGCTGTTTTTGACGGATGTCCTGTTTGTATTTTTGACACGTTGCATCACTCTGCTGTTATGCCTCAAAATAGACAGAGACTCATCCATGAAGTGGAGAAATTAAGTAAGAGACCTTCCCAGAAAATAATATAGGGCTGTTATATAGAGATGTTAAAAGAAATGAGAAAATGTCAGGAGGTTACAAGTAAATGTTTGGGGTGCTTAGCTAGTTTTCAGATACAAGTTAACTTTCCAACACAACAGCATGGCAAAGATACTTACCATTTTTAGTCAAAGTCTTGAGATGTGTGGATGTCCTGAAGGCCGTTTTAACAAGATAGTCTAATAATAAAAGTGGTATAATGATCTGAAACATGTAAGTGTGACAAATATGCAAAAAAATCGTGTAAAATAATAAAATAATATAACAATAATAAATTATATAACAATTGCAGAAACGGTTGCAATTAGATTTTTCTCTAAATTGTTCAGTTCAACGTGTTTTAAAACCACCATGTGATGCTTAAAGCATTACACTAATTTGTGCAGATCGGCCTTCATGTTTTAGCTACATTAGCTGATAGCTCCAGTGCAAAACTTTAGAAGCATTGACTGGACTCCAAACATGTCTTGGCTGATCAACTGCATTTGAGGTAAGGGGGACATTGTGTAAATTAGATTTTTTTCCACCAAACTATCGCTCTAAGCACTTTTAAAATGAGGCCAAGATCTGGACCCCCCAAAACTCCAGTGCTGGCCTTCTTCGTTGTGTTCAATTGTACTGAGGTCCATTGACAATAGAGGAACATTTTTGTCCCATGCAAACCTATGTGATGCCAATTGAGGACAATTGGGCCTTGACCATGTCCAGGGTCAACCAGACACTGCAGAAACATAGTGTAGATTTGATAGCACACCATGGCCTAGATATCAGATGAGTTATTGAGTAAGAATGTATATTTAAAAGTTTGCTGTTTGTTAAAGTATTTACATCTAATTACATAATTAACAGCATTGTTATATAGTCAACTACATTAATGTTTGATTTACATTCTGTGTCGACAGAATCATATGTAGAGGCTAAAAGTGTGCGTTTTTTTTTTTTTTCCACAAAACAAGACAGAAAATGTCTCCTCATCTACATACAGGCACAAATGTAGTGTAGAATGAAAGTTTTGAACTACCAGTAAGAAAAAATGCATATAAAATTACAACATTTGTATGACCGCAAACAATATCTGTTTCTTCAAAAACCTCTAAAATGAACATGAAACCGCTCGGCTGTTCAATAGAGGCTATTATACTTCATCTCCGTCAGGGACTGCTGAAGAATTAGGTCTGAGTTTTCTCACAGAAAGTGACATGTTCTATGATGTGGAGGTGCTTCTGTTGCTACAGCGTCAAAAATTGAGTTGATGCATCAAATTTTTTTATTGTGTTCTTCAAAAACTCCCACGCACACTTGAGCTTTTGAAAAGCTTACAGTGGATGCTGTCTCTTAAAAAAGCAATCACATGCAGTGAGGATTTGGGTTCGCAGCATTACTGGGGGGTGGGGGGCTTCTTCAGTGTCAGTTCTTTTTGATGTAGTACATAATGTTTGTTTGTAAAAGTCCATACGAACATTAATGGAAACTGAGCTGTTCTGAAAAAAAACTGACTGTTTTGAAATTTCTTTATGTAATGTCACAACAACCAACACATTTACATATCTGTATTCATCTGTTCAGTATACCTGGCCTGTCTTCTCTGAAACACACTTCATTGTCATTATCACATGATCAGCAACTAGTAAACAACAAGCTTGAAGTATAAATGGCAAACAGTCTGTCCAGCCTCTGGTGCACAACCATGCAAGCTTGTATGTAGCAGTAATCATGTAATATCCTTAGCAGCCTCATTATATGTGGACCTTAAATGGGCCTGATATGCTGCAGACTACAGAATAAAACATGAAAATCATCATTTGTAGCTGAGAAAATATTTGCATGTGTGGGTTTCTTTGGTCGCTTGCTCAGCAAGTTTGGATTGTGCATTTAAACAAACCCTATTTGGAGGGCCGTGTAATACCCTCTATCTCAACAAGAATCAGGACACTCCAGCAAAAAGGAGAGGTAGGGCTAAGTGGTTGAGGCAAGGGGAAAAATAGGATTGCTGTAAGGCTGTTGAGTTTACTGAAAGCGATATCTCTTTTCCTCCCTCTTCTGTATGTGTATTTTTGAATTGCAATGTTTTTTACAGACAATTGCTCATCTGGTGACAGAGAAAGACCTGGCTGAAGGCAGACTGTATCCTCCTCTCACCAGCATTCAGAATGTTTCCTTCAAAATAGCAGTGAAGGTGAGACCTTAAACATTAGACATTTTTTTCTGTAGAATTTTAATTAAATTTTTAAGCTACTTATTAACAATACAACACATTAAAGAGGTATTGTGGCCTAAAATGAGCATTTAATGTTATTTGTTGTGTTATGTAATATTCTGTAATCCACCCCCAAGTACAATTCCAAAAAATATATATAAATAAATGCAAATAAAAACAGAATGCAATGATTTGCAAATCTCATAGACCCCTATTAACAATATAACATATATCAGATGTTAAATGACAAATATTAAATAAGTTACAATTACAAATATTAACTTATTTAGAAGGGGAGATGCTGGCAGCAACGCATCTCAAAAAAGTTGGCACAGGGCAACAAAAGGCTGCAAAAGTAAGTGGTACTAATAAAAAAAAAATGCTGGAGGAGCAGTTTGCAACCAAGTGACATGACTGGGTATAAAACGAGCATTCAAAGAGTCTCTCAGAAGCAGAGATGGCCAGAGGTTCACCAATCTGTGAAAAACTTAAACAATCTCAGAAAAATGTTCCTCAATGTAAAATTTTGAAGACTTTGGATATCCCATCATATGTCAACACGATCCAGAAACGCCGCCGTCTTCTCTGGGCCAATGCCCGTTTAAAACTTAATCTCTGATGGTATGGGGTTGCATTAATGTCTATAACATGGGCAGCTTACAAATCTGGAAGGACACTATCAGTGCTGAATATATGATATATAGTATATATCAGAACAATGTTCCATAACAGACAGCATCTCTTTCAGGAAAGGCCTTTAATATTTCAGCAAGACAATGTTAAACCACATACTGCATCCGTCACAACAGCATGGCTTTAAAGATTATTATTACTGGCTAAGGTTGCATTCACACTAGGCGTTTTTCCTCACCGGCCAATAGACAGTATTCACAAAACCAATAAATGACCTTAATTACTACATCAACTTATGCATTGCTGGAGCTAAGAGCACACAGATGGACAGAATCATATAATTATTCTGATTATTCATGTTATTTTATCTGTGGAAAGGTCAGCAATATTATTTTCAATAGTCTTTTGTACCATAAAATGTCATTCTGGTTGCAAAAGTTAGTAATAGCTGATGTTACATAACTACATAATGTTGTAGGTTTAATCAGTACTAACATAAGCCCTCTAACATTGTGCCATTCTTTCAACTGCATTCACTGTTTAGCCAAAGTATTTGAGATCTAGACACATATAGTCAATCAGCAATTATGGTCAACACTTACAATTGATCAACAGTGAACTACAGAATGTATGTTTCATCTAATTGTCCACCTGCACTCCTAAATGTTTTTCAGTGGTTGCAGGCATGGTCAGTATGTACCATCCGCCGTACTGTTAGCACCAAGGTTTGCTCTTGGGAAATAGATGAGTGCCCCTCACCACCTGCGTTCTATCGCTTTATTTGCTGGAGTATGAAGAGAAAAATCCTCTTTCTTCTTAAAAGATAAGTGCAGTGAGTGTTAGTCCCTGTAGTCCATTTAGCATGATGTTTAATGTGTTGTTGAACTTCCTGCCCATAAATAACTGCTTCACACGTTCTCTACTTTGCACAACTTGTCACAGGCTAATTTGTCTCAGTTCAAGCACTCTGATGAGTCTGATGAGTTAATTGGGTTTGGAGATTTGCTGTAAAAGTGGCTTCTCTTGTTTATTCTCTTTAGGCTCTTTTTTGTGTGGTGTATGTATTCCCCACTCATTACTTATTTTTGGCACCAGTGGTAAAAAGCAAAGCACTATAAAACCATATTTATGATATTCAAGTGCGTACTTGTGATTTTGCAGTACCTTGTCAGGTCAGGTTCTCGCTTCAACTTCATGCTGGTGTTGGCCTGTGGCTGACTCACATGACCCCATTGTGTACTCTGTGTACACAAGTATAGTGGGTAGTTGTTGGCCTTATTACCAGATCCCTATGATGCCACAGCCATCTATGTCCAGGAGTGCAAGAGAGCCTCCCTGTCTCTGGGTGAGCAGTATGGTCCTCTCTCTCCCCATTATCCCTCGATTCGAGTCAAAACAGAGCCTCATATTAAGGAGAGAGAAAAAAAGAAAGAAAGCCACATTTACGGCAAATCCCCAAAACCAATTAAAAGCCCCATCAGACAGTGCATCCCTGTGGTGCAAAGTGGAGCAGATATTATGGTCAGAAAGTTCAACACCACATTAAACATCATGCTAAATAGACTACAGGGACTAACACTCACTGCACTCCTAAGCTTTCTCATGATGTATACTAGCAGCTGTTCAATAAGATGCAGTGGTACTTTGCATTGTTCAGAGGAAGCATGTACAAGCTTTTACTCAACTAGTATTGGTAGTATTGTGTGACTGGGAGAGACTTTGCTAGCAGGTGGAATTAGACACAAATCGTTTATGTACATAGATGAATGCATTAAATAATAATTCAAAACAACTATACTGTAACTGCTTACTGTTAACAAATACTGTTTAGCAAAAGAGCTGTTTGCATGTATAATTATCATAATGTCATTATAATAATGAGAATAATAAATTGATTAATGAATGTTGATGCTTTTTATCATATAGTATTTTGTCACTGTTTTGTAAAAGACGTCAAACTTTCCAGATTCTCAGATTTCATTGTGCTCAACAACACCTCTTAACTGTAGGTAAGGCCTTTGTGTTATATTGTGCTTTTTTGCTTTAACAGATTGTGGAGTACGCGTATGAACACAACCTGGCAACACTGTACCCGGAACCCGCTGATAAAGAAGCGCTTGTCCGCTCGCTCATGTTCAGCGCCGACTATGACAACTTCGCTGTGGATTCCTATAGCTGGCCAGACGAGGCCATGTCTATTCAGAACTGCAAACTGTGACCACATACATAGAATACGCACACAGATTTAAAGAAAATATAAAAGACAACTGTTTGTTCATTTGAAATTATGTATTTTTGATGCATTTGCCAGCTGTGAACCAAAGAGGTACATGTGAGCACTGAATAAAGAAAGTTTTAAGTAATGATTTGTTTGGGTTCAGCAGAGTCTTTTTTGACAGTTTGTCGCATTTAAACTCCCCACAGTCCTTTCTGAAAAGTGCAGGCTTGTTTTTTTTGTTCACTGAGAAAGAGGCTATCAGAAACACAGTGCAAATGGCTCCAAGTGACAGCATGAAAAATTGGATATCATAGTGTGAGTGAATGAGAACTTATCGCAGTGCTTTGGCTGAAGACCTAGAAGAACCAATTCTGCTTCACAGCACCATAAGAGCATACCAGATAACCAGTAAATAAACCTGCTGGAAATACTGGGCAATAAACCTTCAGTGTTCAGTGTTACAGGTTAAACTCAGTTTGTTACTAACTGATGCTCTGGTGTCTGTTATGTCTGTGGTCGTAGGTATGCTGGCCAGTAGTTACCAGCTACAACAATTAATTACTGTGGTGGTTCTCAAAAGTTATATCATAAACCATAAAGTATTTCTCTTTCTCTCTATCTCTCTCTCTCTCTCTTTCTCGCTGTGATTGTTCAGTACCTTTGTGTGGTCAGCTGACTTCATTTTATTATTGCTGAACCTCAACCTGACCAACTTAAGCAGCCCCTGAGGCTTGTACAGTGGGCTCTATGCATCTTGTGTGCATCTCTTTATGCGCCCCCCTTTCTTACACCAATGCATCCATCACTCTAAAATACAGCTGATCTGGACTCATCAGACCACATGTGCTAAATATATTAATCACTGCAGGAATGTGTATGTACGGTACCATGTGTCATTATTGGGGTATAAATATGAGCTAAATCAACACAGAAAAAAATTACATAATATAAATGTGGAAAAATTCTAGACCTTCATAAATTAGCCAATGGCTAAAGAAAACAGCTACCCTCCTGAAAACTCCTGGATTACAACTGGAGCTGTAGTGAATATGCCTGGAAGAAGATGTTTATTTTTCACACACACAGAGGAGGATGATTGGATAGGCAAAGATTTCTCCAGGAATTACTTGCAGACTTGGAGACTTTAAGAAGGTGGCATTTTGGGGTCACTAGGTCTCTAAAACTACAACTGGACCGCACCTATTTAGTAGTCATGCACTGTAACAGTTAGTCCATTAAACAGCTCTTCTGGCAAACAGTAACAGTAAGCAGTTAAAGTATAGTTCTTTTAAATTACTCAATACATTCATCTATGTACATAAATTAGTTGTGTCTAATTACACCTGCTAGCAAAGTCTTCCCCAGTCACACAATACTACCAATAGTCCATAGCAGAGACAAATATTTTTTGGGTAAAAAACACTAAAAGTGGGTTTGATAAAACTAGAAGTATAGCTATGCTGGAGACCCTCACCAGCACTGTTACGTATGAAGAAGAGTCCAAATAAGAGCATCTAGATAGAGTCTCAAATTCTCAAATGTCATAAAGCATTGTCCTAGGGGGCGCTTTCATTACCAGTGCAGAGGCTTTTAAACTCTTAAAATAACAATACCTAGTATTTCCATTTTTGTTATTTTTCTTTTTTTTCGGATTTTAAAATGTCTGTTGTCCTTACATTGTGTGTAAAATTCAGGTTAAAGGGACCAAAAAATGACCCAAAATTACTTTTAAAAAATTGTTTATATTCACTTACAGTAAAAGTAGGTTTCTTCCAACTTTTCTAAAGTTAGTATTTTGGTGAGTTTTGTTCTGTCAGTTTCAATGCAGTTATAGGTTAGATTATGTATTATATTATATTATATATATATATATATATATATATATATATATATATATATATATATATATATATATATATATATATATATATATATATATATCAAACCGTATTTACAGTTTATTAAAATTAATTCAAAATAAAACTAAGAGAGTCTGATTCTGAATAGTAAAATCTTTAGAAACTGCACAGGTGGTACATCTGGATGATACAGCGATGCAGTCGAGGGTGTAGCAGATGGCACAAATGTAAAGGAGAACTGGTTTGTGCCAGGTGACGAGGAGGCCCTGCTGGTCGGTCCTCTAACAGTATTCAGCAAGACAGGAGGACGGTCATTATCTCAGAAAGAGTAAAGAAAGCATTTCAGAGTGTAGCTGGTGACTCTGGCAGATCTCATTATAAACAGCATGAACTAAGAGGAGAGAACCAGCATCTCAGTTTACCATAAACCTCTGTCCATGAACCCCCCGGATCTCCTCCCCTTATCTAAAGGGGAAGATTAATCAGCAAATGCTAAACAAGTATGTTTTTAGTCTAGACTCAAAGGTTGAGACTGTTTCAGAGTCCTAAACATTAATTGAGAGATAATTTCACAATTTGGGGGCTTTGTAGGAAAAAGCTCTCCCCCAATGAAGTCTTCTGAATATTAGGAACCAATAGAAAACAAGCATCCCGTGATTTAAGTGAACATGGTGGTTCATAATAGGAAATATGATCTTGCAGGTACAGGTGCGAGACCATGTGGGGCTTTTACAAAAGAATTTTATGGTGGATACCGAATTTACAGGAAGCCAGAGTAGCACTGATAAAACTGGACTGATGTGATCAAATTTCCTGGTTTTAGTTAGTACTCTAACCAGGGCTGGACTGGGACAAAAAATATTGGCCCTGGCATTTTTGGCTTAGACCAGCCCGTCATAATTATCGGAGCACAGCCGACCAGTACTTTATGTATGTGTTCCGCAAAAGAATGTTTTTTACTATTATCATATAATAATTATCAAATAATTACAGCATCATATATAAAAAAAAACTTTTTGCCTCATTTGAAATGTACAGTGCATCATTACTTTAGAAGCCTATTAAATAACCATTGTGGAAAGCAAATCAGTAAATTTACACTGTGGTTTTAGTACTTTTGTCTACTATTAAATTTCCCTGATATAGCAGCTCAATTCTAATTCTTCAGATTAAAAGGTGCTCCCTTCTTTAAAAAGCTATAACCTGCATTTGGATCAGGCTAAAAACAGACAGGGCTGCTTTGTGAACTCATGCTACACATCAGCATTCGACACTGTCTTACTGTGCGCATACCTTTTGCTAATAATACCTTTATACACTTTAGTAAAGCTTAAATAGCAAAGCTTTTACTATCATTTAGCAGTTTTAAGATCTGTTTTTTCACTTGTTTGAGTGTTTTTAAAACATGTTGAACCGCATCATAGAGGCTATACATTTAAACTACTATGCAGCCTTTCAACGCACATTTAGCCTAAAAATCTAAAATGCTATGATGTAGACTAAAATGAAAACTTGCTGCTCATTCAGTACTTCTCAGCATTGACCGTTTACTATGTTATCAGAAGAAGGTGAGTTACGTGGCTGCCAGAATTTGGGAGGTATGCAAATACCAATAAATACTGATACTAATCAATCGCCGTTACTCAGCATGTAACAGAGCTACCCCCTCTAAATTGTGGGCCGGTCTCTTAAAAAAAGGGGGAAGAAAAAAATCCAACAGCATCGGCCGCTGAGTACTGAGATTACCAGTTCAGCCCTGACTTTAGCTGCAGCGCTCTGAACTAACTGGAGTTTATTCAGGTTCCTGCTGGAGCATCCGGACAATAATGTATTACAGTAATCCAGCCTTGAGGTTATAAAAGCACGCACTAACTTTTTAGCATCAAGCACAGATAACACATTTCTTAGCTTTGAAATATTTCTGAGGTAAAGAAATACTGTCCTTGTAATATTTCTGCCCTTGTAATATTTGTTGGTTAGAGATCAGATCTGAATCATTGTCACATCAAGATTTTTGGCTGCTGAACCAAGTACTACAGAGAAGTCAGCGAGATTTTTAACACTATGTCTGTACATTTAGTCTGAGCAGCCTTTGGACCGAGAAGAAGAACTTCTGTTTTATCTGGGTTTAAAAGAAGGAAGTTCTGCAGCATCCAGTGTCTTATATCTTTTACACAATCTTCTATTTTATTTAATCTGGATTTGTCATCTGGTTTGGCTGATATGTACAGCTGTGTATTATCAGTATAGCAGTGGAGACTAATTCTGTGTCTGCTTATAACTAAGCCTAACTGCAACATGTATAATGTGAATAATAGAGGACCTAAGAGAGAACCTTGCAGGACTTCATATTCCTGTGATTCCAGACATGTTTTCTAATCTGTTCAAGAGAATAACGTGAGCTATGGTGTCAAAAGCAGCTTTTTCTAAAATCATAGAGGTTCAGTTCCTGGTTTTTGGTAAGTTTTGTGATTGTGCTAAATAAAACTCTAGGATTGTTTTTGTTGTGTTTGATAAGTGAGGACAGGTATGCTAAGCCTTTCTGTGCCTGCTAAGGCTGTCCTTCCTAGCAGAGTGAATTACTTTCAGCTTGATCTTTCACCATTTGTGCTCTAGTTTCTAGTTTTGTGCGAATTTCATTGTTGTACAACGGAGCGAGCTTTTTCTGGTGTATCATTTTGGTTTTTATAGGTGCAACATTGTCTAAAGTTGATCGGAATTTATTTTCTATGCAGTCTGTTACTCTGTCTAGTTCTGTTGGGTCTGGTGGAGGATGTAACTAAGGTTGATAAATCCGGAGGGTGTGTGTGTGTCTATGTGTGGATGGATGCCAATTAGCCATTAATACCATCTCCTGTTTATATACAGGAGATGGTATTAAATACAGTATCCATTTTACATTGTCTGTTGTACATTTGATCAGCTCCATTTACAATACAGGACTGCTGTCACTGCAGTGCTGAGTGACATGCAATCAATGTGTCTATGAAGTAAATGACTATAAACAGTACTAATCGTAAAATTCACAAGAAACTGTATGAACCATATTTTCTTAAAAGGTAAACTTAAGCTGATTAACTCAGCCAAGAGCTATCAGACTAGCAGACTCCTGTATAGATATTCACTGTAACATACCGAACACAATGGTTCAATTGTTCAATTGTTTAATCGCAAACCTATTTTTCAGACAGCAAACAGGCTCTCTCTCTCTGGAAAAAAGTATATACATTACTCTGGTTAAATTTAGTTGGAATATAGACCACCTACAGTCACTTTAGGTCAGACATAATATAAAAATATAGGTGCTATGCAGCAAACACCCAATATAGACAAATTACATTAAACCAGCTGGTGTTCCACAACACATTAAACCTTCTTTTTATATAAGAATATTTACATCTTTCATATTGTCAAGTATGTACTTGGTTTTGAAAGCACTCCAAAAGTGTTTTATTGCCATCTCGTGTTGCTGTGTTAATCACTGTTTGCTTCTTTCCGACACCGTTGTGCGTTTTCCCACATGCACAGAAGGAGACAGATAAAAGAAATCTGAGTAAGGGAATACATCTACTGAGAAATTGCAGCTAAGATCCAGCTGTCTTATTAATCAGATTTTCTCTGATCCAAGAAAACAGAGGAAGCAGTTTACATGTGAATTATCAGATGACTGTATACATAACCCTTTAGAGTTTGAGCAGTAACATCACTAATATTAACATTTACTGTGGAAAAGGTTGAGACCTTCTCCAGCACATCTTCTAACATTTGTTAACTACAGTAACACTTCCAGTGTTGTATTGTCTAAGCTTTGTGTTATTCATAGATAACATATTCTCCATGGATCTGCTGCCCTTCATCACGTTCATCATAAACAGCTCCTTGTCATCAGGACAGGTCCCAGACAGCCAAGACTGCCAGAGTGGTTCCAATTCTGAAGAAGCCCACATTGGGCAGCTCAGATGTCTGCAACTACCGGCTGGTATCACTCCTTTCTTTTCTATCAGAAATTCTTGAGCATGCTGTATATAACCAACTGTCTCTCTTTCTCACCCACAATCTGCTCCAGGACCCCAACCAGTCCGGCTTCAAACCAGCGCACTCAACAGAAACAGCCCTCATAGCGGTGACTGAGAAGCTCCAGACTGCAAGATCATCCAAACTGTCATCGGTTCTGATCCTTCTGGACCTCTCTGCAGCTTTCGACAGGGTGAACCACAAGATCCTTCTATCCGTCCTCGCTGACCTGGGAATCGCAGGCTCTGTATGGAAATGGAGTCCTATCTAGAGGGGCGGTAACATGGAGAGGGTCTACATCTGCTCCTTGCAGGGTCCTTACTGGTGTCCCTCAAGGCTCAGTGCTAGGTCTTTCCTCTTTTCACTCTATACCCGTTCTCGTGATGTAATTATCTCTCATGGTTTCTCTTACCACTGCTATGCTGATGACACTCAAATAATGCTTTCCTTCCCACCATCTGATACTCAGGTTTGCAGTCGCATCTCTGCATGTCTGACTAACATCTCTTCATGGATGACAGCTCATCATCTGAAGCTCAATCCCAGCAAGACTGAGCTGCTGTTCATCCCTGGAACTACAGGTCCTCAGCAGGATCTTGCCATCTTATTCGAGAACTCTTTGATTGTTCCGTCTGAAGATGCAAGAAACCTTGGGGTGACTCTGGATGACCAGTTATCGTTCTCAGCCCATATCACGAACCTGATTCGGTCATGCAGATACATTCTCCACAACATCAGACTCATCCGACCCTTCCTCTCTCAGGAGGCCTCCCAGGTGCTCGTCCAGTCTCTTGTCATTTCAAGGCTCAATACTGCAACGGGCTCCTGGCTGGTCTTCCTCTGCAGGCCACCAGGCCCTTACAACTGATCCAGAATGCAGCAGCATGGCTCGTCTTCAATCTTCCCAGGTACACTCATGTCACACCACTGCTGCGCTCCCTTCACTGGCTTCCTGTAGCTGCTTGCATTCAGTTTAAAGTTCTGATGCTTGCCTACAAAGCCAAGAATGGACCAGCTCCTCCTTACCTTATGGCAATGGTCAAAAGTCGAAGCGCACCTCGAGCCCTTCGCGCTTCAAGTACTGCTCGGCTTGACCCGCCATCACTCAAGATTCATGGAGGACACGCGATAAGATGCTTCTCTGTCCTGGCACCCAGATGGTGGAACGAACTTCCACTGGCTGTCCAAACAGCGAACTCTCTCGCGGTCTTCAAACGCAGACTGAAGACCCATCTCTTTGTAAAGCACTTTTGTAAGTTTCTGTGGATAAGAGCGTCTGCTAAATGCCGTAAATGTAAATGTAAATGTAAATATTGTTCCTCCTGTTCACAGACGGCTCGCAAATCTAGTGCTACATCAACAGTGTCAGTACTTGGAATGTAAACCCCTTCAAGCTTGTTCCTCTCTGTTGAACATGTGTGAGTTACTTCCACTATCTGGAATATGGAAACATGAAAAAGGGCCATTAGCATTATCTTTGTTGTGATCATTTTCTAAGAAATATGTGAAGGTTTCTACATTAATCACTGATATATTACATGTTTATAACAAAAAAAAAAATTAAACATTCATGAAACAACTGCAGTATACAATAACTGACTGTGTTCCATGATTGGCAGTAATCGGATACACTAAACAAACAAGACAATAATAATAATAATAATAATAATAATAATAATAATAATAATTATTATTATTATTATTATTATTATTATTATTATTATTATTATTATTATTATTATTATATTTTTATTGTATTACATACTTGTTTATAACAGTAACAAGCCAGTAGTATTACAGATATTTATTCAAGGTAATTATAATAATAATATAATAAAATCAGCCCTCTTCTATTATTGCTCTATGATGAAATGGCACAATCTATCAACCATATAATTTAGCACATTAGAACAGGTGTTAACAGATGGTAATATATTTAGAAAGCCAGGTGGGTTTATTCCTGAACAGGTACAGCATTAGTTTGTTTTTCTGATTTTCATTTGTCAATAAAGAGAAGATGAATAGAATGCTTAAGCAGATCAGTGATTCCCAACCCGGTCCTCAGGTCCTTCTTGTGGCTCCACATGTTTCCCTGTGTGTTGTTAGTTTAGTTGGAGCAAAATGTGGAATGACTGGAATCTACATTCTCTGGACTGGGTTAGAAACCTGTGTGCTAAAGTAGGAGTCCAGCACAGTAAACCAGTGCAATACTATAGAAAACAATTATGGAGCATTGTAGTGCAACAATAAGGCAACATGGAGCTTTCTTTCTTTCTTTATTTCTTTCTTTGCACATATATATTATTTTAAAAGACACATTATATAGTTTATAAGGAAATAGAGAGGAACATTGCCAAAAATCATACAGGGGCATTCTCTAATCGTCAAATTATACACAATAATAATAACAATTGCAAGAAGTAATTTTGAAGTAATTTTTTTTGCAAGAAATTTTGAAAAATCAACATAAAAACAAAGTGAATAAAAAGAAAAACAAAGGATAATCATAATAGATACAGCATATTTAAGCAGATCATAGGAAATATATATAGATTGGTGAGAACAAGTGAGAAAACCTGTCAAATTTATACTTCAAACAATAGTGGTTGCCATATCACTCGAAAGTTGTTGTATCTAACCCAAGCATAATAAACGCATAGTCCCTCCTCCTCAGTGTCAGCATTAACAACTGTTTATTTTGCAGGTAGAAATGTTGCAAGTTCAGCTTTTATCTCTTTACTTACTAAGAATGTCTCTAGTGGTTGAAAGGAACACTTGAAGTGTTTTGCAGTAAAAAACTATAGAGCAGAAATATGTTTTCAAAAAATGTAAAGGAATAAAATTTCACATCTTACGCCCTCAGTGGAGTATATTGGGGAATGTGGGAATGAGGAAGTCTGAGGAGACAGATTAAAGAAATACAGGCTGAGAAGAAGACTTGCATCTTGAAAGAAATGCATCTGGTTTCTGAATATGGCAGAAGGGCTCAAGTTTTGGGCTAGTACTCATCAGAGTTACATTAATTAATTACATTAACAGAAAAGCAGTTTAATGCTGATTTAATACAACTTGTTTATGTATGATACCAATAGTGATACTGTAACTTTGAGTATCTGCTGATATTACTTTTTCCAAGCTTTCCCCTTCCCTAAATGAAGAAGTACATCACTGACTGCTATTTCTTTTTATTTAAGCATTTTCACACACAGCTCTTATCATTGTTTTCACTGGTCAGCCTCAGAATTCAAAAACAAATTCAAGGTGCAGCATTGGGTAACAGTTTTTGAGATTTAGGCTAATGAATCATATCACATTAAACTTTTCTCCGGTGATTTTTTACCAGTATTGGACTGAGTATCATAGCAGCACACCCTTAATACAATGCAGAATCAGAATCATCAGAATCAGAATCGGACTTTATTTGCTAAGTATGCTCACACATACAAGGAATCTGTGTTTGGTAACAGAAGCTCACAGTGCACGATAACTGACATTACAGAAGTAGCACATCCAATCTACACACACACACACACACACACACACACACACACACACACACACACACACACACACACACAGTGACATACACGCACAGACACACCTGTAAACTTAACATGTGCAGAGTTGTATATTAAAAGTAAAGTGCTAAGTGCAGCAGTAAAGAACAGTGCAGACTGAATTAAATATCTATAAATATAAAGAACAGAAGAGTCACTGGTTGAGACGATGGTACAGAGGGTTCTGAGACTATCAGATAAATAAAAAGTGCAGAACAAGAAGAAGAGTGAGAGAACATCTGGTTATGGATGTGTGTATGTAGTAGACTGTATCCAGAATGTAGCGTTGTGATGTTCAGCTGTTCATGAGTGTGATGGCGTGTGGGAAGAAGCTTCTCTGAAGTCTGGAGGTCTTGATCCTCAACTGACTGAAACGCCGACCTGAGGGAAGATACTGGAACAGGTGATGTCCAGGGTGTGACGGATCACGGACGATGTTCTCTGCCCGCTTCCTGGTTCTGGCCGTGTGCAGGTCCGGTAGGGAGGGTAACTTCACACCGATGGTTCTCTCTGCAGACCTGATGATGCGCTGCAGTCTGTGGGTGTGGTGTTTGGTGGCTGAGCTGCCCCACACTGTGATGGATGCGGTGAGGACAGATTCGATGGTGGCGGTGTAGAACTGCACCATCAGCTCCTTGGGCAGGTTGAACTTCCTCAGCTGACGCAGGAAGTACAGCCTCTGCTGAGCTCTCTTGATGATGGCGCTGATGTTGCAGTCCCATTTCAAGTCCCTGGAGATTATTGTACCCAGGAACTTGTAGGAGTCCACAGCCGTTACAGTACTGTTGAGGATGGTGAGTGCTGGAAGGGTTGGAGGGCTTCTCCTGAAGTCCACTCTCATCTCCACTGTCTTGGCTGTGTTCAGCTCTAGGTTGTTGTGGTTGCTCCAGAGGACCACATGCTCCACAACCCGTCTGTAGGCAGACTCGTCACTGTCCTGGATGAGACCAATGACTGTCAAATCATCTGCAAACTTCAGGATTTTGACTGCGGGGTCTGTGGAGGTACACTCATTTGTGTAGAGTGAGAAGAGCAGCGGGGAGAGAACACAGCCTTGTGGAGCACCTGTGCTGATGGTCCTGGTTCCTGAGGTGATCTTTCCCAGCCTCACCTGCTGCTCTCTGCCAGTGAGGAAGTTGGTGATCCACTGGCAGGTGGAGGCTGGCACACTGAGGTGGGTCAGTTTGGTGTGTAGATGTCCAGGGATGATGGTGTTGAAGGCAGAGGTGAAGTCCAAGAACAGAACTCTTGCATATGTACTTGGACGGTCGACGTGCTGGAGGATGTGGTGAAGTCCCATATTCACTGCATCGTCCACAGACCTGTTGGCCCGATACGCGAACTGTAGGGGGTCTAGTTGGGGGTTGGTGATCTCCTTCAGGTGGGTGAGAACCAGCTTCTCAAAGGATTTCATGACCACAGAAGTCAGTGCGACAGGTCTGTAGTCATTCAGTCCTGAGATGGTTGGCTTTTTGGGGATGGGAATTATTGTGGAGAGCTTGAAGCATGCTGGTATGACACACTGCTCCAGTGATTTATTGAAGATCTTGGTGAAGACAGGAGCAAGCTAGTCTGCACAGTTCCTCAGGCAGGAGGGTGACACTTCGTCTGGGCCTGGTGCCTTCCTCACTCTTTGTTTTTTGAAGAGTCGGTGCACGTCTGCTTCACAGATCTTCAGGGCAGGCTGAATGGGTGGCTGAGAGTCAGAAGGGTGTGAAGTGGTGTTGTATTGTTCAGTGGAGCTAGGCTTTTCAAACCTACAGTAGAAGTTGTCTGGTGGGGGGGTCGTTTGTAGCCTGAGAGGTTGTGTAGGCATTTCCAGACGGCTGAAGGCTCGTTTGTGGACATCAGTCTGCTCAGCTTGGTGGAGTAGCTCTTCTTTGCAGCTCTGATCTCTCTGTTCAGTGTGTTCCTAGCCTTGTTGTAAAGCGCCCGGTCCCCACTCCTAAATGCGTTCTCCTTGGACTGCCGCAGGTGCATCAGTTTGGCGTTAAACCAGGGCTTGTCATTATTGTATCTAATGCGAGTCCTGGTCGGAACACAGATGTCCTCACAGAAGCTGATGTAGGATGTCACTGTATCAGTATATTCATCCAGCCCGCTTGTAGAGTAAACACACACCAGTCTGTTACCTCCATACAGTCCTGAAGCCTCTCTTTAGCCTCACTGGTCTACTTCTTCACAGTACTGACCTCAGGCTTGGCCCACTTGAGCTTCTGTCTGTAGGTTGGGAGAAGATGGACCATAGAGTGGTCAGATAGGCCCAGAGCAGCTCGGGGAACAGAGCTATATGCACCCTTTAATACAGTGTAGCAATGATCTAGAACATTACTCTCCCTGGTGGGGCAGGTAACATGCTGTCTGTATTTGGGCAGCTCACTGGTGAGTTTCGCTCTGTTGAAGTCCCCAAGAATGATGAAAACAGACTGTGTGTTTATGCTCTGCGCTGGAGATCTGGTCTGCGAGGGCGCGCAGTGCCTCGCGCACACACGCGCTTGGTGGAATATAAACTCCGACGAGCACCACGGAACAGAATTCCCGCGGGCAGTAAAACGGACTCCAGATCAGGGATGCATGTTTTCATGAACACAGTGACGTCTGTACACCAGCCGCGGTTGATGTAGAAACAGATCCCGCCGCCTCTGAGCTTCCCCGAGGTCTCCGCGACGCGGTCCGCTCTGTGGAGGTGAAAGCCGGCGAGCTGGAGCGCGCTGTCCGGGACAGTTCGTCCATTTTGTTGCCTAGTGAGCGGAGGTTGGCCAGGTGTATGCTGGGGAGCGCTGTGCGTAGTCCGCGCTGACGGAGTCTGACGAGCGCTCCGCTGCGTTTCCCACGTCTGCGCGCCCGCCTGCGTCTGCGGCTGAGGAGCGCACCTACAGTTGGAATCACAGGAACAGCGTTATCCTGGTTAACATCTTACCTTAGTGATCGCTTTCAGTTTGTAAAGATAAATAATGTATCGTCTAACACTATAAAAGTGAAATATGGAGTTCCACAAGGTTCTGTTTTAGGTCCTCTGTTATTTACACTATATATGCTACCATTAGGCTCAGTTATAAATAGACATGGAATTAGTTTCCACTGTTATGCCGATGATACACAACTGTACATATCAGCCAAACCAGATGATAAATCCAGATTAAATAAGATAGAAGATTGTGTAAGAGATATTAGACTTTGGATGCTGCAGAACTTCCTTCTTTTGAACCCAGATAAAACGGAAGTTCTCCTCCTCGGCCCAAAGGCTGCTCGGACTAAATGTTCAGATTTAATGTTAAATCTTGCTGACTTCTCTGTAGTTCCTGGTTCAGTAGCCAAAAATCGTGGTGCAACAATTGACTCAGATCTGACATTTAATCAACACATAGGTAATATTACAAGAACAGCGTTTCTTCACCTACGAAACATTTCAAAGTTAAGAAATGCGTTATCTGTGTCTGATGCTGAAAAGTTAGTACATGCCTTTATAACCTCAAGGCTAGATTACTGTAATGCATTATTGTTAGGATGCTCCAGCAGGAACCTGAATAAACTTCAGTTGGTTCAGAACGCTGCAGCTAGAGTACTAACTAAAACCAGGAAATTCAATCACATCAGTCCAGTTTTATCAGCGCTACACTGGCTTCCTGTTAAATTCCGTATCGACTATAAAATTATTTTACTGACGTATAAAGCCCTGCACGGTCTCGCACCGGAGTACCTACAAGATCTTATTTCCTATTATGAACCGCCACGTTCACTCACGTTCAATCACAGGATGCTGGTTTTCTAATAGTTCCTAAAATTCAGAAGACTACAATGGGGGGAAGAGCTTTTTCCTACAAAGCCCCAAAATTGTGGAATAATCTCCCAGTTAATGTTCGGGACTCTGACACAGTCTCAATATTTAAGTCTAGACTGAAAACATACTTGTTTAGTGTAGCTTTTGGTAATTAATCTTCTCTTTTAGATAAAGGCAGGAGATCTGGGGGTTCTTGGACACAGAGGTTTATGGTAAACTGAGATGTTGGTGCTGTTGTTCCACCACTTCACGCGATCACACAGGTTTGTTGATGGTGGAGTGGGGGTACCCCAGTGTCTCAGGGTACTCTCATGTCCATGTTACCTTCTGGTTCTCTCCTTTTAGTTTAGGCTGTTATAGTTAGATCTGCCGGAGTCGCCAGCCGCACTCTAAAATTCTGAAAATTCATATTCTCTACAGTCTTACTCCCGAGCCCAACTAACTCTCTCTCTTTACTCTTCCTGAGGTAATTACTGTCCTCCCGTCTGTTGAACGCTGTTGAAGGACTGATCATCGGGCCATCACCCCACCATCACCAGCCAGCTCACCTGTCCATTACTACTACACCCTCAGTTACATCACTGTGCCATCCAGATGCACCAGCACTGAGATAGGATGGGACTGTTTCAGCTCACGCCCACTTAACATAAAGACTCAGTCAGAGACTGCCTCAGCCAGAGACTGCCTCAGTCATACACTGCCTCTATCTGTGCAGCTTCTAAAGCTTTGCTATCCAGATTTCAAACAGAGGCTCCTTTCTTTGGTATTTAGTTCAAACTGTAAATACTGGTTCCTCCCAAGGTTTCTTCCTCCAGTTGAGGGAGTTTTTCCTTGCCACTGTTGCCTCTGACTTGCTCACTGGGGGATATATGTTATAACTGTTTTCAAAACTCTGTAAAGCTGCTTTGAGACAACATCGTTGTAAAAAGCGCTATATAAATAAAATTGACTTGACTTGACTTGACTACTCCGCTCACTAAAACGTCCAAAAAGCAGTCCGAGAACGAGAAATCGGGAGTAATTCCGTGTGGCATGGAGTGCTTGATGCTGAGAAGATCCTCTGCGCTGTATGTGACCGTGTTAGGTTCACATGTGACAACAAAAACAAACAAAGCACGACGGAGCTTCTGACCAGAGTCGCCGTATGCGGCGCCATCATGCAATAGTATAACATAGTAACTACCTCAGTGGTAACCACTATGTATACTGATAATCTTGTCCATTTGTGTGGTTGGCCCTAACATAAGATTTCCAAGGTGAAGCTAAATGGCAAGGAATCATACTGAGTGCACATTGGTTATGGAAATGTCATCGAAATCCCTTGTTTTAGACCAAAAATTCGATTTTTTAAATGTTAAAACGTAGTTTCAGTTTCACAGTTTGTTAAGTTCTTCATTAAACACCTTAACAATAACAACAACAAAGTTTTAGATAGCTTGTCTGAGATGTTTGGAAGATGATTTATATATATCTAAAACAACAAGGGCCCAAGAATTGAGCCTTGTGGTACACCATGTGGTACAGCAGAAAGAAAAGAATTAGTTTCATAGTAATATACAAACTGCTGTCTATTTTTAAGGTAACTGGTGAACCATAGCAGAGTATTATTCTTTACTATAATGTGAAAACAACATTGGATATCATGATGAATTATGTCAAATAACTATACAGTGATATAAAAATGCAGTAGCACACAGAGAGCTTTGAGTTGCACACATTGCAACTACTCTGACAGCAGATCTTAACAATCTAAATGTCTCTCAGGATATTGCTGATAAATGTTTTAATATATATATTTTTAGGAATGCAGGCATTTTACACATTTATATAGAGAGTCATTGAACTCATTACAAATATTACCAAATAAGCTTTGTGTAACATCCTGTCTTGCCCTGGCCTTGTCTTTCTTTGACATGAAATTTGTATTTGCATTTGCATCCTGCCTCTGTGTCTCTATGCATGTTACGCTGTGAATCTAACTGTACTCATCTTTTAAGTCTTCCAAGAAGCAGAATTCATTTTTTTTATTCAAGACTGCTAATTTTATGTTTTCTCCGTCCTTGACAGGGTCTGTCAAGCAGATCGTGGCCCCATCATACAGAAAAAAGAAACAGTCAATAACAGTCAAACTGACGTTAACTTTGATAACAGGGATCGTGGCAGCTCGTCTAGCCTTCAGCACCCACCAACACAGTGTAATGTGTTTGTATGTCTTTGTGGTATTTAGCACAAAATGGTAAGAAAATCTGTTTTTTGAAAACCAATATGTAATTTAAACTATGGAGCACAAGGAAAAAACATTATTCAAATTAGCACAGAATTAGTGTGGAATGACTTTGGAATGGTTCCTTACCCAACTATGAAAGGTGGCATTGGCAGTAAAATGTTGTGATGATTGTTGTCAAACTGACAGTTATGAAATATCTTTACTGTATGATTTTGGATTTTGACCTGGACATTATGTTCACTTAACCCACTCCTGATAATGTCACTGTATATTTCAAAGCAGTTCCTATAACATAGGGAATTTCCTTTCTTCTCCAGAACCAGAAGCATTTAACAAGCGGCATCAACTTGCACATAAACAGACATAACCTGGGGGCTATATGTGCCAAAAGCACTATCCATAAAAACAAATGAGATATTTGGGCTTTAGGCAAAAATGCAATGTATGTGGCATTTGCTGGCATGTGAATGCAAACATATTGTGAGCTTATGGCTACGTTTGCCTAATGAAAACTAGACAAGCGCGTATGTCCACTGCTGAAATATGCAGTTTCTTATGTGCTTTCATTCTAGTTTTATTGAACATTAATTTAACCCTCCTCATTTATAGTCACTTTCTGGGGAAGTCTGTGGTCGAATAACAGCATATATTTACTTTGCAACCCTATATGTACAGGAGAGAATTTCCATAACATTCTTACTGGAAATGAAAAGCCCTTAAAATAGCAGGACCAATACGGAGAAAAGGTTAAGGTAAGCACTGCTGCTTACAATGCTATATAGCTTTGACTTGAAGGTTTCAAAAACTTGAACAGCCTCTTCTCAAAACTGTGTGAAACAGTAATGAAATATCACAAAAGTGGAAATTGTTTGGCCTCTGGCACAATTCACAATATGAATATAATAAGCATCATGCTAGCATAAAAAATAAGATGATTAGCCAAACTGCTTAGCAGAACAGTCAGCAGTAAAATAGAGTAACCAATTTGTATACAACATAATATGATGATCAATACTTGACTAGAATTAGGCAACATGTATATCTAAAACATGAAAACATAAATTGTGAGGGAATCTTTATATGATACAGTCAACTCTACTAATATTGGGGCATTGACAGAGTTGCTCGTGTTTAAGTTGTCTAAGACAGCATATTGGAGTTCACAGTAACAACATGGCTTAGGTCAAAATGCACACTAGAACCATTTTGCATCTTTCTGGTACAATCTGATCTTAGCCTCAATAAGATGTTCCATAAGATTTTTTTAGAGGTTTTCCAGAGATGTTCATACAGTGTTGTCTTAGGACTGCATAAGCCTTGTTATATATTTCTGGCAAATTCTAATCTTAGTCTTAATCCTAAATCGTTCACCTAAATTCTACATAAATATCTACAAATTAAATTTGAAATTCTGAAGACTTTAATTATATTCTCTATTATTACATTTTCAAGATAGCACAGCTTAAATGATAATAACTTTATCTTAATAACAAATCTACAAAAATGAAGAGAAATTACTGTCTATTTTTAATAACCCAGAACACAGTGTTATTGTATCCAGTGCATACAGAGCGAAAAGAAAAATCACCTTCTTAATAATTGTATTTTTTAAAAGGATAATTACATTCATAATTTAATCCTGTCTTTAACCATCATTTCACCTGTTCACCTCGGCACCTGTAACCTAGGTAACACAGAAAACTGTGGACTCGCAGTCTAATGCTTGCCATCCCAGTGCTGCATGCACAGAACAGAGTGGTATTTCATGAAAAACAAATAAAAGATAAAAAATATATAAACTAGTGAGAATAAATGTCTTTAAACAATAAATGTTTGATGTAACATGTGCAACGCTTTTTTTTAGATATTATGTTGAAAACCGTACATTCCAGCATCTGACACTGATGCTCTTAATAATTCTTTATGTATATATGAAGTAATTAATTTTTATATTCATTATCATATTGATTTCACAATAAATGCATTGCAATTAAAGAAATAAAAGACTTTGGTTAGTTTTTATTATTCAGTTTTATATAGATTTAAATGCTTTAAGTGATATGTTTTAATCTGTGTCTACCTATGTTTCATTACAGTTTCAGTGGCACTGTATAACACCAAAACTAACCGGTTACATCAGTGACAGTATGTAAAACTACAAAAAAAAATTCATGCCAGGTGGCCAAAATGTAACACCATAACAAAGCTGCTACACCAGTGGCACTGTGTAACACTAAAGCAAAACTGTTCACACTATATAACACCAAACAACAACTTGTACTCCAGCGACAGTGTTTAGCAATAAAACAGAACAGTTACATCAGTGACACCGTGTAGCACCAAGACAGAACAGATACACCAGTGGCACCGTGTAGCACTGCAACAGAACTGTAACAACAGTGACCAAAATGTAACACCACAACAAAGCTGCCATACCAGTGACATCGTGTATCACTAAAACAACACTGTTACACTAGTGACACTCTATAACACTAAAGCAGAGCTGTTGACACTTTGTAACACCAAAAAACAACCTGTACACCAGTGACACTGTGTAGTACCAAAACCAAAGTTTTACACCAGTGGTATTGCATAGTGGCCATGCGATGGACTGGCAACCTGTCCATGGTGTGCCTCGCCTTTGCCCGATGGCGGGATTGGCTCCAGCCCCCTAGTGATTCAGAGGGATCAAGTAGAAAATAATGGATGGATGATTGAAATTTTATAGCACCAAAACAAACTGTCATGGAAAAAGATAAAATGACATGTATTTCCGTTCAAACAAAGCATTAAAATATCTCGGTTACCTGTTTTGCATAACAAGACTAGACATAAAACCACACAAATATACAAACATCTGTATAGAATCAATGTTCTAATGCATTCATGTATTGCTGAACATCATCTGAATATAGACAGCTTTGTTAAGAAATGTTTGTATTAAAAGCATATTTTAACAACTGCAACACATTTGACACACTATCCAGATACTGTGATAGTTTGGTTGGGATTAAAAATCATAGTACTGTAGAGCAACAAGTCTGACTCGGATTTTATTTAGAATTTTTTTTTTTTAATCTGGTGGTACAGAATAATGGATCATTTCCAGCAAAATTGATTCTGGGGTTCTGATTATGTATGTACTGGCTACAGCTAACCGGTTCTACCCAGTTCTAGCGCAGCAGGGCTACTAATAGCCAATCAGAGCAGGAGGCACGTTATTAGGATCGTTACACTAATCGCCAATCACAGTGCAGAAGAGACTCTGAAGAAACACTAGTGAAGAAGGTTCTCCACCAGGCAAACCTGGGACTTAATTAGGTAGTGGTAGCAGAGTGGGCGTGGCTTGTCTGGATACAGGTGGGAAAAAGACTCTTTCAGCCTCGTTTTCTCCACCGGAGACTTCGCTCTTTGCTCGAGAAGCATGGAGGTGCGCGCATCTTCCTCCATTCTCTCCTCTCCTATCGGCCTTGGAACGGAGCGTCAGGTGAAGTGAGTGTGTCCAGTGAAGCCTCCTCATCCTCTCCGCCTTGCCATGGAGCTGGAGAGCAGCGCGGGAAACGAGTCCCTCAAACTGGAGAATGGTTCTGGAGCCAACGGGACGGGACACGCTACAGATGAGGATTACAGCAGCCTCGTGCACCTCACTGAGACCAAAATCCTCCCTGTTTTTATTGGATTTCTCTGCTCCACTGGACTCGTGGGCAACATTCTTGTGTTGGTCACTATTTTAAGGTAGGTTAAAAACTATTTACTACAAGCTAGCTCGATTAATATTGTCTGTGAACTGAAATAAATAGAGCAGCAGTCTGAGTAAAAGTTGTGTAAAAGGTAATTAAAAGGTGCGCGCGTTCACAGGAATTATTTATTAATTAGAAATAGGAAGCCGTTGTTTATTATTCTGGAGCTTTCCCTCTTAGAAAAAAAGTTGTCTCCCAGCTGTGTTTTATGTTTTGTAGTCAGACTGGGATTACTGACGCTGCATCATTGAACCACAGTCAATAATATATGATTCTAATATATTAATAATGTTTCCAGTCCACCTCAAGCTCACCTACAGACAGAGCCGAGACTGAGTACATGTTCATGTTGTTGAAGCTTGACTCCCACACTGCAGTCCTAATCATGGACAGGTTTCGATTCATCTGACCACCTCCTTGCATCAACACTCATTATCCATTTGATCAACTCCACTTACCATGTAGTTCTAAAATTACAGACTGTAGTCCATCTATTTCTGTCTCTGCTTACCTTTTTGTCACACTTTCACCCTATTCTCCAGTGGTCAGGACCTTCAAAGGACCACCAGAGAGTAGGTATTATTTAGACGGTGGGTCATCCTCAGCACTGCAGTGACGCTGACGTGTGTTTCAGACACAGCAGTGCTGCTGGACTTGTTAAACATGCCAGAGTCACAAAAATATCCAGCTGACAGTGTCGTGTGAGCAGTGTCCTGTGACCACTGATGAAAGACTAGTTGATGACCAGAACAAACTATGCAGCAAAAGATGAGCTGCTGTCTCTGACTTTACATCTGCTGAGTAGACCAACAAGGTAGGAATTTGTAATAGAGTGGACAGTGAGTGGACACAGTTAAAAAAACTTCAGCAGCACTGCTGTGTCTGGCCCACACACACAGGTGTAACACACACTAACACACCACCACCACGTCAGTGTCACTGCAGTGCTAAGAATGATCCACCACCCAGATAATACCTGCTCGTGGGTGGTCCTGTTGGTCATTGGAGAACAGGGTGAAATCAGGATAACAAAATATACAGAGAATCAGATGGACTACAGTCTGTAATTGTAGAACTACAAACTGCACCTATATGGTAAGTGGAGCTGATGAAATGGGTAATGAATGTAGACAAAGGTGGTTTTAAGGTTATGGCTGATTTTGTAAAAGTTCTATAAACACAGAAGCTCAATATTCTAGGTATTTACGTATTTTTGTAGATTAGATCAGGTGGGATGTGACTATACCAGGTACAGATAACTATAATGGGACTTCAAAATATGCAAATATGTGCAAAATATGAAATTAAGGATGACTTTTTGAACTGTATATACTGACAAAGTCATTTTCAGTGCATCACTAAAGAGAAGGTTTTCAGTGAATCACCAAATACACATTTTCAATACATCGCTAAAAACAAGAATCTAGCAAGAACTACACTGAAATGAAAAGTAGAATCCTGTGAAGTATAGCCAGTTGATACAAGTGACGGTTTATGTGTAATTACTGTTTCTTTAACATAAAACTTTCCACATTTTAGAATAATAGTGAACAAATTAGTGCTTTGAAATGATGCATATGGAGTGGTAATATGTGGTAATCAAATCAAACTATATTCTCTTTTTGAGATCTTCTTTCAATCAACTTCATAAAGAGTTACCTAAAAAATGCTTTTCCAACAGAACTAAAGAAGGTACACAGATTCTGAGACTTATTAGTTGTTTGTGGGAGGTATGGTCGTGCAGAGTGATGACGCACGGTTCCTCACGGGTAAATAGTTGAACTGTGTGAACGTTATATGTGTGCAGTAATGTTGTTTGTGTCATGCTGTGGCAGACAATTGGAGCGAGTGGTGCGTCTGTGACATCTACCGTGCGTGGGATGTGTATAGTGATTGGTGACCTGCCCTACTATCCACAGGCTTGAACAATGCTTTCTCCATTGCTGCCATGTTTTAAAAACAGCAGTTTCTCTCAGATGGGTGTCAGATTTGTTATAGCGCCAGTGGTCTGGAGTGGAACTGCAGAGCAAAGAACTTGAGGATGCGCAGCAACATAGGCATCCAGTAGATGACCACAAGGAAAACACTGCAGGGCTCCATGGAAAGGTGGTGAGCCTTGATGCTGGAGTTGGCACTGGTGTGTCCTGGACAGAAGAGCGTATTATAGACAGCACACTTGCTGATATCAATACTTTGACTGGGGGTGCTCATACACTCCTAAAGGGGCATATCAAATAACTGTAAGGCATCAGTTGTCTAGCTCAGGCAGCTCTATCGGTGGAGGTTGGGCCCCGGAGTGCATGAGCACTATTCATGCCAGCCTCAATGGTGTAGTGGGCAGTGGAGAAAGTGGACCAGGTCAGCACCATTTTGGCTGTCATCAGTTACAGCTGCACGTGACTTGCTATGGTGGGCTGTGGAAAATTTGGAAATTATGCAGTGCACAGCAGTGAGGACAGGCATCAGACAGGGGGCATCTGCGGCGGGACAGTGACTGCCCCATGGTGTCATGTGACTGGCCACATGCAAAGGCTTATGGCAGGCGTGCACCCTCCTAAAGGACTTAAATGAGAAGAGTTTAGTGTGACTTTTGTCTTTATCAGGAAAGAATCTGAAGATGTTTAGATATAATTTTGATGCCAAAACAGTAAACACTAAAAACTATCAAGTAAATCAATTATTAGTTAATACATGACAGTAATATTGAGAAAGTTGATCTTCATGCTGAAAACTCCATATCGTATTACATTCATTGAACAGTTGAACAATACTGTTTCCATTTTTCCATGAAAAAATAAGGCCTCTCCATCTCTGAAATCCTAATTTAACCTGTGGTAATAACCCAAGCCAAAGGTCAAGAATTTCTAGTTTGCTATCTGTGTAGCAAGGCCACTTGTGGAGAGTAAAAATATAGAAGAAGTGGAAGCAATATGAAATAATAGGCAGAGCGACTTACAGAGCTGTGCCACAGCTGTGTCCCTGACATGGTTATCATTCTGTACAGATTCATTCAAGGTTACTTCTTAATGAATACACATGGGAGCATATGGTTGGACTCCAGCATCTCACCTGAGTACCATATCAAGATTGCACCTGTCAGTGGAGCTAATAACACCACATAAGAGCAAGTCTTTAAATCTATATCGAGCCTATGGGAAATATTCAGAGGCAGCACATAAAGTCATGTTGAATCAGGCTCAACACAGATGTCTGTGGGGAAACATTTCGATAACCAATACTTTTCCTATTGATTTGATGGCAAGTGGGCCTGATACCCAATTCGTGCTTCGTGGTTATCTGCAGTGATCTTTACCTTAAATCCACCTTGTCTAATCTTCGAGACAGTCTAAAAAATAAAGAAGCCAGAAAGCATTCTTTGAAATGTTGCAATAGAAGAATTATTTTGGTTCCCTAAAGAACCATAAGATATCTGAGAGTGGAGAGCCATTTTCAAGTTGAATGTATGTGCTCTGTACCAGTTAAAGATTCCTAGGAGTTTACATTCTAGCCAAGAACCATTTTTATGAGTATAGATTTAAAATTAGACTATTTTTACTGTCTACCAAAGCAAAGACTTTTAACACCACTAATCTGATAAGACGCTAGTTAGTACTTAGACCAGGAATATGAGCAGAGCCAGCAAAGTCATGTGACACTGCATTCACGTTGGCATGTTTTCAAAGGAGCCGATTGGTTTGATAAGTGATTGGTGATCAGTTTTGGCCCCAAAAACACTGATCAATCCATCTCTAATTAAATTACATTAAAAAATTATATAGATTTCTCATTTTAAAACATCCGTTTAGGATGCTACTGCAATATTTTGGTGTTGTTTGCTTTAGGGAGTATTTTGGTTTGCAAAGGAGCTTGAATGTCTCACTGGTATTTTAACAAACATTACTTTTATTTAATAGTACTTAGTCTGTAACACAAAGATAGCCTAGGTTTATAGAATGGAGCGATATTTGACTAGGACAAAAAAATAAAAAACAGGAAATGCATCTGTGATGAACAAAGCTAGTGACGGTAATCAACCAAACACCAATTCAAGAAAACATGTTGAAGTCTGCAACCCAACAAGACGTGATACCTTTCTACCCCAAAATCTCTTAGTTTCTCCATATTTAAAAAAACACTGTAGAGTAATCTTAGTCATAAAAAGCAATTTGTCAAAGTTGAAGTAGAAGTTATTTGCTCAACAGAAATGACAGAAATGAAAAGAACGACCTTGATGTTACTTCAACAAGTTGTACATGTTCTGTGTTGTCACCATTGTGTTTGTTTGGGATCAAAATGTGTCTTCCTCCAAAGGGGGCATGGCAGGAAATGTTTAAGATCTACTGATATTAACAAACACTACAAATATTGTGTGTTTCATTTAAAGATATATCAAGCTGTGTGCTAGTTTCACAGTAATCCTGCCAAAAAGCCCTATACACAGCTTGTGTAGAAGCATCTTCAATAATACAGCAATTAAATCTGTTTATGTGGGAAAATAATAAAATAAAATAACAATCCTAACACTATGAACTCCGTCTATAAGTGCTGCCACTGGCCCATGACCTGCTAAATGCTGACAAACTATATCTGCATAACTAGGGTGTGCTTAATGTAAATGATATGTAAAAGAGGTGCAGGTAGGCTGGCAATTAATTTTACACACTGAAGCTGCTCCATCATTTGCACTCAAACCTACATTTGAGTTTCCACTTTCCTCAGACTAGTTCGCATGTCATTTAAGGAGGGAAAAAATTGCCCACATAAAACACAGGGCCACATGAAAACAGTCATTCAGCACTGAAGCAGCAGCAGAGGGAACAGAATCATTTGGGTTGAGTGAAAACAAAAATGCTCTGTGTTTACTCCAGTGTCTCAGATTTTTCTTATTTGCTGTTAAATAATCTGAAATAAACCTGTTTGGTTCCTCTGAGAGCCCCTCTTTAATCTAGCAGATTTAGTCTGTCAGTGATCAACTGTGTAAGATGCGCTTTTTCTCCATGTGGAGAAAGACTAATGGCGCATGCTCACCCTGCTCTACTTGCAGAGTTTAAATTTATCCCCTTATTTACGGAGTGATTCCCAGCAGCGGCAGGCTCAGGGGGAACCCATCTGTAAATCTTTTGGCACTCCTGCTGCTTGTTTCTCCCTGGTTGAGCAGGTGGCCGCTCATGTGAAGCGTCAGCGCGACAGAACAGAAGGTTCGGGAGCAAGGGTGTATCTTAATTGAAACCAAGCAGACCATTCACTGCGTCCACACACACAATGCATCTGTCTAATCAGTATCTTTGGTGATGTCTTGGTACAGGGCTGTCAACATAACCCTGCCTCCTCAACAAATATTTACATGTTTGTTTGCATTTTTAATGTGTGTTTACATATGCTCATTGGAAGAAATTGTGTAAACAAACATTAATTCCATAAAAATAGATGATATCTAACTAACTGAGCTGCCTAGAGAACACGTTTGGTTCCAGATCTAGTTGATGCCCCCTGCTGTAATGTGGCTTTATTAAAGGTGTCAGAATGTATTTATTCAGCATTTTAAATTGTTCTCTGATGGCTTTAGTTGTAAAAAAATAATTATCTCACACAGCATGGTTGCTTTTTATATGTTGCTAAGACAGGTGGAACTGCTTCTCTCTTCAGTGTTTTCAGTGTTGAACGCTGAGTGAAGTTTTTTTTTTTATTAGGTTTGAGAAACTATTCAAAGTAAATATTATTATTATTATTATTATTATTTATTTTTTTTTTTTCTGCAGTTACATTCTGCTGCCAGTGCAAGTTGTAGTATTTAAGGTGGAACGGAACATTAGATTAAGAAGCTGGAGAATAGGAAACAGCCTAAACAGTATCTGAGATGATAAGTTCCATGTTCCAAATCCTCCTTATTCAACTATATTAATATAAGTACAACTCCTAATGGCACCTTGAAATTCAATCAGGAGCGCTCCTTATTTATACAACTGATAATGACTTTAAATAGTACTGAAGGTTCTTAGGCAGAGGTTTGTCAAAGGTTAAACAATACACATTTGCTATGTACTTTATTCCTTATTTTTGTTTCTCAGTCTCTGAATATTCGCATTTTTATATATTTCAAAAGGCTGAAACCTAATTGAAATTTTTATTTAAACATTTTCATTATTAAAATTAAATCAAATATGTGACATTGACCATGTTTTATTACAAAAAGATCCTTTTTTTTAGTTAATTAGCTTTAGTGCTCCATTCAAACTCAGGTTCAGAATCTTTTTCATCTGCCCATCAGAGGTGTTAGCATAAACTTGTGCAGTCCATGGCAACGATTTTCATGCAAATTGTAATGCCGGCAGTAAAATTCGTAATGAAAAACCTTGTATTGGATTAGAATGGAATGCAAAACAGAAGCATTCTCAGATGCAGTTTCAGATGTTTGGACCCAATTGTGTGTGTGTTTTAGTGTGTATACTACACACATTGTTTCCATAAAACAGGGAATATAGTAAATTGTATATAAGCTAAAATGTAAATAAAAATGCAAAGATGTCCAATTCCTTTTTTTAAATTGAAAATAGTACACAGACAACTATACATATTTATAGTTAAAAGGCAAAACTTAAATTTGTTGTTTTTAAGAAATGTATGCCAAATTATAATTTGTGTTCAGCAACACAAAGACTGGTATATTTGTGTAGTACTAAAACAGTTGGTAGAATATCTCACAACTATATAAATTAGTTAGTCAGTAACATAATTGGTTATAAAAGAGAAATAAACATAGGGAGGTTATTATCACTCTGTGAAATATTGTGGGGAAAAATAGTCTAAGAAAATGGGCATATATTAAAAAACACAAACATTAAACTTTGATATGTGGTATTTTTAATTAAACATATGCTCTACATCATTTCCACCGCATTGCATTCTGTTGTATTGACATTTTTGTCCCAGTGAGTTATTTACATTATTAATTTAGTTAGTTATTTATATGTACACTCATATAGACATACATGAAAAATAGCATGTCAATTTTGCATGACGTTACAGCATACAGCACATATATATACCACATGAAATTTCATCAACCATATGCAAAACACAGCTCCACACACTTATCCCTGCATATTATATAGCTTTATGACTATAAATAACACACTCTGTCTGTCTTACTGGTGAGATGTGATGGAATTAAAATGGTGTATTTTTCGGTGAACAGGCTGCGGATTGAACAGATTAACTTAGTAAGAGTTTACGGGTCATAAGCATCTGACTTGTTTCTTTGGCTTCTTATGAGTATGAAGACATTAATACCCTTCTTTACACACTTTAGAGGAATTCCTCACAGTATTTTCACTGCTTCAGTAGAACACGCTGTCCTTTATTCTCTCAAAAACTCAACGTGACCACAGTCGACATGACTGAAATGACTATGCAAAGTTAGTTAGTTAGTGTGGTTTGTTAGTTCTCCGTTACAGCGACAAGTACAGAGTTTTATCCAACCAGATAAAGTGGTTAGTGTTGTTTATCTCACAGTTATTTGTATTGTGGCAACAATGGGTTATCAAGCTGACAGACTTACTAACATGGTCTAAACCTTACATTTTTATAATAATATATTGATACTTGAGGCCAGTGTGTTGATACAGTATTATCAAGCAAATTATTGTTGCATTAGTGAAAGTGTAAAAAAAAAAAGATTGTAAACACTAAAACACTGGACTGCTAACAGGAACTACATCTCGTTGATATCTAAAACAAAAATAAACACATTAAATAAACATCATAAATAATAAATCATGTTTGTGTTGGCAGGTTTCATTTATAAACTGAACATTAACTTTTGATATGGTAATTCTATCCATCCATTCATCCTCAATGACCTCAGTTAAGACAGAAAGACATTCCAGAATACCAAATAAGAACACAGACCCCCTCAGATTACGAAATCCTAGAGTTCCTTTTCCACAACTCATGTCTGCACACACAGTTTGGTATCAGTTTGGGATTCAGACCCCATCAGAACCAGTATCTTGTCAGAATAGTCTGTGTTGGATTTTCTTTTGCTTCCCTTTTTGAATTTTTTAAGATTCTTAAGCTGTAGCCAGTTTCTTTTGATACATTACAATCATTTTAAAAGCAGTTCACGAATGTCATATATTTGAACTAATTTGAATTGTATGAATGGAATTATGTATCAAAATTTATTTATCTGAATTATATTTGTTCTCATGGATTCTTATTCGTTTTCCTTATTGTCTTTATCCTGCACTAGGACTATTGCAGGCTAATTATGGAACCCTAGTATAAAAGTTTGTAGGCTCATTAATCTTTCTGTTTTTCAAGTCAAGTCAGGAGGCTTTTGTTGTCATTACATCTACATACAAGTACACAGTGGAGTGAAATTCCGTTCCTCCAGGAACAACATGGTTCAACATGTGACAAGAGTACAAAGTGCAAACATGCCGACATAATTAAAGTAGAAACAATAAATACAGTAAGTTAAACAGACATTAGACACAGTAAACAGAGATATTTAACATACTGTGATCTGTGAGTGACACAGTCAGATAACATGCATACACACAGCAGTTACTGAGGTAGTACTTGTTAGAGGTGGAAGTAAACATTGTAAACACAGTGTCAGTAGCAATGTTCCAGAAAAGAGATGTGTGTGTGTGTATGTGTAGAGTATGAGTGTGAGGGGGCAATTCAAATCAGTCTCTGTGAGTTTAAAACCTGATCGCTTGAGGAACAAAGCTGTTGCAGAGTCTGGCAGTGGTGGCACGGATGCTCCGGTACTTTCTGCCGGACAGCAGCAGTGAAAAAAGTCTGTGTGAGGGATGGATGGGATCATCCACAATGCTTGTGGCTTTGCAGCTGCAGCATGTAGATGTCCATAATGGAGGGGAGACCCCGATGATCTTCTCAGCTGTCCTCACTATTCGCTGTAGGGTCTTGCGGTCAGAGATGGTGCAATTCTCAAACCAGGGGATGAAGCAGCTGCTCAAGATGCTCTCGACAGTCCCTCTGTAAAACATGATGAGAATGGGAGGGGGAAAATGAGCCCTCTTCAGTCTCCGCAGGAAGTAGCGGCGCTGCTGGGCTCTCTTGGCTATGGAGTTGGTGTTGAGGGACCAGGTGAGGTTCTCAGTAATGTGGACACCAAGGAACTTTGAGCTCCTGACTCCCAGGTACAGGTGGAAGTGTTTAGGCCCAGCAGACTCAGTTTTCTGATCAGCTGCTGGGGGATGATGGTGTTAAATGCTATAAACAGAATAATGATGTAGGTGTCTCAATTGTCCAGGTAAGTGAGAGCGAGGTGAAGTGTGGTGGAGATGGCATTGTTTGTTAAGCGGTTGGGACGATATCCAAATTACAGTGGGTACAGTGAAGGAGCTGGACTTTAATGTGCCTCAAGACAAGTCTCTCAAAGCACTTCATGATGATGGGAGTGAGTTCAGCGGGACAGTAATCATTGAGGCAGAACACTGGAGACTTTTTTGACACAGGGATAATGGTGGTGGACTTGAAGCACATCGGAACGACTAGTGCTCAGAGAGATGTTAAGTATGTCTGTGAGAACATCAGCCAGCACATTCAGCTCATTCTTTGAGCACTCCACCCTGTGCTGCCAAATCAACCAACGGTGTAGGAACTGCTGCCAAGGAAGTCTGCCAGGGGGTTAACCTCTTCAAACCACTACCTGCACAGACCAGCAATTCTCTACATGGCATTAAGAGGCAGTAAGGTGACCACAGACCACCGTGATCCAATCCTTGATGCTGTTTATTCATGTTCAGTCATGTTAATAGAAGCTTGGAAATCTTGTTCCATTCAGATTCATGCTCCAGCTCTGCTCATCTTCCATAAAATAGCTATCTCTGAGTTTCAGCAAACTCTAGTAGTTTCCTCAGGTAATGTTTGTGATTTCCCCTGTTATCCATATAATAATCAAACCCATCATTTAATGCCTAATATACCCTCTTATTAATGTTCAATCACCTATCTTTGTTAAAGTTAGTCTTGGTGTGTGAATTAATACTAGTACAAGCTGACCTTGTGAAGACCCTCAACACTTAAAATTAAAGACTGTGGTTATTATCCATGCTTAAACTAGGCTGAAGGACCATCTGATGTGAATTTCTATTTAACCTGGTCACCCCTACAGTTTTGTAGTGCTTCTTTTTTTGATAAAATGTGCTAAAGTCAAAGTCTGACTCAGTCAGAACACGCAATCAGAATCTCGACCCAGTCAAGTCCTCATCAGTAATATCAAAACTATTTCCCGCCGGAGTAGCCTGTTTCAGCAAGAACTGCATTAGATTAAGAGACAAAAATGTGTTCTGATTTCTGATTCTTGTTAATTTCAAGAGATGAACTGTTCCACAGAGTAAGTGCAGCACGGTCAGCCTTAAATTGCCTTAAATTGTGAGACAGAGAGCAATAATTTACAGGTGGATCGGAGGGACCTGTCAGAGGAGTAAGAGCTATTCACATTACAAATGCACTGTGAACATGTAATTATGTAAAAACAAGAAGCATCATTCAGAAATCATTGCTGTACTTGACAGGAAGCCAATGTAGAGATTTTCCTGTTGCCAGCAAGGACTCTAGTGGCAGCTGTTTGGAGAATTTGATTTGAGAGTTTAGCAATACTCATCAAACCTGCTCTTTACAAAGTTGTGACTACTCTTGGTGAATTTATCTAATTGTTGCATTTAGGAGATGAGCCAAAAATGACCACATGATTTTTAGCAGACCTGCACAAGTTAGAAGAGAAAGGTGTCTCCAATAGTTTGTATGCTATCAGAAGCATCAACGCTCGATTTTGATTGAAGGTGAGGGAAATGTTTTTAAACAGTTGGACTGTTTGCTTATGCAGTTTGTAATGTGACGGGCCTCAACTCATCTTTGCTCATAAAAGAACTCTGCCTTACCTGAATGCTGCTTTTACTCCCCAGCATGTTTATATCACCTCTTTAAAAGTGTTGTTCCTGTCCAACATTTTTTTTGGATATGTGTTGCTGGCATAAGTTGTGAGTGAATAAAGTTCACAAGTTAAAACATTACATTTCGATGGGCAGTGTCTTTCAAAAACACATCTTCTCAACTAACTACAGCTATGGTGTTTTCAGGTCCAGTAAGAAGACCGTGCCAGATGTGTACGTGGGTAACCTGGCTGTAGCTGACCTCGTACATGTGACTGTAATGCCCTTCCTCATCCACCAGTGGGCACGTGGGGGGCACTGGGTGTTTGGCAGCACTCTCTGCACTATTATTACCTCCATGGACAACTGCAACCAAGTGGCTTGTGCCGCAGTAATGACCGCTATGAGCCTGGACAGGTGGGTCAGTTCACACAGATATAATAGTGATTACAAAGGGGAAAAGTAGCTTAATACACTGTAAAAAAGTATACTTTATATATATATATATAAAAAATACTTTGTACAAGTTTTACTCAACTCAACAAACTATGCTGATTGAAAGAATTGTGCAGTCAGTGTACTTTTTTAGGTTGAATACAACATTGTTTTTGCATTTATTTATTTAGCTTATGTATTTAAAGCACCTTCTCAATATTATTCATGTGTACTGTGATGCTTTGAGTAACGTCTGGACTGAACTTTGAAACAGGATATAATTAAAATATATAGCCTTCCAAACTGGTCTAAAGAGCATTTCCAACTTTAATTTGACTCTAGTAACTAAAATGACTACATGACGTATACGAAAAAAATCATCATAGTAGTTTTAGTTAGCAAAAAAGTTTAATTTCAGAAAATATGTGTTTCCATAGTGAAAATGTTACGCTCATTTGGTACTTTTGTGGCAGCTTTATTTTATCTAACTGCCCACCGTGTGGATAAGAGAGACAGGGACACAGTCTCACTTCCTGCTCTAAAATAAAGGGTGTGGCTAAATAAGGCTACTTAAACTAATAAATCCAAATTCACAATAAAATAAATAAATAAATAAAAAATTATAACATTAATATTATGTATTTAATAAAAGGTACATATTATGCACATTTTTATTGTTCATAATTTTATTTTGTTGGGCTACTTAAATAGATTTACATGCTTCAGTTTTCCCAAAACATATTTTGTAATATATTTGAACACCTGTATTGACTTTTGGCCTGAAACACTTTTACAGCTACTGTGTCTTTAAGCCTTCCAATGAGCCCAGTGTGCTTTGAGTGAACAGTTTCCTTGCTCTGTTCTGATTGGTCAACTGCTACAGCAGCACTCTGTATCTTAGCAATTAGTGCATGTTTTTTGTACCATTAAGAACACCATATATCATTACATATCAACAGATGTAAAGAAGAAGTGAAAGAAGTAGATAATATCTTGTTCACCAGTTTGAAGAACAAAGTTTAGATTCTGATTTCTGCTGGATGCCCCAGACATCGTCTAAATTTATTAAATTCATTCAGCAGCAATCTTGATTTAGCTTACTGAAGAACTGAGCAGTCAAAGCAGGTGTTAGATAATAATTGCAAATAATACTGGGTTGCCACAAGAAAAATCTTGGAAAAGGTTAAATGAACATACTGACATATATATAAAACCACTACTAATAATGCTATTTGAATATTTAAAAAAATGCTGAGCAGATAAAAGCTTTCTGTCTGAAAAATCAGCTTTTTGATTATAATAATGTCACCAAGTGGCTATATTTTTGCACAGTACTGTATGACTTTTGTTTATATCTTTTGGTTGATGTTATTGTCATGTGAACACTAAACAAACCAGAACTAAAATGCAACAACGTATGATTTTATGCTTTGTTAGTAGATGCCCCAAAGTACCTAAAACTTTTGCAACAGTACAGTATGTGTGCTCTGTCAAACTACAGTAGATGAAAAAATACCAAAAATGATGTCATGCTAGACTTTTCGTCAGGTTGTTTTGGGGCTTCACCGATGCCACATGGCTTTTTTTCAATTATGTCACATTACACGGCCTGTTACTCGTTCCCAGCACTCATTTTGGGCACAATGCTAGAAATGTGTTGACTACAACAAAATAGTGTGACTTAATCTGACTTAATTCATGTAGTCTGATCCTGCATTAGAGCCAGTCATGTTCAACTGGCAATTCATCATCATGTTGGATTTCCAGCCAATTATAACAATAACAACTTTTTTTAGAAGGTCGTTATTAACCCACTTTGGTATGTGTCATGTTCCTGCCGTGCTTTCGTTTTTGCTCAGCTGTATTTAAAGCTGCAGAATGTCTCAGAGACGTTTAATGGGACATAATATGATCGTTTTTAAATTAGGCACACTCATATTGCTAAAAGTATTAATGAGTGTCACTTCTCTTCCCAACCAAATGTTTCAGCCATTATATTATTTTTTTTATATTTTAAAATAATATCATCATCAAATCTTTTTAATAAACCTATGGGACACTATGTAAAATGCAAATAAAAAACAAAACAGTGATTTGACCTGTATTTCAGTGAAAGCAGCCAAAAGACAAAGGATTTAAAGATTAAATCTTTTACAAATTAAACTTTTTTTTGTTAAAATGTACTTGTACAAGTTAACTCTTCAGATTATTTGTGGAAATAATAATAATAATTGATGTTGTGTTCTTAGAGCCAAAGAAGAAAATGGTTCAGATGTTGCCTGCATGAAAAGTTTAGGAAGCCAGCATCCATGGTGGGGAGAGCACCACTAGCGCTGCAGTATGGGGACACATATTGGAGCAACCCATGATGCCAATTAGATACCATCTTTAATAAAGACGTGCATGCTTATTTGAACACAACAACACCGAGATACATTCTGCCTGTGTTACAACCGCATGGCTGCATAATCAGAGAATGTGTGTGGCTAGACTGGCCTTCTGCTCTTCTATTGAAAACGTGTGCTGTATTTAGAAGCAAAAAAAAAATACAATTACACAGGCTCCAGTCATGGTTTGCCTTGAGGCAGTTTTCGCACACTCTTGGCATTCTCTTAAAGGAGCTTCACATGGAGTCACCTAAGCTAATTTACACATGATTTGAGAGTAAATTCATTAAAACAACTTCACACATCATATTTTTACTGCATTTAAGCGAAAGCCTTCAGATAGAAAAACACTGTACATGAGTTTAAAGTGCCGACCAGGTGTGGGCAGTGGAACTGATATTGTTTCTGTAGGAAAAGTAAAAGGTTTTTAATGTAATGGCTTAAATGTTTATGTGTGCTGAGAGGGAGAGAGAGAGACGTTATCTGTTTAGTAAAAAAACACCTGTGATGCAGTAAACTCTTTGAGCCAATAAGCCAATACTTTCCGAGATGTGCAGAACATTAGAGTTTTTGGCTTTAGGCCTAAAGTTGTCCAGGTAACTACTAAATCCTATCGAGGAAAAATCCTGAAAAAATCCAGGCTGAAGTGAGTTTGCCCTTGCTGGTGGTCTTAGCTGTTATTGAAAAGCAGCTTATTTTTATATTTATTTTTGTATCTCAGTTCACTATCAGCCTGCTCCATTTTATGTCTGCTGACATAAAAAAATGTGTCTTATGGTAGGATGAGCGCTGAATGCTGAACCCAGTAATGCAGGAATTTCCTCTTAGGGGAGAAATGCAGTACAATCGCAGGAAAATGAGGTCACCTGCATAATTTCTGCACAACATCCCTCTACATCTGGGAATTCTTAATCCAGACTTTATTGTTCTTTACAGAGGGATTAGATTAATTCTTAATCCAAACAACAACTATCACGCATGTGTTACAGGTAATTATTTTCTTACTAGTGATGGTGTAAAAATATAAGTGTGTCATGATGAGCAGATCTGAGAATGTTGATTGAACAGTTTTGGAAGGCTGGTTGTTAGTTTGCTGCTGGTTCATTTATCCATAGGTCTCCTAAAAATTAAGTGTTTCTCTTTAAAAGTAACTTAAAGATATATTTAAATGAGAGGGCCACAGTCACATGCTCTATCATAACAACATACAGCGATGAAACGCAGATGGCTCAAAGCATCAAACCATGTAAATACATTTTTAGAAGAATTATAAATTCTTCTAATAATGCAGTTTGTTGTCTCATAATCTCACAAATCCATATGGTGGCCCAAAATTATATGTTGCCAATTTAAATTGTTCAGTGTATGCGGTGTCTCTTTTATTGATTTTTAAATGCTCAGAAATTGGACTCCTTTACATTTACCTTTCTTAAAGTGGTCCTTAACAGCACTAAAAGTCATGCCATTGGATTTTCTAATGGCTAGGTAATCTATATGAAAATGAATAAGTAGTCCAGTCTTTGTATTGAATAGACAAAATTCTGAGAGAGATACAGCCATAGTCCTGCAAATGAAGCAAGTTTGTCAAGAGTTGCCTCTCAGTCTTCTCCTCCATTATAATTTTTGTGTTGTTTCCCTGATGAATGTGTTATAGGTTAAATTAGGGGTGTTTAGAATAAATACAACAAACTAGAAAAATACATTTCCTAAAGGAAATGCAGGATGGTTGCGCATAAATGACAAATAGATGAAAGCGGTCAGTATTTATGTGGATTAGAGTTTGGGGATCTTACCTGAGTGTTAGTGTTCACACAACGGTTTCTGTCAGTCGAGCAGAAGTACAGCAGATTGATGTCCACTTTTCTATCCTATTCATTCTCTATGGGAAAATCAGGAAAAAATCTGGTGCTTTTTGGAATCAGTGCATCCAATGTACATAAGCCCGAATCACACAATCAGACCAGACTATCTGGTGTTGGAACGAAGTTGATATCTCGAAAAATTGCGGGACGAGTTTTGTGGCGAAGATCTGGCAGAAAGCAAAAAATTAATAACAATATAGTTGCTTTGCAACAACCATAATAAACTAGAAAGGTCATGATAACATGCTAAATGTGGCTAAAAGGAGCTGTTTAAACAGTTGTTTACTCTGTTTCCATCACATTAGACATGAAATAAAGTAAAACTGCACTGCAAAATCTATTTGTTTCCATTTTTAAGTAATTATGGTTGTTATGTTACTATATTGTTATTTGTTTTTTGCTGGATCTTCACTGTGTAACACATCCTGCTGTTTTTGAAATAACAACATTGTTCCATCTCCAGATTGTCAGGTATGATTGTGTTGGGGCTTGTATACCGTTTTTGCATGAATTCCGGAAGAAAAAAAAAAGATTTTTCTGCTGTACTTCTGCTTGACCGACAAACACTGTTTCGCATACACTGATTCAGGCCAGACCCCCGACCACGAGTCCTATTCATTTCCGAACACACCCAAACATTATGGTTTCATTTAACCTACAGCCACCAGGCTACATGTACTCAATCAGGGCAGATCCTCAAACTCTAATCTACTGACCTGCACTCATCTATTTGTCGTTTATGTGCAACCATCCTGCATTTCATTCAGAAAATACACTTTTGTAGTTAGTAATCTGTAACCTGTTGCATTTAAATAGAAGCCTTCCCAATATAAACAGCATTGCCAATTATTTTCCGTACTTTCTTATTCCTCTCCTTTCTTTTCGGGAGCATAGACAGTAAAAAGACCAGGTTAGGTGTCGTCACGTGTCACCACCAGAACATGCGAGTGGAGTGGCAGACATTTTTATTTCTCACTCAAAACTTTTCTTTAATTAAATAAAAATGTATCTAAACATTCTGTGATAAACGAGCTTTTTTCAGAAGGATTAGCCCTAAAGCAACGGCCCAATCACTAGCTAGAAAACTGCAGAGGCTAAACAAATGCACATGCTCTTCTTTATTATTCTCGCAGCAAAATTGATGCCACAAGACTGACCAGGACTTAGCTGCAATCAGTGTGAGTTTCCAGCATGCAGTTCTGCTGAACAGCTCCGCAGTGCAGACATTGTTCATGATCGGCTGTCGCTCATCACTCATGTCACGCAGAAGCAGTCAGTGTGGAAAAAAGGACTGTCTGGCATGAAAAAGCCACTCTGCTCCCTCAGACCTAACTAGTGCCGCAGCGCTACCCTGAATTATACCTTGAAAAAGAACAGAGGTTCTTTGCTTCCTGTGTCTGTCCCTTCAAATTTAAAGCACTCTGCAGGGTTTTGTAATTGAGATTTCATGCAATTATGATGCTGCGGTGCTTGAGAGAATGTATAAAGCCAGTCTTAGATTTTGTTTATTTGAAGATAATTGTCTTGCTGTTACTGTAATTAAACTCCATTTCATTAATTCTACAAAAGCTGTCTTTTATTTTTTTAACGTCTCAAACAGTGTAAATGCATAGGTTCAAATGCTTTGGCTTGCCCCCCCAATTGTGGATATTAGCTGAGCTTTTTAAGTCAGCAACATGCAATCTGAAGGACTCCAGTGAGGCTGGTTTTCTCTCATGCTGAGAGGAGAGGAGCGTAGAGTAAACATTCAGGCAGAGATTAATTACAAACAGCCCTGTAAACAGGAATATATTAACTACACGCAGTAAAGCATTAATAACAGTAATGTATACAAAATCATGCTTCTCTAGTCATGTATTCTGTAATGAACCAAATATTCTATAATATATGCTTACACTGATTTTTTTAGAGGTGAAGAGAGGGCTTTCCAAACAGATGTGTTCAGTCCTGTATTGTTTAATGGCTGTTAGACAGATGAACCACTGCCACATATATCACTAGCAGTGTATTAATAGGGAGCTTGTCTTTTCTTTGCTGCAGTAATAGCCTCTGCCCCTCTGGAAAGGCTTTACACTAGATGTCGGAAGACAGGATTAGGGAGGTCAGGTACTGATGTCGGATGATTAGTTCTGGATCACAAACGCCACTCTGGCTCATCCTAAAGGTATTATATGAAGCTCCATCACTCCAGATAAAGCAGTTCCATTGCTGTACAGCCCAGTGCTTTATAGCACTCTATTTGATGATAGTGACCGCTGCTCCAGTGCTTCCTATACCTTAAGCATTGCTTTTCTTTGGAGATTCTGTAATACATATACACAGTTGAACACCTGTGTCAGTACATTAAAGGGAGAAAAAATACAGGACATGCATATAGTGGGTCATGGTGATCAATGATAATTATGTGATTTCATCAGAAATCTTTCCATCAATATACAAAACTACAAAGTGTCTGATCTGTGTTTATTCAAAAAAATCTGACTAACCAGAGATTTCTTTATCAAAGGATGTGACATCGCTTATGGTAGTCCCAGCCATTCTACCCGTTTGCGTTTATACAACACCATTTCTATAAATTTGGTATGCTGTGCAAGTGTGTACAAAAATCCAAATGCAATAATGTGCAAATCATTTAAACCCTTTATGTAATTAAAATAGTACAAAGATAACATAGCAAAGGTTAAAACTGAGAAGTGTTACTTTTAAAAAAAATGTTGGTCAGTTTAGAAATTGATGCCAGCAACATGTTCAGGAGCAGCAAAAAAATGGTCAAGTTTTATAATGCTAAAAGAAAAACCTGGTCGAACATCTCATAGCTGATCAGGTTAATTGGTAACAGTTCAGTATCAGAGTCTTTCAAAAGTAATGATGAGGAGGAATTCGCCACTCTATGAAAAACAGCACTGGCAAAATACAATTTAGAGTTTTCATAATCTACACTACATAATATAATTTCAATATTCAGAGAATACAGAGTAATCTCTGTACGCAAGGGACAAGAACCCAAATCCATATTGCATGGCACACTGCATTAAAAACAGACACGCTGCATGGGTGGAAACACTTCCCAAAACCAATTTGTTATCAGCATTATCATCAGTTCAAAAGCTGGCATGTAAAGGCACCATTAATGCTGAGTATAAGAATATAAGGGTTCGGAGCAACATATGCTGCCATCCAGATGACAGGAAGGGCTTGATATTGCATCTATTCCAGTAGCATGGCTCTGCAGTGAAAGAGTGCTGAACTGACCATTTGACACTTTAAATAAAAAATATGAAAGGAGAACTGCTGAGCAACTCTTCTCAGTTCCCAAATGCTTACAGAGAATAAATAAGATAAGGTGATGAACACAGTGAACACACACATTTTATCTTTTATTCGGCATGTTGTTCACCAACAACCAACACGTCCTTGAATATGAGAACACACATTATCCTGTCCCAACCTTTTTGAAATGTGTTGCTGGCAAAAAAAAAAAACATTAAAATTTCTCAGCTTTAACATTTTATATGTTGTCTTTGTGTTATTTTAGTTAAATATAAAAATTAAACGATTTGCATATAATTTGCACAGTAACACAACTTTTTTTTGCAGTAGTACTCAGCTGTAGTATTCTTGTCTGTCCCCTAGATTTCCAAATTGTGTTATTTTAAAGAACTGCAAAGAATTGTTTTCATCAAACCATTATTAGAGCATGTATTGTTTTTCTTTTGTTAAATGTTTTAAAGTCTTTTGTGCAGTTTTAGACTGTAGCTAGCATTTTAGTGACATGTGGTAGTAAAGCCTGTGGTAGGTCTGTAATTTGAAATCTCAAGGGTGTTCAGTGCTCCCCAACATCATCACAGCAAACAGACAAGGCTAAATTCAGATACATATTTGGAGTATAGATAAGCCTTTTCACCATTAATGGAATTATTTAACAGTCCACTACTTCCATACAGACAGTTGTTGACCTCAGAAATGCTTGCTGTTATGAACTTGGCAATACAGTATCTTCAGTGTAGTTCATTTAGACCTTCAGAAATGTTTTTTGAAGAATAGAGTAGTTCATTTGTTTTCCAATATGTGTTGTTTTATGTTTTCGCTCAGTTCACTTAGAAAGCATGTCCAGACGCTTGTATGTTCCATAACCAGCAGATATCTTGAAGTATTTGTTCATTTTTTGATAGATAACAGTATATCATACAGTGCCCAAAGCCACATGCGCAAATCAGTTTGAGATAACTCAACAGCTCGAGTTTGAGGCAGGTTTGTGACCATTTAGCATGTATTTTTCCTGAAATGCTCTTTAATACCACCGTAGGTATCTGGCTCTGGTTCATCCGTTCCGTCTGATGAGCCTGCGGACGAGGTCCAGGACGATCCGCATTAATCTGTTTGTGTGGGTGACGTCCTTTATCATGGTGCTGCCTGCCTGGCTCCACTCGAAAGTGATCCGCTTCAGAGACGGGCTGGAGAGCTGCTCTCTCAACCTGGTGTCCCCCAGAGAGGTGCTGTGGTAAGAGCCTAAATTTATCCTTCGCTTGCACAGCTGTAAAAAGGAACCTGAAGGTGCAGATGCAACTGCATATATTTGTTTGAATTCATATTCTAAAATTATACACCATGTGTCAATATACACTTCTATTGCTGTATTCCACCATGCTGACACTCTCTGCTCACAGCTGGTAGGCTTTTTTATGTTATGGAAATGAGGAAACTCTTTTGAATACTTACCAAATGCATCTTATACACAAGCAGGCAAGTCAGAATCTCACTGAGCTTCACTAGCAAGCTGACTGCCTCACCTATGAGCTCCTTATAAGTTAATGATGGCTTCCTAATACTCTGCAATTAAAGCTTTTCCTTCAGATCTTCACGGTCAGCAGATACATATAAAACCATTTTCATTATTAAGCTAAACTTGATTCAAAGTAAAGAAAAGAGCCAATGTTGATGTGCTCTTTAGACCAGTCTGCTCTTGTCTGATTGGCTAAATGCAGTGTGGTGAGGGCACTCATTTGCATAAAGTTGAAATCTGCATAATTGTTTGCTACACACTCTAATGCATACTGAGTGTAACTTTTAAACTTAAAACATATTAATACATTCGTTTACATGATGTTTTTTTACACATTTTTTTACTTCAACCAAGATGTTTTAACTCATTTAACTAGTTAATTAACTGGTGTCATGTTTAATCAGACATATTCAGTCAAGAGCAGCTCTATGGTCAGAAACTGGTCGCAGGCTAGACCATAACTAGCAATATCTGTTTTTCAACAGATGGGTTATAGTCTTTTACTGTAAATAAAGTTGTTGTTTTTTTGGAGCCATGTTTTTATGAGTGGTCGATAGTATAAATATATCGGGCCGATATGTGCCATTTTTTAATATAGCGGTATCAGCCGATATCAGTGTTTGGTAGCGCCGATTTAAAGTCAGCCACATCCGCGGGCAGCCCAGTAGAATGAGCTGCTGCAACCACATGTGAAGGACCCCAAGCCGAAACTTTTGGAACCGTTTGGCCAATAATTGAAAATGAATATTTTTTTGCGAACAATGGCGTTTTTAATGCCGCGGCTACGTGTTTCCTGATCGGCCGTAGACGTGAACCAGAGCGGATGTTTTTCATCCTTAGTTCCAGGGCTAAAGCTAACTTCTCTAGTGTAGTACACACATTAACACGTTATTGTTACACAGCAAGTCCCTTCGGAGCAGCCAGAGTCTCCCAGATATTATCCGCTGTGTTAACAATCATTACAGCATATAAGCATCTCTCTACAGCATGGCTCGCCCTGGTTTTCTCTCTCTTGCATTGCGCGTGCTGTTTTCATCTATCTCTCTCTCGCGCTCTCTTAGTGCCTCATCCTCCTTAAAGAATTGCGATAAAAACTCGACCGTGAAATGAGGCACTCTCTGTAACTGCAGTAAATAAGTCAGCTGCGTGGAAGTATTTTTCAATGCACTTCTTAATAACTTGTTTGTTATTGGTATTAAGAGTATGTTACATTCTTTCAGCAGTAATAGGATCATACTGTATTTTTTGGGGGGGGCAGATAAAAATATTTAGTTTTTTTCTTGTCAGTGTTTAATGAATGATGTTAAGTTCAGAAATGTTGTGCATCCACATGTTATGTCACTAGTGTGACATTTTAGCATGCAAATAAAGTGGAAAACTTAAAGAAATCATCAGCACATATCGGCCATCGGCTGACCTCTAAACATCGGCATCGGCTGTAGAAAAACGCTTATTGGTGCATCTCTAGTTGGCAGGTTTATTGCACTGTGTTTGTGTGTGTGTGTGTGTGTGCTCGGCAGGTTTATTGCACTGTGTTTGTGTGTGCAGGTACACTCTCTACCAGACCGTGACGTCCTTCTTCCTTCCTTTACCTCTCATCCTCACCTGCTACATCCTCATCCTCTGCTACACCTGGAAAATGTACCGCAAGAACAAGCAGGCTCGCAGGTGTGTTACATTCACTACAGGTGTGTCTGTTGTGATGTGTTCATGCTGACTGTGGTTTTTGCCGCAATATTGACTTGGGGGGACTCGCCCCTGTGGCTCCTCTGGGTTGGAATTTGTTAATCAACGTGAGTAATAGAAATCAACATGAATGGACTAGAAGCATGTGACAGACCAGTGTACTTTTTTTTTTAAACCAGCTCTCCTTACTCTATTGCCACTTCATTCTGATGTAGCCTGATTAAAGTCAGATTATTACAAAAGGATTTGCATGAACCAGGGTCTTATCCACAAAGGGTAAGTGTGGCTGTGGGGTTTCGCTTCAACAAAACAGAAACACACGTATATATATATTTTTTTTTTTTCTGATTAAGCAAGTGGAATCAAGAGGGTTTCTGCTTGTTTGGAACAAAAACCTGCAGCCGTGCTAGCCCCTTTATGGATAAGATTAGGAAGATGTGTGCACATGATGATTTTAAGAATAATAATAAAAGTTAAAAGTATATTTACTTTGCAAAGTTTTAAAGATTCATAATCTCTATTTGTAATATTAGTGGATGTATTCTATGTAAAATGATTCTTCTAATTTAAGAAATGTATTGTCGGGCACATATACTTCATTTTTTGGCCTAAATGTGTACTGCCGATACATTACTTTCACTGCAGGTGCAGTACTTTCATTACATGTAATTACTGCTTGCCACACGTATGATCACTGTATGTGCTTTACCTTTACTGCAAGTATGGTACTGTCATTACATGTGATTACCTTGGCTACAGGTCTGGCACTATCATTACATGTGATTTCCTTTGCTGCAGGTGTGGTGTTTGATACTAGCATAACGTGATTGCTTTAACTGCAGGTCTGGTACTATAATTACATGTGATTTTCTTTGCTGCAGGTGTGGTGCTATCATTACCCATAATTACCTTTGCTGCAGGTGTGGTGCTATCATTACATATAATTACCTTTGCTGCAGGTGTGGTACTATCATTACATGTGATTACCTTAACTGCAATTGTGGTGATATCATTACATTCAGGGCTGAAACGATTCCTCGAGGAACTCGATTACAAAAAATCATCGAAGCAAATTCTTTGCCTCGAAGATTCGTTTAGTCCATACAATAATATACAGTGCACTGTTTCGCACGGGTGACTTTTACTGTTGCACAGCGCGCGCTTACCGTGTTGCCAGGTGACGCGAAGAAGACGTGATTTGATGGCGCGGATTACAAAATAGAGAACGAGAGCGACAAAAAGCAGAGACAAACAGAAGAGACAGGTCAGAGAAAACCATACACAGTATCTAAAGTCTACTGTAAAACCGAACTGGCCGAGGGAGCCGGTACTGAGCGCCAACCTGAAGAAAGACGTGGCTAAAGTTAGCTTCTTATGTGAATTCCGCCTTTCCACCTTAAATGACGCAGCAGTTACAGGCGCCAGAATGTAACATCTATAACATTTAAGGTGGACCGGGGAATTCATATAAGAAGCTAACTTCAGAAAGCAAGCGACTGAGCTTTACCAGCAAACTGATAGCGCGTCTTTTTTTTTACGGTAACCCTTAGCCGAGCACCACATCAGTGTTTCAGCATCTGAGCAGAAAGCAGTTTAGTCTACACGTCCAGTCCACAGAACGGAGCGACACACATTAACGATAACTTTTAGCTTAGATCAGTGTGATGGTGATTGAGATGAAGGCTAGTAAAGCGGGAATGTTGTGGTTACATGTAATGGCTAGTTAAGAAAGTGTGATGGCGAGTTATGTCCGTAAATGAGCTTTATTCAAATTATCGTTTTGATCATAATTACAAACACACACTCAAAACAACATACACCCTTCACACATCCTTTTCCCTCACATTGATACATAAAATACATAGCAAACTAAATATCAGGTGGTGTTTGTAGCAATTTGGAGCTTAAAACGCAAGTGTAGAACAAGCTTCAGCATAGTAACTGAGTGTATAGTAGCCAGTCTTGTGAACTTATAGTATGATATATAGGTCCAGTAATATCTTCAATATTAGTAATTATTAAAATATTTTCTTAAAAACACTGTATTATTTTATGTTATATTTACTCTCTCTCTCTCTCTCTCTGTCTATATATATATATATATATATATATATATATATATATATATATATATATATATATATATATATATATATATATATGGTACTAACATTGCATTGATTACTTTGGCTACAGGTCTGGTACTATCACTGCATGTGATTTCCTTTGCTGCAGATGTGTCACTATTATCACATGTGATTACTTTAACTGCAGGTGTGGTATACCATGTGAGGATGTATGTGCTTTACCATCGCTGCATTATTTATTGATTTTTTTTACACAGCATTCCTGCTTGTAGAGCTTCCCCACTTTTTAAAGGTCACTGGAGTTTTATAACTTACTGTTTAATTACTGCTAAGCACGCAGACACCAAATAAACAAATCTGTCCTAGTCCAACTAAGACCAGCTGCAGCCGTCTAATGTAGCTTTGAATCTCCGTAGCGCTCTGTTCTGTTCTGTAGGCTTTGCTGTTTGTGTAACAGGTCTCATTTGTATCCTTTAAGCCAGCAGCACCAGCAGAATCAGGTTCTATTTAAACAGACTTCTATTCAAACAAACTCTAATTAAATATTACTCGTTGAGATGGAATTTGTTTTTTTAACATTCATACATTACTCTAAATGAATAATAAAACTCAATCTCTTCGGTTTATTAAAAAATAAAAACATTCATTTTGTGTTAACATGGATTAAAATACACAAACATTGCAGCGAATTGAGTCTAAACACCCAAGTCTCCTCTAAATTTCACAACACCCTATGTACTTTTAAAAATATTTTTGCCATTTTTTATTCCAGCATCTACTCCTAAGATCGCCTAAAATATTGTGTACTCCCTTTCCTGTGTTCTCAACATCTTCAACTACCATAAGGTTCAATGAAAAGCCTGTTTACTATGGGGAGTCCAGATTGGTTGATTTGTTACTAAATCTGTTTCACGATTGGCCTCTACAAACTCTATAGTTAATACTCGATATGTGAAACATTTAAGTTCTGTTTATATAACTCGGTCCAAGCTGCAGGACAAATTACACAAACACAATTCTTAGGGGGCACAGTATTTCTTGCCCCTTGTGACACAGGGCCTAGTCTGGATATTAATCTGGATATTAAGATTCTTAAAACTTTGTAGTGAATATAAATTGTATTGTATCTGGATATTAGTCTTATTATAACTTCGGAATAGTAATCCGATGTTGCCGCTGCTAACACTACTACTTCTAAGACTGGATATAGAGAAGCAGTGTCTGGCTATTATGCTACTCTTAAATGGAACCTTTGGGTAGAGAGCATTAGAGGAGCCCTGAGACTAGACACTTTAAATCTGGCCTGATAATGTTCCTGATTAAGTAGCTTTTAGCTCAGTTTAAAGTACTTTGAGCTTGACAACACGGATCCAGTAATGACACTTTTCCATCCTATTTTTTATATATATTGTTTTAATTATGTTTGAATAAAGTTATACTCGTGTTTTATTTCTATTCTCTCATGTGTATTTGCATATTAAATAAACTTGCATTACCTTGCCTTAATACTACTACTACTACTAATAATAATAGTAGTAATAATAATTACAATATCAAATATCCATACATCTATAAAGATTTGATTTTAAAGTAGATGTATTTTTACGAGCATCAGGTAAGACATTCCATAAATAAAGTGCTCAACATGAGAAACCTGTATCACCCAAGCATGGACAGGAAACCAGTGTTGCTCAGCCAGTGTAGTTATATGAGCACAAGGTGAAACATCAGTAAGAACACTGTCAGCACTGTTTTGCACAAACTGATGCTTCTGGATAGATTTTACAGGGACATCAGGAAAAAGAGCATTGCACTAATCCAGCTTGCACAAAATGTGTGTATGATTTTTTTCAGCATCAGAAGGCGAAGATTATTATGACTATTTTGGATATTAATTTTAATATTACTGCATTGTATTGTATTGTATTATTTGCATTATGTTATTGTAATCTTACTTTGAATAAATGTTTTTCCTTTATTTCTCTGATTCTGATAATCAGAATCAGACTTTTTGGCTAAGTTTGTTGACACGCACAAGGAATTTGGTTTCAGACCATGTACACATAGTTTACAGACAATCCACAATATGCCTAATAAATACAGAAAGTAGAGAATATGCAACATACACAGTACAGACAGTATACAATCAATAGGCTGACTATATTAAAACAAATAATATACAGACAATGTAAATATTATTTACAAATGAAGCACACTATGTAAGCAACATACATGGGTGTGTTTGTGTATGCAGTGCCAAAGGCAGAAGAAATTGTGTATAATATTGTATGTGAGTGAAGCAGGGCGAAACAGTCTGGAGAAAACAGAAATAGTTATGGTTTAGCAGATGATATTACTAATTAGGTATTCATGATGGTGATGGAATGAGCAAAGAAACAACTCCTGTGTCTGGCCATCTTACATATTGTTCATATTACTTTGTTGTGGGTATGTATTTTATTGTAAGTTCATTCTGAAGTATAGTTATATGTATGTATTGTGCTTGTCGTCACGTATAGCTGAATGTTTCTCCTGCTTGCGCATGTCCTGATTACGTATATCCCCTGTGGTTTTTCAGGTATAGCACCAGCTTGCCCCGTCAGCGTGTGGTCCGGCTCACCAAGATGGTTTTGGTGCTGGTGGCTGTGTTTTTGGTCAGTGTGGCACCGTATAATATCCTGCAACTAGTCAACCTGCAAGTGCCGCGGCCCTCGCTGGCCTATCACACCTGCTACTACCTAAGCGTGTGTCTAAGTTACGCCTCCAGCAGCATCAACCCCTTCATCTACATCTCCCTCAGTGGACACTTTCGCCACCGCCTGGTCAGCCGTGATGCTCCGTGTGTGCCCAGCAGTGGTGAACAGAAGGCCGAGACACGGGTCAGCTTCTGAAACACATCCACACACACTTAAAGGGCTGCAGTGATTGATTGACCAAGTCAGTAATCATTGATGTCCATCATTATGAAAAGTCGATACATTGACTATTTGTCTATTTAGTAACAAAACTGGACTTACAGAAGTCTTTTATGCTCTGCAATAGTATGATACATGCTGTCGCTCTGACAGGTTTCAGTGCATTACATAAGAGTGTAGGAGGTGATGTGGCTCATACCCTTTATGTCAAAAAGTTTGTAGACACCTGCTTATCCGATATTTCTTATCAACAGTATAAAAAGGGAGTTTTTTCCTTTATCTCCACTGCCAGTCTGTGTTGTATTGGGAAGGCTTTAGCAGATGTTTGCGTAGTGAGGTTTGCAATGTTGGATCACAGGGGCAATTTCTGTACTCATGCCAAAGGTACTGGATGCAGAACGCAATTCCACTGCTCCAGATTCCAAAGATGGAGGACTTTATGCCCTTTTAGCCAGTGGTTGACATAGATCATGATGAACTTGTTCAACTGCACCAGAATGTGTCATTCTATTGACAATACATTTTCATACAGATGGTACAAGTTGTCTATCCATAATTAAGCACATTTGTCAGTAATAGGTTTGATAGCCTACTAATTTGAAATGGTGTCTGGATACTTTTGGACACATTGTATGATCTACAACCATTTTGCCAGATTGTAATGCAGTACAGAATGTATAGAGAAGGTTAAACTTCTGCTGTTTTGCTGAAATGAAGAATGCAGAATTTAATTAGTTGGTTAATCAAATTATAGATTATAGCTGTCATCACTAATATCAGCTCTATGGGCCAGGGTTCAGGGGTTCATTTGAACTAGAGTGCGCACATGTGGTTTAGCACACTTTTTCACAATGAACCAAGAATGGATAGTTTGAAGAAGTTTGGTTGCCCTACCTTATAAATTCCAATTCAGTTCCTTCCATTGGAGGTAAAAAAAAAACAGGAGCACAGTTTCTGTCACACACAGAGTGAAACCCTCAAATCTTTATGAAAGTGTCACACTTGATTTGAAAAAACCTTTTTTTGTGTTGAACTCCTTCAGAAGGTCAGCCTGACCATCTGTCAACATGGAGAAGAGCTGAGAATACACACTATACACAATACACATATGCGTACCTGGTATCCACACACTTTCCGGTTTATTAACTCCTCTTACCTTATACAATAATATGCAGCCAGAGAGCTGCCGTTTATTTATTTCCAGTCAAAATGGCAATTACATTTTCAGGAAATACACTGGCAAGTTTGGGAACCCTGATCAAAATTACTTTGAACAACTAAGCAAGTAAAAGACAACCTGATTTTGAACAAAGCAAAGTTAGAGATGAGATAAGAAAGCAAATCTTTGGGCACCATGCATGGTCAGTGGTAATTAACATCCCCTTTGGCAAGACATCTAGTAAATGCTTTTTGTAGCATCTAAGATTCTTTCAGTTCTTGTTTGGGGGATTTTTACCTATTTCTACAAAAGCCCTCTAGTTCTTTGAGGTTCCAATGCCATCTTGCCTTCTTCCAGTGCCATCTTAAGGTGTGTTTAGGATCATTATCCTGTTCTAGAGTCTATCCTCTTTTTACCCTCAGCTTTTTACAGATGGTATGATGTTTTCTTTTAGAATTTTCCTGTATTTAATTGAACCCATTCCTTTCTACCAGTAGAACTTACACCTTGTGCCACTGTTTACAACACAAGCCCAAAGCATGACCGATCCACTCCCCTCATTTAACAGTTGAAGACGAGCTCTTTTCATTAAATTTTTTCTCCAACACAGGACCTTTTTCTCAAAATGCATTGTGATATTTTAGATGGTGCTTTGCAAACTTCTGATGCAGAATTTTGTGGTGAGGGTGCAGGAAACTTTTCTTCTGATGATTCTTTCATAAAGGTTATATTTGTACCTCTCCAGAGTCTGCTTAATCTTCTTGAAGGTCTTTTGCAGTCAAATGGAGGTGTTAATTAGCCTTTCTAGCAATCATACACACAGGTCTTAAAAAGTTTTCTTGGTCCTCTTCACCTCAACTTGACCTACATCATTCTTGTTAACTGCAATTTCTTAGGAAATGAGAACATGGCTACCTAAAGAAAACACTCTGCTATCATCTTATAGCCTCCTCCTGCCTTGCAGGCATCAATTATTTTAATTTTCTGAGCACTAGGCAGCTGCTTAGAGGATTCTGTGGCTGCTGATTGTTTCTGAAGGTTTGAAGAGGCCAAGCATTAAGGTTTAATATTTGAATCACCTGGCCTTTCCTAATAATGACTGTGAACAAGCCATAGCCCTGACGAGCTAATTAATGTCAGACTGTATTAGAGACTGTAGTTTTTCTGTTTCTCCGTATAATTTCTTAAGCTTTTCTGTACCCCCTTCCTCAATGAGCACAAAGATATCAAGTTATATGTGTGTGCTGCACAAACCACACACAACGGTATTGCTGAATACTTCACTGTTAAAGCTGCATTGAGAAGAGCTACAGAATGAGTAATGCAAACAGTAAAGCAGCTGATGAGCTGTTGTCTAACTTCTACAAAGTGCACCAACAAAATAGGTGTGTCTAATACAATGGACTGTGAATGTACACAAAGGAGCCTTCATGAGCTCTGAATATTAATAATATCCAGTTTAATGTAAAAATGAAAATGCAAATGAAATGAGACAAAGCATGTAGGTGGTCATTAATCAGGCACTGCATATAAAAAAGCTTTGCCTCTGAACTGATAGCACTAGATAGCAATGATCACTTATTATAGTCACTTTTGAATAAGGTTTGAAGACTGTGATAAGATCTAGAAATAACAATGATATTGGTTTGTTTTAATGATTGATTGATTGATTGCTTTAAAGCAATTGTTTGGTGAAAAATCAAATATACACAGTTTTCAACCCTACCACAAATGTAGTCAATCCACCAGCACGGGTTCAGTGTCTGAAGCTAGCTTCTTTAGTTTTAGGTTTTTTAGTTTTTTTATTTTAGTTTTTTTTTTCTTTAGAGTTATGTGGCTACTTTGATAAAACAGCAATTGCTCATACAGGCATCCTCACATTTGTTTAAGGGGTTGACTGATCATAAATTGAATGGCTGATGGACTATATTGGGCAGATTTTTATTAGCCTTTTTTTAAACCCAATGCACACACTGTTGGCTAAATAAGACAATTCTAGTGTTTTTATTAGCCAAAGCTTCAATATAAATTACATCATTGGCCCCTTAATGTGCCAAAATAAAATTTTAAAATGTTCATATATATATAAGGCAATAGGCTTATAGCATGTATAATTACTACATAAGCTCATCAAGAAGGCTGACATAAACCCACATAAACATTTATAATGTTTTTGCAGTAGGTGCAGTTTATCACAAAGGCTGCTTTTGTCAACTTTAAAATCAAGTTGAGAACATCTGTGTAGCTTTTCTGACATTAGGTTGTCATCACACTATGTGAGGTAGTGCTTTAAAGTATGTGAAGCCTTTAGAATTTTTCGTGCCTTTACATAAATATGAACTAAATTATAATAAGATATTTACTCAGATTTCCAGACCATAAAAATAAACAAAATCTAATTAAACTAACAAAACAAAAATATGATACTTGGTCACTGATTTATTGAGGAAAATTATATTATCTGAAAACATGTGAACCTTTGCTTTCAGTATCTAGTATCCTTTAGTTGCAACAATAACTGCAACTAAACATTTCCACGGTTACTGTTGATCAGTTCTGCACATGGACTTGGAGGAATTAAGTCCATCATTTTGTAAAGAACAGCTTCAACTCTGGGATCTTAGTGGGTTTTCCTCATATGAAGTGCTCACTTAAGGCCCTTTCACAACAGTTCAGTTGGATTTAGGTCAGAACTTTGACTTGGCTATTCCAAAACATTTTTCTTTTTTTCCTTTTTGGTAAAATTACTTGTGCTTAGGCTTGTTGTCTTGCTGCATGACCCATGTGATTTAGTTGATGGACAGATGCTGGCATTTCTTTCTTTAGAATTCTCTGACATAATTCAAAATTCATTGTTCCGTCAATGATGGCATGTTTCATAGATAGGATAAAGTTCCTATGATGGACACCATTGTTGTTAAGTGTTCTCTTGATGGTGGACTTAAACATTAGCCACTGTGAAGGAGTTAGGTTCCTTTGTGACCTCACAGACTATTACACACGTTGCTCTTAGATTGATCTTTGTTATTTGACCATCCTGAAGAAGGTAACAATGGTCTTAAATTTCGTCTATCTGACTATGGATGATGGAATCCAAACACTTTAGAGTTGGTAGTGTAATCCCTTCCTGCCTGATGAGCATTAACAATATGTTTTCTGAGGTCTCTGAAATCTTATTTGCTCGCACCATATTACACTTCCACAACTGTGTCAAGAAAATCTAACTTTGACAGATCGCTATACTTTAAAAACAACAGGACGGCCACTCACGCCTGGATGTCATGTGAAAACATAACAATTTTACCTTCAGGTTAACTGCTCATCCTATAGATTCACATACTTTTACCCCTCACCAATATGTAGTGTTAAATCATTATCCTCAATAAACTTAGGACCCAGAATAATATTTTTGTCTCATTTGTTTAATTGCGTTCTCTTTATCTACTTTTGGGAGTGTTCTAGGGGTGTGGCATTTTATGTTGACATGAAAGCTGGCTAATGTCATCTATTTTGAGTAAATATTTAGTTAGGACAGTGAATCGACACATTGTGTCCAAAAAACTCCAGCAGCTCACTACTGTTTCTGATCCACTCACACCAGCGCAACACACACTAACACAGCACTCCCTCCATGTCATAGGGAATGATCTATCACCCAAGTCTCTGTGGTAGTCCTGTTGTAGTCCTGACCTTTGAAACACAGCCTAAAGGAGGTGTTTGCATAGAAACAGATGTGATTGTGGAACTATAAAGTTTTCTTATGTGGTATATGGAGCTGATAAGATGGAGCTAAAAAGACAGATGGCTACAAGGAGGTGTACTTAATAAATGGGTGTATCCTGATCAATCAAGGTGTTCAAACAAGCCTTTTATTAAAAAAATGAATCTCAGACAGATTACTTGAAGCTAACACTGTTATTTATAAAAATGGAGAAAAGCACTGATTACAGTTTGTAGCTATATGACATACATTTGTCCATCCTATTAGATGACCTTAGGACTTAATCCTGTCTGTATTCAATGGTATGACAAAATATACAGCAATCTTTACATGCCAAACATGTCTTGACTGACTAACTACATTTGTGATAAAACTAAGGAAAACTGCACTTTAATCTCTTAACAACTGGGAATATGTAGCTTCAGAAACTCTGCATGGACCAGCATTTACTGCTTAAGGGCTCAGTTGTAAATAGGCAAACAGGGTTTTGGTGCCCTCTGCTGTTTAAGAGCTGTTATAGTAACAGATGTTCACAACTTCTTCATGTTTTTAGTATAAGGTCTATTGAGAAGGTACTGAATACTGCAGAGCCAGCATGACATTCCTTTCACTAATAAATGATGCAGTGGCAGTTTAAAGTTTGGAGATACCTGTTTGTTGAAGTTTTTTATTTATTTTTTACTACTTGCCACTAGTAGTAAAAGATCAAACTACAAAGTAACACACCTGCACAATGACAACATCATAACAGTATTGGCAGATTTGACTGATGTTTCTAATCAGTTTGATGAAACTCTCATTTTTTGTTGGAACAGCATGTTTAGGTGATGCCAGGCAACTGTAATAATAATAATTGTATTAATTTTATCTTTATTGAAATACATGTTATATTGCTCTGTAATGCTAACCATGTGGCTTTAGCCTGACCATTTTTATAAGTGTTTATAATGATCTGCTACAGCCCTAAATTCTTATTTTGGCACTTGTGCAGTGATAAAAAAGCCCCTCTTTTTGCTTTGATGTTGTTTAACATGCTCTTGGAATTAAATTAGCTTTATTAGGCACCACCTGAGATGCTTTTCCAGCAGGCTTCAAAACTTCACTAGCGGAAAAAGTACTTGTCAGGGGAGCATTAGGAAATAATTTCTGTTTTTGGAAAGTTTACACATGGAACATTCGCCAAATTTTAGATATTTAAGCTTAAACCCTAAGAACAAAATATTTTTGGGGTCTAGACTTTCGGCTGCTTTGAATTCCAATATATGTATTAAGTTTCAATATATCTGCTGCAGATTTCCTGCCTTGAGCTGCGGTCAGCTGGACTGAACTGATGACGAATGATGGCCTGCCCTCTAATGGCCTGCTCTGAGATTACACAGTACACTTTAAAGATTGCATTCCTCCCGATAAGAAGCATTTACCACACAGTTAAATCATTCTTATTTCTTGTCGATTATTATTATATGTGCAGTGTTACTGTATCTACTGAGGAAATATTTTGCCAGCATGAGTGCTACTGTATTATGTACATGTTCTACTGTTATGACTGTTATGAGAGATTTATTTCAGTTTGTTTCTTTTTTTCTGTATCTCAGGTCTGTTTCATTCTCACACTGTTTAAAGGTTTGTGGACATCTTTGGAAATGTTCTTGCTGTTACTTTTTTTTCAAGCTTGAAAAAAATTTGTTGTATTTATACTTTGTTATTATGTTGGAAGATTTGTGGTTTGCTTGAGTATTAGTAAAACTGAATACTTCTACTCATTTACATTTCCAAGAGAAAAAAAGAAACTGCTTACATTTTCATTTAGACATTCAGAGTTTGAATTCCTGAAAGCGAGAGACTGTTTCTCCTTTCCCCCCCATAGATTTAGGTAAGTTATATATATCTTAGCACTGTACAAATAAACTGTGCTGATTTGTCTTTGTGTCAGGACCAGCACTACTGATTAGTCGGTGAATTATATAAAAACTTTCACTCTTAACCGAGTAGGATTTTCACACCAAACCTGTAAACCCATACATTCCTATGTGTTAAAAGCTTATACCACATCTATTTTGGCTCAAAGCTGGTTTAAACAGCTGAAAGTTATGAGTGCTGACATGCTGACAAGTTTTTACCTTCATTCTCAACATAGCACTGTCACCGCCATAGGTTTTATAGTCCGAAACTGGTAAGAAATTGTAACTTTAATTTTCAAAATTTAAGATTCGTTCATTTAGTGTTTACACTAACTCATATAACTGTAAACCAAAAAATAAAAGCAAAAGTTATACAGTACTGTGCAAAAGTTTTAGGCAGTTAGGGACATTATTATATTTAAAAAGCTATTTTTCTAGACAAGAAGCTTTTATTTACTCAGGAAAACACTTTGTATTCAAATAGCATTCATACAGTAAGTAGTGCTTTTACACTTGTCAGTGTTTATCTAACAATTTCCAAGCTTTTCCTTGTGAAGTTATCAATACCTGCTTTGAGTACTCAGTACTACATTATGCTTAATCAAGATTACTGGTGAATGTCTGGAGCGTCCAGGAGAAATCTGAAACTTTTTTTTTTTCTTCTTGTGTGTACATGTCGTGTAATGATATATTGTGTACATACTGGTGGAAATACACTTATTGCTAAGAAAAAGGTTTTTAAATAATGAACTTAAGACTTTTGCACAGTAGTATACATGTAAAAGAATTGGGCAGATTTTGTGATGTATAACTGTGATAAGGTCCACTGAATTTTTAGAATTGTGCTGTTCTCTGTTCTCTCTGGGCTTGTTGGTTTTATTTATGTTGTGTTTTATCTATTTTATAATATTACAGCAGCGAGCCCCAGCACTTCCTGTATTACCAGGGTTCTACATACCTCAGAGTGAGGTGAAATCCCTGTAAAAGGTGCCCAATAGCAAGACTTTACCATTTATTTTAATGGTAACAACAATCAGAAATGGTGATGTTGTTTGTTGCTTTCATTCTCCTACACCAGTTATTACACAAGCCTTGAAACAGTCTCAGCAGTAGTAGATAAGGAGTGAAAATGAGGGACATTAGACTGACATTTATAATCTTCCATCATGTTGAGTATCAGGAGGAGATGCCACAAAAAAAGAAAAACACAAACAGTGTAAGTATAACTAGCAGTAATGAAAGTTGTCTTTGTTGACTAACTGTTCTCTGTCGTTTTTTGGCCTAATGTATTCTGAAATGCAGATTATTCTGGCCAAGGATTTTCATGTTTGTCAGTGCATCGCTACTTCACGCAAAAAATTAATCTACTTAATCTTTACTATGTTAAGTATGCAAATCGGCAAAGAAACCATGCTCATTTGTATTGAAAACATTTTGAAAAGCAAACTTTTGATGGACACTGTATGTTGTTTTACTGTATCAGTGTATCTGACCTGGATCTGCTTTGTAACTTGTGTATATTGACATCTATGTTAAAGCTACTACTTAAGTACCAGCTTGGTATCTTCTTTAAATAAAGCCTCATAAATGCTCTTTTGCTTTGATATACTTTAAACTTGTTTCTTTACACAAACTTTCCTTGATAGAACCTTTCACTAAACCAAACGTTATTCACGGTGTCGTAGTGTATGTGAAGGCCATTGCGGGTTTTATGCCTGGTGTTTTCTGCACTGCGATACTGTTCCAGAGACCGTGGGACCACCATCCTGATGGTCAGATGGACAGTAATCTACAGACCAGTCCTTAAAACCAGATCAATACACAGACCAGACAGAGACAGTGTCTGACCTGCTCGCTGCAGGGCATGACTGGCTCTCCCTCACTCATTCTCTCTCCTATTACACTTACTCTGTCCAGCTTCACTTTTCTTTCTCTCCCTCCCTCTTTTTCTCTGTCTCTGCTCCGTATCTTATCTTCTCTTTCTCTCCTCTGTCTTTAATTTCTCTTTTCTGTTTATCACCTTTCTCTTTCTTTCTGTTTCTCACTTTTTGCTCTTTCCCTTTTTTCTGTTTCCCTAACACATTTATTTTGTCTGTTTCTATATGTTCCTCTCTATCCCTCTCTCTGTTTCTCTCTTCTTTTATCCTCTTTTTCATTCTCTTGCTCTCCTTCTTTACTCACTTTGTCTGGCTATTTTTCTCTCACCTTTGTCTTTCTCCCTCTGTTTCTTTCTCTCTGTCTCTTTCCCCACTTTATCTTTTTCTTCTTTCACTCTTTCTTCTTCTTTCTTGTTCTCTCTGTCTTGCCTTTTATCATTCTTTGCTCTTTATCACATTCTCCTTTCGCCTCTCCCTTTCTCCTTTTCCACTCACTCTGTGTCTCTGGGCTCTACTCTTTCATTCTCTCGTTCTTATCTTCCTCTGTATATAGCACTCTATCTTTCTGCTTTATCTTTCTCCCCTTTATCTTTCTTTCTCTCTTTCTCTTTCTCTCTCTCTCTCTCTCTCTCTCTCTCTCTTTCTCTCTCTCAGCAGCTGCCTGAAGTGATACAGTAATATACTAACTTGTCAATATTAATATTAATTATATTAATATTAGACTTTTAATAACACAGGTCAAAATATTGTGTTGTACTATAGATGCTTACATTCAACAGCAAGCAAGAAAAAAAGAAAAAAGGGAAGTTGAGAGGAAAAGAAGAGAGGTATAAATAGAGGGATGGGGAGAAACAGAGAGACAGAGACAAACTGTATGTACTGTATGTAGAGAAACAACTAGAAGAGAGAGCAAAGACAGTAAAAGAAAGAAAGAGGTGATAAAAATATGAATTCATGGTAGAAAGAAAAACACTTGCTTTTTGTCTCAGTTGACTATAAAATGCTGGTGCGCATCAGACACGATGAGCAACAGCAGCTGCTAATATGACCTTGTTCAACCTTGTTTGTGAGTGAAACCCCATAACCTCTGCGACCTTGTTAGTGCCGCCTCAGAGGTCCATCATCCCTCCAAAAACAAGAGGGTCCGGACAGAGTTGCCTTCTGCATTAGAGTGATAAATCAAACTTCCCCAGTTTCCCCCTCATCCTGAAGCGTATACTCCATCAGATAGCATCTTGCAGAAATCTTCACACAATGGCTTCAATCACTGTCTGGAGTTGTTGAGTTATCTCAGATAGAACTGTTTATGTGGTTTTTGGTCATTAGTAGTGTCAGGACTGCTGTTTTGGATTTGCATGACTCTGTTGTATGGGGACTGAATCCTGAATTTTAACCTTCTATAATGAAGTTCTAACAATAGTAATCTAGAAATCTGCTGTTCTTTAAACAGAAAAAAATAACAGAAAACTCAAATCTCAGAACCTAGAAAATAAAACATGTACTTTGCACAAAGAAGCAATCACGTCCAACAAAATTAAAGATGAGCCACTTTTAAATTTCATACCCATTTGTATTTACTGCATTTATGTCATGTTGTTGTGTGTTACATTTCATGCTTTGATAAGTAATGTTAATATGTTTCCAGTCCTTATGGTGCTATAGACTGGAAAACTGTGTGTACATCATCCTAGCTGAATAATGCAAGTTCAGTAGATAAAACCGACTGTGAAGCTCAAACACTGTTTTGCATTTACAAAAAAGGATGGTATGTAAAAATGGGACTAATATTTACATCCCCAACATTTGGATACAACAGCTCACCTTCCAGTCCAGAAATCCATCGTATGAAGGGGATGTTGGCACTTTTCGTACCTGTTTCAAGAACTTTCAGTGGTAAGTCTAAAATCACTTCCTATTCTCCAGCTTCTGAATCAAAGGTTTTATTCCAGTGCTACAGCTTGTACATGCGCTTATTAAGGTGAAAGACTTACAAAAAAAAAAAAAACATAAAGTCTGCGTCTGTATTTCGGTCTGAACAGTTTCTTTAACCTTGGACATTTGAGGAGATTAAAGAGAGGAGTAGTTCCACACTTATTAGCATCCCAACCATAAGATTCATAGTGAGAAACAACTTTAATTTACTTTGTTAATAATAACTAACTAAAAAATATGATAATCGAGGTACGTTTTATTTGGTCTATTTTGACAAATAAAATGTACATTGCTGCTGTGTGATTATCATGGTGTCTTTCTGTAAACCAGCCAGTCAGAGTAGAGGTCATTTAACTATTAATGAGTATATATATATATATATATATATATATATATATATATATATATATATATATATATATATATATATATATATATATTTGGGAGGTCAAATTATAACAACAAATTAAATGCATTCTGTGGCAGCTTAGAGGCTTTTTTTCTCAGTTAAACTAGAGTTTAAATTTGTTTTGGTTTATTTAATATTTAAAATGTGTTTGAGTAGTCATTTTTTGAGTAGTCAGCTGTGTGATATACCTTGTGTGCTTTGAGGCAAGCGTGTGGTGATTTAGGCATGATGTTTACACAATGCAAATACGTGTGGTATAAGCTGCTAGTATGTGTTCACTAAATTATCTTTATAGCTGCAGCACAAAACTAAAGACACACATTTCCAACACCTAAAATCTACCCTGACTGAGTTTACAGTACGTTGGATTTTTTGCCAAACTGAACCATTATGCACTTGGTAGTCATATTTAGAGTTACCAGTAGAGGTCACTCAATGACAGCTTTCCTTAGCATGAGCATAGGACTTCAGGTCATCTTCAGTCAGGCAAATTGCTGAAGTTTGTCAGCTGATGCACCACAAAGGCCTATGTGCAATATGAACCAATTCAAATAAGCACATCATATATTTAGGTGAGTTACAAATAAAGAAAAAAGAAAGAAAATTATCCTATTCATCATCATGAGCAAATAAAAGATTCCTAAGGCTCTCATGAGTACAACAACTGACAGCATTTAGTGTTTCCAGTCAATAATGATTCACCCAGTAATTACTGACTGGATAATGCAATAAGCGTTGTACCCACATGACAGTGTTTGATGTAGATTACAATTCATAGTAAGCTTGTTAAATCATTCTTTGTGGCAAAACATCTTAAACTAACTGTATGGTATGTTTGGAGCAGGTTTATTGAAAATACATTTAAAACTAAACTTTTAAACCTGGTTTAACAAGCCAACTTTTTTGTTTACAAATTATGTTACTTCAAATCTTATGAAGTTCTAAATGGAAATAATGTTGGTTAGCTACGAGAGCCTCTGTATCACATACAGCTATTGACAATGTAAATGAAAGAAATCAACTGTGCATTTACATTTAAATAAAATGATGGTCAACTCCAACTGGCCAACCAAACAGTGTTTTGTACTGCATCATTCACTACTGCAGTAAGACAGTACAGTCAGCTACATGTTTAGCTGATTACCACGTAAAAATGCGTAACCTCATGTTCTACTGAGAGCACACTTCTGCATGTTTTAATTCACAGTTAATTTCTATTTGCTGAATTTAACATGTGTGGCCTGTAAAGATGGTTAAAGCACAATTAGCATTTTATTTTGTCATGTTTCTCATCCAATATGTGTTCACTTATTTTTACCCCGAAAATCAACAACACGTCCTTTGACCAGGGGTGTTCAAACTTTTGTATACAGCTGTTTACTGTATATATTTAAAAGGGGGTTATGTAATATTCAGTGGTTGAATACTGGCCATTTGTAATAAAACCCATGATCAAAGTAAATCTATTTATTTACACCTTTGTAACAAGACAGTGGATGTGTCTTGACTGCAGGTGCACTTGCAAGACAAAGTTAAGTCTTGGACTTGTAGAGTTGTGTATTTGATCTGATCTTTAGGTCATGATAAGATGATAAGTCCTTTATTAAATATTTAACAAAAAGCACATTAGACATCACTGACAGCTTGCATTACCCTGTATTAGACCACAATTACTTTTTACCTGACTACATGAAAAGCCCACTGTAAATGCACCCCCAATGTATGGTGGTTAGTTTACCATGTTCAGAGGTGCCCAGTGACAAATCTTTACATTCAATACAAGTGTACATGGAATGTGTTTTTTCTCTTGCTGGTGAGAGGGTAAGGATGGAAACAAAGGATGGTGAATACATAAGATTTTTGAATCCAAACAATGTTATGTGTTGCTGTGTTGGGACACTCTGGGGACAGATTTTAGAGAAGGGTGTAAATGAAACCCAGACAAACCAAATGATGTGAATTGATATGAACCTCTAAGACAATAGCAGCTTGAAGCTAATAGTTAAATTGAACAGCTCCTATTAGTTCAGGAGGTTTGAGCTGCCTGTAAATAAATAAATAAACAAACAGGTTCCAGCTAAGGCACTTGTTCATGAGCCTCAGAGAGTGGAGTTTAAAGGAAGTTAGAATGGAGAAAAACACTGTTGTCCAAAAGAAACACTACCCTCCTAAAATAAAGGAGCCAAAATAGTTCTTTGGATGCCATAGAACAACCATGCTTGGTAACATGACAATCTTTTTTAAGAGCAGTGGTTTTTCAGAACCTCCAGGTGGACCAAATTTTAAAGAACCTCCACGTAATGTAAAGCAGTGTCTTAGTTTAGTGCTCAGGGACCCATAGATGGTCTCTACCCCAATCACAGGGGCAGAGCAAAAACATGGACTGTCTCTCGCAAAGACACATTGACTGACTATCAACTCAACTCCAGTCTGCCCTTTACTGCCTCGAGACTCAGACGTGGGACTCTTGGGTCCACACACTGGTACATTTCATTCAGCTTAGCTCTCATTGTCTGACAGTCTTTCGGGCATGAGTTAAACACCACATTTTACACCAGAAAATCAGTGTCCACCTAACACTAGAGGATACTGGGTCATAAATATTAAATGTTCAATATTTCTGATTTACAGTTGGGCTGTGAGTAGATAGGAGAGGTAAAGTTTATAGACAGGAGTAACCAGACTACAGGACAGTCAAGAAAATGTTTTGTTTGTGATCATCCTGAATTGAATTGGCTTTAAAAGCCTGAGAATCCTGTAGTCTAGATTTTTTTTACCTGTTTGGTTATGCGCAATCATTACTGCAGTGCTGTTCTCTCACAGCTTACACTACAACCAGGTCAGATATAATTTCCTTACAGAAGAATACGTATTCTGGCTTTTATCACTGACGAACCTTCATATTCAGACACAAAGAAGTGCTATATGCAGTACTGACCAATAACCAGCCTCTTTCTATTAAACACGACTTTTACTGTGTGTAACGTCAGACTGAAAGTTTGCAATACTAGCTAATACTGAGACTAAACTGCCTTGGATCCATATGACGTGATTTGTGAACATCTCTACCATCTGGGGGACAAGCTCCCTATTACAGTTTTTCAGTGGCTTTGGTGCACTTCTTCAATCATCATGATTATTTGCACAACTGTAAGTGTATTTCTTAAAGCAGTTCATACAAACACCACACAGTGGGCTACCAAAAACCTATGAACCTATGTACTTGCTCAGAGTCACAAGTAAGTATTTTCATCAGTGAACATGTCAATGTCATCAGAATGACAAGTCCTTGTGTCATTGATTATGAATAAGATGCTCAAATTGCTTGGCCATATTGTCAATATATCAGTATACTCTTATGACAGATGTTCCAAAGTTTTGATTGCAATGATTGAAAATGCACAAAGCTAAACTTTTCCTATGTGGCATACTGTATATCATTTTCAGCAGTTCCTAGTACACATATGTGTGTGTGTGTGTGTGTGTGTTTGCATGTTACAGTGTATGTACAGTATGTATTTGTATAGCGCACATTGGTGAATTATACACCAGCTGTCTATGAAATGCTTGAACGATTGTGGAAGCAATTGTTCTCCCAACGCTCTGCTACTTGCTTCAATAAGACTTGACCATTGTACGGCCACGATTGATAACATGGTTCCTGACATTTTATTGGAAACATGCCTATGTCCTTGACCTCCTATACCTCTTCTTTTGTTACGCTTGCTTACTCTTTCACCACAAATCCTCACTTAATTTCTTCCTTCTGGCTGTTGACCCTGGTCATTACTTGTTATTCTTTCATTGTCAGAGATTGTAACACTGTGTTATGCTCTGTCTACATATGATTGCCAATTGAAGGTTCAGGAAACTAGTTGAACATTGGTTGACCTAAAGCTTTATACACTGTGACTGTCATAAATCACTTGAGATCTAATAATTTAGGCTTGTTTAATAGAAATGTTTTTAGGTTTCACAGGTAATAACAAGTGGTTGTGACAGGCACATTTTATTGCAATGATCTAATGCCTAGATATTATGAGACGGAGCAGCATGAAAATAATTGATAATGTAGGAACAGAATTTCATTGACAATGATTATTAGCATTTGTTACTTGTTAATAATTAAATGGCTCATGATGCAGAATTGGCTAGAAAATGCTGAGGTTGAACAAGTCTGATCTGAATAATGCACCACTGTGCAACGACAGAGTTAGTCTTGGTCTAATATAAGACCAACTGATAGAAAGTCGTAGAGTTTTGTGGAACTGCATAAAAGTGACTGTGGAAATGATCTGCCATCACACAGCTGGAAAACGAGACGTTCATGTTTTTTCTTGCAGCTGTGCCACATTAACTAATGATCAAATGCCTCTGCAGCTGAATCAGGAATTAACCCTGAACTTGTGCAGCACGGCTGGGTTATGTGACCAGAACTGGAAAACACTGGTGTAAGTGTTCTTTTCTATTTTTTTTATATACTTACCAACAGTGGGTTGACTTGAAAAATTGACAGCAGGTTCACTGTGTGTTTGTGTGTGTGTGTGTGTGTGTGTGTGTGTGTGTGTGTATGTGTATGTGAGAAGAGAAAGAGAGAGAGGGAGCGAGCAGGCAGTGAGGGAGAATGAGAATCTAAGGCCGAAAGAAGGAATAGACAGTGGCTCGCAAGAAACCCTTACCAAGAAAGTGTCAAAAATATAGAGAGAGAAAGACAGAGAAAGAGAAAGAATTGAGGGTGATAGGGATAGAAATAAAGTGAGAAAGAGAGACACTGAGACATAATAGAGAAAGAGAGAAAGAGGATGGAGAGATACTGAATGGGGGAATTTGAGAGAGTGAGAACAAGAGAGAGAGAGAGAGAAGAAGGGAGACAAGGAGAAAAACAGAAAAAGAATAAATGAGAATATGGGAAAAAATAAAGGGTAAGAATAAAGAGAGTGAAAAGTGAAAATAAAGACAAAGAGAGTGAAAGACAGAGTTAGGGAGGCAGGGAAAGAAATAAAGAGAGAGAAAGACAAAGAGTGAGAGAAAGAGAGCGGGAGAGAGAGATGGGATAAAATAAGAGAAAAACAGAAAAGGAGAGAAGGGTAAGATAGAATAAATGCCATAGCAAGGGAGAGAGAACATGAAGGAGGATAAAAGACAGAGGAACAGATAATGAGAAAGCAAAGGAGAGATAAGAGAAATCTAGAGAAAAATATGTATGTGAGAATAGGAAGAGAGACCGGGAAAGAGAAAGACAGAACGAGAACGAGAGTCATAACGAGACAGAGATTAGGGAAGAGAAATAAGGAGGTTTCTTAACGGGTTGTTATTGCTACAAAGAGAAAGACAGAGGAAGAGAGTGAGATAGAGAAAGAGCGAAAACGAAAGCTCTGACAGCTTCTGTGCTAATTTAAAGAGGCTCCCTCGCGCCATGTGGCCTCCACTCACACGCCACAGATCCAACATGACAAGTGAGAGCACGAAATAAAGTCCAGTTTAATTAAATTCTCTCTCTCTCTCTCTCTCTCTCTCTCTCTGCAGCCGTGGGGCCTGTTAGTCTGGGTGTTGATGATCTTCGTTTGGATGTGTGAGCTCACAACCAGCGGAGCATTTCCTCCCACCATCACTAATCTGCACTTAGAGACGCTCTGGTTAAGCGGGTTATATTTGCAACCAGACCATGGAGAAAAGCACACATGTAGGCTAGTTTGGCTTAGCTGGTACAAACTGAGTACAGCAACAGTCAGAGAGTAAACCAAAGGAGTTATTTGGAAGCTCAGAGCATCCTGGAGTTCCCTGTTTTAAATAGAATAATTTGATGTCCTATTTGAACTGCGGTAAAGATAGCAAACCTGGAGCCCTATCATGAAACAAGGTTGGAGCGAGGTGTAGAGCTACAGTCCACAGTTAGACAAATTGTTTACAAATGGGGACGATTTAGTACTGTGGCTGCTCTCACTAGATATAAGTAGAACAAAACGGAGGAAGCTGCTGCTTTCCAAAAAAACATCACTGCACGCCTGAAGTTTACCAAAGAGTACTACGGGAAAAAAGTTTTGTGGACTGATGAAACCAAGGTTGAATTGTTCGAGAAGAACATGCAGCACTACGTATGGCATACCAATATGAAAACATCATCTCAACGGTGAAGTATGGTGGTGGGAGAATCACAATTTTTTTGGCTTCAAAAAAAAAAGAAAATCTGCCTCTTGGAGTGGCCCAGTCAGTCCAGACCTGAATCCAGTAGAGATGCTGTGAGAGAGCTGTTCACACCAGACATCCTAATAATATTTGGCTGAGCTGAAGCATTCTGTAAGGAAGAATGGCACAAAATTCCTGAACATTGTGCAGGTCTGATCAGCAGCTACCGCCAATGCTTGTTTGTAAGTTACTGCTGCCATAGGAGGTTCGACCAGTTATTAAATCTAAGGGTTCACCGGCACTGTGAATGTTTAATGGATGTGTCCAATACAGACATGAAATATTATAATTGTTTGTGTGGTATTAGGTTAGGCACATTGTGTTTGTCTATGCTAAGGACTTGTAGATGTAGATCAGATTGCGTTTATGACCAATTAATGCAGAAAAACAGGTAATTTCAAAGGGTTCACATACTTTGTCTTTCCATTGTATATAGCAACTGAGCTGGCCTGTTTTTAATTAATTGTTTTCAAATTCATTTAGTTTAAAACATCAACTAATTTACAAACAGCCACCTACACAACTGATTCACAATAAAACTCTTAAAAGTGTTTGCATATTACACCAAGCTGCTTTATTTAATGTAAGAAAATTTACCCTTTAAATTAACTGCATTTTATGTGTAGGCAAGCTTATATCAAAGCTTATATCAGTATAATCTGTATTTTCTCTTTACCAAAGTCTTGATGATAATGATCAAAAATGCACATGGCTATTTGTTTGTGTACACATATGTATACAAGTGACTAGATGATGAGGAGGTTGGATAAGTAAAGTTTAGATATTCTGATTTAAGTGATGCACCCAAAGCAAAATCCTACCTTCTAAATAATGTATATTTGTGTGTAAAGTAATTACCCCATCCTGTTTGGTTTTTTTTAGATTAAAAGTGAAGATTAGAACAGGATAGAAACTAAAGAGACTTCCTATGCTGATAGATGCTGGGTATACTAGGGTGTTCCACTGCAGTTGTGTAAGGAACTACAGTGTTAGTGGTCCAGTCTGATACTCATGTTAGTGTTGGGTAGGTACTTTTACTTCTACCAGAGTCTAAATCATTAGGAAACCTTTCTAGCAGTGTGGTATAACATTTTCCCCCCACGATAGCACATTTCTTTTTTTAAAAACTAACTTTCTAGAGCTAAAGCTATAACATAATGACATAATGACATTTGTTAAGTTTTTCTTAAAATTGATCAAGTTCACACAATCCTAGTTCACACATCCTTGTGGGGTGAAGCAGATGTTATGCCTGCATCTTCACAAGCAGACGGAGTAGGTTATGGAGGCAATGAAGAACGTAATGCATACTCATTTTTAGGTATTTATATCATTTATCGGGAGTACTGTGAGAGTCCCCGGGGGGCCATTCCATGTATGTCATGTCCAGTCCAACCCTGATTACTGTGCATTATTCAGTAACTATTATGACATATTCAGTAACTAGTGTAAATTGTACAGTAATATAGTACTTACTATGACTTTTAAGTATCCACTCTGAATAAATAGTAATAATAAGAGTATATTACTGAATAACAATTATAAATAAGTCAGAAAAGTGATTTAATTATGTAGTATCTACTATAAATTATCCAGTATCTATGGATTATTCAGTAACTACTAATAATAGTTATTCAGAATTTACTAGTAATTGTTCAGGGGAAAGGTAGAATTATTTAGTAACTACTATAAATGATTCAGTAGAGTGATTGAATTATTTAGTAACTGCTGAATTATTTTAGTAACTGATAAAGTTTATACAGTAAAACCTGTTAAACTGCTCAGTAACTAGTAGAATGGTTTATGTCATAGGATTATCGCACATTTCAGTAACTACTATAAATAATTCAGTAGAAAAACTGAATTATTTAGTATCTACTATGAATGATTCAGTTGGTATTATAGATTATTCCATTACTTGCTAGCTATATGTTAGCTATACGTGTGAATAGAAGCGTGGGAATAAATGATGAACAGTAATAAATATAGAAGATACTGTATGGACCTTTTGATTTGTAGCATTGTGAATATGTGGATGAGTTAAGGTTGGGATCTGTGCAGAAATGACTGGTTCTGAACATGCTGGGGTCACACGCTGTTTTGCATGTCTGCTGCTGCTCTCTTGCCATGGGTAGCAGAGCTACGTTTGTTGGAAATAACTCTGTGCGACATTTTGCTGGGCCAAATTTCATTAGCTGCTGCAGAAGATGAAGGGAAACAAAGCGAAAAAAAGACAGGCGATGTTATTATTTGATTGTGTGAACGCACGGTGAACACTGCACATTCCCTGCTTCCACTAACCAGGCACATGCTCCGCCGGCATGTGCTGAATATTCACTCTCCGCAGCTCCAGATGGATCAACACATGCTGAAAATATGACAGACTCGTACACGCTTTTACATCTGACCCCAATCTATCACTCCAGCTCCACTGTATGAATAGCCCCACCACTCCATCCAGCTAAGACATGTCATCCAGTGGCCGTTTCTGCAGCGACTTACACTAAAAATAACGTCTGAGCGAAGAATGCGCTTTGCAGGATTGATTAGATTAACTAAATGTGCTCTGGCTTTTCTGTTTCCATTATTGTGGCCCTACACAATGTTTAGATGCTTTGTCCTTGGCATATCTGGAACACCTAATTCCAGAATGCTTTTATTCAACCTGCTGCTGTGGAGTTATTTCGGCTGTTTACACTTAAACTGCACTGCAGCATGTTTGCAATGCACTGTGTATGTGTTTTTTAAGAAAAGATACACAAATAAACAGCATACAGCGATCATATGCACATGATGGAGCACACACAGGTGTTCTGACTGGTAACTTCCTAACTTAAAGGGGAATTCCACAGATTATTTAGCACTGTTGTATAATTCTGTTGTCCAAATGTAAACAAAGACATTTGTTGTAAAACTTATTAACTTACAGATTTATTTATAGTTGTGGTAATAGAGTACAAGCACAAGTATAAAGATAAAATAAATCACAAAATCCCCTGGAATGGAATGCCATGTATGACCATCACCAAGCGTTGCTTGGCAAAATGATAAAATATGGATTCTAAGTTAAATTTGTCCTATAGAATATATATTTATATAAATTATATTATTTCTAATATTATATTTTTTATATTATATATATTTTACCTAATGCCAATTATTATTATTTCAATTTATATTTTACCAGAATCAATATTGATGATGACCAGGGGTGTAATAATACAAATTTCAGATTTTGGTTGATAAATAAGAGATCACCAGTTCAAAAAAACAAGAAACATTCTTTCAAATGACCGTTCTCATTGAAATCGTAACTACTTCATCGGCTACTAAACAACTTTGTCGACTGATTATTGTAGCCCTGTTGCTGTGTGAATGTCAGCTTCAGCTTTGGGGGTTAAAAAAAAGTGGACCATAGCCACTCGTGTTGTGCATGAATAGAGCATGATTTAATGTTTTTTAGAATATTTACATGCATGCAGATGGGGTCACATTAACATGCATGTGTTTGAAACAATAAACCTCCATTATTGTTTCTCCATTCTTCATTAATGCTGTAATTCACTGCCTCCCATGACTGACTGCCAAGTTTGGTGAACATCAAAGCTCTTTTTTAATCACCCCACCTCCTCCACCTAGCCAAAAAAACCCATTAAATTAACATGCATATTGAATCTTGTACCCAATAAGTTGCTTAATGAATTGCGAGAGGGGCTGATGGAGGCTGTGCACTAATGCTGAGACTGAAGGTTGAAACTCATAGTGCGATTCAACATGCGTGTGTGTGTGACACTGCTTAATAAGCTGGTCTACTTTGATGTGGAGGTGGTGAGAGGTGGCCTTTTCTGTGCTTCACTTGTGGCATGTAAATCTGTTCAGCATATTTGCCCTTTTACCTGCTCAGAAGTCCGCACTCGACTAGTACCCATGACTTTGAGAACTAATCCAGGACCTGACTGCTGAACTGGAAACTTGAACCAGAACAGCTGCATCTACAGTGAAGAAACGCTGTCTATGGCAAAGTTATCAAGACCCTTAGCTAGGTTTTGTTGTACACTGCACTAAAGAGAATATTTGTTTGCTTATTATAGAGGATCCCTGTGTGACGTAGTGATCTATTGTAAGAGGTTGCATGTTCGATCCCCACAGCCATCCACGGTTAAAGCTCTAAGAGAACTGGCCTCACTCTTTCTGGATCCCAACAGCGCAATGCTACCCAATACAGACGATTGTTAGCTGACATGATATAATTCGCAGTTAGTGTTCTCCTCCAAGCTCTTCAATGATATTGTATTTGTTGCAGTTTGAAAATATGTGGTGACGCCACATGTGTTTCAGAAATTCACACTAGGCATTTGTGGTAGTCGGGTGTAATTGGCCATGACTGCATTTGTAAGGCCACATTCATGGATAAAAGTTTTAATTCAACACAGATGGGCAGCAAAAGATTGTGCTAGAACAGAGATTTGTCACAATGACAGAAACACAAATAAACAGATAGATACAGATAAGTGCTCTACACGTCCCTTCTAAAGAGAATGATTATTTATGCGATCACAACATGTAATGTTCATTTCTCTCATTTCACAGAAAAGAGAACATCTGCAGAGAACCTGGGTGTTTGTGACATTGTCGTTTACAGACAGTCTTGATTACAAAAATAGAAAACGCATCCATTACGCTGTGGCGAGAGCTCATTTTCAGCATGTATGTATACCCTACACTCTAAACAGCTGCTAATCCAGTCCAGGTACAACACATGCGATCGCCCTCTTGACCTTGAGATGAATGGCTTTCCAAACCAGTTCCTGCTCCATATTACCATCTAAATGGGTCTGGGAGAAGGTTAGGGCAGATTATTTGATGTTTAAATGCAAACACAGATCAAAGCAGCGTGTCCAGCATGGGCTAAATTTACAGTAGTCGGTCTTCAGTTGGTGATTTCAGGGAAGCACTGATACAGCAGGGCCTGTTTCGTATTCTCTGTGAGCGTGGGAGACAGAGAGAGAAAGAGGTTTGAGTGAGAGAAGAGAAGAGCACATTGTCTGCCAGGTCTGCCGGCCGCTTACAGGAAGATAGCTCATTACCCATTGTGGTCAGGCACAATAGCGGCGAGGGCCGAGTACAGGACAATACGTGTAAACAGCCACAGGCTTAATTTGAAATGGACCAGAGATCACCAGGCCGTCATTGTAATAACGCTGGTAAATAATGGGTATGAATAGATGTGCAGTTCCAGAATTAGAGAGGCGTCGCGATGAATGGCGCTGAGAGCGTGGTTGCAGTTCCTGTGTGATGTGCTGGGCTTATTTAACTACTAGATGGTGTTGCCGGTTGCAGGTCATTCAGCTTCTGTCTCGACATGAGAGGTTTCTAGTGCATGTGGATCAGATTAGACACAATGCTAGCTGTTGGTTGAGTTTATGATAGATTCGTATCTTGTTGAAGCTTCTCTGCCAATAACAAGTATTCATCCGGCTTCCATAGAAATGTGGTATTTCTTTTCATGCTCCAGGATATTTACGTGGGGATGCTGATATTGCTTACAGTGTAAACACAAAAGCTGAAAGATCTGAAAGAAACTAGAGTTTTTTTTCTACTGGATACTTGTGATTTGCTGTTGTATACACCATAAATGCATCTTTAGATTTTTCCTGATTTGTCAGCATTTGAACTATTGTTTCCTTGTGGACTAACAGCCTTGATAACTTACCGTTAGCACATTGGTCAGCTTTCGCCTCTTTTGTGTTTGGCAGTAATTACTATATCAAGTCGCATCAGATAGAAGAGCATTCAGATCTTTCAGTCAATCAGCTGTTAGCATGCCTTAACACCCTCTTTGGAGATGTAGCCTCTGGGAGGCATATCTAATGATCTAATATGACTTCACTCCAAAGATAATGAAAACGAGTTTGCTCTAATATTGGTAGGGACTATTCTGACATCCTAAAATATTGGCAGGAACATATCCTTATTGTCCCTATGCAAACCTATGTCTATAAATACGGCAGACTGATTATTTTGCTCTACAATTTAATGTCCTTTCTGAACAACATGAACTACACTTTGCGCAGCACTTTTACTTTTAGCACTATCCAATAGGCATATCCAAGCACAGCAAGCCATTTTTAATGATGTCATTATACATTTAATAAAGTTGTTACACAAAGTAGGTTTTGCAACACATTGTTTCTCTGCTGTTCCTTCTGATTAAAACTTTTCCAATGTTATGAATATTGTTTAGGGAACCAACTTTACTTCGCATAGTAGTGATGAATGTAGTGCTTCTGTTTTTTAATGTTGGGAATAGTAATTATGGGCATTTATGTTCCCCATAATAATGTTCTGTATATTCCTTTGGTTTCCAATGAAAGAAATAGTGATTAGATCTTTTTCCATTCCCTATAATAGTAATCAATGTAGTGCTCCCAATATTGAAAATAGTGAGTGGTAAACCTATGATGTTGCTCTATAATGGTATTATATATAATGCTTTCAAGTAAAGAAGTTGCTGTCTCCAGTAATACTGTTCTGTATAGTGCTTCCAATATTTCAGTGTAGAAAATAGTGGATAGGGGCTATATGTGTTCTCTATGATAATGTTCTGTATAGTGCTTCCAATATTCCAGTGTAGAAAATAGTGGATAGGGGCTATATGTGTTCTCTATGATAGTGTTCTGTATAGTGCTTCCAATATTCCAGTGTAGAAAATAGTGGATAGGGGCTATATGTGTTCTCTATGATAGTGTTCTGTATAGTGCTTCCAATATTCCAGTGTAGAAAATAGTGGATAGGGGCTATATGTGTTCTCTATGATAGTGTTCTGTATAGTGCTTCCAATATTCCAGTGTAGAAAATAGTGGATAGGGGCTATATGTGTTCTCTATGATAGTGTTCTGTATAGTGCTTCCAATATTCCAGTGTAGAAAATAGTGGATAGGGGCTATATGTGTTCTCTATAATAGTGTTCTGTATAGTGCTTCCAATATTTCAGTGTAGGAAATAGTGAATAGGGCCATCTGTGTTCCCTATAATAGTGTTCTGTAAAGTGCTTTAGAGTAGAAAATAGTGAATAAGGAACCATTTTCTTATAATAGTGTCATGTATAGCGCTTATGGTTTTCCAATGTAAGCAATAGTGATTAATTCCCTAGAATAATATAATAAGGTTTTATCTGGTGCTTTGGTTTCCCAGTGATGAGAGTATTGATCTGGAGACCGTTCCTGTCCCAAGCAATAGTGTTCTGTATAGTGCTTCTGTATAGTGGTTTCATTTTTACCCAACCTCAATTTTGATTGGTTATCTGGTGAATATTGACAAATGACCATGTTTTTAATGAATGTTTTTCGTGGCAGAAAAATGTGTGACTGATGGTAGAAAAAAAATGGAAGTGAAAGAGATTACTTTTACAAAAAACTATAATAGGAATTACACCCACTGCTCTGGTTCTGCTTTTTTTGGAAATTGATTGACTAAAATTGATTTGGAAATCATTGGAGCTCCTACAGCAGATCAGTCTGCCAAGTTACTGTGCATGTTGCCCTTTGTTTTGTTTAGCAGCCTTTTTTCTGGCAGTGTGTCAGTCAAATACACAGCCAGAACAAACAGCAGGTGTTTCTCGTCAAGATACCATGCACTCTTAAAGGGTTCTTGGTGGGTTTGTTGGGTGGTGGATAAAACCAGTTAAACATCATAGAGCAGCATTGCCTCCTTAAGATTCAACCAGCATGCTTTGTAGTCTTAAGAACCATGAAAACATAGTAATTAGCACAATAATATGCTGAAGAATAGCTTTGATATGAGGCGGTAATGATGAAGTGTCTTCTGTCCAAAGCCTCAGTGTCACAGGTTCAAATCTGTGTCCCATGCATCAAAGAAATCTAGCTGTATGACCTGCTGGTTCGAAAAATCCTTTCCCTTTCCCAGTGCAAATTTGAATAAGGCTCAGGTTAATACAAACATTGGCATCATTATCAAGGGTTAAATAACTCTTTAGGTACATGGAGAAACATCCCCTTTGGTTCTGAACTAAACAGGTATGAAAACCTTTCTAGTAGTGGGGAGAATAACCAGTGTACTTATGCAGTCTCACACAGAGGTGCGCAACAACAGGTACTTGACTGATAAATTTGTTCTCTGCTGAGTATTTTCTGTTAGTAAATACTTTTACTTCTATTTAAGTATATTAATGAGTAAATCTACTTTTTACTCTTATATTTCAGCCATTCATGAGTAGTTACTGGTCACATCTCTGACTTTGTGGTTTAGGATTTTATTTTGAAAAAAAAAAATAATAATCTAAGAAACTAAAAGCCTCTCTTACAGTCTGAATGTTAATGTTCATGAGTCCACCATCAGGAGATCACCAAACAACAATAGCAGGTTTGCAAGAAGAAAGCTACTGCTCTCCAAATAGAGCATTGCTGTGCATCTGCAAATTGCTAAAGATTACATGGGCAACCCAGAAGAAAATATTTTGTGGACAGATAAGCCAAAAAAAAAATAATTTTTGGTTTAAATGAGAATGACTTGCCGTCATTGACGGAATAATAAATTCTGTCAGTGAATTAAAAAAATATATATCAGGATCACAGAATCGTGCAGCAAGACAGCGACCTTATGCACACAAGTTGTTGTACCAAAGAATAGTAAAAGAAGAATAAAGTCAAAGTTTGGGAACAGCCCTTACCATAATCCTATAGAAATGTTGTAGCCATTTCTGACCTGAAGCAAGCAGTTAATTTGATGACATTCCAGAAATAAAGCTGTTCTGTACGAAGGGATGGGCTAAAATTTCTCCAAGCCATAGTGCAGGACTGATCAACTGTGTTACAGTTATTGCTCCACATGGGGATTACAGCAGATACTAAAAGCAAAGGTTCGCATACTTTGCCCACTTTTTCCATAATTTTTCTCAGTAAATAAATAACTAAGTATTATATTTTTGTGTCTTTAGTTTAAAAGGGCACCGCCTCTAAAGAGCACCACCGTACATGCTATCCAAAACTACACGCTAGCCAAAACTACATGCTAGCCAACAGTTTTAACAACACTTTTGCCTCTTTTCTGTTTTTTTCTTTTCTTTTTCTTTTTCTCATTCTGGTTAACAGAAGGAGCACATATGTTCTTTAAAATAGTTTTCTATATAGTGCTTAGGTTTTCTACTGAAGGAACAGTGATGAGAGATTTATGTTCTTTAAAACAGTGCTTAATGTAGTGTGCCTAATATTCCAATATTGAGAATAGTGATTAGTAACCCACTTACCTATAGTGGTGCTCAATATAGTGGTTTTGGTTTGCCTTGCAATAGTGTTCTGTGTAGTGCTTTACAGTGTAGAGAATAGTAATTAGGGCACCATTTTTATAGTGCTCAAAGTAGCGCTCCTGCTTTACAGTGCTGGGAATAGTGAACAGCGGCCATTTGTGTTCTCTATAATAGCATTTTATATAGTGCTCCCAATATTTCAATGTAAAGATTAAGAAATAAGTTATATGTAAGTTATAGTGAATCAGGGCACCTAATTCCATAACTAATGACTTCATTAGTTGACTGTCTACCAATCATTATAGGTTAACCAAGATGATTAGTCATTGACTGAAAGCTGAACGTTGAGGATCTTGCCCATGTTCATAGTATGTTTATAATGTTCTATAACATTCATATGATACACATGGTCAGTCAAATAGATTGCAACATGGAGTAGGGGATGAAATGGCTGCTCTTGTTTTGTTTGAGGGCCATAAAAGATGAAATTGCTTGTTGCACAGACAAAGTAAATAGAACAATAGCTGGCAAATTAATGGAAGCATTCAGTAGCCACAGACCTTTTTCCAACAGAGTAATATGCAGGCTTGCCTTCTGCTGGACACTAAATAAGTTGTTTCGTCTCTTTAGACCGAAGCTTCTTACTTGCAGCCTTTGGCGATGCCTGGCAGCTGTTCTGGAAGGGGTCATGTGATCAGGCTGCTGGTTTCTGGGTCGTCCATCCGATGATGACCGGGGGCGAGGAGACTGGCTGGTGATGTCCAGGACACATGACCACAGGCCATGGTACACTGAAGCAGGTCTCTGGCCCAGTGGTGCCTTTTCGATTTGCACAAAGTCTGTGTGATGGGCCTGGGTATCCAGAGGAGACATTATTGGGATAGAGTGGTACTAATACACTGGGCTGGTTGATGCGGGTTAGAACTCTGGTGTCCCATTAGAAATGGCCGTGAGGATCATAAGGTTACAAGTTCAGACGCCAGAGTCTGGACTTGCTTGGGGTAATGCGATCTGAAGGTCAGTGCTGGAGCCACTATCCACTGAATGAAGACTATTAGAGTAATGGAGAGAAATTGAGAGAGTGATGGAAGTATGTGGTTATCATGATGCCTGGAGCACTACGCTCAAAGCGTAGGCTGCGAGGGACTCTGAGCTGTCTGTGATCAAGGGTAAATCGCCCTCTTCCAAGGCCTTTTGATCTGAAACCTTGTCAGAAAAGACACTTTTCTACCTGCTTTTTTGTACCTGTGGTTTTACTCATCACAGACATGCCATCTAATGCGAAAGCTCAGGTCTCCCACCTGTTCTCACATTCTTGTGACATTGCATCAGTTCACCCATACATTGCTTCATACCACCTCTGCTTTTTTATTCTTCGCAGTTGCAGTTTCAATGAATCTTAAATTGGCATCCTTTGAACTCTATCCTCATAAGACTCCTCAAATAAAGGCTGTGCTAATATAGCGACACAGCAGACCAGATTTCTGGTCCACTCCTCATTGAGATGATTCAAGGTTCATTTTGAGGCCAGCTTGAAAATTATGGGAGGAAGACTCTTTAGCAAATGTTTATATACCTCCCAATATACAATGTGGCAATTAAAGAGGAATTTCACCTATTTAAAAAAAAATTAAAAATGAAATGGGCCAAAGTAGCTTGCTATGTCGAAATTGTTGAAAGTGGTGGTGATAGGAAACAGGCATCTAAATAGTTGATGCATCTAACAGCTACCTTTTATATAATAACTTTTTTTAGGAATAACATGCATGATGTCTGAGACATTTAATAGGACGTTGTGAGGCAAAATAGTATGTAAAGAAATTTTTAGATTTTCCACAATTTTACCAACAGTAACCCATGTAGGTTCACTGGTGGTTTTGGATAAAACATAAAACTGCAATTTGTGCATTGTAGACAATTTGACCCCTAGTTCCTATCAACACCACTTTAAAGAAATCTAAATTGTTAGGTTTTTCTACAATTAATCAATGCACTAAACCATTTGGTTCACTTTCACTGAATGTTTAATGGGTAATTCCACTGCCTGATGAGATTTTTTTGCATAATTCAATAGTTTAGATGTATACAAAGTCATTCAGAGTGGTTTAAGGTGACATTATAGAGAAACTTTGGTGACTGATTTGGTAACAGAACCATGGGCTGTGTTGTTTGCGACAAACAATATAGCAATTTTATTTGCTAAGTGAACCTACAAGTGTTTCCTGCTATTTACAAAATGGTAAAATGTGCGTAAAGGGGACTATTTTGTCTCACCACATTCTGCATATGAATACATTCTGCTATGAATGTATTTTAATTAAAAATCATTTTTAAAAAATCGTATCTCAGAGCTATCATTGAACATTATTACAGACATCAGGCAGCATAATTTGTGTAATAACTTTCTGTGAGCAAGCTTTTATAGGCATTAAATACTTTGGATATCTTTTTCCTATCACCACCTCTGTGAACAATTCTGTCAATTGGAAGGTCCTGTAGAACCACTATAAAGGATTTTGTTTACAGCATAACAAATGAATTGAAAAATTGTTGGAATTTTCCTGTATTGAGTTGGTGGAATTAATTGACAGCCACATTATTAATTACTAAATACTGTATCTGGTTCTTTCTATGGCATAGATTTAACACGGGCAGGAATCTGTCCTGTCTGTCGGCATTTAGAAAGCCAGTGTCATGTTCAATTATGTCTCCATACATCCCCTTTAGCTTCTATTTTTGAGATCAACTCACAACGTTAATTGGGACTTCTCTCAAACCAGGTTGATTGGATGTGACACCTTGGGTGGGGCTGGTCCTGTTAAAATCGATGAAGCAAAGGGTTGGGGGGGGGGACCAGCAGATTTGGCAATTGCAGTTAATTAGCCAGGGTATGAGGAGGTGTGAAGACGATCCCAAGCCGCGCGCCTTAAATGAGCCTAATGACGCTTTGACCTAGATTACCCTGGGGAACAGTCTGAACGTTTAAGGGTAGGGGGCTTCCACCTCAGGCTATGTTAATGTCTTCGTCACCTCATTTTTCTCCAGAGAAGCCTCCTCAGGAGAGGAAAGCTGATCAAGAACAGGACTCCTGCCCTGTTTTGTTGCTGATCTTGGTGCAGAAAAACTGAGCAGCCCTGAAAATCTGTGCAAATCAGTGAAGAAGGAGAAGACGGAGGGCAATCTATGCACACTGGATTATGCTTTTCACCGAACTGGATAAAGTGACCCGCTGCGAGGTCGGTTGGAAGTGCCTCTGCTGCACGCTGCTTCCGACATAGCATGTTTTGCATGGCTCAGAGCTTATTAGGCAGATTAATGTCCCATGCTTGGGTTCCTCTCAGTAACAAGCCCTGCTGGATTCTCTCAGTTACTCTGATCATGCGAAGCACTATTGTATCAAGAGATGCACCAAATGAATTCTAGCTGGTGATCAGCCTCGGCTCACATGACTTATTTTCCTCCTCATGGTAGATCAGCTCCCCATGACTTTTGCAGAGCTTTCTGAAACTCTGCTCGTCGGAACGACAGTGACCGCTTATGCACCTTTCCGACCGAGTGTTTTTGTCTGTCCTCACTTTCTTGCTTGTTCCCCTTTATCTATTGCTTAACAGGGAAGAGATACAGACACTAAACCCCCTCTGGGGTGATCTTTTGTCCCACCCACCATAGCTATCACCCTCTCCCCAAAAGTAAAAAAGAGGGGGCAGTCAGAGGGCACAGTACATCAATTAAAGTGCTTCCCTTTGGGAGCTGAGCGAGAATAAAGGTCCAAATATTTACATTAGTCCGCATCAGTTTGACGACTGGTTGACGGAGCGTAGAGATTGGCCATTTGATGCCACAGAGAGGCCATTAGCCAAGGTAAATGGCCAGAAAGAATCTGGACCAGACAGGTGTCCTCACACAAGCAATAGACCGCAACCGTATACCCTGCCAAACACTTCCTTCTGTACACTTCTCACATTTGCAAATTAGCGGGCACTCTTTAAAAAAATAAAAATAAAAAGATATTGTACACTCTTCAAGAAGTACTGCCCCAGTACCAGCAACAGAAAGATAGCCTGTTTGCTTATTTATACATCACTGTTGCTTCTAAAACTACTCAGCCTTTAGCAGTGATTCCTAATTTGGCTTAAACAAATGGTTAGATACTTGATACTTAAATGTGTATTGATCAATGATTGTTTTAATTACTGTTGAATTTATCATATTGGAAAAAATACAGCATAATACAACATTTCTGTTTTATATTTGTCATTATTTTACCATTAGCAATTAAATAGAAACTGTGCTCCAAAAAGTTTGTTCCCTGAAGAGAAATTTATCATCAACTATAAAATCAGTGCAGTAAATAACTTTACTGTATATAACTGTTTTGCATATGACTGCGTGCACATTAAAGGGCAGACTGGAGTCATTCGCAATGCTTGGGCAACCAAGGAACCTATCAAGATTTAGCATTAAAATAAGACACTTTGTTTCCACTTTGTTGAATAAGTTACTTCAGTGAGCAGGTTACTTCATATCCAGTCTTTTATGCCTCTTGTAAAGTCCTCAATCATATCTCAAGTTGAAGTTTCTCATTGAGGCAGCAGAGGCAATCAGTTACAATTCAGTTTGGTGAATAAGGGGAAAGAACTGGTCACTGAGCTGGTTCTTACTGCTACTCTGATGGGGCTTTTCTTCCCTTTTCTCTATATTCATTAATGCATATAGTTGTACATTTTGTTTTTATTGTATTTGTACTTGTTTTGTTGTTCGGTATCGACCAGAGGACGATGGATTCCCCTTTTTGAGTCTGGTTCCTCTTAAGGTCGCTTCCTCTTGATCTAAGGAGGTTTTTCCTTCGGCACTGTTGCCCCTGGCTTGCTCAGTGGGGGGCTTGGATCCAGATATTCTGTAAAGCTGTTTTGTGACAACAAATCCTGACTTATTTTCTCTGTCTTCATGGCTGCTGCTGTTTAAAGGTGCCATAGTTGAATAAGTACAGTTCCATACATAGAACTGACTTGCTGTGAACCTCAAACATTGTTGTTACTCCTTCAACTACAAATCCTGCATTTACAAAATTATCAAAACATTCTGCTTCAAATATCTTATACGTATATAGACTCAGTATTTGCACCACCAAAATTTACTTTCGACAATGAAGCAACAGCAACATAATGGGCAGACTACTGGGAGAAATCTACTGTTCTAGGCTATGCAGGCAACTTTAGCACTTTTCATTTTCTTCCTGAGTGTCTGTGGTACATGGTTAATATTCATCTTTCAACATGGCTGAAGTTGACTTTCTCTTCACCAACATCTTAATTGAATGTTTTTTCAAACTTTTAATAATAGTAAGCAGCTTCATTCAGTGTTTAACACTGAAGAGACTGAAGAAAGGAGCAGTTCCACCTTTATTGGCATCTTAGCCCCAACATTAATCTGTGAGGAGCAGCCATGGTTAAAGCTGAAAAAGTGTTATAGTGAGTAAAAACTTTAATACAGTTTGTGTTGATGTCCAGTTTGAAAGTTAGCTTATGCAGGTACTAACAAACCGTAATAGTATAATCATTAACAGTATGATAACATTTTATTAAAAAAATAATAGAATAGTAATGGCAAAGAAAATAGTGAGACATCAGTCTAGTTTGTCCAGCGGTTGCATTTGTTTTCTCACCTATGACATTGTGAATCATTGCAAATCTCTCACTAGTCATCCCAGGACGGTGCCCGAGTACTGAGGCTGCAAACCACGCTCTAATATGTTAGTTTCCGATTTTGTATTCAGCATTTTTGTTAGTTATTCAAAATGCAGTAGACTTGACGGCAGTTAAATGTTCATACAGAATTCTAATTATTAGTTTTATCAAAACAGTGTTTTCAGGGACTAATGCTAGAGTCTGACCTCCTTTCAAGTGCCCCTTCAGTTCGTTCTTGGGAAGGCTGTGTTTATTTGCCGTTGTTTATGTGTTCTTAACCTTGTCTGATGGAAAAAATGAAAAAGATGTCTTTTTTTCACCCCATCCTTCTTAGTTGTTTTTATTTAACGATTTTTAACTTATAAAAAGTGACAAATGAATCTTTGCAAATGAAGCCAAAAAGTTTAAAGCTTGTCATTGGCACAAAAAAGACATAAAAGGTGAAGTCTTCCACTCACGTTGCTTTATTATCTGTGTAGTGACATGTTATGTGTTCAATGAAAGCTGCTGCTCCTCTTCATCCAGAGAAAAATGGCATTTCACTAATAATACAAATGACCTAGCTGCACTACAGTTCATCAAAGAAGGCAAACAGTGGAGAAAAATGAGGGTGCTTTCATGTCCTTCCAGTGTCATACTGGTTTTCCAGCAGCATATATAAGCAAGACAGCTAGGAACAGAGCAGGGATCTCTGGGTAATTTTTCGGTACTGTTAAGCAGATGCTATTGGAATGACCGGAGATGGTAGTTGTTATACTCTGTGAGATGCCCCTAGCTGACTTCTTCCTATGCACTGTCCCCACAGCACATGGTTGCTTCCAGTGCTTTTTTCCTGCTGTTGCTTTTGCGATTGCACATTTGCGTTAGCGATTTTTCCCCATGAACCCAGAGCGAGCGAAGGAGAGGCAGTTTTGTGGCCTGCGGAGACCCGTGTGGCCGCGTGGAGGAAGAGACCGCAGGGCCTGTGTATTAGAGAGATTAGTGTTCTCCTTCTCCTCGCTTACTGACATCCCCACTCTTGTGCGATTATGAATGCTGACTAGCTCCCCTCCAGGTTAGCTTCCTGATCTGTGAGGTGTGAATGTGACTGTATGGAGAAGATGCTGACTTACATGGATATTCTGGTAGTAGCTGATCAGAAGAATAATGAATGTGCTTGATATTTGTCTACTGAATTATGATAATGCTATTTTGATAATTTGAATGCTCTTGATATTGATATTCTTTCTCCTGTTGCGGCCTATTTTGTTCAATATTTTTTTACAAGTTGATATGTATCTATGAATGCAGTTGGTTTTGCCTAAATCTGGCTGAAATCAGGGACCATTAGCTAACAATGCAATGGGTAACAGTAATAATAATAAGAAATATTTTTCAATGTTTTATTATTTAAGAAATTAAGCCAAAATAGGCTTACACTTATATACACTTACACAAAATATGTAGTATTATTATAGTAATATAAGTTGGCTGGTTGGCTCAGTGTTTACTGGTGTAAGTGTAACAATTCAGAATAGAGGCACGTTACAATGCACTGGCAAAACCCTTATTAGAAATATCAGGCAATCAACTACTAATTTTTACTTTATTAACAAATATTAGAGAAAACATTTTTTTAGAGAACTTCAATGTGTGTATAATGTAAAAAAACAACAACAAGCGTCTAACAGGTAACCAATGTATCAAACCCAAAAAAATTAATTAACTGGTATTAATTGTTGCTTAATGAGTAGTAATTAGCAGCAAGTTAATGTCCAGCTGAGATCTAAAGAAGGCCTCAGTTCCAGAGATTCTTGCTGTGTCAGTATTGTTCACAGTAAAGGTGATAAGAACCAGATGTCTAAAGAGTTTAACATCATTAAAAGGTCCACTGCAGTAAGTTATTACACGAAATGGTTAAATTATTAAATTAATGCTGCCATATGCCATTATTTTATCTTAGTTTTGTTTATATATATACAAATTTAGATTGAACATATCAATGCTGTCCAAACAAAAACATTTTTTTTATTTAGACTTTTCTACATCATTTGAACACGTCAGCTGTTGTTTACATTGTGTGAAAGTTTCATGATGATAATAGAAATGCTTCAAAATAACTTGGAAAAAAAATCTGGTTCCATTGACCTACATTTCAAAGAAAGACACTTTTTGTCCTCTCCTGTAAAGTTGCAATTTTGGACATGCAAATTTTTTATTGGACATTGACAATATACTGGTGGTTTTAGACAGTAAATAAAATGACTGTGGCCATTTTATTTACTGGTTCCTATCCACACCACTGTTGGACTTCCCCGTTAATAACAGTGTTGCAAAGGCATTATAACTTACATGTATCTTGAAGCGAAATATTATTATAGGGTATTTTATAAAAAGTGTGAAAATCACCCATATAGGCATTACGCATTGTGGGCGTGATACAACCCAGAATCTAGAATGTTTAAGCAAAATAAGCAATGCCAAATGATATTTTGATCTTTGGTATTATACTGTATTTTATCATCTTTTTTAATATAGATATCATGTATATCACATGAATGTGTGGCATAATTAATTACTGATATGTTTACAAAGCATAAAAGTGCTTCCTTTCTCTTATTTGACTGTGAAAATATGATCAGGACCAGCTGTAAGCAAATATTTGTCAGACACTGACCCCGCCGTAAGTTCACTAATTAAATGCCTCTTCTTGAATTAGTTTAATGGACAACATGCTGCCATGTGTGGACTCGGAGGCATCACTGTCATGCAGTCAAATCAAGTAAAAAACCCAATTATCGTGATAAAACACAGGTTGTAATGCTGGTTTAAAGTGGCTTCGAATGCAGGCGCGCTTGCTCATATTTTAAGCCTTGCGCTTCAGGGAGAACGCATGGAGAACCAAGAGCCAATTATCATAACAAGGATGCTGCGGAATGAGGACGGACAGCAGCAGCAGGAGGAAGTGGCGTCCGCGTGTCATTTGTGCATTATTCGGGAAGTTTTTCCAAGGTCGGGTCACCGGGAGATTATGGACGTAGCCTTAAGCTGTGTGGCCGCTGCAGCATACGCCGAAGCAGAGAGCTCAGTGGCCGTCTGTGGGGCTTTTACATGTTTTACTGTGTGCAGAAGGCATAAGATACACAAGCCAATCCTTAGCTCCAGGTAATGCCAGGCCATTGTTGTTGTGAACGGCCCTGGGCCAGCCGGTCTGTTAGTCAGAGTGAGTGTGTGCGTGTATTAGTGCACTTGGTGCCAGAACACATTTATGAAATAAGTTGTCATCAAATCATCAAATCAGTTCATGTTCCAGAGGGCACTTTGCAGAGGTTCAGCAGCAATATGTTGAGCATTTGCTCGTAGTTTGGTGCCCTGTAGCCTGTGAAGAAAATGCAGTTTAATAAAGTGACAGCATGCAAGTAAGTGTGCAAGATAACACCTCATTCTCTCAGCGCTACATGGACAATATCGTCAACATTTAGGCAGCTTACAAAGGATAAAGCTTTTAGTGGACTGTTATTAGTGCTGCAAGAAATGGATAATATTCTAGGGTTGCAGTCAGATTGCTTCATGTTACGACTGTGATATTGACTGTGGTTGTTTTAAAACACACTGGTAATTGATCACGCCAGTAAGATACTTTACATTAATATATATGGTGCCTGTAAGAGCTGTACAATCTGAGCTGCACTAAATCTAACAAGAATATACTTAACCAGATAGAAACTAACATTAACATTACCCTTACCAACCGGTGCTATCTAACAGCATGCTCGCTTACCTAGCACAACTTATGGCAAACATAAGCGACAGCAGCTATAACATAACCTGAAAGTGAATTTGTTTATTTATTTATTTAATATTGCCAAGTACATTATCTCACAAACGTGAGTACACCCATTTTTGTAAATATTTTTTGTAAATATTTTATTATATCTTTTCATGGGACAGCACTGAAGATCTGTCACTTTGATACAATGTAAAGTAGTCAGTGTACACAGGGGCGTAGGAGCGGGTTTGACATTGGGGGGGTTTATCTTACAAACACAGCGCCTGAATTGCGACGGCTACCAAAACGCGCTTGTAAAATAAAGTGTTTTTAAACAGTTTTGGCTTTTCCTGTGGTTTAATTTTTGGGTGGGACTAATCTACTTGTTTCTGATATTGAGTGGGACACTTCCCCCGATCCCCCTGGTTCCTACGCCAATGGTGTACAGCTTGTATAACAGTGTAAAGTTGCCCTCAAAATAACTCAACACACAGCCATTAATGTCTAAATTGCTGGCAACGAAAAAAGAGTACACTCTTAATTGAAAATGGCCAAATTAATGCCCAATTAGCCATTTTTCCTCCCCAGCGCCATGTAACTCGTTAGTATCACTAGGTGTTAGGTGTGAAGAGGGAGCAGGTGTGTTAAATTTGGTGTTATCTCTCTCACGCTCTCTCATACTGATCATTGGAAGTTCAACATGGCACCTCATGGCAAAGAACTCTCTGAGGATCTGAAAAAAGAATTGTTGTTCTACATTTCTCTATAAGCTATAAGAAGAACACCCTGAAACTGAGCTGCAGCACGGTGGCCAAGACCATACAGCAGTTTAACAGGACAGGTTCCACTCAGAACAGGCCTGAGTTGGTCTGAGTGCATGGCGTCATAGAGGTTAAAGGGGTAGGGGGTCAGCCTGTCAGTGCTCAGACCATACACCACACAATTGGTCTGCATGGGTGTCATCTCAGAAGAAGGCCTCTTTTAAAGATGGTGCACAAGAAAGCCCGTTTCCTGAACAGTTTGCTGAAGACAAGCAGACTGAGGACATGGATTACTGGAACTATGTCCTGTGATCTGATGAGACCCAGATAAACTTATTTGGTTCAGATGGTGTAAAACATGTGTGGCGGCTACCAGGTGAGGAGTACAAAGACAAGTGTGTCTTGCCTACAGTCAAGCACGGTGGTGGGAGTGTCATGGTTTAGGGCTGCATGAGTGCGGCTGGCTGTGGGGAGCTACAGTTCATTGAGGGAACCAAGTAGGCCAACATGTACTGTGATATACTGAAGCAGAGCATGATCCCATCCCTTTGGAAACTTGGCTGCAGTGCAGTATTCCAACATTATAATGACAACAAACACACACAGGGTAAAGGTTCTGGACTGGCCAAGCATGTCTCAAGACCTAAACCCTATTGAGCATCTGTGGAGCACCCTCAAATGGTAGGTAGAGGAGCGCAAGATCTCATAATATCCTCCAGCTCTATGATGTTGTCATGGAGGAGTGGAAGAGGATTCCAATGGCAACCTATAAAGCTCTAGTGAACTCCACCCCCAGGCCAATCGTGGCCACACTTTGGGCAAAATTTGCCCATTTTCACTTATGGGTGTACTCACTTATGTTGCCAGCAGTTTGGACATTAATGGTTGTGTGCTAAGCTGTTTGGAGGGCACAGCAACTTTACACAGTTTTTTAAGCTATACACTAACTACTTTACATTGTATCAAAGTAACAAATCTTTAGTGTTGTCCTTTACCAAAATGTGAGTGGTGTACTCACTTTTGTAAGATACTGTATGTCAGTTTTTATGTAGAAACTTTCACTGTGTATGAATCTTTTTTCTGTTTAAATATCTGATTCATTTGCTATACCAGTGCATACTTCAGCACATTCTCTATGGGATTTGCAAGGTCTTGTTGACTCCTGAGTTGAGTTTAATATTATAAAGCTCTAGCTTGAAGAGTGACAGTTGGAGTTTGTAAGACATACATGCTTTATATATTGCAGTTTTAAGTTTTTTTATTCTGCAGCAATATATTCTGCACACAATGTATAAGACAGTTGGTGTTTTTATGTAAGTTGAAATATAAAAAGTTTTGTTTTGACAGTGATGAGATGAGTATTCGTAATATTTTCTTGCTACCTGTGTTCAGTTAACTGCTTTACTATTAGTAAATATGAGCAGAACCATGTAGTTTTCAAGCAAGCAGAAAACACTGTAAACTCCATAAGCAATCTGGCAGAGCATTTAATCATGTTAAACTGAATCTAATGGATAAAGATCCTCATACTGAAGATAAGAGAGTTAATTTCACCCAGATATACTAGACTCCGAACAGATTGGTCTCATTCAAAAACCGTTCTGTGTTTATTATTTAGCTTTATTTTTTTTGGTTTCAGCCATTCATAATTGTATTCAACATTCTGGCTGTCTGTTCAGAGTAAAGGCATTGATGTAGTGAGAGATGATACATTTCTTACTGAATAAAGTAATGACAAGACTATTGAAAAAGTCAAAGGGTTATTCATTTTTTTTTCAAAAATTATTTAGATAGATCCTAATTGATTCCAACATTACAAATAAACAGCCGTTGAAAAATTTGTACACCTTAATTACCTTTCATTAACTGTATGTTGCTTTGACTAAAATAATTCTTGAATGAACTGTCCTGCATTGATTCTTTCTGAGAGAATCGTGAATAATTTCATGCTGCAGATTCTCTCTAAGTGAATCATCAAAGTGTGCTGATTCTTTCAGTGAATCATTCTCTGGGAGTGGGTTATCAAGATTCAAGATTCAAGATTCAAGAGTTTTATTGTCATGTGTACAGCAGAACAGACAGTTACACTGTACAATGAAATTCTTACTTTGCTGCTCCTCCATTCACCAATAGATAAGATAACAAATAAAAGAAATAAAAAATATATATACAAAATATACAAGGTATAACAATATAAGTTGAAGTAGATAAAAATATTTTTATAGTTAAAGAATAAAAAATAAAAGTTATGTGTGCTTTTATGTGCAAGTATGAAGAGCAGCAGCCATAAAGTGCAAGTTGCAAGTAACGAATGTAAACAATAATGTTTTGTGCGAGTAGTGAATGTAAACAGTATTCTGACAGTACAGTGAGTGTAAGGTGCAGTTTAAATCAGACCAGTTAAAACCAGTTCAGAAAGGAGAGGTTGGAGAGGTAGTGCGTGAGGTGTTCACAAGCCTGATGGCCTGTGAGTAGAAACTGTTTGTCAGTCTTGTGGTCCTGGACTTCAGACTTCTGTAACGTCTGCCTGAAGGTAAACGTGTGAAGAGTGTGTGCTGGGGGTGTGTACTGTCCCTGATTATGTTGTGGGCCCTCCTGGTGACCCTGGTGTGGTAGATCCTGTGCCGATCCTGTGCCGATTTTCTCTAAGTGAATTGTACTGTGTTGATTCTCTTTGAGTGAACTGTCCTGTGTTGATTCTCTTTGAGTGAACTGTCCTGTGTTGATTCTCTTTGAGTGAACTGTCCTGTGCTGATTCTCTCTGAGTGAACTGTCCTGTGCTGATTCTCTCTGAGTGAACTGTCCTGTGTCGATTCCCTTTGAGTGAACTGTCCTGTGTCGATTCTCTTTAAGTGAACTGTCCTGTGATGATTCTCTTTAAGTGAACTGTCCTGTGCTGATTCTCTCTGAGTGAACTGTCCTGTGCTGATTCTCTTTAAGTGAACTGTCCTGTGCTGATTCTCTCTGAGTAAACTGTCCTGTGTCGATTCCCTTTAAGTGAACTGTCTTGTGTCGATTCTCTTTAATGAACTGTCCTGTGCTGATTCTCTCTGAGTGAACTGTCCTGTGTCGATTCTCTTTGAATGAACTGTCCTGTGTTGATTCTCTTTGAGTGAACTGTCCTGTGCTGATTCTCTCTGAGTGAACTGTCCTGTGTTGATTCTCTTTGAGTGAACTGTCCTGTGCTGATTCTCTCTGAGTGAACTGTCCTGTGTCGATTCTCTTTGAATGAACTGTCCTGTGTTGATTCTCTTTGAGTGAACTGTCCTGTGTTGATTCTCTTTGAGTGAACTGTCCTGTGTTGATTCTCTTTGAGTGAACTGTCCTGTGTTGATTCTCTTTGAGTGAACTGTCCTGTGCTGATTCTCTTTGAGTGAACTGTCCTGTGTTGATTCTCTTTAAGTGAACTGTCCTGTGTTGATTCTCTTTAAGTGAACTGTCCTGTGTTGATTCTCTTTGAGTGAACTGTCCTGTGCTGATTCTCTTTGAGTGAACTGTCCTGTGCTGAGTCTCTCTGAGTGAACTGTCCTGTGTCGATTCCCTTTGAGTGAACTGTCCTGTGTTGATTCTCTTTGAGTGAACTGTCCTGTGCTGATTCTCTCTGCGTAAACTGTCCTGTGTCGATTCTCTTTGAATGAACTGTCATGTGTTGATTCTCTTTGAGTGAACTGTCCTGTGCTGATTCTCTCTGAGTGAACTGTCCTGTGTTGATTCTCTTTGAGTGAACTGTCCTGTGCTGATTCTCTCTGAGTGAACTGTCCTGTGTTGATTCTCTCTGAGTGAACTGTCCTGTGTTGATTCTCTTTGAATGAACTGTCCTGTGTTGATTATCTTTGAGTGAACTGTCCTGTGCTGAGTCTCTCTGAGTGAACTGTCCTGTGCTGATTCTCTCTGAGTGAACTGTCCTGTGTTGATTCTCTTTGAGTGAACTGTCCTGTATGGATTCTCTCTGAGTGAACTGTCCTGTGTTGATTCTCTTTGAATGAACTGTCCTGTGTTGATTCTCTTTGAGTGAACTGTCCTGTATGGATTCTCTCTGAGTGAACTGTCCTGTGTTGATTCTCTTTGAATGAACTGTCCTGTGTTGATTCTCTTTGAGTGAACTGTCCTGTGTTGATTCTCTTTGAATGAACTGTCCTGTGTTGATTCTCTTTGAGTGAACTGTCCTGTGCTGAGTCTCTCTGAGTGAACTGTCCTGTGCTGATTCTCTCTGAGGGAACTGTCCTGTGTTGATTCTCTTTGAGTGAACTGTCCTGTGTTGATTCTCTTTGAGTGAACTGTCCTGTGTTGATTCTCTCTAAGTGAATCATCAGAGTGTGCTGATTCTCTCTGAGTGAATCGTGTTGTGCTGATTCTCTCTGAGTGAATCGTGTTGTGCTGATTCTCTCTGAGTGAATTGTGTTGTGCTGATTCTCTCTGAGTGAACTGTCCTGCATTGATTCTCCCTGGAAAAACCGTCTGAGTGAATCATCTCATTCTGTAGATTCTCTCTAAGTGAATTGTATTGTGCTGATTCTCTCTATGTGAATTGTATTGTGCTGATTCTCTCTGAATGAATCATCCTGAGCTGATTCTCTGTATCTATATCGTCCATTACTGATACTCTCTCACTGAAGTGTCCTGTGCTGATTCTTTCTGAGTGAGTAGTCCTGTGCTATATATGTATGTGTGTCTATGTGTATGTTCATGCATACTCACCCTGTGTGTGTGTAGATGTGTTTAGGTGCTCTCCTGAACAGCAGCATCAATGAAGGCCTCATGTCACTCTTCTGTCCTTTAATCAGTGCTTTTGGCCAGCAGAACTGCGTCTGAGGCGCGTTTGTGCTGCAGTAATGAAGCACCGCTGGCTGTGCAGCCGCTGGACTGTAATTGACTTGTTCTTCTCTGATTTTCATAATGGACACTGGCGACCCACAGCATGTTTATTTGCCTATGAGAGATGTCAGAAAGAATTGAAGCTTCTCCTCACACACTCATTACAGCTGCAGGCAGGCCACCCTGTGTCCGGCCACCGAGTGCTGCCATTGGCTGACCGGCTCATTATGCAGATGGAAAACGTAAATAAATGATGCGTAGATTTGCAGATCGGCTCAAAAAATCATGAAGCCTGAGGAGAACTTACTATAACCCAAATTGTGTGAGGGAGGCGGTGGGATGGTCCAAAAAAACCCTGCATGTTCTCTGTTAGTTCTTGAAAAAGAGGAGAATTATAATATGTAAGTAATGAAAATAAAACATGTGCCCTGACATGAAGACCTGGCGAGGCGCGTGGTTGTCATTGTTGTCATAGCAATGCCTGCTGTCAACCTCTCAGGTCTAATTGAAATCACATTATGTTAGCCCAGCGCCGTGTCTGGGCAAAAAAGTCCAAAAAAGAAAGTCGGCCTATGGAAGGAGAGGAAATCCCTCCATCTGCATCCCAGCTGGCTGACATAACATTGCATTATACATACATGTTTGTAAATGTACAATCAAATCGTTGCTGCACAAAGTAAAACAAATATTGACAAAATGATAACTTTACAGCAGATGACAAAAACAAAATTTTAATTTTAAGTTAATGGAGAGGTATTTTGTTCAAAGCAGTTTTTTTTTGGTCCAAGCATTTTTATTGGTCCAATTATCTTAAAATTTACAATGTAAAACAATACAATGTAAAAGACAACTGTAGAATTTAAATTATGTAGAAAACTAAAACAATATGCAAAGTTTTGGGCACCACTGATAATGATATGACATGTTGATTAAAGTAAATAGTTGATATAAGTAAAAAATAATATTTGACACATCCTCTGCAGCAAACACACGCTGAATTTAACATGCTGGAAAAAAAGCATGAAGTAGGAACACCATATAACATAAATATCATTTTTAAATAAATAAACATAAATATTTTGTATTTATTTCTGAGTTAAAGTACAAAAGTACTGTTTCTATCAATAAAACTAATAAAACTGTGGACAAGAACAGCTAACCACAAAAATATCAATAAGAATAGTAGATATAATAATTCACAGTACTTTTGCTTTTAATATTCCAGTACAGCAAGAAAAAAGGTTATTTTAGGAACAGAAAAGTTTTTGGAATTTTATATTTAGTAGGAGCACTGAAACAGGAACTTTTATATTTACTCAAGCAAAATTTACTGGATGTATTTCTAGTTTTACCTTTTAAATGAATATGTATATGTATATGCACACATATTCACAAATATGTATTAAAAAAAATAAAGATCCACTAACTAAAAAGGCATCAAAATCTGTCAAAAAAAACTTTTTTTTCCATCATTTGGGAGTTTTATAAAAGGAAAACATTCCATGAATTCGCTTTCTTTAAGGTTACTTATATCAATACATTTTCAGTTCAAGTATTTGTTTTTAAATATTAGCTATTTGTTATTTGCATATAGTTTTAAGTAGATATTATGTTCACACTTATCAACACTTAAACCTTTCATTGTGTTTATTGATCATATATATGATGAAGCTTGCTTAGTATTATTTAAAATACAACATAATTTATTTCCTCAGTTTTTTCCACAATTGTTTTACCATCATTTTACATAGAAAGTATTGCTGTTTACCATTTTTGGAGCATATTCTAAATAACATTAACCAATAATATCATTCTTCACTCCTGACATCCAAATTCTTACACACCATGGAGAGAAAATGCTCAGCTCGTATAAAGATGCTGCTGATATAGTGTCACCTGGAAATGCACACAGTACAGAAGGAAAACATTATTGCTGTCGAAAAAACAAAATGGTAAGTTTGAATAAGGGTAAAAAAAATTAACTTGTAATGGACAATAATGTAACAAGATTTTTTCTGTTGGTTTTATTTTGTTTTATAAACATCAAAGCAGAAACTTCAAAGCATAAATCAAATAATACAAATGAAATTAATTCTATGTTTAATATGATCTTAATAATTCTATTTTAATTAATAAACTATGTCAAATGAAAAATACAACTAGGCATTTAAATGGTATAGCAAAATAATAAAAGTAACTAGTGCCTTTGCAGCGATTCAAGTAAGATTGAGAAAATTCATATTTCAGATTGAGCCAGTCTGTTGAAGGCCAGTGTGAATAAAGATGTATCACAATGTTCTTCATAGTAAAGCTGATCTTATATAAAATCCTACTTAAGTTGCTCTCATCACTGCTCAGATAGTAAGGACGGCTCGGACAAGTATTGCTCGTCGTCCACCATGAGCTGATTTCATCTTTAATGGGTTCTTTTTTTTCTCATTATACGTCTACAGACAGACTTGCTTGTCCCAGTCTTCACACAGTAATGAGATGATTAGGTCTTCCCTATAACTTCCATTTTCCAATCATCCTCCGCCTGCTCACAGCCTTACAGACATCATTAAAGTAATTACTGCAAGCTCTAGCAGTCGCAGGCGTATCATACTGCGGGGGTGAGCGCTCTTTTTTTTCTTTGGCCTGGGTTAGGGGTGCGCTGGGTGAATGTATTTTTCACCAAACATTTGCACAGTTGTATTGTGACAATGGTCAGAGTTCATCACTTTCTGTGCCTGGAGGGCATGGGCTAGTGGATCAGTGGACAGAGAGAGAAAGAGGGAGATAGAGAAAGAGAGACGAACCAAATAATCAGAATTAGAAAAAATACTTTTTTCCAATTCATTATGTAATTATAAGGGGGATTTTTTCTTGGTGTAGATGTGTAACTATTTCATCAACTCAAATAACAATTACAATTTATGAGAACTGGTTGAGTTGAATTCAAGATCTAATTAAGCACAGCAAGTTGCTTGATTTCAAACATCAAAGCGGCAAATCTTAAGAAAGGATTTTTTAGTGAAGAATCATAGCATTTTCAGAGCATTCCACTGATGTCACACAGTTGGGTGCTGGCTATGTCTTTGAGATACCAAAGACATAGCTAGTTTTCTTTAATATATTTAACTGATATTGTAATGATGGACCCACAAACCAGATGCTCACAAAACTAAAAAGTGAATTATTTTTAATTTTCAGCTAAATTGCAATAATAACCACAGGGCTACTTTAAAAATGTATCCTGTTACAGATTACTGATCATCTGATTAAACACGTAAAACCTAATCCAAAACATTACTATATTAAAGTAACATAATCTGATTACTTTCCATTACTACCAGATTGTTTATACCTAATAATATTCAGATTTAAATATTATAAATAAAAGACTGTTAATTAATTGTCTGCTCTTCAACAACTATGCAACTGCAATTTGCTTTAATACTGCTCTGCGCTCCTGGCTCCTACTTGTTCAAATCAGCTGCCTAACAAAACATTAATTAAGTGAACATCTTCTTTTAAGACCCCTCCTCATCAATAATTATTAAACAGAGACAATATAAACTCTTAACGGATCATCATTTGTGTGCTTAAAGCTCTACAGAAGCTTATTATAATTGATTTATATTTATTGACTGTACTTAAATTAAGTAATTTATAGATGTTCTCAATCAGTTTTAGCCACAAATCAATGTGTTCTACAGTTTAAAATGCATTCATTTACATAAAACTAAGTCAAGACTGACGGACTTTGGTACAATAGTGATAATTTACACAAATTCACATTTTTTATACATTATTCGGAAAAATACTTTCGCTAACTTCACAGTTTAAGTATACACAGGTTCAGAAACCAAAAATTCTTACTAAAATTTGCATAAATTGCCTGAATAAATAATGGAAAACTGCTGGAAAGGGGGATTTTTCAAAAAACACTACAAGCAGCAGGACCACCCTCGCTGCTTCCCAAAACGAATTACCCTTAAAATCAACACATATATACAATTTACAAATCTACAAATCTGTATGTGTTATATTTATCATTCAAAATTGTGTTTATGGGGTTTGAATGTAATCCTGCTGGCAATCACCCTGATTTTAAAATGCACCAGTAATCTCAGTAATGCCTTTTCTTTTACTGTGACTGTAACAGAAAACCGTTACTTTTTTGTATTCAGATTAAATAACGCCATTATATGCATTCTGTTATTACCCACCCCTGAAAGAAATGGCTCATACCATTAGGAGTGCACTCTTTAGTGCAGTAGGTGAAGTATAGAAATGTGTGGATTGAGATGCAGCATTGGCTGGGTGAAACAACTCCAAGTGAAAATTTAAGAGCTTTGGCAGTTTGTTAACCACCATTATTAGTTTCAGTATACTATGCACTAAATATGTGTATTTAGGAGGTATGCAGGGTCTAATCCATGAGTCTAGCTTATCTTCTTCTTATACCATTTTCTGGAGACTGTATCTGTCTGCATACTTTTTCATCTTTTTATCATTCTGTTTAATTTATTTGGTCTTTATTTACCTGCAGTGTTGTAACTTCAGTAATGACAACAAAATAAGCAATATTACAGTCAAAATTTCTGCTTACCTTCCAAAATGGCATTGGGGTCTTTTTAAGGATGCAGTTGAACACTATGAATATTTTTATATGGAACGAGGAGCAAATATTGCTTTCTGCATGGTTAAATGGTTCTTGTGCATGATTAAAACTAGAATATTTTTTCTTGGATATTAGGAGGCACTGGTGAACCAAGTGTGGAAATGGAAGGCAAATAATAGTTTTGCTGCCCAGCCACTGCCTGGATAAGATATTTCAAAACTCACTTTGAAGGAGCTAAGGAGTTCATTAACTGAGACTGGAATAAGATATTAATTATGAAAAAGCACATCGAAGCATGTGTTTACCAGAAATACGAGTAAAACAGTGTGGTAAGATACACATACATATACACATGGTCTACGCACCAGTGCACTTGTGTGTCTGTAGTTTATTCTGTATTTATTGTCTATTGTAATTACTTATTTTGTGTATGCATATTGTCTGACATCCAGCTACATGTGCACTCCATCTTAACAAAGAAGTACCTTGAACGTGTCTTGCTATACTGTACCCTATTATATGTAAGATGACAATATGGTTTTGACAATAATGAACGGAAGTGAATAAAATGGTACAAAATATAGGAAGATACTGCATAACAACCTGTTTCGGTTTGCTAAAGAACTACAGCTTGTTAGAACCTTCACCTTTCAGTAGGACAATGAACCCAAGCACAAGACCAAAGCAATACAGGAGTGGGTGTACAACAACAAGGTTAAACATTTCTGTACAGCTGCTTTGTGACAATGCCTGTTGAAAAAAACATTATATAAATAAAAATTGCCTTTACTACTTGACAATGACTAAGTCAGGTCCAATCGAGAATCTTTTTCACGATTTGAAAATTGCGTTCCGTAAGCATCATCCAATCAACCTGAAGCAAATTTATTCGGAAGCACCTAGTGCTTCTAGTTTGAAGGGGCTGAATACATATTAGCATTTTTGTTTAAGATCTCTAAGTGAACAATCAATTTAGGCAAACATAAAAAATAACAGGAATAATCTCTATTGTGTCATTTGTAATCCAGAAACATCTAATATAGACGATAAAGCAAAAATTCGTATTTATTAATAATTCTCATACTAAATATTGCAGCCACACCCAAAAAAATCTAAGCACACATCCATGCAGTCTCTACTAACAAACACTGGAAGTAGAATGGTCATACCAAAGAACTTGGCGCTATCGTAGGATGCCACCTTTATCATAAGTAGGTTCCTGACATATTTGCATTGCTAGGTTAACAGAAAGTGCTATTGTTGTAAAAATGGAAGGAACAACAGCTAATCCAAAAGTCTGTAAATTCTCAGAGCAGAGGTATACCCACTATACTCTTGTATCTACACTCTTTTCATAGATCATACAGATGGACTTCGTAATTCTACAACATCAAACTCTAGTCTGTATCTTTCTCTGCATACTTTGTTAGCCACATTTTACCCTCTTCTTCAATGGTCAGGGCCCCCACAGGGCCTCCACAGTTTTTAAACACTATGTCCACTCACTGTCCACTTTATCGGACACATCTAGCTTGTCAACCTTGTTGTTGTAAAGTCAGGGGCAGTAGCTGATCTCTAGTCCTTCATCAGTTGTCATAGAACACTGCACACAGGATGCTTTTGGCTGGATATTTTTGGTTAATTGAGTCCAGCAGTGACACTGAGTGTTTAAAATCTTTGGCATCACTACTGTGTCTAATCCACTTACACCAGCACAGCACATACTCACACACCACCACCACATTAGTGTCACTGCAGTGCTGAGAATGATCACTGAAATTATACCTGCTCTGAACAGGGTAAATTGGTCTGACAGTGGTACACAGAGAAAGAGACTACAGTCTGATATTGCAGATAGACTTTTAATAGAATTGGGGTCCCTGATTTGGAGCTGGTCTATTTGAAGAAATTAATAAATTACCAAGTATAACATTTTTAACTCATTTTGGGGTTTTTTGGGCTCTCTTAATGAGACTTTTTCAGACTTATTGTACAAATGTGGAAATTTATGCCAGCTTCATAGCACACTTCAGAGTCATTACAATAAACAGAGGGTAAACTTAGAAATGAAGAAATTCTAAAATTCATGTAAACCTTCAAAGTTTCCATTTTCTACTCAAACTAATGTGCCACAGAACGTATGTCCACACTTCTCTAGTGCCAAGTACAATTTAAATTCCATCAAGGTTTGTTTTGTCCAGGATCAATTGACTACCACCTCATAATACACTCACCTCACATCCGAATTCACACATATTTTACAGCTAAATAGAGGCAGACAGAGCGGCAATCTGAATACCCATAATTCCTTTCTTGTGTTCGACCTCCCACGCTCCGTCCCTGATGCTGCCGCGAACAATACATGTCACAATCCGCCTTTTTCCTGCACTGCTCGTCGACAATTCATTCATAGTAACCTTGAGGACAGCCAAATATGAAGCATTGGTCTCATCCTTTTTTAAGATATAGCCCAGAATTACAGACCACACTGAAAAGCCTCTTATTCAGGGGATGTATGTCCCTTTAAGAAATATTTAAAGGATCCATATCATGGTACTTTTTTAGACATAGAAGTGAATGTACATATAGTAGCCTCTTTATTTCTACAATATCTGCCCATCTTATCATTATTTGGGTAGTGGATCTTTCTCAACACTGCAATGACACTCTAATCCTTCATCAAAAGCCACAGGAAGCTGCCCTCAGAACACAGTCGTCTGGATATTTTTGGGAAGTGGCCAATTCTTAACATAATGTTTTGCCCAGTCTTTCACAGATCGGATCAATTAACACAAAGCTTCTGTCACAAATTCCTTCCATTCTTCTTCAAGTGATTTTTTGAAAAGAGTCCAAAGTTTTCTTCTATTTTTGTCTTTTTCCATAGAAGTGCACTTGTTAATGTTTGATGTACTAACACTCGTAATAGTCATAATTCCTTTTTTACATGTCTATTTTGCAGCCTCTTTTCATCCCTTGGTTTCGCCACTGAGCCTTTAAGAGTGATGTATGTATATGCTGTCTATTCTTATTGGCTGCTCTCTATTGTGCCTCAATCACAATCACTATAAAGTAAAAGTGAATTGAGGGGCTCTAAACTGCTATAGGCTTCTACTTATTTGATCAGTTCAAGACATTAAAAAAATAAAGCCAAAAATTTGGAATGCACTGTAACCTTTACACAGGCCATATTTTCTCAATATTTTAAATACAGCAAATAAACAGCTGTAGGCTGTTTTTAGGCACCTGATTCCATTGGCTCTTCAAATCCAGATGGAGGTCAATAGGTGAAAAACAGAATAAAGAAGATGGAGGTGCTAGTTTAATGGCGTTGTGTGAGAAAAGCACAAACACAAAATCACACAGCATATGTCAGACATGATCCTGTCATGATATGAAGAGCGATTATGACTGAACTGAAGAGAACTGCTATTCAGGCAGGAAAGACAAACGAGAATATACATACAAAAACATACAACTTGTTGGGTTGACCTCGGCTTCTCCACAATATCTTTCGTTTGGTTTTCTTCTTTACCTGTCCTGTGGATTAACTTAGCAGCAAAAAACTCTGTAATGTTACAACTGTTTATTTAACAGTTTAACAAAACACAATATTCGCTCAACCAACATTCGCTTTTCACCTTCCATCTTAAATGGTGCAGCAAGTACATTCTGGCATCGGCTGTAGCATTTAAGGTGGAACAGGAAAACTGGCTAATTGAAAGCTGACTTAAACCTCAGGCGGTTGGTAGCGAGTGTTGTATTTTGAAGAGTTCACCTGTGGGTCATCCACTACAGTACTACAACTAAAAGAAACTCGAATCAGGCTGACTACAGATGACGCATCGTAAACGATCTGCTGCTGTTTTTTGGCCAATTTCTTGCATTTTTCTTCTTAATAAACAAAAATTGTTGATACTAAATTAAAACTTATGGTTTCTTAGTTAAACTGAGTTTGAACATAAACCACAGTCATTTTGAGAGTTTATAATAGCGCTCCCTATGTGCAAAATCACTTGTTGCTAACCCTAGCCCGACTTCTGCAATTCATACCATAGCAAAGCGGTGATGTAATGTCATTTGCAAACAACCTATCGGAAGAGGAACATGTAAAAAAAGGCATACTATTATAAACTCAGATATTTGAAACGTCTGAAAGACATTCCATATTAGCATATCTTACCTTGTAGCAGTTTCACTCAGAGGCTGGTATTGAGCTGTTGCTGCTGTTTTGCCCTTTTAACAACACAGGCTGCCATTCCTATTCAGTTAGTGAAATATTGAAGTGTATTTTGGATTAATATTTTAGAGGAAGAAATGTTATTTTCCTCCCTTGTTTATTACTTTGCCACATATATGTAACATCTCCATTTGACACCACAGCATACTGTGTTCAAAACAAACTGGTATGGCAGAAGATGTTATCTTTAGAACAGTAGCACGTGCTTATTCTATGAAAAAGGTCTTCTATCTTAGACTCTGTTCACCTCAGTCAAATAAGGGAGAACTATGCATTCCCCTTCTGGAATGTCCAAAACAACCAGTATATAAAAACAGTGGACCTAAGGCCTAGGTTAGAGGGACTTCACTTCTGGCCAAGGACCTCTCTCTGATATCAAAAGATTAAACACCAGAAGATGTTAGAAATTATGCTGTACTTTATTTATCTAATAAATATATATATTTGAAAGTAAAGTCTGTATCATACTCTGTATCGAGTTCTTCCAGCCATCAACAGAGCATCGCTAAAGGAAAGAATATGCTTCAATATCTAGGACTTCTAGAAGTGTGTCTACCTCGTGAGTGACCTTTTTTTCATAAATTGGTCACACATGAAATCAAAAAGCCCTAAGTTAATTTCTCTGTCACTATGTATTCCTGCCAATAGTTTATCAAACAAAGTAAATGTTCTCTTTACCAATGGCAAAACACACTTATCTATATCTACCAAGATACCGTGAAGAACAACAATTCCTGATTGCCCACTCTTCAAGAATTTAAACATTCCTGTAATGATTATGTAAAATAACAGCTTTAAAATCTTTTATAATATGCTGTGTAACTTTGAATCAGTGGGCACAATACTTCTCACATGTCCTGCATAGCACAGTTCTAAGAGGTAAAATAGGTTTGCATAAAAAGTAATTTTATAAATTTTACCAGCTTAGTTTTATGCCATTTGGACCACCTTAAATTTAGTAATAAAATGATACGTTAGCTCAGGTTTCACAGTGTCCGTAAACTGTACTTTACAGATATGACTCGTGCCAACAAACATGGTAGATTGTGTGACGTCCATTTCAGCAAAAGAGTCCAGCAATTAGCTAGCTGTAGGTTGAAGGTGGGCCCATATGATTTTAAGAGATGTAAAGGTTTTGCAAAATCATTTTATTAGGCCTCTATTCGATTATTGCAAACTTTTGCAGGCAACATGGCCTCACGCCACCAATCACTGCTGTCTCTGGCACTGACATGGCAACAATTAAGCTGACTTAATGTTGTGTCCCGTCAACTCATATTTTTTGACAAACATCAGAAGAATTACTTTGTCCAGTCTGTTATTTTTTTTCCAATTTTACAAAATAATTTCTAATGTCATTTAGGGTTAGGTATAAGTTATAGATTAGAATTTTTACAAAGTATCTACAGTGGATCATTCAAATAAAATTTTGTTAAAATGTTTTTTAATAATCCAAGACAGTTTAAACCACAACCCCGTTGAGCACAGTGATCCAGGACAGGTAGCGGTATATTACATATTACCTTGAATGTACTGCCCAGATTCGCTATTCACTATTCCTATAGCACCCCAAATTAGCGGTGGACAATCAAGACAATCTAATTCAATTACTATCAAAATGGGCATGAACCTTTGAGAGCTTATTAAATTGGACTATAGAGACACTGTGAGATGTCATTTCCAACAACAGAGTGGTCACATGTGTGCGTCACACAAAAGAGGAAGCAAGTGACCCTGCCATCTTCTATCTGCTCGCTAATAATGCATTCACAGTGAGAACGAACAGGCCTCTAGGTTAAAGCACAAGCATTACCCCGTCCACTAATCACCATGGTCTGCTTATCCGCTGTTAGTGTGTTTATAAGCCTAGTGTGTAATAACCCTTATTTTCCTCTAGCTAATCTGGTCATTCGTTCCGTCCCTTGTTCCTTTTCTTCAGCTCCTGAAGCAGTGCTGGATGCTAGTGCCGTGTAAATAGGTGTCACTAACATGTGCTGGCTATTCAGACCACTTCAGAGTAGTAGAGGACACTTCTGATCTGCAGGACTGATCAGAGGAGCAAAGCACTCAGCTGTGGGTGGATGCTATAGGCTAACTGAGGGGCACAGCAAGGCAGAAAATACTGCTGAGCGTGGTAGCCACAGTGCAAACAGGAATTTTAATGATTTTTAAATTATCTGCATAATTCAGTCATCAGGAGGTAAACAGAGTATTTCAAATGACTTTGTAAGGAATTTATCACAAGAATTGATTACAAATATTCTGCCTGATGCCTTGGACATTGCTATATGATAGATCTGAAATAAGCTTTGGTCTAAAATATACATTTTAAAATCTATTCTGAGGTACATGCTACTGAAGGTTGTTTCTGAAACATTTTTTCTGAACCTAACAATAGCATTTTGCTAGCTACCTTGTTTGGCTTGTGCTATTCATTTTAATCATTTGAGAGTTTTTTAGGGTACATTTTTGAGGGGTCGTACCCTTGTGGTAGATTTCGCCAAAAGTTTGTCTTTTACCAGGTTGTCTTTGTATTCTCGGTACAGAATCACATCTGACCCCCTGTCTGATCACCCTGTCCCCAGCTGTAGTTTTCAAAGGTTTTGTAAGATCAATAGGTGCTAACAGACTTTGCTGTTTGAAAAGAAAGAGCTGCGTGCAGTTCCATAGGAAGAGGAAAAGCTTTCACTGAAAATCTAAAGCCACGAAAAAAAGTAAATGAAAGTATGAACTGTGTGTCTTTGTGTGCGTTTTTATGAATGCGTGCATGCGTGTGTCAGGGCCAGAGTGGGACTTGTTTTCAGACTGGCAGATAAAGTAGACCAGTCCACCCCAAACTCTCTGAGGGCTTTCAGAAAACGCATCTTCTGAAATCTTTGCGTTTTCATCTTCTTCATCTTTCATCTTCTTTCATCTTTTAAATTTGATAGCTAGTGGTAAAATGAAAACTGACAAAGACTTTGACCTTAATTGTCACATAATCATAACCACATACTGCTTCGTACATTAAGGTCAGCATTTCTCACTGCCTCGCTGCTTGAATATGTCCTCAACATACATAAATATACATACACACATATTTCTTACATTATCCAGCAGAACACTGTTTGGGTCAAAAGGTTGAAATATCTGTTCTCAAGATCACAGAAAATATAGAGTTTTATATCACTTTAATCTTCAAGGTGATTTTATGCAAGCAGTTAACACATACACACACACACACACACACACACACACACACACACACACACACACACATATATATATAAAGCATGGTGATGCAGATTGTTCTTAATCCTTTTATTATGCATACATCTAAATAGAAAAGGTAACGAGAGAGAGGGAGAGAGGGAGAGAGAGAGAGGTTATATTGAATTTGAAAGGTGTTATATTCTGGTTGCTCCTTGTCTGTGTGTGTGTAATAGAGTCTGAACACCTAATCCAATTACAACCACCACGTGAGGACAGCTTTATTTTCTTCATGATTGTTCTCCGCCTGCAATTTCATCAATGGGCACTCCTTTTGTGGAGTGTGCGGAAGGCTGGAGCGCAGTGTGTGGACTTTCTCAGGCTGTAGAGGGCTGCCAGGATTGGAGCTAGCTTTACCTTCGCATTGATATTTATTTATGTGGAGATGGTTGGGGGGACACAACAATGGCTGCTTTTTCTGCTGAAGTGTGCAAGCATATGTATGAGCATGGGTGAACATTTGGTGTGTAAAATTGTCTTTGGTTTGGTGGAGTGATTTGTGGGGGCATGTGTGTGAGTACTTGTTTTCATGTAGTTTCAGGACAAATTTGTGTCTGTTAAACTTGCCACAAATGACCTGCCCTTGCAAAACCTTTTTTCGAAAATGCTGTTTTTTGTTTTAAGAAATGAAAGGACTACAATTCTAATATAAATGATAAAATCATAATTTAAAGAATTTTTGTGCTTATGTAGAATCTGGTGGATTCTTTTGGAGAGTTCTGGTGTAAAGTCTAGCCAAAGTTTTCAGTTTTAAAATTGTGGGAAAAAAATTATATATATATATATATATATATATATATATATATATATATATAGAGAGAGAGAGAGAGAGAGAGAGAGAGAGAGAGAGAGAGAGAGAATTCTCTCTCTTATATATTTGGGACTTTGGTACATTGTATTATTACATATAGGTACCGACATTTATGTAATATATATGGGAAATGTGTACAACTCCAAGTCCTAACACATAACAAAAACAAGTGCGTGTGTGTGTGTGTGTTTGGGCGCGTGTGGAACATGTGGCATGTTTCTCAGCGGAACAGTGGGAGCTGTAATGGACGCTGTGGCTGGACAGCAGCTGGTAAACTCCAGCATCTTTTTAGCCTTTATGCACGCACAAAGACATGCTAATGAAGTGGAGACTGAGAACCAGCCACATGGCACACACACACACACACACACACACACACACAGACAAGCACGCTCTTACTTGAGCATTGCGTCCGCCACAACTTTCTTCAATCAACAAACAAGAGAGACAAGGCCCACCCACTGTGTGCTTAAGAGTGTGTGTGTGTGTGCGCGTGTGTGTCCTCTATCCTCTGCTACTAACAAAGAGTGGGTTAGAGTCTAAAGACTGTTCTCCAGTGCACACTTAAGGCACTCCACCTGTGTGTGTGCATGCAAGTGTGTGTGTCCGAGTGTGTGCCTCTGCGTGTGTGTGGGTGTGTGTAAAGCTCTCAATTCCACAGGCCACCTGAGACTCTCTCTGTGAAGGCAATGGTGCTTCATTTACAAATTATTCATCTTCTCTGCTAAGTACCGTAATGCCTTCTGGATACAGTTAGCGCTGCTAGCTTTAGCTTAGCATCCAGATGCTCTAGCAGTATTTTTCAAAAAGCTACCCTAAACTCATGGTTTAATATATTTACACACACATTTGGATGTATTTAACAGTCAGTGTGTTTGATACAAAGTCATATATGCAGGTTAAAGTCATTTATGTGAGTTTGCTCTGTCTGTCTGTCTATTTATCATCATCCATCTATCCATCCATCTTTTTCTCTATCTCTGTCTTTTTCTCTCTCTCTCTCTGTTTCTCTCCTTTATCTAGTTATCTCTCTAAAGAGTATTAATGCAGTAGTAGTACTAAAGTAGTAAAGTAGTAGATTTATATATGTCAGTATATATATAGTATATATATGTTAGTACTTTTTCTGTGGCAACCCAGTATTATTTGTAGTTATCTGCTAATACCTGGTTTGACTACTCACTACTTTATTAGGCTAAAGCAAGATAGCCCGTGAAGAAATTGAATAAATGTATGCAATGTCTGTGGGGTCCAGGAGAAATCTGGAACTAAGCTTTGTTCTTCAACTTGTTTACAAGATATTTATGCTACTTTGTATTGTATTTATGCTTATTTGCATCTGTTCAAACAATATATAGTGTTAAACCTCTTGTAAAAAAATCCTATTGGTTAATTCAGCACAAAAATGAAAATTGTGTGACTTGAGTGCTAATCAATCAACCATCAGTAATGTTAGTTATCCTAGCTAAGTTAGCCCTGGTAGATTTGGTCCCCTTTTATGTTAGATTCATGATTATGGTCTTAGCAGGAGGGATTCAATATTTGCTTTACAAGAAGAGTGGTGGGCAGTGGTGTAAAATGAACACATTTGGTGGAATGTGTAAGAATGTGTAACTGTTTCGTCATTGTATGTCAGTGTGGTTCATTTCATTTAATAGTATAAAAAAAATCACTAAGATTATACCAATGGCAAAGCAGACACCTTTATACTCGTAGTGAGATGTTAGCCGAACATCACAGTTTCTTAACTGAATGAAAAGCTTTCTAGGTTTCTGGCTGAATACACAACAGTAAAATGAGTCATTGTCGGCGAGACTGGCACAGGGAAGTCTGAAGTATTGAAAAGTGACTTTTATTATCCTTTTAGCGAACTGCCCAAGCTCAATGTCCAGTTATTTGTCAGTGGTCCTATGCCTGCAGGGAGCAGCAGTATGTTCTCAAGGCTACTTGCAAGAAACAGATGACTACAAAAAAGCTGCATGTCAAAAAGACTGAATGTTATTGACAACTTTCATTTCGTTTTTCGGGAAGAGAGATTTTTTTGAGAGGTGGACTGCACACCAACGAGATGGGTGTCAAATCTCTGACAAAGAACTTAATTTTTTTTTCTTTGTGCCATTTTTCCATTCCCACTAGTGGAGACATGTCAGTGCTAAAACTCAAGGACTCTGTTGTCACACCAGAGCCACAACATCATCCTCTACTTAGAATGGCTTTAGTTAACGGATGAGAGTCATGATCTTGGTCTCAACCGCTGGAGACATCTTAAACCCAAGAGCAATCCGTACCATCCTCAGTACCATCTCCACCTCGTCATCAGCGCATGTGAACTTCCTAGCAACCATGAAGAACATGGTATCTCCAGAGATAAGGCTGCCACCTGTAATGTCAGCCAGTCCTCAGTAACAGTGAAAAATCAGCTCAACTTCTCCTTCACAGTCATCTAGTGCCTCAAGGACCCAGCAACCTCCATCTTGCCTCCACAGTTAGTTGAGTTGGCATTTGGGAGAGTTAGTTAAAGTTGCCACACTGAAACTCAGACAAATGAATGAAACAGAACGCTTCCACAACCTCAAAAAAAGCTCTTAAACCACCATTGCTATCAACCTCACTCTCAGCAGGTGCTCCACCCACCTTTTCCTTAAGTAATCAAATTGATATTTTTTTAAGTCTGAGCTGCTACAGAGAAGTCAGTAGTCAGCAGTTTGTGTTTTCAAAACATCCCTGTGTCCCATTTATCCCTACCATTTCAGGACATGTTAGGAACAGAAGGAACAGGGACTGCATGTAGTATAGAAAGGTTATTGACAGTCCTTGGAGCAAAGTGCACAGTTATTAAGTTTGGATTACTTATATTAGATCCACTAATAATAGGTCTTATTAAGTGAATAGATTCTTCACAGTCAGTGGGTTTGATTTTATGCATCTAACAAAAACATGGTTAAATGCATGCAGTGCAGAAATTATTTGATGGTTCCCAATGCAGTTATTTGATGACTTCACATCCTGTGATCTATCTTTGTGTACTGCTAGGCTCTCGAAGTATGATGTTAATTTTGTTGATGAATTTACAGGTATGCTTTTGATAATTTTGTTATTACTGGTGATTTGAACATACATATCCTAGGACAAATAAGCGAGAGAACTCCATGTTCCATGTTTGGACTCAGCATCTTACCAGAAACAAACTGGCTGCGTCTAAAATCCCCTACATAGACAATGTGTCCATACTCATCCATACTCAGGCGGCTTTAAGCAGCAGTTCAGAAATGAAGAACCATAAGGAATTTGTTTATTTATTTATTTTGATGTAAGTTCCGCCAACCTCTGTAGTAGCAGCACACTAGCAGTGACTGCATACACACAGCCGACTCCCCATTTTTCTCTGTTTTTTCCTCCACTTCAAATTACTCCACAGCTGCACCTGAATCATGGGATAGCACAATGTGCTGCAGTGACATACTTCAAATTGTCTCCCAATTCACTAGGTCATCCGAGAACTATATACTGTATACTGAATACTGTATATTTGTATAATACTGTATTTTTGGACACACTAACTGTGCTCGCCTACTACTTTTGTATACTGTGCAGTATGGAAGTATGTTATTTCGGACGTAGCTATTGTCACAGTCATGGTCACACTGTGGACGTAGTTATCTTAAAGGTCTCAGCATATCAGCCACTGTTAAGATGTTGCTATCAAATCATTACAGTGTGTTCATTGAAATGTGGACCTCACTAGACATAAAGACTAGACAAGTTTGCTTTAAGAATGGTTTAGAAATGGCAGTACAGCGACATTTTTTGTCATGAGCAAAATTTGCTCTGCATCCATCTGTTTCTGTTGATGCTCTGCTGGATAGCTTCAACTCAAAAATGTGTTATGGATGAGATTGCACATGTTAAAACCATGTTATACATATAGTAACACTACTACAGTTTCAACTCCAAAAGAAAAAATGTAAAAAGGCCAAGTGCGGATGGTATAACCAAGCTTCACATTCACAAAGCCTAATCATAGCGCTGATACTTCTCTAATTAAGGTTATCGGTGACATTAATTTAAGCACAGACTTGGTAATAATATATACTGTTGTTTTACTACTGCTCAGTCTCAGTGCTGCCTTTGATACCAATGACCATACAATTCTCATGGATGGACTTAAGAACTGGGTTGGATTTTCAGGAACTGTACTGAAATCTTGTTTTGATCTTGTTTGATTTATACAGGCTTCTACTTGACCAAATCTCACAAATCTATGGGAAATCTTCCCCTCTTGTCCCTTGACTTTGACTCACTTGGTAAGTGCCTTGGGCATGTCACTAACTGAATGAGATAAAACTTTCTACAGTTCAATAGAGATAAAACTGATATTACTTTGATCGTTCTGCTACTGCTGCCCCCCCCTCCTGCAGCAGCTATCACCTCATCACAATCAGCATCCCCAGCAGATTCTCACCCTCACCTCCTCCGCCATCATTGCCACAATCAGTCGGTGCAAACATCCACTCCCACAGTCCCCTCACATTCACTGCAGACCAAGTCAGAAGAGAGCTGAGGAGACTTTGCCCCAGGATGGCAGCAGGCCCAGACAAGGTGTGCCCCAGAATACTTTAAGTATACGCCGCCCAACTGGGGGAGCCCCTCTAACAAATCTGTTTCTCGGGAAGGTTCCAGTCATGTAGAAGACATCATGTGTCATTCCAGTTCCTAAGAAGACACATTCTAAGAAGCTGAATGACTACAGACCAGTTGCATTTACATCCCATGTCCTGAAGACCATGGAGACACTGCTGCTGAACCTCCTCTGACCTCAGGTCATGCTGAGGACCTACTGCAGTTTGCATACCGGGAGGAGGTGGGAGTGAAGGATGCCATACTCTATCTTCTGCACAGAGCTCACTCTCATTTGGATGTGGCGCTGTGAAGGTCATGCTCTTTGACTTCTCCAGTGCGTTCAACACCATCCAGCCCCTCCTACTCAGAGACAAGCTAAAGGAGATGGAGGTGCATTCACATCTAGTCACATGGATATTACCTCACCAGAAGACCACAATATGTTCGAATCAAGGACCAACAAGCACCTTGGGCACAGTGATCAGCAGCACAGGGGGCCATGTTCTCTCCAGTCCTGTTCACCCTGTACATATCAGACTTCCAATACAACTCAGAGTCATGCCACATACAGAAGTTCTCATATGACACTGCAATTGTGGGATGTGTGCATGAAGGACAGACGAGAGAGTACAGGAACCTGATAGAAGACTTTGACTTTGTCTTCCTGCATCTGGAGGTGTATATGTCCGTGGTGGTGGGGAGGCTGACTCCGACAGACCTCTGTGCAGCCTTCACCACCCTCTGCAGAGCTTTCCTGTCTGCAGCAGAGCAGCTTCCGTGCCACACGTTGATGCTGGAGCATAGAACGCTCTCCACCACACATCTGTAGAAGGAGGTGAGGACCGAGCTCCCGAGCCCAGCTCGCCTCAACCGCATCAGCGGCTCTACTTCCTCAGGCGGTTGAGGCGAGCTGGGCTCGGGAGCTCGGTCCTCACCTCCTTCTACAGATGTGTGGTGGAGAGCGTTCTATGCTCCAGCATCAACGTGTGGCACGGAAGCTGCTCTGCTGCAGACAGGAAAGCTCTGCAGAGGGTGGTGAAGGCTGCACAGAGGTCTGTCGGAGTCAGCCTCCCCACCACCACGGACATATACACCTCCAGATGCAGGAAGAGGGCCACCTGCATCATGAAGGACCCCACTCATCCAGCACACTCACTGTTTGTCCCGCTCCCCTCAGGCAGGAGGCTGCGGAGCGTTAAGTGTAGAACGAACAGACTGAGGAACAGCTTCATTCCGGAAGCTGTAAGACTTTTAAACGCCACTTAGTGGAACCACTGCACTGACACTTTTACTGCACTGACACTTTTACGACACCAGTCACTTTAATACACTCTGCTGCTACCTTCTCCATTCCTGTTTATTTTATTTTCATATATTTTATATATTTATGTTTATTTTATTTATTTAAGTACTGCTGTCTGGGTAAAACTGGGTCCTTGGGTACCACAATTTCGTTCCACCCCATGTACCACATGTGATGCGAATGACAATAAAGTCTCCTTGAATCCTTGAATCCTTGAATCCTTGTTGTGGTGCGAATCCAACCAGCTGCAGTTAAACATCACAAATCCAACCACCTGCAGGGTCTTACATCAGTGGCAGAGAGAAGAAACCTCAGTAAACTGCGGACCATCATGGAAAATGTTGACCACCCTCTGCACAGTGCCATCATCAGAGGAGTTTATTCAGTGGCAGACTGCTGTCTCAGTCCTACTCCACAGATAGATTCAGGAAATCTTTTGTCCCTCAGGCCATTAGACTGTTTAACTCATGCTAGCACAGTAAAATATAGTCCTGTAACACTGTTATACTCAGGAGCCCTATATCAGTCATCAGACAGTGTTATACTCTGGACCTCTATATCAGTTATCAGACGCTGCTATACTCAGGAGCCCTATATCAGTCATCAGACAGTGTTATACTCTGGACCTTTATATCAGTTATCAGAAGCTGCTTTTATTTCACAGATTATTCTGTACAACGGTGTGTTACATATAACTATACAGTTAACTATATATAAAAATGACTATGCAGTTATTATGATGCTATGCCTATTATATTATACAACATGTATACAGTCTATACATATAAATAATACTGCTGCTTTTTATTGTATATTTGCACCACCAAAGTGGTTTACACTGGCTAACTACTGTCATCACTCTGATTTAAATACTGTGAGACTTTTTATAGTTCTATTTTGTATAATCTATCTATCTATCTATCTATCTATCTATCTATCTATCTATCTATCTATCTATCTATCTATCATTGAAAGGCTTGCCTATTTGGATTGAAGAAAATAGAACAAAAAAACTGAAAAAACTGAACAAATAGAACATAACACTGGTGTACCAATGCACTCTGATCTCTGTTTTAGTAGTCTAGTTTACTAGTTTTAGTTTAGTGTCAAAGTAGTTACCAAACTTATGAAGATTGAACCGTACTAAACCAGACTCACCTGCACCTTTATAACTGTGTAATTATACCACGTTTAAAATAATGTACTGCTGGTGATGTTATACAACAGTAGTGCAGATTATGCATCAGCCAAAAAGTTGGTGAAGAAGGCAGAAAGTTATAGGGCTTGAATTGATGATGAGGTTGCTCTGTTTATGCTAGACAAATGGGAACATTAAGGTTAACTTATTTTTGCTGTTTCACAGAACCAATGGGTCAGTATTGTTTAGTCCTGTTTGCTAATGTTTGAGATTTAAGGTGGAACAGATAGATTTAAAAAGGAACTGACTTGAGCTCCATATTGATGCCAGTATTTTTCTTTAGGCTATAAAAATAATCTACCAAGAGGTTTTATGTATAGAGCCATCTATAAATGTTCACTGTGATAAGATATTTCCATCATGTAGCACTTACCAGTACACCACCTATTGCCTGCCTTACTATCATGTAGCTCAGTCTACCAATTTGATGCATGGTAGCATTAGCTTACATTTAGCAGTATTATTATCAATGACCTCTTTAGTCAGAGGATCCAGTAATTAATGCCATAGTGAAATCTAGCTTAGACCCCGAGTTCTGAATATTAGCATAATGCAGACTACAAATCAATTCGTGATCTTCTGTGTTTTATGCTGCTGTTACCAATTGAGAGGTCTCCAAACCACCAAAACTTATATATTAAATCTTTAATACCATGATTGTATGTGAATCTGCTATCATACCATGAAATTGTCAAACTGTAACACCCATAGTTCGCTATCTGAGGCTAATTTGCTTCTTTAGTTTTGCACTGGAGTAGTGAAAACTCATTCTGCCAAACATTGCATAGTGAAAGCTAGCATACATACACTGTGTAGCTAAACAGCAATAGCAGGCTTCTTTGAATCAATTTATTTCTCCATTATTAATGATCGCATTATATTATTATTCCATCCATTCATCCATCCATTATCTTCTGCTTTATCCGGCTAGTCGGGGTCACGGGGGTGCTGGAGTCAATCCCAGCAATATTGGGCGAAGGCAGGGTACACCATGGAGAGGTCGCCAGTGCATCGCATGGCCAACACATAGTCACGCACACACTCACACCAACTTAGAGTGACTGATCAACCGAACATGCATATGTTTGGACTGTGGAAAGAAACTGGATTACCCGGAGGAAACCCCCTCAAGCACAGGGAGAACATGCAAACTCCACACAGAATGGCCCGGACCAGGAAACGAACCTGGATCGTCTTACTGTGAGGCGACAGTGCTAACCACTACACCACCGGGCCGCCCTTATATTATTATATTATTATAACTATGGTTTAAGGCAAGAGCATAATTTAGGCATGCCGTTGGTACAATGCTAATTTAATATCTTCTGTTACCTGATAGTTAAATAAGCATCACAGCTCCAGTGCAAAAGTCTTAGCTGATATATTTTGTAAAAGGGGGAAAACTTAACATTTTTACCAAACTATTCCTTTAAATATAAGCTGAACTGGTTTCTAAGTTCCTGGATGGTATTTAGCAAGGCTTAGAACTTCAGTCCAGTTGTACTCTAGCATCATCAGTCCAATCTAGTTGTCAGGGAAACCCATTTAGTGAAGTGATGGTAAAAATCAAAGTGCTGCAGCTGTTTTCCTGAAGGGTGATGGGGGTTTGGGGGGGTGCATCATATGAGGGCTACTTTGGTGGAAGAGGTGAAAGTGGACTGGAAATGGAGACTTCAATAGAACTTCTATAATTACTCTAGGCACTGATCACAACCGGTAAAGGAGACTCCAGAGGCAAGCAGCGCTACTCCACCCAATTATCTGTGGGTGACTTCAAGAATATCTCCATAATGCTCCAAAACAAAAGTCTCATTACAGGTAATTACGATTTGCCAGCATTCGAGCAGCCAGCCGCCTCCCTCCACCACTCAACCACCGCTTTCATCCCACTATTGAGGCCCCGGAGGCCAGCGGGGCCACGAGGAGAGCCGCTATTACCCCAAACGCAGCGGCACACACATCAGCGACACTGACGCTCCTCTTCCATTCATCTGAAGTGGCTCACTTTCCTGCTCCAATTATGGACCACAAGATCAAAACTGGACCCTCAGGAAGCGTGGAGGTCCTCCAGCAGAGTGGAGCATTCGTTCTTCATGGGGAAAAAGCTAGACCATCAGTTCTGGGTCATGGGGCCCATTGAGCGCGAAACCCATGGAGGAAACTGCTGAACTGTAGAGCTGTTCATGATCATTACTTATACAGCCAAATAATCAATCATCAATTAATTGATTAATCAAACAATTTTTCCTACTTTAATTTCACTTCATTTAAGGTTTCTCTCTGTGTCAAGCGACCTCCTCTGTTATGTTACAATGTCAATAAAACCAGTTCTTTAAAATGTACTTTTGTTTTTTACCTGTTTTTGAAACTCCAGCAGAAACTCCACATCATTGACGCCGCAGTGCTGAGAATATTCCGCCGCCCAGATATAACTTTCTCTGTGGTGGTCCTGTGGGGGTCCTGACCATTAAAAAAATAAGGAAAAAGGGGCAAATAATGAATACAGAAAAACAGATGCACCACAGTCTGTAGAACTACAAAGTCCTTCTATATGGTGATAAAATGGACAAAGAGTATAAATACAAAGAGGTCTAGTTAATGAAGTGGTTGTGCAGTGTATGAGATGTATGTTTGACCTCACATATCATGGCAGATGTATCTGTTTGTGTGTGTGTGTGTGTGTGTGTGTGTATGTGTGAATGTGTGTGTGTTTAGTCTCCTCTCTGCATGCTTCCTCCACTCTGGAGCTGGTGCAGCAGGCAGGCCTGTCATCAGCAGGCCAGATCACAATGCGGCCCACGAACACACACACACACATGCTGTGCTATCACCCCAACACACAGATAGCAATCACCTCTGTGTCACTACCAACTGCTCCCTCAGCCACAATTAAGACAAACAGCGGGGAAAGGAGGGAGGAGGCCACATGAAAGGGAGAAGGCCGAGCAGAAGAAAGAATGAAAGGACAATAGAGAGAGAGAGCGTCTCTTGTTTCTCCTGATGAGGCAGGAATGAGGCTCGGGCGTCTTTATTGAAACTGAAGTGTGGAGTAAGGCCCCTGCTGTCTGGCCTGCTCTGAGCTCCACTCATTTACATTTTTCTCTATGATACACGTCTCCAGATAGAAAAACACTGCAAGACCATGGGCCGTTCTTGAATGTCAATATGTTGCGATTGCTTGCAATCATAAACTTGTGGGTTTAGATTTGTGAGTGAATTTTGTGAATATCTAGATCATGTTAACATTTTAGGCTGCATTAGTCTTTTAAAGACTTTTTAAAAACGACATTGAAGAAGATAACAATGATTATCACAGGTGTAAATGAGTTTGGGATTGGCACAGACACCTCCCATCACACTGTAGTACACTGCAAGTGATGATTTTGTTTAGATTTAGCTTATTATTGTTTTCGTGAATGGCTTACCCTTATAAATGTGCAAAGGTTTTAGGCACTTGGAGATATATTACATTTAACAAGCTATCTTTCCAGACAGGAAGCTTTAATTTACTCAGCAAAACAAATATTCAAATAGTATTAATACAGTAAGTAGTGCTTTTGCATATGCCACTGTGTGTATTTAACACTTTCCAAGTTTTTTCTTGTGGCAACCCAGTATTATTTGTCTATTTGTATTTGTCTTATTTACAGTTATCATCTAATACCTGCTTTGACTACTCAGTACTTCATTAAGCTAAAAAAATCAACATTGCTGGTGAAGGCATAGAATAAGGCGTCCAGGAGAAACTACACTTTGTTCTTCAAACTGGTGCTTTTTTCAAAATAAGATATGTATGCTACTTTGCATTGTATTCATGCACATTATCTGTTCTAATGATATCTGGTGGTGTTCTTAATGGTGAAAATACACATATTGCTAAAATAAAGGGTTTTAAACAATAAGCCTTAGACCTTTGCACACACACTTCAGGTGCAACCTTACCTTCTACTTCTCCTCAAGTCAACAGACAGTGACCCTCACAATGACATATCAGGGCCTAAACCATTCAGAATAAAAGAATAGGCAGCCAGGGGAGGTGATGGAACATGCTCCAAGCCTGTAGCCACCCTTTCACTTGTTTGTGCTGTAGTCAAATGAATTTCATAATTCCTTTTTACAGATTCTCTTGTAAATGTCAGCACTCAAAAATATGCAAATATAATGACGTGCCTGCATATTTGTTTACTGCGTTCAATATGTTTTTGTAAGATTTTTCTCAATAGAAAGTGGGAGAAATAAGTGAAGCGTCCCAATTAAAACCTGCGCTTATTTGTTGCTGTTGGTAAAGGAAAGAATGCTAGGCGAGGTGTCTGGTATCACTGTTAGAATGAATAGAAGTGTCTGATGAATAGACGTCCTTGGAGAATAAAAATGTGCTCTTGAAACAATCCCGGATGGTGTTGTGTTTTCGGAAATGTGCCCAGCTTTAACTTTGTATTCTGTTCATTTAATCAATAAATCAGTCAATCAGGCACATTTTATACAGTGCAGCATATTTACAACATATTTAGCAGCAGCGATCCCTTTCACAATAAAACCGATGACAATTAACAAATAAGTAAACCGAGGAAGGATGCTAATAGAGTAGTCAGAGTGAAGATAAGTGATAAATAATAAATGAAGAATAAAACATTAGATATAATGGATATAAGTAGCTGGATCTGCCCTGGTTAACTGTAAGTGCTATTACTGTGAAATTGAAGCATCTAGAACCAACATAGTCTCAGCCCTGAAACAATAAATCACACTAACAACATATGCTTTCATCCAGACAGCATCTCTTTGAGAGAAAGAATATTTCAGAAAACAATAAACCACATACTGCATCCATCACAACAGCATGGCTTCACAGAAGAAGAGTCCAGGTGCTGAACTGGCCTGCCTGCAGTCCAGACCTTCACCAATAGAAAACATTTGGTCTGATTTTAACTGCACCTTACACTCACTGTACTGCTGTTTACATACAATACTTTTTACATTCACTGTACTGCTGTTTGCATACAATACTGTTACACTCACTGTACTGCTGTTTACATCCAATACTGTTTACACTCACTGTACTGCTGTTTACATACAATACTGTTTACACTCACTGTACTGCTGTTTACATACAATACTGTTTACATTCACTGTACTGCTGTTTACATACAATACTGTTTACATTCACTGTACTGCTGTTTACATACAATACTGTTTACACTCACTGTACTGCTGTTTACATACAATACTGTTTACATTCACTGTACTGCTGTTTACATACAATACTGTTTACACTCACTGTACTGCTGTTTACATACAATACTGTTTACATTCACTGTACTGCTGTTTACATACAATACTGTTTACTCTCACTGTACTGCTGTTTACATACAATACTGTTTACATTCACTGTACTGCTGTTTACATACAATACTGTTTACATTCACTGTACTGCTGTTTACATACAATACTGTTTACACTCACTGTACTGCTGTTTACATACAATACTGTTTACACTCACTGTACTGCTGTTTACATACAATACTGTTTACTCTCACTGTACTGCTGTTTACATACAATACTGTTTACATTCACTGTACTGCTGTTTACATACAATACTGTTTACACTCACTGTACTGCTGTTTACATACAATACTGTTTACACTCACTGTACTGCTGTTTACATACAATACTGTTTACATTCACTGTACTGCTGTTTACATACAATACTGTTTACTCTCACTGTACTGCTGTTTACATACAATACTGTTTACATTCACTGTACTGCTGTTTACATACAATACTGTTTACACTCACTGTACTGCTGTTTACATACAATACTGTTTACATTCACTGTACTGCTGTTTACATACAATACTGTTTACACTCACTGTACTGCTGTTTACATACAATACTGTTTACATTCACTGTACTGCTGTTTACATACAATACTGTTTACTCTCACTGTACTGCTGTTTACATACAATACTGTTTACACTCACTGTACTGCTGTTTACATACAATACTGTTTACATTCACTGTACTGCTGTTTACATACAATACTGTTTACACTCACTGTACTGCTGTTTACATACAAAACTGTTTACATTCACTGTACTGCTGTTTACATACAATACTGTTTACACTCACTGTACTGCTGTTTACATACAATACTGTTTACATTCACTGTACTGCTGTTTACATACAATACTGTTTACACTCACTGTACTGCTGTTTACATACAATACTGTTTACACTCACTGTACTGCTGTTTACATACAATACTGTTTACATTCACTGTACTGCTGTTTACATACAATACTGTTTACACTCACTGTACTGCTGTTTACATACAATACTGTTTACTTTCTCGCATTACTAACACTATTGTTTACATTTGTTACTTGCAACTTGCACTTTATGGCTGCTGCTCATACTTGCACATAAAGCACACATAACTTTTATTTTTTATTCTTTAACTATAAAGATACTTTTATTTACTTCAACTTATATTATTATACTTTGTATATTTTGCATATATTTTTTATTATTTCTTTTTTTTTGTTATCTTTATCTATTGGTGAATGGAGGAACAGCAAAGTGAGAATTTCATTGTACAGTGTAACTGTCTGTTCTGCTGTACATATGACAATAAAACTCTTGAACTTGAACTTGAACATTTGGCGTATCATAAAGTGGAAAAAAAATCCGGCAAAGAAGATCCAGGTCTGATAAGCAGCTAGAATCCTACTTCAGACAAGAATAGGACAACATTCCTTTCCCAAATCTTTTGCTTATTTTCCAGTTGTTAAAAGAATAGGGGTTTGCTATCACAATGGTAGACGTGGCCCTGTCATAACGTTTGTTGGGTTGTATATGTGAACAATGTCAACAAATTACATTACAGCTAACTAACACTGTGTCGTTATTATTATTGCTATTGCTATTTTAGCCTTATTATTATTATTGACCATTATTACAAAAAATATCTTGCCTTGAGTTCTTCCTTAAACATTCAGGTTTATTAAACTTTTCTGCCCATTTGATACTTAATATGCATCCATGTGCATTTTGAAGTGAAGATCCAGGATCATCATCACTTCTGTTCCATAGTAATTATACTGATTATGATATGGCAGAAAAATCTGGTCCTAGAACAGTACAAAAAGAGATGACCATGATCTCTCATAACTAATTTAACTAATCTTTTGTTGTGCTGCTTTACCAAGAATCTTTTATTATCCTGTTGTCTATCTTTTTTTTCTTCTATAAAACATGCCATCCAACTTGCCAAGCTAGTGGAGTGTAAATCCTGTTGTTGTGCCTGTGTTTCTATCAAGGTTGTTCTTTCAAGCAGATTTTTCCTGCTTACTGTCTTTTTTGACTTGCTCACCCTTAATTTAAATGCTTAAGCCACCATAAAACTTCTTTGTGATAATATCTCTTGTGCAAATGGCTGGGTCACATAGTATGACATATAGTAAATGTGCTAAGATACTCTTTCAATGAATAGCAGCCAAGTAGGCTGATCATCCATTTTCTAACAGCATACAAAATTATGCATAAATATGTCCTTGCTGAAATATAAAGCAATCAATATGTAGGCAAAAGTGGTAATGGTACTTCACTGAAATTATGACTTCATATTTACATTCTTTTTTTGCATCCACTTTTAATACAAGGCTAGATTGTCAATGTAACTTGTGGACATAACACACAGCTAAGCATCATTAGCAGATTTATGGAAGCCAGCAACATTGCTTTATGTTCGTATAGGCTAGATCACAGAGGGCCTAGAATTGAGGCTTGAGTAACGCCAAAATCAATAGTAGTTGCCTTGGGCTGTTATTGTACTAGACATCAAGTTGAAAAGAAACAGGTTGGTTCATAAGGTTTTTACTTCATATCTTTAACCTTCCCTTCACGCTAAAAGGACATATGGCTGTATATTACTATAGCTATACTGTTCATGGCATTGTCTATTAACATTGCTGCTAGTCTTTCTGTAAGGAATTGAGTTTCATGGGTCGTATTCATCTCTCTTTGAGAGTTCAGTTCCCTAGCCTAACTGAATCACATACAATACACCTTCTCAACACCTTCTTGATAATGATTTATATGCTTTCCTTTTGACTGTATCAGTTTTTCTATGGTGTTCTGGTTATGCTATTATAATGTGTTTTTTTTTTAACTACAATAGGCGGGTGCATCATTTTATAAAGGAACTCTTTTCTTCTTTTTGTGAAAGGTAGACTGTCTTCAAAATTACTTCCCCTGAGTTAAAAGGCTTCTCGGCAAAGCAGGCTATTATTTTCCACTAATAGATGACCAGTAATTGCAACTAATAAGTTATTACCTATCTATACACATATTATAATAGCATGTATTTAGGCGACAATTTCTTCAATAGGATGAGAGAGAGGATGAGAGACAGAGAGAGATGGAGACAGAGTGAAAGAGAGAGAGTTCTTTTCATCGACCAGAAAGAAGGAAAATAGGCTCTTTTTCAAAAGAAGCTTAAAAGGCAACCTGTAGAATGTTTTTTTTTCCTTTTGCGAGATTAATATATAACCTCATTCATGGACACTGAAACCCAGGCTTCTTCCTTCATTGTTTGCGCTCCCCACTTGAGGCAGGCATTGGGAAATTAAGCAACCCAGGGGAATTAAGTGTGCAGGGCTGTAATAGGCTCTATTATCCGACTGCCAGGCCACGGCAGTGAGACACCTAGCACCAGCACCAGAGGACTCACTCTGTGCGTGTGTGTATGTGTGTGTGTGTGTCTGGAACCATAAAGGGTGAATGACCAGCCTGGTGCGTTCACAGGCATGGGAATATGTTCATGCAGGTCAGCCATGTCACTGCTGCACAATGCATCCATTAAGTATGGACAACCATGGCCAACCCCGTCACCCGCACAAGCAGTGAGAAATTTGGGCATCAGGTGGTAAAAGACGTCTGGTTACATGCAGGGGGAAACACCTCGATTTTCAACTTTTTTGCATGCGTATGGGATTTTTCTGTTCATTTGAGGTAGAGGTTAATAGAGGAATCTTAAAACAACTTGACATGACAGGGGGTTCCTTTTAATATTGGGCGAAAAAAGACTGAAATATGCTGTAATATGTACCTTTTTGCATGCTTACTTTTTTGTTCTATTTTCCATTGTCCAGTGAATCAGGTAAAACAATGCAAGCATTTTTTAATTTTGAAGTAAACATTTATATAGAAATCTTACAGCATCTTGAAAACATAGAGGCCTCATTTTTTTCAATATCGGGCTAGGTCTAATATTTGCCTTTCTGCATATTTACTTGCAGCTTCATAGACTTCAATGAAACGAGACCAACGTTTTGATTTTATAAATTAAAAGATAATGTAGAAATCTTACAATAACTTGCAGAGGCTTCCTTTATAATATTGGGCTAGGTCTAAAATGTACCTTTCTGCTTATTCACTTGCAGCTTCATAGACTTCAATGATGAGAAAACAAGACAAGCATTTTGATTTTAGGAATTAAAAGATAATGTAGAAATCTTAACATCAAGTTAAAACAATAACATGAAACTGTAGAGGCTTCCTTTACAATATTGGGCTAAGACTTCAATTTTTTCATGCCTGTTGTCCAACAAAGACCCTTCATTTTCAAAATTGGGCTATAAAAGGTCTGATGCCTCACTGGGTTTTACATTAATTTGAAGACGTAGAGAATTATAAAAACATTTGGAAATGTTAAACAATCTTCAAAAGACAGAGGCTTCATTTTTTTTTAAATATTGGTTGGTGACCAGCAAATGATGGGTTACCAGCTGAGATGGACCATAGACAGACCAGCAAAGGCACAGCTTAGCATGGCACGGCCGGGGTCATGCAGAACAATAGAAAGGGCTACAAGGGCCTGTAGTGTGAACCAGTATCTAAAGCAGTGGTCACCAACACTTCTCTTGAACTTTCATGCAGGCTTCACCTCCACTCTAAATCTTACACCTCTCATTCCGCTCATCAAGGACCTCTGTGCGGTGGATTTGGTTTTGAGCTAAAGTCTGAAGGACTGCAGATCGCCTGTAGCAGGATTGTTGACTACTGGTATAAAATTCCTCTGTGGTAAGCTTAGGGCTTTCTTAAGTATCTTTATTTAAAGCTTTTCCATTTCATACCATTTGCTTAAACACAATGGATACATTTTTGCAAAACTATTTCTACAGTAGACATTGGCACCAGGCGATAACCTAAAACACAATGTAAGTAAATACATTCAGTTGCGTTGTTTAGTTAACTAAGCATGTATGGCTATTAAATGGAAACACACAATTATTTACCACATGTTAACAAAAGTACATTAAAAGGTGAAACCAGCTAAAAGTGAATGCAGAAGTAGAGTGAAAATTGATTGGCTCAAACTGCTAGGGAATCTGGCCCCTCCCAAGGCATGACCTCTCCTGATCTAGAGTCAGTAGGTCTTTGAAAAGGCGGCGAGACCAAAGGGGTTATTGGCCTTTTCAGAGCAGCAATAACAAACCCAACACCAGACGGCCAATAAAGAGACTTCCACTCCATTTAAAGGCTATTAATATTCTCCACTGGCCTGCCCGCTTTCTTTGGAGTGACAGGTCCAGACACGCCCCCACTCACCCCCTCCTCCTCCCTCAGTACCATCACTGACTGGTTAACGCTGTGTTTGTGGACAGTGTGTCGCTGCCTGGGTGAAATCGCTCATGCACAATCTGACGCTCAGTCCAGGAGTGAGTGAATGAGTCTGTCTCACAGGCCACTGCACCCCAATAGAGCACTTACTGGTGCCTCTCTCTGTCTGAATCTCTCTTGCTCTTTTCTCGTCCTCATCTCTCATTTTCTTTCACTTTCTGTTGGTTTTAAAAGATATTTTCAATATCAGAGTAGCTGTAGAGTAGTAGAGGTGGAATCTGCTGTATTTGGGTTGTAAACAAAATGTGTTATGTACTAATGTGTTGTATTATGTATGCTTTAATATCCTGTATGTATTTATGTATTGTAGACATATATGTAGTAATGTGATGTGACCTTCCTGACTTTCCTTAACTTTAGTTGAATACATCTTTGACCATTGTTGGTTGCTGTTATGTTCTAGGTAACATAAGTAGCTAATGTTAGTGTGGTTGATTGATTTTAATGTTTGTTTTAAACTTGAAGCCATTGTTGACACTTTTTTGCAAAATAATTCCACAATTATAGTTCCAGCACGAAATCATGTATTGACGTTAACGCTACCCTGCAAGTCAGCACCGTTATAAAGACTTTAAAGTGCTGAAGTGCTAGAATGGTGGTAGGTTGTTACAATAATAAGCACCCCATCAATAAAATTGACAGATCCTGACATTACGCAGAGCAAGTTAAGGTAATATTTTTATTTATGTTATTTATTTATGTTTTTTACATCAGTATATATCAGTATATCTCATAATTGGAGGTGTCACAAAACATTACAAATTTTCTTTCTCACTGTCTCTCTATTTTGCTTTGTTCTTTCTCATTCTTTTCTCTTTTACTGTTTGCAAAATATTAATTAGGATACTCATAAGAAAAATAACAAAGCAATGAAGTTTCTGTAAATGTTTTGGCTATATGTTTGAATATGTTTTGGCTGTCCTCCATATCCATATCCCAGTGGAACTGAAAAACTAGTATTGGGAAGCTTGTGAAGTTCATGAACATGTTTATCACAAACAGTCAATCACTGTGGTGTTAACTGCAGTGCTAGCTAAGTGGTGCTGAGCTGCACTAATTGCTAATACATTAGCCTGTTTAGTGGGTTGGAGTTAATGAGTAAATCAATAGGACACATTTAGCCCAGCTTTAGCAAAGATCAAAAACCCAGCAGAGAATCTGGCACCTCATCTAACTGTGGAGCTTTTTGACAAAATATTGTTCTAGTTAGCTAGAGGAACTATACTTCGAGCAATTGACTGGTTATCTAGTGTAATACAACTATCTAACTAGTTGTAGCCATGAAATGTTTAGATTTATTTAATTCACCTGGAGATACAGATATAAAGTCTTTGTTTAAACAGTGTTGCTAGATAAAGGTGATATAATTTACCAGCTGACACTGAGAATTCACATTTTTGCCATCGGTTATCATAGCAATGAACATAAAAGCACTTTTCTGATGAAAAAGCAACTACTTCAATCAAGGTCAGATTGAAATCAAGTGCACCTGATCAGGCCTTAGAGAATAGTTTTGACAAACTTTTTTAAACCTCAGATATCTGGTCTAGTTTGCTCTTGGTTATTAAATTCTATTTTTTTCATCATACCTAGACACAAAGAGCTCTTTGAGGCCTTTGGAAAGAAACTTGCCGGTTAGTCTGGGAAGTATTTGGATAAAAATGTCCAGAAGATTATCTACAAGCAGATTTAAAACCACTGCCAACATGTCCAGGCCTGACTACTCCAGTAAATTTTACTGAAGAGCAGACTGTAAGACATTTGTCCTAAAAGACATTTTTAAGAAATCCAAAATTGAATTATAGGATCTGCAAGTATCTTGTGTCACTACTGGTGTACAAGTGTGTGCATCTAGCATAGACCTACATGGAAGGTGAGGCAGGAGGTCGTCTTTGCTGTCTAAAGTATTGGGCAAGACTAAAGTCTGCTAATAACTATCTAGGCAAAGATCAAGGCTTCTGAAATAATAGACAGACAAGTCAGACATTGGTGAAAATCAAATTCATCTGTAAAACAATTAAACTGAAGAAGTGGACCTTCCAATCAGATATTAATCCCAAACATATAAATAAATGCACCCAGGAATGGCTCAAAACGAAGAAATTAGGGTTATGCAATGGTCCAATCAAAACCCAAATCTGAAGTCCATTAAAATTACATTGGGGACTCTATAGTCTCCCATAGCATATTAAAAACTAGTAGACAAAAGTCATTTCTGCCAGAGAGGGAAATACCCATTACTAAAGCCAGAGATGTACTTTTTTTCAACTAAGTTAAATAAATAACATATGATTTCTATGTTTTGCTATGCATAATTAGAGAACAAATACTAGATAGATAGATAGATAGATAGATAGATAGATAGATAGATAGATAGATGGATAGATAGATAGATAGATAGATAGATAGATAGATAGATAGATAGATAGATAGATAGATAGATAGATAGATAGATAGATAGATAGATACTTTATTGATCCCGAAGGAAATTTAGCAGCCAGCAGCAGTTACAAACACAGTACAAAAAAACAATGAGGTATATAAAAATTAAATAGTGTTTAAATAGTGTCCAGGAGTGCAAATGCACAGGATGTACAGCAAAGTGTTAAATAGTGTCCAGGAGTGCAAATGTACAGGATTGAAATTTGGCATACATAAACTGAAGGCCTAGCTCTAATAGTAACAGCTTGCTACTAATGGATCCATCTTTCTGGAAAACTCTTCGAGATAATGGTGCTTGTACAATGAGCCGCATTGCAACTGGATTTAAATGCATGTACACAATCGTGGCAGCCTTGTATTTCCTTTCAAGCACATTAAACCCAATTCCCCAGTTTAGACCACAGTCTACCTGGTTTGCTACTCTAGTTAACTAGTTATTCCAGCTACAGCCTTGTGAAGAAGTATACCTGAAAAATCTCTTATTGGACATATAGTTGCCAGACATCCTGTACATTTGCACTCCTGGACACTATTTAACACTTTGCTGTACCAAGGAGTTCAAGGAGCGCAAATCTTGGGCTGTGTACAATGTGAAACATGTATTGTTCTCTGATGAGTCCACCTTTACTGTTTTCCCCACATCTGGGAGAGCCACCAGATCTAAATATTATTGAGCCACTTTGGGGTGTTTTGGAGGAGCGAGTCAGGAAACGTTTTCCTCCACCAGCATCATGTAGTGACCTGGCCACTGTCCTGCAAGACGAATGGCTTAAAATCCCTCTGACCACTGTGCAGGACTTGCATATGTCATTCCCAAAACAAATTGGCCCTACACCATACTAATAAATTATTGTGATCTAAAACCAGGTGTTTCAGTTTCATTGTCCAACCCCTGTATGTTAGTGGTTAAACTGGTTCATCTGGAGGTGATCTGAAGCCCTAACTAGTAGAAGAGCTCGCTTGGCTGTATCTATCTCAATATGACAGAAAACAAATCCTTGAAGATTAGAGAATTCTACATTGGGTGATTCCGGAATCTAGCGATTTTGTTTCCAAACAAAGCTGAAATAACTACAGTGGCTATTTATTTATTTATTTATTTTTGATTTAACAGAAATTGGGGTATATTTGGAGTATACCTTTGAAATGTTGCATGGATGCATACACAGTTAATGTAACAATCCTGGCTTTTGGTTTGTTGTGTGTCTGACTGTAGAGTGAGGTGTGTGAAGTGTATTGATGAGATGTGAGCGGTGTCTGAAAGTGTGTGTCGATAGCAGCCATTAGCAACACTCAGGTTTAAATGTGGCATGACCTTTGACCCCACCAGCCAGCCGATTAAAGCAGACCTGCTACTTATAGAGCTTGTCACTGGTTTCTGTTTTACTTTTCGTTCACAGTGCAGGTTGGTGTTCAGATTTATTAGGTACAGAGCAGCTGCATATGTGGAATAGGGGTGGACGCCCATTCACTTTTGAATCTTTCTGTATTTGATAGGTGGTTTTTTGCCTTGGGTTGTTTTTGTTGTTTATACGTGTTTTTTTCCCTTGTCATTATTCTCCCATCTGCCAGGTTCAACCAAGTGTGTGCATATGTGTATTTGTGTGTCCTACCTGCACTGTCCTCCTGGTTTACCTGCTGCAGGAGCACAGGCTGTCAACATCAGCCTAAGAGCCTTCATATCCACTCTTCTTCACTGCACACACAAAAACATTTGTTTTTATATCTTGTCAGGGCATGGGGTCATGTTTACTTTCCTAATATAGCATCACTGTGGAAACAAATCCTTCCAACTCCATCTTATGTCATTTACATTTTTCAATATAACTTAAAATAACAGTTGTGAGAAATTCTGATGATGACTGGACCAATAAAAATAATTGACAAATAATTGACAACTTACTTACTTAGTTTCCATTGAAAAATTCTGCAAATATCAACCACATTTCTAAAATGTATATGAAAGAAAATGCAAATTAGTCAGTGTTTTCATCAACTACTGATATGTAGTTGATATGCAAATTCCTAAAAATGGTGTGATACACTTGCGACATATGTGGCACATAACCATGCATGGTGCTTACAATGGAGTTAAATTAATTAGAACATCTGCTCTAATTAATTAATTTAACATAGTCGCACCAGGTAGAATAGTTACAGGTCTGTTAAATGCGGTATATATATGAAATAAACATGGAGCTAGGATAAAGGTTTTTAAAAAATTGACCTATGTGCCAAGACTTCTGCACAGTACTGTATATGAAGGGTGTATATGAAGATGCAGTAGTGAAGCGTGGGCCACAACATAAGGCGGGGAAAATGTAACACAGATTTTTTATGTTGTTTAACAAGTCCAGCATCCATCCATTCAGGAAGTGAAGTTTATTAGATGATTTGCTCTAAAACTAAAATAAATGTTCAAATAAAAGCATTTGTAAAGCAGTGCATATGCTATAAGCAAAGCAATATACAGATATAAAAATGAAAAAAGTAATTAGTAGCTGAATGTTAGGAGGAAGAACTAGATTACATTTCTCACACAGATACTTGAACAGAGTAATAATAACAGTTGTTTATTGTTTTAAACCTACATTGGAATTTGAAAGTCAGGATTCATCAACATTTTATCTGAGAACATTTAAGAAATATAACTAGCTAACACCTCTTTAAATTTTTTTAATTCACAGTTTTTTAATCAATCGCTTGATGGTTGTAACATAGGACAATTTTTAAGTAGCTCACAGTGAGAGCAAGCACGACTAAAGTATAGTCTCCACATGGCAGGGTTAGTTTAAAGACAATGTAGCATCACCCCATATCAACTCAATGTCATTTTTTATAATACATTTGTAATAAAAATTCTTTTTTGGACATTTTTGTGTACAGATTCATCACAGACACGCTACAGACATTACATAAATAAGAGATATTTAAACTTTATCATGCCAAAAATATTGCAGTTCTATTTTGTGTATCATGCACCTCCAAAGTTCAGTCTTAAAATATGGTTTAGCATTTTCTTGCTCTAACGATCCAGACAACCCCAAACGCAATCAGTGATATTTGAGGTTTGGACTATGGGGTGGTCAGTCCATTGTTCTTAAGGAAGGATAGACAGAAACTGGATTTTTTCAGACCTGAAGTTAAAGTGAAGCTTGATGTTCTCCTCTCTCTCAAAGATAAAACCTTCAAGTACTGTTTACCTAAAGGTGAGAGTCCCATATTTTTTATATCTTTTAATGATTTAATTAACGTTTCTGGAAACTTCTTTTTCTTTGATTTATTCTTTAATTATGCAATTGTGATTCATCTTACATCTAATCTCTCCATAAATGTTTTCTGGAAAATGTCTGTTCTGACTGGAACTCTTATATGTGTTGTTGATATCCAAAAATATATATATTTTTTTTGTTTTTTTAATTGTTCTATATCATTTTAACATAGCAGCTACCTTTACATTGTGTGGTCATTTCATAATGAATGAATACTGCTTTCAAATGGCTTGAATTTAAATATTATAACGTTATATTGTAAAATTGTAAAATTAAAGTGTTTTTGTTTTGTTTTGACTATACCATCAATTTTTGATTTTGAAACATATGAAAACACACACACACACACCCACACACACACAAATTGACCTGCATGATCCATACACAGTATCAGAGACCACATGTTGCATGTTAGCTTTTTGTGTTTAGAGCAGAGCGATTAGCCGAGCCCCCTCACATTATTCTCCACATCAAACAGTGTGTGGTGTGGGGGGTGCAGGGGGCTTCGTTCATTTGCAGCTGAATGAGCCGCCGGCTGCTGGAGAGAAAGCTGCCATTAGCATGCGTTTGTTTGTAGAGGCAGAGGAGACAGAAGAGAGGGTACCAGTGGGGCCACGGCTGGTGTGAGCAGCACCCCTGCGCCATGAGCCCACCTTGCCATGGTGGTGTGTGTGAGAGGGCCTAAAGTGATTTTAAAAAATATAGAAATACTACAGGAATGCCTATAGGACTGCAGGATGTGTACTAAATAATATTTTAACCTTGCTCCCCCCATCAAATGCATTCTTTTATAGCTACTCCTATAAGATTAGACACGCTTTGCAGAACACTGGTAAACATCCTATTTAACCTAATGAGATTATAGCACATAATATTTTGCATATTGCATATATAACTAAAACTGGCATGATGGCGTGAGTCCACCCTGCCTAATTACGGTTAACGACAATAGCATAGCCCAGCTCAGTATAAATTCAAAGTTCTGTTGTAAATTTAATCCCTATCCTGAATGAATGAGATCTTTGTCATTTTTCTGTAAATCTTGTACAACCCTAAACGCATGTGTGAGTGGAGCATGGCTAGGTCAGCTATCAGTGTTGGGGGTAATGTAGTAAAAAAAGAGAAATTGCTAAACAGACCAGCTAAACAGATCAGTTTTCATTCAGGAAGAGCTCTGTGAGCACTACATTTTATTCTGAAAGATTTCATGTCAAGGCTGCTCTCCGCCATGAATGGTTAAAATTCTCTTTAAGTCAAAACCTTCTTGAAACTATTGCAAAACAATCAGTCAGCATATTCACAACAGTTCTATATGAAGGAGCTGCTAGAGAAATATTCTTTTTCAGATCAGGTCTGGTTAATATCATCACAGTTAAGAAACAACTCTGACTTGCTAAGCTTCTCTAGAATAGGACATTTCACATCAAGCCACTCTGGATGACTTTGTTTACATCTTTTAATCACCAGTAATGTTGACAAAGTCATAGAATTACCCTTATAGTCAATGGAGACACACAATTCCCTGCACATTAACATAACAGGGCAATTAATTCAATAGAAAATTGTGGAGATGTTTGTTTGGGATTTCGCTGTTTTTTGCTCCAATACTTGTAAGGTATTCAACTGGAAGCTCGTTACTAGATTTTTCAAAACAAAAGATAACAACAGATAACAAACACAATATCTGTGCTTTCTTCAAACGGTGACTGGAGAAACATTGATTCAGATGTGGCCTTTTCACCATGTACAAAACTGAGCAAGTACTGAGATGGTACACTTTACTCTCTATAGAAAAGACTTGCAATGGGCTGGATCATCTGCACATGAACCTAAGAACACCATGCTGACATTTGTTACAATATAGAATGCTCTTAGTAGACTGTATAATGTATTAAGCACCACCCTACTATTTTACCCCATAGGAGAAAAGCATTTACAAATAAGTAATAGAGTAATAGAGATGGTGTTTGCAGAACAATAGACTGACCAAGCCTCCAAGTTTTTCCTTGTGGCAACCCAGTATGATTTGCAGTTATTATGTAATACCTGTTTTGACTGCTCAGCTAAATCAAGATTGCTAGTGAAGGAATTTAATAAATGCATGCAATGTCTAGGGCGTCCAGAAGAAATCCAGAACTAAACTTTGTTTTCCAAATAAGATATTCATGCTACTTTGTATTGTATTCATGCGCATTTGCATGTGTTCTAAAGATTTGTGGTGTTATTTTTGGTAAAAATACACTTATTGCTAAAGAGTATTTGAAGAGTTTAAAACAATGAGCTTAGGTGCCTAAGACTTTTTAGTGTATCTAAAAATGAATAAATATAAAGAAAATAAATAAGAAAAATGTCATATAAATTAATATAGGAAAACCTCTTGAATAAGATTAAAACGTTTGTTAATTGATGATGAAAGAGTAATGTGGGACACTGATTTCTAACCTAATTTAAAGGCCCTCTGACTACTCTGCCTGGTGTCTCTGAACTGTTCAGGATACAGTCCTGTACACTTGACAGCGGATGCTCTACTGAGAGCTAACAAGGGTTAATTTCCATTGTATGCACCATGCATGTCTCATGCCATGTACGTCGCAACGATATCCACACATCACTGTCTAAATAAATAGTATCGTAGTGGCTTCACAGGAGAGGCCAAAAACTGTTTGGTCCACGCTATTTTGAAGCATGTTTATTGGTTGATTCTTCATTTAATTTTACCACAATGTAACTGGCAGCTGAAATTCATCAAAAAATATTTTTTTCAATATATGTACTACTATACATGTACATATAAATTATATATATTTATATATAGGTACAATTTTTATTCATTTATCGATGTGCTAATGATAAAAATGTATGACAGGCACACTTTTATTAGATTGTTTCAGACAGAGATTTTGTGTGTGTGGTGTACAGACAGACAGACCTTGTTAAAACCCTCATGTCAGTGTCATACACTAGGAATTTGTGAACAGTTCTGTGTGTGTGTGTATGTGTGTGTGTGTGCGCATTAGTTTGTATGTCCATACCAACCTGCCCTCCTGGCTTACCTGCTGCAGCAGCTCAGTCGGCCAGCATCAGCCATCACATCCACTCACATTCACTCACACACACACGTTTACTCTGTCTCTGTTCTAGAGAGACAAATGTGCCTCTTGTTTTGCTTCTATGTGGCTCATGTCTTTCGATCAAATCGAACATTAGTTATTTGTAGGAGCATCCAATTTGCTCACAGGATAAAGATAATACACAAAATTTAAAGTTTAAAGCTTGGGTTTGCCTGGGCCGTGATCCAGAACTACTTTCACTGTGGTAGTGGAATTTTTCAAGGCTGCGAGCCTGGAAACTTTTTACAGTGACAAGAGGCTTTGACTAGGCTGTGAGCTAGCACACTTTATGTCATAGTATTGATTGGAGTTTAACAAGACTGTCGGTGGTAGGCTGGGGACAAGCTGGAAATTTGGCAGAGATTGACTTGGTCACATTGCACTATGAAGGCAGTGTTTGATTAGGCTATGAGACAGGGCACTTTTCACCCTAATAGTAGAGATTTGCAGTAGAGTTTTACTGCACAGCAAGCTGGCAAGGAGTGAGTTTGACTATGCTAAGAGCCAGGGCATTTTTTATTGCAGTAGTGGAGTTTATCAAGGCTCTTCACTTAGGCTGCAAGCTAGAGATTTTCTTACTGTGGTACTTGACTGGGCCAAGAGCTACGATGCCTTTTCCTTGTTAGCAGTGTTTAACAAGCAAGTCTGGGCACTTATTCATTGAGGTAATGGTGTTTGGCTAGGCTGTAAGCCTGGACACTTCTTATCCCAGTAGCAGAGAGTGACTTGACCAATTTAAACCAAGTTTGGTGTTTTTGCCTGTTTAGTTAAGTGTTGCATCATCCCATTCTAGCTTTGATTGGGAGATCCTGCTTTGTCTCTCACTAGTACGCACTTTAACATTTCAAAATCTAAAATACAAAATCTAAAATTATTAACAGAATGTGAATAAATTACTTTAGACTATATGCAAAAGATGAATTTGCAGATATGTTAGCATTCTAACAAGCTAGCCCTAGTCCTTCCTGTCTTGCAATATCACCTTGCACCTCAGGATGCGATAGTAAGTCACAATAACATCAGCCTGCCTTTAATCCAGCATGAGCGGATGAAAGAAACAACTTACCCACATTCAGCGAGAAAACACATTTGAAAGCAAGGAAAAAAAACAACTGACAAAATCTTCAGCAAAGGTTGAGTCAAAGCTGTTGCTTTCCACCATTGGAGAATAGAACAGGATTGTAGTTTAATGTTAAATTTGCAATGATATTCAGATTGGTAAGTAAAGGAGGAGGGACTGTGTGGATGAATTCACCAGATTGAATCATCTCACATATTACTTCTATAAGTGCACCTGTTGTGAAAACACTGATGTGAATTGAATGAATTGAATCAGTGTGAAACTGATTTTTTATTGAATCGACTCAAATGTGGAGATCATTACCAGACGAATAAAAGAACTTGAATCTATACAGTAATTGCACAGCAAGGGACTTTGCGAACTAGGGTACACCTTTGAATTAAATAGATTAACTGCATCATTTCTGGTTTTTAGCACGATTGTGGTCATTTGCACCATTTTAAAAGTGTACATGATAAATCAATACTAGAGCTAAACATTCATTTCATAAAGGTGAAAGTTTTTTAAATATTTGAAGATGACTAGCAAATTAAAGTCTTTTCTGCTCTAGGACTGTGGAAAGCAATTAAAATTTATGGAAACATTTTTTGAACAATAAATTGACTGAGTAACTAAAACGTTGTGGATAATGTTGTGGAAATTTTCACACATTCAAAATGGACCGAATTAACTATTCATGTACCTTGACAAAATCTGATAAATATGACCTGAATGATCACTATGTTCTAGAATGATTAGACTCATGCTGTGCACTTGTTTCTGTAAGTAATGTCAATGTGCAGTGGGAATGGTACTCCATTAAAACTGACTTTACAAAACTTTACAAAACAGGCCCAAAATCTAATTGACTGAGTCACCTTTAAAATCAGTGTCAAACACATTTATGTCTACCTCTGAGCTATTGAATTCTGTATTAATGTGCCAAGTTACCATAGCCTCTGTATAGGGGCTGTTTGCTGCTAAATTAATATAATAAATGTAGCAATTTTAACGAGCTAAATAGCAGCTAACAAGCTAAAGTGCTCCTGCAGTAATATTCAGTGTTTGGCTTTGAATGTACTAATAAATATAGTAGAGAATATGGTTGCTGTCCAAATAAAAATATGTCTCTCTATTTTTGTCCATGTTTACTTTTCTGTATCATTTGAATGCATCAGTTTCTGTTTTATGATTATTGGACCAATAGAAACAGCAACAATATGGTACTTATGTATTATATGCTTCAAATGTTCAGGTTTCAGTTAGATCAGTTGTGTGGATATTTTCTGACAAATGCACATCTATATATTTTAAGTGTAACTTAAATTCTCTACTTCTATAAAGATACAGTTTTAATGATACAAGATTTTTGTATCATTAAAACTAATAATAATAACAAAATGAAGTGTTCTATGCCCATACCAGTGAATGACAAGTTAGTAGAGAACATGGTAAGTGCCACAAGAGAGATAAAATATGCCGCCCCGACCTCTGAGAAGGCGTTTGTAACTTGTTAACTAAAAGTTTATTTAAATCTTTTTACGTCAGAGTTCTTATAAATAACTAGGAGTAACTATCAGTGAAGATTTCAAACAGGAGTACAGTGGGGCATAAAACCAATTTTGGAGCCCAGGCCCACTAACATTTGCATTTAATTATGAGGCTGGTATACATTTACATCTATAAAGCTAATTTATAAGGTAGATTCAAGAACCATCAATTTGCTAGCTTTCAAAAGGTATTAGACCCAAATATATTTTTTACTCAGTTCAAAGCAATCAATGTAATTAGAAAAATATTCAAGAGACAAACAAGACAAAAATATTTCAATATATTAATTGTAATTTTCACATAAACTGAGGATCAAACTGCTTTTGCTTCTGAGGCGGAGAAAAGTTGAAAGTGGGAGTAGGCAGCAGGCAGTTAAGCAGATAAAGGAAACAACAGGAAGATAAGTATGACTTCTCATGAAAGGCATTGTTTATTTCTAAAATGAAAGAAGGATTATTTCAAAATTAGACACCAAAGCAGGTCCTTGGTTATTCAGGTCCATAATTACCTGTGGTCTAATGGCCCTGGGCGTCCTGCATTAAGCAGTTACCATTCTGCCATGGTCTGTGGTATGTATCAAATGTTGAGCAGACCCAGTGACCTCACCGTTTCAACAAAGTGGCAAGACGAAAAGCTCCAAGTGAAAGAGGTCCATTATTGGGGCATGGAGTCCCAAAGACTATTCAACTAATTGTTGAAAAGAACAATAAGAACAGTGACTAAAGTGACGCCTGCATTTGGATCAAACTGGAAAGGTTTTTGTGAACAGGGTTGGAAATTGTGGTCGGTCAAAAGTGCACCTTCAGTGTCTGTAATGTACATTAGTTTTTTGTGCAATGTTTTATACAAGGTAGACCAACTGTTCCTTGGGTGACAGCAAGAACAGGCTGACCCAACTACATAGAGAGGGATATTAAAATACACATTTAAAAAAGATGGGTTTTAAGAAAATAAAACTTTTTTGTATGAAACGCAGAATTTCGCTGGTTTTCCAAAGGAATATGAACATTTGAGTTACAGAGAGCATAGTTAAAGTTATCAGGCCGCTACTGTTTCCCAATTAGGTCAATCCTCAAGCTAAGGCTAAAGAAAAAACATTTCTAAAAGGTTTTTGATCATTCTGAATAGCATTTTATCATCCAAATAGAAGGAATTAATCAATAATATCCAAAAAAAAAAATCCCAAAAATGCTGTAACACCAGCTTACGAGGTGTACAACCAGGAAGCACTGAAGAATTAGAATGCTTTCTCACTTTTACAGCACAGTAGCAATGCACTGTAATAGATTTCTGTATTTCACAGTATTATCACTGTATAATGAACAAATACTTACTGTAGAACCTGTGCACAGCATGCTGATGTAGATCTGCAAAGCGTCATGGTTAAAAATCTATGGCGGGTCAATTCTACAGTAAATATATTTTTCCCTTGAATCACAATACAGTAATTTTGGAGAGCGATTTTTCAGCAGTAGAAACAATAACCTGGTTTTCATTTCCAACAAAACTGTTTTCTAGTCATTGTTATCACACAGATATGAGAGGACTCAGCTTTATATCCTCCACAGCAGTTACATGAGAGTATAGCGTTATTCTGATGAAATGGCTGCAGTTGGTAAGGTGAGTAACAATTTGGTGAAGCAAAAACAAGATTTGGCACCAGTGCACTCTAACTTTAGCTAGATAGCCTTGCTAATGTTAGCAGCCACTGGCAAAAACCAAACTTGTCCTTTTGCAGATATCCTTGATGTACACTATACATTTAATGGCACATTGCTTGCCATCACAACACTAATGTTCAAAATGTCAGGCTTATCAGTCAGACAAGATTTAACGAAAATACCTAACTAGCTAGGTGAATATCACTAGCTTGTCAACTAACTTCACCTAACTTTTAATGGGCAGCACAGACAAAGGGCTCACAGGCAAAACAAGTAACATCCTACCCATGCTTCATTTGTTAGCATGGATCTTCATCAGCCCTTCTTTGACTATAATAACAATTATGACAGTTAGTCAAAAGATTACAGCATGTTTTGGGTACTGTGCTTAAATCTGTGGTAAACATACTGTAAATGAACAACAGCAACTTACTATTTTATTTTTGCAAGCTAGTTACAGTACATTTCACAGTGTACTTGTATAGTGTGAACCATTTCTGATGCCAAGCAGGAGCAGGCTCTGGCATCTCTGTGCCTCATCTCTGTTAACAATCGCTGCGTTGTCAAACCAGTTTTTGGAGGCATTTTTTTTTTCATACAGAAAAACATTCTTTGAAAGCGACAGGTGCCTTTACAAAGTGTGAACATTTCATACCAAAGGAACCAAAGTTACTGTTTAGAAAGTTTTTACAGTGCCGAACGAAATTCCTCTCTGACTGTGCACTTGTTTTACTTTGCACATGTGCCCTTGGTCAAGGTAGCCTCATGAAAGCACATTGTGGTGCTAAATTGAGGTCTCTTCACCTTGATTAAAGGATTTTATTGTTTAATTCATGTTGTCATCTCTGGCACTGACAGCAGACTGTGTGTTTCTTGGGATGATTCCCAGCTCAGAGAAACTGGTTGAAAGTGGCCTAAAAGATTATATAGAACAAAAACACAGGCTTGTTCAAGACAAACTGTTGACTTTGGCATATTCATTGATTTGATTTAGTGCTTTGAATAGTAGCCGTAGTAGTGTGTTCTGGAGGTTGTTACCTGACCCCTGAAATCTGCCAATTAGACTTTTATAAGAAACAAAAACCTATTTGGCCTGAACCAGTTGGGGTCCAACATTGAGATTGGGTGGCAACCCTGATCCTGGCTATCCTTGGGATTCCAGGTCCAATCTGCTCCTTCTAATTAACTTCTTCAGAAGTCCTTGTGTTGCATTATGTCAAAGAAAGAAGGCACAGCAGGCAGCATTGTGCAGGTTAGGGGTAAACTTTGCTGGAAAGTTGATCTCCAGGAGTACACACTTTGAAAATGGAACTTCTTTTAATAAGAAGCTAACATCAGCCTTGAGAAATTAGCATATCAAATTCAGTGAGACAGTATGACTCACTGTCTGAGTATGAGTATTAGTACTTTACTGATTACATGAGTTAAATCTCTAGAACACTATGAAATGATTAAAGTACACTAAAACATTTAAGCAAGGAGTGCTGTTACCTTTTAGACTCTACACTACCAGTTAAAAGGTTTAGAACACCTCCAATTTTTCCATGTTTATTGCCATTTAAGCAGCTCAAGTTCAGTAAATAATCTTAAATGCTACAAAATCCACTTCTACAAAGATAAGCAGCAAACTGTCCATTTCTTTTTCAATTTGAGGGTAAAAAAATGAAGCAAAAACTGACAAATAATATAAATTGTAAAAGGGCCTTTTTAGGGAACAAGTCATTGTTTAAGAACTTACAGCTAAAAGTAAATTAAGCTTTGAAAACTGATGTAAGCAACTAACAATTTATACTCTCATTATCTGTATAAAAGCAGTGAAGGAAAAGGCTCTATTACTGCACTGCAGCGCAACATAACACTGCAGATTCACACTGCTATCATAATGTCTAGAAAAAGAATCTTTTCTTTAGGGAAATTATAAATAAACCCAGAGAAAATATTCTTGGACATCAGAGAAGTTTCTGAGAGTCAAAATCTGTGTAATAAAAATCGCATGTGACAACACCAGGTATCTCAGGTAAACACTGGAACAAGTCTCAGCTTCAGTTCTTCTCTTCATAGTTGAAGCTGAGACTTGTTCCAATGTTATACTGGTTCCAAGGTTTGACAGGTGGAGTGGCAGTAAGAAAGTCATTGCTTAGATGGCAAAACAAGAAAGGTAGTACTGTCTAGGCCACCCAGCACTGCCAGTGGACTACTTTAAACTGGGTGTGTAAAAACTTTTGGTCATATTGGAGAGCTAGAAGAAAAGTGTATAAGACAAAAATATCTCACTGAGATGAAACTAGAAAAAGCAGCACGTGGAGAAAAAAGTACTTGAATGTACTCGGTTCTTATTCCTGTGAGCATTACTAATCACTAAACCTTCACTCTGCTCACATGCAGATACATCAATCATTAACATACTGCATTTCTACAGTGTTGAAACAAATTACGATTTTTGTTTTTATGAAACAGCACTGTTGTTGAATTGACCTTGTTGGTCAGACAGTAATGTTAAAATACATGTATCAGGGATAGATGGCACGAATAAAACAAAGATAGCCAGCCTTAGCTAGTGCTAGCTCCACCATAGCCACATAGCTAGCTAACTTTGTCAGCCATTGAGATGCCACGAAGATGTGGGTGCATCTCAAGAAACACCTTAAAAACTCTGAAGGCTATCTGCACAAGGGCCATTTTGGCTTTTAGCAGTGGATTCTAGTATTAACAATAGCTAACATTAGAGCACATTACGTTTATTTTTCTTCATTGGTGTGAAAATTATAACAGCAACTTCTTATTCAGATTTCCGTTCCGCCTTAAATAGCACTGCAGTTACATTCTAGAACTGACTTAACATTAAGGTAAAGGTGCACTGGAAAAGTCGAATACAAAGCTTTCTCCAGTCTCTTAAAAAAGGAACAAGTTTACAAAGTTTTTTAAATAACTGAACAAAAAATGTAAATAAAAATCCCTTTAAAAGAATTCTGACTGCAGTAACAGTTATTTTCCCAGTGTCTCTTTCTCCTCACCCTTTTAGGCATATCTCTATAATTTGTAGCTACTCAAATGTGGATAAATTACATTTAGTATGGCTTAATCTCTGTTATGTCCTTAATCTCCTGCTCTGGGGCTGTCTTTGTTAAAATAAAGGCGATGAGTCGATTCCATTGCTTCCTGCAGCAGAAATGGGTTTAGTATGATAATGACCCCAAATAAAAACAACTGCAGTAAACAAGGCTATGTTTAGCTCAATTATTGTGCTTAATGAGTTGATTAACACATTAAAGCTATAAACCAGTGAACAGTTTGTTCCTCAGAGGATAAATGTGAAGGAGTCATTTTTAAGAAAAGAAAAGTTGGGAATGTTTTGCAGGTGTTACTGTACATTAAGTGTTTCTCTGCAGAACTGTTAGAATTGTTACTTTATTTATGGTGTGCGATTTTAATAATACAGGAAAGATCTGTAAAATAATAGTGCCTCTGCAAAACGTTTAGTGTTGTCCCTTTATTAAAAGTGTTTGATCAGAATAATTCAGGGAAAATCTTTAAAATAACGGTTTCTTTAATAGAATTTTCTGTAAAATTCATAGTTTTTGTACTTTTTTAAAATTATGGTATTTGACTTTTATTTTACGGTTTATGTTTGGCAGCCGTTGCTGCCAGTCATTTAAACGTTTTTTTTTGTTTTTGTTTTTTTTTACAATGTAACAATTACATGGAAATGATTACGTCCTCTTACAATCAGAGGAGCCATTACTTTACACATTACATAAACTACACATTACCTAAATTACTTAAGACAAAATATGTTGGTACAACTACAAAAATTCATAATTGTATTATAAATTATAAACTTAAGTTAACATAAATAATTTAATTAATCTGTAACAGTAAATACATAAGTTACACTACAGTTGTCTAAAATTTCATGATGATTGGGCCAATAAAAATGCTCCAAAACCTTTCCATTAACTTATAGTGAAAGTAAGGAATGTTTTTGTCCTCTGCTGGAAAGTTTTTATTTTGTAGATCCTTGTTTTTTCCTTGGACAACCATGATATGTTGTTAATATGTAACTACAAAGATATTGTAGACTCTTAATACAAAGTAAAACCATTACTGTGTTAGAGTTATCATTTTATGTAGCCTCTTTCTATGTAATTGATGAGTTTGTTATTGTTTTGCATAAGTTGTTACTGTGTAGTAGTAAAGTTATTAGAGACTCTTACTATGAAGTGGGACCAATATCATCTTATCAACTTCTGTTCTATTAAACAGATGCACTTTCCATAGTATTGCATACTCTAGTATAATAGAGTATAGTATAGTATAGTATAGTATAGTATAGTACGTTTCAATGAATGGGAAATAATTAACGAATGTCTTAATATCGGCAACATAACTGGCAGATCACTCATCCCTCTTTATTCCCAGGTTAGGTTTAGCTGCAGTTGATTCATGGGCCTGCACCATCACCTTGGCTTTTAATATGCTTTCAAGCTTCACAAATGCATCAGCAGGTTGGAAAATGGATATTTTTATATGTTATATGCTTATCTGAGCAGTCATACTGTCTTTGAGTGCACGAATCACACACATAGGCCAACCTAGTACTCTTCTATTTCTCTCTATCACTGGTGTGTAACTTTAAAGCTTAGGGTGGGAACAGTTTGGTTTGCGTTCTACAATCTGTGGGAGATGGAAGAAAATGGTGACCCATCTGTGATCTCTATACAAGGATGTCCTTAACACACTCAAGTCTCTCTTAAAAGTGCACGGCTGCATCTAGTTTATTCATAACTGCTTTTTTTTATAGCTTGGAGCTACAATGACTGTAAGTCAACTGCCAGCCAGAAGATTTTATCCTTCATCAGAAGAAGTCAAGCTTTGAGCCAACCAACGTCCACATCCACACAACTCCATAGTTCATTCTTAATAGCTTATGTCTACAAGTAAACAAGGGTCAACAGACTTTCTTTTTTTCAGGACTATGTCAGGTCCATACGATGCAACATAGGATATTGGCTTTACGGATGCTGGATGCGTGATGTGTTCTGGCTCCGAGACCTTTCTCACCAGAGCTTTTTATGAGCACACCAAGCTCTGTTCTGCAAGCCTGTCACTGTTCATGCTCTCCACTGTCACGTATTTGCTCATGACCCTCACAGTTCCTGTCTAACAGAAGGTCTCTGAGGCAAAGAGATGGAAGAAAAAGGCTCAGTTTGGCACGTTGCTTCCATCTCATCTTGCTTTAACCTCCATCTTGACCTTGTGATCTCTCTGTGGAAAATCCACTGACACTCGTCATTCTTCAGCTTCTATTTGCCTGCTTGCTTCATATATGGGCTGTATTCTTTGGCTTGGCTCTCTGCTTTTGTGGCCTGTTGTATTGGGTTCAATAGTCAGCAATTTTCCTGAATCTCTAGTGTAGGGTCAGCAATGAGGAAAGTGCAAGAATGGTGGATTTACTATATGTGCTTGATTATGTACTGGTTTATAGGGGCATTGAAACAAATACACCTCTGGGCCTTCATTTCATTGCGCTGGACAATTAGTTGACATTATGGGGTGAAATCTTTCAAGAATTCAAGATGAAAGGCTGAAGCCATGTTGCTCTTAATATAAACACAATCAAGAGTCAATATACATTAATATACACTAATTTTGCTTTCTGATTAGCTTTATGGATTTGACTGTTTTGCAGGCATCTTTGAGTGCTTACATAAATGATTTGTGCTTGCATCTAACTTTTCTTCCTAAGATATTGAGGGATTCATTAAACAAGTAATCCATTCCATTTCTCAATGCCACGCTTCCCAGAAATCCCAGAACTCCCTTATTTCTAACATGATTTACAACTAGCCCATCAAAGTTTTATGTCACGCTTACCATAGTACTAAAACTTAGCACCTTTTTGTAATCTTGTGTATATACTCCTGTTTGTTTTGATTCTTCTTTGTGAAGTCCTGTCCATTACATACTGAGCTTTTCCTCAGGTTTGTTTGTTTTGTATTTTAACTAGTTAAAATACTAATTATTCTCTTGGCTTTTGCTTTGCACTTTGGCTTTCAAATAAATAGTTCTTTCTAGATTATGGCCCTTGCTTATATTTACCACTTTGCTATCTAGTTCCCCATATAGTTGATCTTAGCTCTCACAGTCTTGACCTGGCCTGGCCTGATTAGTCCTTTGAACTGACCCACTGTAAAGAAATGTTACTCATTGTTTTACATCCCAAGTGCCTCATTTGTTTGACTAACATTATACTTATGCATAATTCTGCATATAATTAAATCATAATGAATAAAACAGTCATTCAGAATGGTTTGAATGATTTTGAATGTTTTTTGACAGCATGGTGTTCTTCCATGATTATTATTATATATTATTATTAGGAATCAATGCAGAAACCCACGTAATTCCGAAGCAACTGTAACTTGCTTGGGTGTTCTGCTTTTATATGTAATGCTGACACTGGTAAACTAATGAGGACTATCACAGACCTGAGTCTCAAGCATTAGGCAGAGCTTTTTGTGCAACCTCTGTGAGGGAAGCATTTAACTTCTCAGGCATCTGGTCCTTATCACAGCAACAATTTCACTGAGGAAGCGTCTCTAGGATGACACATTTCAGATCAAACCACTTTGACCAACTTTTATTCCATCTTGCTGGTTTAAACGTGTAGGAACTTTACATAATTGGTGCAATTCCTCTGTAGGGTTCATTATGAAGGCCTTTGTGTTCTAAAGATAAATCATGTTGGTTATTACTCTGTGTTGAATGTTTTAAGAAAATTTGCTTCCCTGTGACTCTGTATTATGTAAACTGCAATGATGTTGGCCTTCAAAAAAGCATCCAGTCCTGGCCTCAGAATCACCTGGCCTCTGTAAAGGTCAATTGCAATGTACTTCTATGAATGTAGGTAGTTTTGCAACCTAAACAGATATGAGCCATTTCAGGCTTTTTAACCAAAGTCAAAAGCCTGCCTGCATGAAGCTATGCTAGAGTTAATAAATTGCCAGTGGGTAGGTGAAGGTTTTGCCTTAATCTGAAGCTGTGTGAAAGGCTTGGAGTCTCTCAATCAATCCCTCTTTCTGGTGCCTCAGCTAATGAATGGCACTAATTGATTAAACGCTGGTGGGAGGGGTGGGGTTAGTAGAGTGGCGGGGGAGTACGGTCTTTGGTTTAAATCCTGGATGATGTTACAACTGCAAACAACAGCAGACGGTAACTAGTGAAAAAATTCAATGGGCTCATTCATTTGCACAGAATTACTAATTACACAAGAGTGTAATTGATCAACAAAAGCCAATTTTTTTTTTTTTTTTTTGCCAGCATACAGTATTTTGTGTTATAATCATAAAAATGAGTTGTGTGACTGTTAGTGCTCTTAACACATGGTGTACCTCAAGGTTCAATCATAGGCCCAAGTTTATTTTCATTATATAATTCTCTTGGCCACATGATTCCTACATTTATTAAACATTTTTGTTTGGCTGTTGATACTCCCGTTTTCTATTCATAAAAATAAAAACAATCATCCAACAATTAAATTGAGACATCACAAAGTCTTTGACTTTATGTTATTTGTTTGTCTTTAAGAACCTCTAGTTAGTTTGATTTACACTTAAACTTTGAACATCTCTAGCTGTTATCTGATTGCAGCAACACAGTCGCTTTATTTTAATTTTTTCTTAGACTTTCTTAAAAACGTTCCCTTCACACTTTATAGTATGTAGCTCTTAAAGGTTGATGTGAAAGAACCTCTGGGGAAAATCAATTCAAGGCATTTAAAGATACATAAGTGATTAATTAAAATGTTAAAATTTTGGTTTGTTGCAAACAGTCCTGGATATTTTGCAGGTGATATATTTAGCATTTTCGTCCTCTACAGTTTGCCCATGGGTCCTTTTTGTTTTATTTATTTATTTATTTTTTCCATTGTTTGTGCATGTGATGTAAGTGTTCCGTAAACAAAGAGATGTTATTATCATTTTGACAGCATGCAGGCAGAGACTGGTAGCAGCAGAGTGGCTGAAGAGACACTTTCACGTGAGTGTTAGGTGGTGAAGACAGCAGCGGCATTTCCACTGAGAGGGCAAAGAGTGGGGGATGGAAGAAGAGGATGATGATGAGGAGAAGAATATGTTGAGGAAGTGACTGACGATGTTCAAATAATCTCTACAAATCTCTCATCACAAGATGAAGGCCTACAAAAGGTGTCCCTGGGTATGTAGTGGCGCGAATATACAGAATGACCTGAACAGATTTTTTTGGGAAAATTAGAATAAAAGAAATGCATCATAAAATTGATAATGTTACAAGCAACAAAATTAGCCTCCAGTGGGGGCTGCGCATGTTCAATATCACCCAACTGCACCAATGTTGGGAAGCTGCTGGATTTGGAGAACATTTCCGACACACAGTATGGGGCACATCCACCAAAGCCAATTTCTGTATGACAATGCTGAGCTGACTAAAATACGGTTTGATCTGATGCAACTCTATAAAGAGACTTATCATCAATGGGCAAATCTTAAGTATTATTAAGTTTTCACATCATTGTCTTCTGCTGAAAACATATGGCTGTCATGTTGTTTGTTGGATGCAATTCTGGCACTGTGGGGAAAAATAAACACAAATTTTGCTTCCTGACAGACATTTATTTATAATTTGGATCAACTGTGCTGATAGATCACGACTAGGAGTAATGCAAGATTCCTAGAAGGTTCAGTTTGTGCGAGCAGCAGCACAATTGTAAAGGGCTTCACAGCTATAACCACAAGGTCACTGGTTCATGTCCCCATGTGGTGCGGTCAAATGTCGGAGACTAGCAGGTGTTAATATTTCTACAACTGCCCTTCAATTTACTTTGACACTGTCCCCTGCAATAGGAACTGATTTCTGCTCTCTGATGTGGCATCACATTTTTACTTTTTATCCAAAGGGCACTTCCAGAACTCAGAACCATCCAGTCCTTCCCCTGAAACCACCAAAGACTGTTATTTAAAAAAATGGAAATACATGAAAATGGGAATTTTCCCCTAAAAGCCCACCTTTGCCCATGTAGGCTGTGAAAGTTAAAATTAAAATAAAGGCTTATCATGTGAGTGACTTTTTACTTTTAATCTTGATATCTTAAAACTCTCTAATAAATTATAACTCATGTGTAGGTTTCTAAGGTTATTGTAATGTTTGATGCTGGTCTATTTTTCCAATTGCTGAGATGAAAAATGCATTTTGAAATGTTTTATTTATTTATTTATTTTAGATGTTTAGGCTCGTGTTTATCTTGAAGCCAGCACCAAAGCATCTTCATTTTATGCACTTTATTTTCACTAATAACAGTATTGCACCCTTTATTTACCCTTTATTTAGTTTCCGCTCACAACAGTCATTAAGTGCAATTTATTTCAGTTTCAGGACATTTGAGTTTAATGAGCTTGGATAAAATATATGTATGTATATATGTAAGAAAAGGGTGAAAAATAAAAAAACACAAGTTTCCAAACCCTGACAAAGGGATGTAAAGATGTGAAAAATGGGTCTTATAACAACCACTTGAGACCTGTTATACCATCAGAACTGTACCAATGAGATAAACAGTAGTTAAAGCTTAAATCTTTGAGAGAGAGGAGAACATCAAGCTCAAGAAAGAAAACATCCACAGGTGTTTCTAACCATCCTTCCTCTTGTGAGAACACAACTCAGTGCTATGGGTCTTAAAGGATATATAACTGTTTAAGAAGCTCCTCACTGAGAAAAGACAATGACCAAAAAAGGGGATATTGGCACCTAAACACCAAATACTGGACCTCTGAGATGTGGAGGAAGAGTTCATGGACTGGTGGAGTCTACAATTGAATGGTGAACTTCTAACACTGATCTTTTGAGGTGTGGCTGTATATTTCTTTGAAAAGCTCTTTCCAATGCTGAATAAGTCGTTTCTATATATAATGAGTGCTCTTGTTAATAAATAAGGAACTAAAAAAAGTGTGCAGTTTCACTATGAAAAGGTGATTAAAATAGTAACTGAAGGTTAAATGCTCCTCCTGAACAGATTTTACACCACAGTAGACGTTATTAATTATCAAAGTTTTTTCTCTCTTTTGTAGTTTATTTAAAAACTGACAATGAAAGGAATCTGAGGAAAAATATGTCATTTTACAATATTAATTATTAACAACCATTACAAACCACACCTGCAACAGTTAATAGTACCATAATTACATTTTTACATAAACTTTGGGAAGAAAGTAAAATAATCATACCAATACTTCTTTAAAAGACACCCAACTGATTTTTTTTCTTCTTTATTATACCTGAAAGTTAATTCTTTTTGCGAAGGGGGTGAACATTGTCGGAAGAGAAAAAGTGCAAAAACTGACAGACAGTGCCAAAGAAGGATTAGAAAACACAGACAAGAGCTTATAAAAGACTTTAACCAGGAGGAACTAAAAGGAGGAAGCTTTCTACAAGAAGAACATACAATAATAAAAAATAATCCAAATTAAATAGAAAAGAATGCATAATTTTTACATGTAACTGTAACTGTTTTTGTGTAGGAAAGTGTTGGTATAAAGTGCAGCTCCGAAATGGGGTTGAGATGGGTGTTGTTTTTGCAGTTATTTTTGAGAACATTTTCATAAAAATTTGAGTTTTTAAGAAAAATATGAAATTAGATTTTTTTTCTCAGACTTTTTTGTCATATTGGAGGAAGTACTACACAGTCAAACAACAAAAATCAATATGTACATTTATAATTTACTCAGACAGTCACTCAGTCTTGCTCCAACACAGTTCATTCATTTGTTTTGTTTGCTATTTTTTGCTGGGCTCGTGATCGCTTTGTTCATCAGTAAAACACACGTCAACGTCACTGTCCTCGTCCTCGCTCTTCCTCCCGACCTCCTCCTCCTCCTCTTCCTCTCCCTTCTTCATGTTCGCGCCAGGGTTCGTGGCGCTCGTGCGCTGCCCGGGGTGCCTTGACTTCACGTGCCTTTCAAGGTCCCTTCTGCGCACCAGCACCTTTCCGCAGTGGTCGCACCTGTAGGGCGTGTTCCCCTCCGCGTGCAGCCGGATGTGTTTGTTGAGGTTGCTGGGGTCGCCAAAGGGGCGAAAGCACACTCGACACTTTAGCGGCTTGTATCCGGTATGCGTGCGCATGTGGATCTTCAGCCCATATTTGCGCGAGTACAGCTTGCCGCAGTAGAGGCACAGGTGGCCCTTCTTGGGCTTACCTGGGGTGCACGTGGAGGCGCGCACGGATGTCTCGAGCCCTCCCCGACCCTTCAACACGTCTTCATCAGCGGTCGCCGTCGTCATCATCATCTCTGATAGACGCCGTTGTGCATGCGCCGCTACAAGATCACGATCAAGTCCCCCTCCAGCAGCTGCGGCTGCCGCTAATTGGCCGAGGTCCGGTGCGAGCGAGGGCGCGCTGGCCAGGTACGGAACAGCATCCGGGTAGCGGAGCAATCCGCCCAGGTGTAGGCGGAGCGGATAGCAGGGCGATCCGTACAGCAGCTCGCCTCCATAGACCGTAAAGGGCACCAGCGGCATGCCGCAGTCGCCACCCCCAAGGCCACCAACCCCAACCCCGTTGCCCCCATACGATTTCCCGCCGTCCAGAGGCGAGGAAAACCGCTCAAAAGGTGCTGGAGGTGGGTATCGCGAGACCGGCGGATGAGGTGGATGAGGATGGTGAGGTGGGTGATGCACGCGGCTCTCCACATGCTTGAAAGCAGACGACGGCGATGAAGTCATAATCGTCGTAGAAGCGGTCGCGGAGTCGTCCTGGTTGAAGTGTGGCAGAAAGGGGAAAGCGCGTGCCACTGCATTGCCGAGGTCGTGGTGTCCGCCCTTAAGCGAAGGCTCCAGCAAGGTGCGCCCAGGCCTCGATTTCCCATCAGCCCTTGCGTCCCGGTCCCGGTCGCGTTCCCGATCTCCAACTCGATCATCGTCATCTCGCGCAGAGAGTGCCAGTTTGGAGAGTCCTGCCGGTCTGAAGGCCGAGCGTGCGCCAGGCTGGAAGCCCACGTGGTGTAGGAGCAGCAAGGAAGATGATGTGGAGGAGGATGATGATGAGGATGATGAAGAGGAAGTCCCATGCTGTCTGCTCGAGGTAACGCTCATGTCCAGCGCGCCGTCCTTGGTGGGGAAGGCTGGGGAGGCCGCAGGGCGCACGCTGGGCTCGGGTCCTCCTGGGGTATCCCCAGATTTGGGGGAGCGGTTGAGGGTCTCTGGGCCGCGTGCCTGCGCGCAGTGGAAGTGCACGTGCGCCTTTAGAGTGTTCGGGTAGCGGAACATCCTCCAACAGTACCAGCAGATGTAGCGCTCTTCACCTGGAGAGAGAGAGAGAGAGAGAGAGAGAGAGAGAGAAAGAGAGATTAGCAATTACACGCAGACAATATAATGCATATAAACACTGTGTGCTTTAATTGCTATTCAGGATAAGCAAGCAATCAAACAAATAAATACAAAAATGAGATTTTCCACACTCTTCCCTCGTCTCTTTTTATATCAGTTCAGATTATGCGCTGTAGTTCAGATCAACATTAACTGGGTTTGAGACACTGAATTATTTATGGTGCTGATGTCCTTCGTTCCCTTAGTTCATATAGATTACAATTAGTGTAGAACGTAGGACTACGATTAGAACGTAGAACGTTTGTACGATTAGAACGTACAAAGCTGTGATGAACGTTGCGCGCAAAGCTTCAACAGCTACACTGGCATCTTTACTGAACTTCATTTTTACACTTATTTAAGCTCATGGAAATAAAGAAAACGAGTCTAGTTTGTGAATATTTACTTAAATAAAATCGACAAAAATACCGCAGACAAGAAGAAAGGGAAGATAAATATTAAAATAAGATCATATTAAATATTAAAATTATAATTTTATTTGGCAGTTTAAATGAATAGCTTTTATTTATATGTTTATTTATTTTTTATTTTTTTATACATATATACTTTAACAAACGCATAAATTCCAATTCCATGCGAATTTTCGTTCAATTTAATTAACTACTAAAATGTTTTTTGCTTCTTCTCAGCATTCAATAATTTTAAAAAAGAGAAACGATCCCGCTCAATGACATTTGCTTGTACATGCAGATATCTGTATTTTGGGCTGATTCGGTTTTCGTGGTTTTTCACACCAGTTGAGTGTGAAAGTGTGAGTGTGAAAGTGTGCTCAGTGCTTTAGACGGCTGATACTTATTACTGTTACGCATCCCAGTAACCCTATAAAACTCTCTCTCTCTCTTTCTCTCTCTCTCTCTCTCTCTCTCTCTCTCGCCGTGGAAGTGACAGCAGCTGTTGCTTGAAATCGCAAAAACAATGAGGCTGCATTGGTCCATCTGTTGGGGCAAATCAGGGCCAATAATAATCCCACAATAAAAGTTTGGCTTTCATGCTGCAACAAAGCCGATGTGTTCCGGCTAATGGACCGTACAGATCACCTTCACTAACATTTATTCACTTGTGAACGCATGAATATGAATGACCGCGTGACATTTGTTAACCTCTGTAAGGCAGCAAAGACTGTTCATCACTCACATGATTATCGGAGAGCTTTACCATCTACAGAGGAGCCAAACAATATAACCCGATTGCATTAGAGGACGTTTAATTGCTGTTAACGGCGCATTATTAGCAGGTTTGTCTTCATAAAGTCAATCATGTACATGTTCAAACTCCACCAGATCTTATTTTTTAACGAGATGATTTGAATCCGGATATGAGGAACAGCAGCGCTAAAACGAATGAGCAGCGAATTTCAGATACATAAAAGAATCAATGTGATTTTTTTGCAGTAGATCAGTTCAATAGTTTCACTCAAACACAGCTCGATATTACAAACCCAGGAAAAGAATCTCAGTGACTAAGAGGCTTTAGCAGATCTCATCTGCAAACAGATTAAGATACTAATCCGACTTTAATCCGGATTTTCTGTCATTTAGCTGGTGGCGCTATAATGAATAAATAATAATGTCAAATAAATCCACTCCTTCTACTAATATTTATTAATTTTTTGGCAACTTTTGGTTATATTTTATATTGTTGATATGTTTATATCAACTGGCATTTACTGTCTAGGTCTATTAATTTATTTCCTTGTTTGTGCCTTCGTTTGTTTAAAAATCAGCAGTGACTAATATCTATCAGAACCCCAATAAAATAATTTTTTTCAATAAAAAATTAATATTTTCGGAAGACAAAAATTATTTTCTGTTATTCTATTTTATTTATTATTGTACATATTTTAGCATTATTTGTTTTTATATGCGTTACAGTCTGTAACAAATAATGCTGAAATGTCTACAATATACAAAAAGCATTATCTTACATCTTTCCTGCTTTATTTGTCCTCATACATTAATAAAAAGTAAAATGGTTTCGAATAATATATATTTATATATTTAGCTACCCTGTATTAAAATAAAGCAGATGACTCTATGAGATGAATTTGGACGAAACGATCATTCGCTTTTTGCTATTTTATTACAGTGTTGAATTAGTTCTTTAATTTATGTATTAGTAAAAAAAAGACTCTCTGTAGTAGCAAACAAGATTATAATAAAATAGTCTTTTTTAGGAATAGAAATTTATTCTTAGAACCATATGCAACAGTGTCTCGTGGAAAAGAACCATTCTGAGCATTCAAAGAAGCAGTTATCATTTCTATAAACGTTACTTCTTAAAGGTAAAGCGGTTAATTCAAACAAGAACAACTTTGCGTTTCCTAAAGTTTCCATTTAGTGGACAGTTGCTTAAAGAGTCCTTTTCGATATTTTAATGTGAAGTATACAAACTTCCACATAGTGTAGATTTTCTATACTATCCCTATACACTATAGAAGACGATCTTCGTTTTTAAGAGTGTGTACTAAAGATTCTTGGAAAGATGGGGGTTATTGTTAATCAGGTCTACTGAAGTCCGGTATATGGATGGTTTTATTATCCTCCTTAATGCAAAGGAACCTTATTGTTGGAGCTCAGAATATTCCGCACTTCTCATAATGATAAGTCTTGAAATGTGGCTAGTAAAGGAGCGTTAGAGGTTAAAGGTGAGTGAATGGTGAACTGAAGCTGGTGGGCTCCTGACCTTTCTCGTCGTGTGTGGGGGTGGCAGTGGTGGGTATGTGATACCACTGAGCCAAACTGTTGGAGTACCACACGCTCAGTTCCTCTCCAGCCTGGATCTCTCTCAACACGCGGTAAAATATCTGGCGGGAGAGAGATGGAGAATAAAATACACCGCGGATCTTGATACATGAATGAATTTAATACTATTCATTTTCACTTTTATATATAGAACATTAGCACAGATAGCGCCGTGTCTCACCTGTCCTCCAGGTAAATCGGTCACCGCTTCCAAGTTCTGCTCGTGACTGTTTCTGGCAGCTCTAATTAGTCCAATCCACTCTGAGACTGACCGGCCGCTTTCATCCACCAGCTCACCACGGACAAGACGTACCTGCGCAGCGAAACAGGAAGAAAACACTTACAAACGATAGAAACAAAGAATGCAACACAATACAGGACAACACAACTCCTTATAATAATAATAATAATAATAATAATAATAATAATAATAATAATAATAATAATAATAATAATACAGCATAGGAATCAGATGTAATTATTAGAATATAAATCGTAATAAGAGTATAAAAGCATCTCAAGAAAGCTATATATATATATATATATATATATATATATATATATATATATATATATATATATATATATATATATATATATTGTTGGGCGGATATATCACAGTTTATGCATTTCCATATTCACTGTTATTCGCTGCATTGATGTTGTATGGTCATTTTTATTTTCAGTTTAAGTGATGTTTTATATATTTTTGTAATTGTCTGGAAAAGTATGGAAAAGTTCAGCTCCTCTTACGTCGTCTAGGGAGTTAAATCTGTCACGGTGTTAAACTGGTTAATGTGGTTTTATGTGCTCTGTGAACAGTAAATAAATAGTCAATAAACGCTGTATAATTGAATTTGTATGACCGATGCATTTGAGTCCCAGTGCGTTTCTAATCTCATCTAATTAAATAGAAATTAAAGCGCGTCTGCACCTGATGAGCTCAGAGGACCTCCGAAGCGCGCCCCGCCCCCTCCCTTCACGGTGAAAACGCGCACGGTCACACGCATTTGAGCACAGTTTATTATTAAGCCATAAAAAAAGAATAATGATCCAGCGAGAAGACATATATAAAAACAGCAGCATGTGTCTGTTTACTTTTATTTACCTGTTGTAAATAACAATAATGATACGATGTCAAATTACTTTAAAAAATCCATAATCTCACGTATTCCGTGAGTAGTTTTTCTTCAGATCAGTTTATTACCTCTGCTTTCTGTTTCGATACACTTTATTAATATACTGTAAATTAATAATTTAAGCTGCATTTAGCTCTGTTTAGTTTGAGGCTGGGCTCTCTAAATGTCCGAATGTGAGTGGTTTAATTTTTGATGGTTTGAACGCTGTTAATGGTTCCAATAATCTGATTAAATTCGTGTTATGCTCGGATTAAATGATGAATTAGATTAGATTAGAAGTTGAATGCAGTAATGTGAGATGCCCCCCTCCCACCGCACGCCCCCCTGCATATCTGACTGACAGCAGTGAAGATGATGAAGATGAAGATGCTGCATTTCCGCCAGTTAAATCGCACAAATATAAGAATATAACTCCCGTCATTGTCATCGTTAGTATTATTTAAATCACGTGAAGTAGCGCGATTTTAGAACATTTCTGTACATGTATTTATTATTACTTTTATCGTTACTTACTTACTTTGTTAGTTACTGCATTATTGCCATTCATTTTTGCTTTCACTATGGATGTTTTCATGGAACATTAACGTCATTCTTATTTTACTTATTTTACTACAGTGAATCCACTACACTGTGAATGTAAAAATTAGTGGTTGCCTTAATACTTAGAGGTATTTGAACTTGCCACAAATTGACTTGGCATCAAACACAGATTCTCGTTTTGTTAACTTAACTTGTAATTAACTTTTAATGTTAAGGTCGCATGTACACTGTTTTTTAAAAGATAAAATATCTTATTTTTACAGTGTGTAATTATTGCTGCCATCAATATTATTATAAAGCTACAGCAAAGCCTAATATAATAATCTCAGTAGATGTCTCTCTTCAGCATAATTACAGTTATTGCTATTATTAATAGTAGCCATTATTATATTGAATTTGTAAACTACTATAATACAGCATTGAAAGCCTTGACCAGCTTGTAAGTAATTGTGATCCTTAACATTTACATCTCAAATTTACACCGTTTAATAATGATAATACGTCACATGAGTAATCTATTTTATTACTATCATCATATTATCATTATTATTGCGTTTATTTATTTTTTTGTTGCTGTAGTATTTTGCTGTGGATAGTTATACTTGCTATGAAACTGCATGAGAAGTCTTGAAATCATATTGCTATTATTACATGAACATGAATTATTATTATATGCAATGTAAATATTTGCGTATAATAATAATAATAATAATAATAATAATAATAATAATAATAATAATAATAATCTATTAAAATGTATTATATGAGCTATTTTACACTTCTTTACGGCTACAGTTGTTATTCTAATAACTCTGGATGATTGTTACAATAATCGCTCTGAACCGATATGATCAAAACGAGTGTAAAAGTTTTGGTACCTTCTTTTTGGCGCCCTCCTCGCGCCGGTCGGAGGCAAAGCGGCCCAGTCTGAAGATTCCTGGGAAGGGGCCGAAGCGCAGCCCTGCCGACAGCGCGCAGTCCGCCACCACACACACACACACCGGGGGAGAGCAGGGCGCCAGCATCACACACACACTCAGACAGAGAGAGAGGGATAGATAGAGGAGAGATAGAAGGAGAGAGAGGGGATGATAGCAGCTCAGACTCCGCCTGCAGAATGACTGAGAGAGCTGCTTTTCTAACGGAGCGCGCGCACACACACACGCACACACACACCCACACAGGGTGGCCACAAGAAGACAGGAGGGACTGGTCTCACACTCTCTCTCTCGCACTCTCTCTCTCTTTCTCTCTTTATGTGTATATCCTCTCTCTCTCTTTCTCTCTCTCTCTCTCTCTCTCTCTCTCTCTCTCTCTCTGTATGTGTATAATCTCTCGCTTTTTCTCTCTTTCTGTCCTCTCTATATTTCCTTACGTTTGCTCTCACTTCTCTCTGTCTCTTACTCTCTCTCTCTCTCTCTCACTCACTCACTCGCTCACTCACTCACTCTATATCTATAATGACCCTTTAGTGGACAATAGGGGCCCTGTGACCTTCCCGTCCCCAAAAATCTAATTTGTCAAGGCCGGAGAAAGGCTGAGAGTGAATGAAAGCTGCGGCTGTAACATTAATCCTCAGCAGGAACTTTTCTCCTCCGGACAGCTCCGAGATTTTAACTGACAAATCCACTGCATAATTTACCCATAAATTCTGTGCACTCGCATTGTTTCCACACAGACCCCGCTCTGCCTCGCTCTGCCTCTTTGGAAATCACTGCCTACTTTAAATGTACTTGGCTGAAATCCCTTTGAGCTTTTATGCTCTTCAGAAAGCTCTTTATTCTCTCCTCCGGTGCCTTTGTGCGGCTCTGTTTGAATAAAAGAGAGCTGGAAGTTTTGGGGGACTTGTTAACCGCTATTGAGGGTCGGCGTGTGCCGGACAGGTACTCAACAGGAGAACAACCAAAAAAAAAAAAATAGTCACTGCTTTCCAATATAAGCTCCATTTTTATCACCTCGCACTCCTCGCTCCTCATTCAGGGATGGTTTTCTGTGGTTTTACATCCACGCGCTTCATCTCGCCACCAAACCATCTCACATCTGAACAACCGTACTTTATTAAAGTCTTCTCACATTTTTACAAAGTAAATTACTGTCTGAAAATTTAAATCACTCACTTTGATATCACGGTGGTTGTGAAAAAAAGATCAATACATGCTTCGTTATATTTTTAAACATTTATTTATTTATAATTAATTAATTATTTTTGTTTTGATTAATTATTTTTGTATTACCTCTTTTCTTTTGTTTGATGTCTTAAATTTAATTAGTCTGAAAAAATGTAATTTTTTAAAAAAGACACCCAGTGCAGCTCTTTTCTCTTTTAATATTTTTCTTTTTCGTCTTTTAACCTCTTCTTTCTTTCTTTCTGACTTTCTTTTTTCTATCTCGTTTCCTCTTGTTTTTTTGTTGTTGTCATCTTTCTCTTTTCTCAGCTCTCATCATCTTTCTGTTTTCATCTTTTTTTACTGTTCTTGCCCTTTGGCTCCTTTTACACCTCCTCTTTATGTTTTCCTTTTTTTCCTTATTGTATTTTCTATCTTTTTGTCGTCAGGTTTCTTATTGTATCTCGTCTTTTTCTCTCTTCTTTACTCTTATTTGAGCTCTTTTGCCTTTTTCCTTTCCTGTGCTTTCCTCTTTTCACACTTCACACTCTCTGCTGTCAATGTAGTGTTCTACTGAATTGTTAAATAAACTCCGCGTTTAAAATCAGATTATTGTTCCTCTTAAAATAAAAGTATCGTTTTGTGGCTCCACTGGGCATCGATTTTGACCGCTGGTGTTAAACTGCTCGATGTGACCCTTCTGATCTGATCCGCAGTGTCTGACCAAAGGATTAGAGAGATAGACAAACGTTTTTGGGTCATGAAATCAAACCGTGGGCTTGTCTTGGTCACCTTTGGTCAGTCTGAGCGACTGGACGATAGTTGGGGTCTTTTTTTGCCCCACTGCTAGGTTCTCAGCCCTCTTCTGCCCCCTTAATGAATGAAAGAAGCGTGAAGGACACGCGAAGCCTCCGCTGAATAGGTGTGTGTAAGAGGCCCGGCTGTGCGCTGGGTTATTTATTAATGTTGCCATTTGTGACTGGTTCCCATCCTAAAGCTCAATAGCAGCCACACACACCAGCCGGGCGCATTCCCAACCGCGTCTTGGAGGAACACACACACTGAATGAAAATGTGGCGGATAAAGGAGGGATGAGAAATTTACTTCTTTTTTTCAATATGGGAGGGAAAAAGAAACAGCAATGAGACGCAACCTGGAAATGCTCCTGGAAAATAAAAGCTTAGAACAACTTCACAGCCATAATTCAGAGATGGGCGGATATATTAAATGCAATTATTGGCACTATATTATATTACCTTACATTCTATATTATATATTATAATGTAGTGCATTCATTTATATTGGCAGGATATGTAGAGTTTTATTTAAACATAGTTCATGTGTAATAATGTAAGAAATGCAATACTGTAGTTTTTAGTGTAAGACTACTCAGCAGTTTTGATAGTAATGCAATAATGTAAATACAGCATTTTATATCATAATGCAACATTGTGTGTTATAATGCAACACTGTGTGTTATAATGCAACACTGTGTGTTATAATGCAACACTGTAGGTTATAATGCAAAACTGTAGGTTATAATGCATCACTATAAGCTATAATGCAATGTCCTATATTATAATGTAATGCTGTAAATTTTAATACATCCCTATTCATTCTAATGTAACGCTGTACGTTATAATGCAATACTGTATATTATAATGTAACACTGGAAGTTACTGGAACTATAATGCAACATTATACGTTATAATGCAAGACTAAATATTACAATGTAACAGTACAAGGTACAAGACAGTTAGCTACAATGCAACACTGTACGTCACAATGCAACATTGTATGTTACAATGCAACGCTTAAAACCTAACGAAGTTACAAGACCGTACTATATGTTGTAATGGACCGCTGCAGATTGTAATCCTACAGTATACGCAACAATAATGCAACACTTTAAGTTATAGCACAGCATTAAGTTTTAAAGCATCAGGTTTTAAAATACCATTCTGTAAGTTTATAGTGCAACACAGTGTATTTTGCTGTGTGTGTGTTGAGAAAAAAGCCTTGCTGGAAAAAACCTGCCCGGGTTAGAAGTGAAAAGCAGTGTTTGGAGCAAATGGGATGGAAAATTTAATGAAATCAAACAGCTTGAACGGCTGCATTGTGCTGCTCTTCTTCGATTTAAATAGCACATTAATTACACGGTAGCAGTTTTTTATTTGGGCACAATATTGTGGAGCGTTTCTGAGCTGCTTTAATGGACTGCATCAGAACAGACTGAGAAGGAGAAGGCACTTTTCTCCAAAAGCTCTCCAACCCAAAGGTTTTTTTTAACAGGTTGCACGATAATGAACCGTGAATGTAGAGGAACAACAAGTGTTTAAAGAGCTACAGTTCGGAGGGGCAATATCCCACCAGGGAGCACCATTCATCTGTCCGAAAAGCTCCACAGTGCCAGGGTTTACCTCTCTATCCACACAGCCACAATAACCCCCTTAAGACCTACCAGAAAGGGAGAAAAAAAGTTTTTATTCTTTTTTTTTACTCTAACTAAAAGTTTTTTTTTCTCAACTGCTCAGGTCTTCTAACTTCCCAGCAGTGGAAAATATTCCCAGGGCCAAAAAATGCGCTGTGCAACTGAGGCCATGACCTAAAAACAAACAAACACACAAACAAAGAGACGAAAACAAACCAACAAAAAACACTAAATTAACTAATTAGCCAGTGCTCAGAACTAGAACTGCATATGAATGGTAATATAACGTTATAACTGACAACGTGTCTGTTCAGTAAAAAAAATCTACGCAAAAAATGCGCGTCATCGCCGCGCGCGCAAAAAAAAAAATAGAGGGCGCACCAGCTGCATGGCTGATGGATGCGGGTGGGACATTACTGCTGCTTTTGAATACTAATCACGCTTGTATGGGAGTCCCACCAGATGACCTGATGGGGATTTTAACCCAGACTAATACCCCAAAAACCGCATTAGAAAGTGGGCGTGAGAGGCGACCACTGTTTGGTGTCCGTTGGTGCGTGCATGCTCTTATTATGGTTTTACCAATGACGTTTTTACCCTAAAATGCTTCCAAAAAGGGGTTCCAAAAAAAAGAAAAGAAAAAAGAGAGAAGGGGGTGTGCATGTTGGATGGGGGGCTGGTGGGGAGGAGGGTTATGTGAAACGTTTCAGTATTCAAAGCCCGAGCAGTTAGCTTTGCCTTTTGAACCCAAAGATCCCCCTGACTTTTAAGTCTCTTGTCGTCGCTGAAAAGAAGCCCCCCATAATGGGCTGTAAAACTTTGTCTGAATTGAAATGTTTCGGTGCGGCTTATAAATTCATACCTTTTCTCTCCACTCCACTGCTCGATTCTCTCTGCTGTCCAATGCTTTTGGAGCCAGTGCTCTTTTGTACGCTACATTTTCTAGGCAAATGTATGCAGACCAGGCCCGCTGTGAAAGGCCCTGCGTGTCAGCCGGGCCTAATTGGGATTAAGGCACGTTAAACCATATGCAAGGGGGGGGGGTGGTTTGTCAGGCTTCACAGCACCAACTTTTACCCTCTTTCGCTCCTCTGGTTCGTTCGCGTATGCGTGTGCGCGCCTGCACTGGAGGAATTTTCTCCAGTGAATGAGATTACATCTGTGCATATTCATGATTTAGGTCAAAAAATCACACACACACACACACACACACACGAGAGCGAGACAAATGTACAAGCAACACGACATACACACAATACGAACACAATGAGAGAAATCTTTATATTGCTCTCCAAAAATGTCTGTTTTCCCTTTTTACTTTCGTGCTCTCTCTCTCTCTCTCTCTCTCTCTCTCTCTCTCTCTCTCTCTCTCTCTCTCTCTCTCTCTCTCTCTCTCTTTCTTCTCTTAGCTCATTAAAAGCGTTCTTTTGAGATTTTCTCTATCCAGTCCTTCTTATTTTCCCAACCTTTGATTTGAATGTTGGAAAAAAATCATTATCAAAATATGTATCAATTTTAAACTGGTAATGTTTTTATGTACTGGACTATTGTAAATACTACTACTACTACTACTACTACTACTACTACTACTAATAATAATAATAATAATAATACAAATTACATTACAAATATTATTATCATCATTACTATTGTTATTATTATTTTAAATAATATTATGAATCGCGTTGTCGTTATTATTATTATTATTATTATTATTATTATTATTATTATTATTATTATTATTATTATTATTATTATTATTATTATTATTCAATGTTATTATTTTTGTTATTATTCAGTTATTAGTTAACATTATGTTTTTCTATTGTTGTTGTATGAAAAGTGAACATTTTAGCTATTGTCTTTACACATGTCGCCACACTAACCACTGAAGGATATTCATTTTTATAAACAACATAAATAAACAACCCTTTGTAGATTAACCAAAATACCCAAACATTTATTTTGGCTCAAAAACACAACGAAAGAATAGCCTGTAGTGAGCGATGTACACATAGCTATGATACACAGTTTATAATTAAAAAACAAGTTTTGACTAAACTTTCATCAGCACATACTTATAGGAATAAATAGCTTTTTTTTTTTTTTTTTTTTTTTTTTTACATTTTTATGGATCTGCACGTGCATTACATTTGCATTCGAGTTAATTACCCATGAGGGCGCCACATTACTTCAAATACAATAAGTGCTTTTAATATATTTTAAAAATATATTCTAATCATGGATTTACTTTATGTATTTTAAATAGACAAATAGTGAATGTGATCCGGCAACAAATAAGCGGCTTTACTGGCATTTAGACCTATAACTGAATCACACGTGCTCCATTGCTTAAACACAGCAGTTCAGCACCCCGGACAGCTCCCCACTTTCAAAATGCATCTTCTTGATATTCAGAATATGTTATATATAATATATTATGTACATAATGAAATATGAACGATGGCCAAAAACGTGTGCTGCTGTCGCCTATGACTAGGGGTTGCTTTGCAAATTCAGATTTTACAATTAATACCTCTAAATAATTCTAATTATTACAAATAAATACTTGCAAGCAAAAAGTTCCTCTATACAGATCACAATAAGGAGCCAACTATCTTGCATTTGTATGAATCTGAAGGCAGAGAGATCAGAGGAATAATCCTCAGTGCATGCACATAAAACCTAAACAGGTCTTGAATGTATTGTCTTTCGCATTATCTTTACTGGAATGCTAAATTCCTCTCTCAGGCATTATGATGGTCTAGAGGCAGGATTATGATAACCAGCCTAATGATACAAACTCAGGGGCATTACGGCCATGTACAGCCGCTCTGAAGGCTCCTCATTAGGGCGATTGACATTTCTGGGGTTTTTTCTTCTTAATCTGTGCATCCGTGGAGGAACAATGTGAAGATGGCCATTAATTGTGCCTGTGAATCAGGTGGAATGAGCTTGTGGAAATGATGACCTGGAAAACGGAAGATTACACTGTCTTCTTTGGAGGAAAAGCTCTCTGATTTATCTACATAATTGTCAAAATCAGCAATGCTCTTGAGAATCAGGCTGAGCAAATATACTAGTGGACTTCATTACCTTGTATATTTACCCTAATTGTGACAAGATAAGTTATAGGATCGACTCAATTTGTTAAATCAGGTCAAAAGGAGCTTGTATTTGGAGCAAATATTATAAAAAAGAATAGTAAAAGAAGTTATGCATAGAATTGACTTGATCCAAATGTGTACATCAATTCTACATTGCTAAAATGTATTGCATTGGTACAGTACAAGATGTATTTGATTGGAATAAATCCATCACTTTTTTCTATTTTACAGGTGCAAACCATTATTACTTATAGTTTATATTTATATGGCCCTGAGCTGTATTATTTTGGGCACTTGCATTTATAGAGGCTTTAATCCTATAATCTGGCTTGAGATCATTATCTTCTCATTATTGCAGTTCACTTATTGCCTTCAACCCATTGTGGTCTCTGTTTCCCTTTCTTTAAGCTAATGCCGCACAGTTCTGGTACTAAATTGTTACTGCTTTCACTTTTGCGACATTAGCAGAATATTGTAATTTAACAAAGGGCTGAAGAGCTGAATGAATCAGGTACAACATATGATTTAATGCAGAACTGCCTCAGAATCAGGTTTGTTCACCATATACATTAAATTGTATTACCAGTTGTATTACCTTTTGTATATAAATATATATATATATATATATATATATATATATATATATATATATATATATATATATATATATATTTTTTTTTTTTTTTTTTTTTATTATTATTATTATTTTTTTAGAGTATTTATTATTTTTTGTAATTTAACAAAGGGCTGAAGAGCTGAAACATATGATTTTAATGCATAACTGCCTCAGAATCAGGTTTGTTCAGCAAATACGTTGTACATTGTTGTATATATCTATATATACCATGAACTGTGATATACACATACACGTAAATATATAAAAAATTATATATGACAATATGTCATTATGTCACTCATAATTTAAAAGAACCCTTTTTGGCTATTTTGTCTGTATTTGTCTGTACATTAAAATGTATTATCAGTTGTATTGCAGGTAATAATTTTTTTTTTACAATAGTCTACTGAGACTATAGATTTGTGACATACATATTTATATATTTAGATATGTATATGTATATCACATGTTTACACATATGGGAGTAAACTATGATATACATGTACATATGTAAATATGTAAATATGTATGTCACTCATCATTTAAAAGAACCCAAAAGAAGTCTAGTGTAAAAAGCAGTTTTGACAGTTTCCAGGCAAGCTTGGACTTAAATAAATCATTTAAAGGCACATTGACATATCTGCATTTGTAAAATGGTCATGGTCATCTTGGTGTCTTTGTTTTGTTGGCCCTTCCAGTCACTCACACTTATAGCCAGCCAAATGCAAAGAGATTGATCAGAAGCCTCAAAGCAATTTCACTCTGCTGTCACACGCCATACAAACTCACGCACTCTCTTTACCATCCAGACCACTCTTCGCTTTGGCTGCTCGCTTACGGCAAACACTCAACACATTCCAGTGTATCCACAGCTTCTCTTTGTGTGTTTCAGTTCCTGCAGGTTTTCTCTTTCAAAACAGCAGAGTTGCTGTCTAAACTCCTTATACTGACTGGTAAGTGGGTATGGGTGCTTGTTTTCCTCCATGTTCAGGACACATATGTCCAGAGAAGACTGCGCTAACTTAATTTTTTAATTGTTTCTATACAGAATACATAAAATACATAGTAATAATTATCATCATTATTTACATTTTACACAAATGTACATACATATACCATCGTTGTCCAAAGAAAAACATGCATCTCCGTTTCAAAAATGGAACAGCTGCCATTTACATTGTATGAAAATTGCATGATGAATAAACCAATAGAAATGCTTCAAAAAGAAAAATCTGGCTCCATTGACTTACATTCAAAGTATAGACATTTTTTGGCTTCTTTTGAAGTTGGCATTTCGGAGACACTTGTTTTTCTTTGGACAGCAATGATATGGTCATATTGCTATTGTCATAGATATTTCCATACATACATATTATTATTATTGTATATGTGTAATGGAAACGAGTGTCTCTTATAAGAACTGAATGGTATTATTATTTATTACTAATAATCCAATACATTTTTTCGTGTTGGAAAACACTGATCCCATTTTAACATACATTTCAACTTCTTAAGGGTGAAGTCAAGGTTCTAGCTTTATTTGCAATATTATGCACATGCCACAATTTATACATACACGCATGATGGAGTTTCACCTTTAGGTCCCAAAACACCCCCCACACACATACACACACACTCATACCATCATGAGTTTGGACAGTTGGAGTGTTTGGCATGTTCCAGCGGGAAGCGATCACTCTGAATCAGGCCCAGATAGAAGTGTAGAACTGGATGGAATGAGGCCATACTTATGTGTGTGTGGGAAGGCTGGAGGCCAACATGAAGCTGTCAAGGTGATCCTTCTTTTAGCCTCTCTCACACACTCTCCTTTTTCCTCACACACATGCTGTGTGCCTGCTGGACCCGTCCACAGTCAGCTGACCAGCCACACGCACTATCGGTGTGTCAGATAGAGGGAGTGAGAACAAGTGGATGGAGGAGGAGAATATGGAAGTTACGAGAAGTAGAAAAAAAATATTATCACCATCGCATATTACATTCTATAACACCTTTCAATTGATGATACTTTAAAGACCCATAAGTAAATAAGATAACCTTTTAAAACTATACAAATCTAGCTATATTGACCACATATACCACATCTCCACATCATGAAAAGGTTCTATTTTTTCCAAGAGCTGTACATCCAACTCACAAACCATTTAAAGACTTGTTTAAAGCAACATTATATAACGATTTTACCTTAAAGTAACAACTTTAAAATTATTCTGAGTGGAAAACTGACTTATATTAGAGAGCATATCATTGCTGTCATTACCACTACAGGCCTGGGGTGCGTTTCTTAAACAACAAATAGGTTAACATTGAACCAACATAGTATGATGCATTGTTAAAATGACTAACATCTAAAATGCGTCAGTTTCGAAAAATGATCATACCTTGTTTGTACCACAGTAGTTTGAACAATGTTAGTTGGAACCAACCTAGCAGACTAATCTCTGTCTTTAATGGAATTTGCTATAAAAAACTTGCCAAATGTCAATGAACTGTAGTCTGCACGATAACATTTTATCAGCTTCACTTACCATAGAGCAGCACTGTAGTCTATCTGATTCGCTTCATGTTTATCCACAATACATAGTTGGCCAGATCATGCAGCGAATCAGCGAATGGACTACAGTGCTGCTATATGGTAAGTGAAGCTGATTCGCTGCATACATTGTTTATCCCTTTTACCTCATTTTCTTAATGGTCAGGACCACCACAGAGCAGGTACTTTTAGGGTGGTGGATCATTCGCAGTACTGCAGTGACACTGACGTGGTGGTGGTGTGTTAATGAGTGTTGCAGTGGATGAGTGGATCAGACACAGCAAAGCTGCTGGAGTCTTTTAACATCTCAGTGTCACAGCTGGACTGAGAATAGTCCACCAATCAGCAAGATCTGACCAACAATGTACTGTGGGTAGCATCCTGTGACCACTGATGAAGGACTAGAGAATGCCCAACACAAACTGTGCAACAACAGATGAGCTGCTGTATCTGACAATATCTATATGGTGGACCAGTAAGATAGGCTTTTCTAATAGAGTGGACAGTGAATGAACACTATTTAAAAACTGTTTAAAATGTTTCAAAACTTAAGCTGTGTCTGATTCACTCGTGCCAGCACAACACTTACTAACACACCACCACTACTGTCACTGCTGAGAAAGATCCATCACCCAAATAATATCTGATATGTAGTGGTCCTTCAAAGGTCCTGATCAGTGAAGAGCAAGGTAAAAGGGGGCTAACAAAATATGCAGAGAAACAGATGGACTACAGTCTGTAGATGTAAATGGAGCTGATAAAATGGACAATGTGTGTAGATACAAGGAGGTGGTTTTAATGTTATGGCTGATCGATGTATATGCACACAAAGGTTCTGGGCCAAAGTGATAAGCTTGGGCTACACCCCTCAGTTCTTTCTTTAATTATTTAAAATACATTACATTTGCAAAAAAATATATATCCCACATCCTGAAAGTTTTAGATAATACTGTTTCCATTGGATAAAAAAACAAAAAAAAACATATTGGGTTTATACACCGTATACTGTTTACAGTTTCACATACAGGGCAGCAGGTTAGGTCATGTGTGACATTGGAAATTAGGGAAGCACTAAATTACAAACTTTACCACAGTTCAGGGTATATTTGATAATTACTATAGCCTGTATTACTTTATATGTACTATTTCATACTATTTCAGTGCTAAATGACTACTGAAATGGCTATTATAGTCTAATTGTTTACAAATGTGAAGCTGGCCAGGGTCTGTTTTCCCCTTATGATAAACTAATAAAACTAATAAAACTACTTTTACCAATAACTAATCGAATACACAATCTCATCCATACCTCTTGTTATCAGTTGAGCTACTGGACTTTGTTTAGAAATTTTACCACTGTTTCTAATTCCTGCGCAAACGAAAACTAAATTGGTTTGATAAAAAGGCACTACTTCATAAACAGTGACTGCTTTTCGGAAACACCCGTTTAGTGCTGTGTAACTTTGGAGAAGCGACACAAAACCTTATGCTTTTGAACTGAATAACGCTCTACAGCCTCACATACCAACAAAGTACTTGTTTTGCATGCTGGTGAATGTAGATAATTCACGTTGCAATGTGTCTAGCTATCAACGAGGTGAATTTTAATGCTATATATTTAAGCAGGAAAAAACTGACAATTGTCTACATATGAAGTGGTTACATGTGATAAAAATTCAGTATAACGATATTTCAAGAAATAAACTGATGAGTCACAACAGTAGGACCACTGATAAAGTGAATGAAGTTGATTGTCTTGTAACAACTGCACATGTCAAGGTCTGGGATTTATTCTACAGTAAACAAACAACAGTTGATTCCTGTTGTTGATGTGTTGGATGTAGAAGAAGCAGACAGGCATGAAGACCTGAGTGAGTTTGACAAGGGCCAAAAAAATGGCCAGACGACTGGGTGGGTCGAAGCATCCCCGGAATTGCAAGGTTTGTGTAGTGCTCCAGGTCAGCAGTCTTTGACAGTGGTCCAAAAGGAGGGATAAATCAAGAACTGGCAACAGGGTGTCCAAAGAACTGGCAACAGGCAGTCCAAAGCTCATTGATGTGTGAGAGCAACAAACCGACAGAAGGGCTATTTTGTGGCACAAGTGACAGAATTTTGAAGAGAGGAATTTGTCACCTGGCAGTGTATCGCCTGCATACCTGCAGACCCACAAATCACAGTTACCAGAGTGCCCATGCCAACCCTGGTCACCTACAAAGCGGCAAACTCACAGACCAATCACGCTCCTCAGCCAATCAGATCTGATTCGGGAGCGTGGCACGCACACATGTGAGAAGCAGCAGTCGGAGAATAAAGCGAGTCAGATGGCGTGCTCTAAAAAAAGAAAAGTCAGCGGCGAAAAACGACTTTTCAACCAGGAATGGATCAAGACAGAGATGTTTATACTTCCCACAGGCAGCTCCAAACCAATGTGTCTCATATGTTCTAAGATCCCTCATATCGTATCTCATATCCCTCCATTCATCCACCCATCCATCCATTATCTTCCGCTTTATCCCACTAGTCAGGGTCAAGGGGGGCTGGAGCCAATCCCAGTATCATCAGGCGAAGGCGAGGTACACCATGGACAAGTTGCCAGTCCGTCGCATGGCCAACACACCCTCACACCTTTGTGAGAATGGTCCTAACACAATTTCAGCCCAGATTTAAAGTCCTGGCTGGACAACCAGATAGATAGATAGATAGATCTATCTATCTCTTAGGATGCGAAACTCAGTAAACAAGACTAAACATTTTATTTCCCCTTTTTATTATAAATAAGCACTTTATGATGCACTTTTTTCAAAAGCATTTTAAATGTAGCCCCTGGTTTTTATTTAAAGCATTTATTTAAGTTCAGCATTTCAGTCCAGCATTTATACAGTAAATATACTGAAATATACTGAACAGTATGTGTGATGTGTTGGTGTTTCAGTGGCTGATGGTATAAGATGCTGATACTAGGCTACTTCAGTATACAGGATGTGCCACTGAATCAGTACACAAGTTAGAAATGATAACAGGTGGATCTTACTGAATACTAATTTAACACACTAATTTGACACATATGCCTTTTGAAACACTCTTGTGGCCCAGATGGCAGAAACATATTTCAGAAACATAATGTAATCTGTTATACATTGTTTTGAGTCATGAGATATAAAAGCTGGCAAACTTTTACTGGTTTACAGTTTTGGAATAAATCTTAGTATGGGGTGAATTAGCCTAATGTGGGACATATTTTGCATTTTCAGACTTCTGGTAGATATTGCAAGATAAAGCCAGCACATTAATTCTACAACCAGATATAACAATTATAAAAGAAACAGTAGATGTATCTGTACTGTAACAATGAAAATTCTAAAAGGCCTAAATCACTGTCATTCATGTAATAATACATTTTTTAGGTCATTAACTTCCCTCTCTCTCTCTCTCTCTCTCTCTCTCTGTTTCCTTCATGATAAATGTATACCTTTACATTAATTTTACCTAAACCTCCTGATTCCTCCACTTAAACCTATAACTGTGCATTTGAGTAACTTGTTTTTTATCACATGACTTTCCTTTGTTTGTGCAAAACATACAGTCTTATGTGTTTCCTTTTTGAAGTTACCATTTAGAAATGATCAAATGCTACAAAACATGGAGAATCAACAAGATATTGTGATGATGCTTAAGCTTTATTTGCACTTTTGGTACAGTGTTGGGAGTAACATTATGAGACAGATCAGATGAAGACAGAAAGCTAGAGGGGGGGTTACATATGTGAAAGCGTTGTTGAAGGTAGTTTTCAGAGTGAAGGAAGGGCATTGATTCATTCGTCGTCTTCTTCCTGTGCTGCTCCAGAGATGGAGTAAGTTCTTTCTTGCATGTCTCTCTGGACTGTGTCATCTTCTGCTTTAACTGTTCTACGAAAAAAAACAAAAGCCGGAATTATCACTTTTAAAAATGATGTGTTAACTAACAACATATTATTATAAATAACAACATTAACACATAATTATAACATACATTGTTTTAATACGGCATACTGATTTCCTGGGAAAGATTAGAGCAAACAATTGAGCACATTTTGGAATTTTAACTTTGGAAGATAAAAAAATATATATTTAGGTGTCTGCACACCAAAGGGTTAAAACTAAGTATGTGTAAAGTAATAGCAAAAAAAGGAACAGTGAGAAAAGTTGTAATCCAAAAGAAAGCAAAGGTTTAACTGTCAAATGTAGGATAATTCCATGAATAAAACTATATTATACACTGTTACCTAATCAGAACAGTCTTCCTCTCAGTCATCTCCACAGCCTGCTCTTTGCTGTAATCAATGGTGCTGCCTTCTCCAACACCTGCACCCAGGACTCCTCCCAGTCCTGCGATTCCTGCACCAACGCCTCCTGCAATACCACCTCTAGCCCCCAGAGCAGCACCAGCACCGATGGCCCCCAGGCCTCCACCAACACCAATAGAGCCCAGTCCACTGCCAGCCATCAGAGACATGGTCTGCATGCCTTGGACCATGCTGGTGAGGCGCGAATCTTCCCCTTCAATCAACTTCCTATAAGGAACACAAATGATAGGAAATAGCTAAACCCCGCCCACTAAAATCACCACTGTTTAATGAACACTTACAGGTCCTCATGGTCTGCACACTTTAAAAAATAAACAAACAAACATTCAAATGTCCCTTATTACATTTTACTCAATTATTTGTTATTTGTATGTCTATAAAACATGCAATTAAATCCTGTGGAAAGTGCACAGAATAAACAACAATCAATTTTTTACAGAAAAAGTGTAGACCCCACCCTGTAAAATCCAAACAAATGGAAAAGTATTTGTGTTAATAACTATGTAAATAATAATAAAATTCTATGATGTCAATTCAAGTGTTTTAAATTTGCTAGTTTGCTAAACTCCTTCTACAGGTTATAACAGCAGTTCTCTTCATCTCTTCAATTTGATTGTCTTCGTAATATTTAAATATATGTTTTTACCTATAGGTTGTGATTTCAATCTCCAGGCTCATCTTCACATTAAGGAGCTCCTGGTACTCGCGGAGGTGAAGAGCAATCTTCTCTTTGGTGGATTTCAGCTCCAGCTGCAAGGTCTCAATCCTGGCCTGGAAACGGAAAACACTATATTATAATATTTCATCTACCCTCTCCACCAAGGTTCTCTGGGAAAAAATATTTATTTTAATTACTTGACCTGCAACTCCTCCAGTTCTTTCCTGTGTTTCTCTTGTTTCTCACGTATTTGAGCTTCTAGAGATTCATTCCTGGTTTTCAGAGCATCCAAATCACGTTCCTTGCTTTGAATCTATAAATATAAATAAAATCTTAACATCCTTGTTTAAAGAAATCATTTTAGACTGAAATCAAAAGTATAATAACAGTACACTGTAAAATATGGTTGACTAAATTTACATGATTCAAATGTTTCGGATATGTCCCCAAAGCAATAATATACAATTAATAAGCACAACACTGTTAATAAAACATACAGCCAGAGACCCCGCTCTTTTTATTTATTTTATTTACAGTTATTAATTTTTCATGAAATATTTATGAGGGGATTACATAGACAACTTGCATAAGGAAAGGGAAGTTCAAGAAAAAATAAGTTACAAAAATTATTAAAGCAGAGAAAAATATTCAAGTACTTGAATAATAATACAACTATGTATGAAAGCATGTCAATAAAAAATATAGTAGTGGCATAAATAACTAATTTCAAGCATTTATTTATAAGGAAATGTAGAGTAATTAACTCACATCTTTCTTTGCGCCTGCAATTTCTTCTCTGATATTTCGGACTGCGTCAACCTGCTTTGTGGATTTGTTGTTGAGGTCATCAAATTTTGTTCTGTACCAAGAGTCCATTTCCTACAGAAAAATAATTGACCATATAACTGACCATTCTTTAGTAAAGCTCATGGATATATGTAGGACTATTAGAACTCACACGGTTCTCTATGATGGAAAACCTGCTGTTTATCATTCTTTAAAAAACCATGTGGATTGGCTGGAGATGCGAGACTGGCTCTGCCTACCTGGAGGTTTTTCGATGCAATGTCTTCGTACTGGAGCTGAACCTGTTGAAGTGCTCCAGCAAGGTCAGGAAGGGCGTAAGCATCCTGGACCGAAGAGTGAGCCGCGTACACTTGCTTCATCAGCTCTTCAATTTCCTGACAAAAGAACATTTGCCTTTTGTTAAATTCAGCAAACCATCAGATCTTGTGCACTTGTGGAAACCACCAGAAGATCAGAAAATCAACAAAGAAAATTAATAAAATTAATAAAATAATAGATCAGGGGTATTCAGACTGCATACTATTGCCTACCACTGTATAAAAATAACAGATTAAATAAACAGGCTTTTTTAGCAGTGTGACATACAAATTATCTGCACATGACTGACTTTATTTGGGTTAAAAGGTAAAATGAGTACATTCAATTATTTTTTTGCCAGACCATTTGTTAATTTGTTAATTTTACTTTACATTAATTTACTCTGCTAAATTTGATGTTGGCCACATTGTTCACCTCTTTGTGGATCCGTTGAAGGAATTCAATTTCCACCTCCAGGTTGTCCAGTTGTTTTTCCAGTGCAATGCGAGCAGAGGTTGCAGCATCGACATCCTAGAAAGAATCAAAAGGCCACAGGTATGTGATAAAGCAGGACATCTCATGAGTTTTAAAGATGATAATAAATCCTAACAGAGACTGTGTTTTACCGGACGGAAAGCCTCAATGTCCAGCTCAGCCTTCTTCCTCAGCTCCAGGGCCTCCTCATACTTCACCTTTATCATCTCGAGCTGACCAGCTACCCCGTCTTTAGCAGCAACGGCCAGATCCTTAAAACAACAGGGTTTAAAGTAATATGCCTGAAAAGCAACTTTTCAGATCTTCAGTGTAACTAATTTGCACAGTAGAATAGGCTAATAGGTTAATAGAATAGTTTGACAAAATCAACGTACACTACATGGACAAATATATTGGGACACACCTCTCTATCATTGAATTCAGGTGTTTCATTCAGTCCCATTGACACAGCTGTATAAAGAGCTCGTTCTAAAGAGCTAATTGAATTTGAGCGTGGTACTATTGCAACAAGCCAGTTCATTAAATGTATTCCCTTCTAGATAATCCATGATCAGTTGTAAGTGGTATTTTTGAAAAAAGTGGAAATTTATAGGAACGACAGTCACTCCACAAATGCCAGGAGATCATCATCTGCTCACTGCATTGCAGTGAATGTAAAGTTTGGTGGAGGAGGGATAATGCTGTGGGGTTGTTTTTCAGGGGTTGGCCTAGGACTAGGAACTAGGATTGTTCAGTATTTCTGTACTAAATATCTTCTTTATATTCAAACTTCTGGATGATAAAATCTGTACCCGTTGCATTCTCATTTGATCAGCGATTCTGCGGAGCTCCTTCAACTGTTCCTCGTACAGCATTCGCAGGCCTGTGGGCTTCAGAAAGCGGTTCTGAAGACCTTCAATCTCAGCCTCCAGAAGCTTATTCTGCTGCTCCAGGGAACGAACCTGAGGAACAGTTCAGTGATCAGAAAGCTATTGTTTCAAATTGATCTTTGGTGAAGACCATATCCATATCTTGCTATTTTCTTTCTCTGAAGTTGGACAAATTAAAAAACAAAATGTCCTTAATGAGACTGTAGCATACTGCTCAAAACATGCTAATGTAGGTTGTGTTATTTATTAAATACAACATTTATTTTCTATGTGTGCAAATAGTAAACATTAGGACAGTTAGAACAGATCATGTACAATTTTTTCATAATTTAACTGAGAGTCATCTGATTGAAATGATAAGCATAAAGTTCACTAGCTTCAGCTATTGCAGGCTGGCAACACTTCTATTTGTCTCCTACTATTGCTGTCAACAACTAACTCCAGCCAGACACAATATGAGTCAAAGAGAAAGAGGTGATCTTGCCTTTTCGATGTAAGCCGCAAGCCTGTCATTTAATGCCACCATCTCCTTCCTCTCTCCAGTCCTGGTGCTGAGGAATTCCTGGTTTTCAGCAGCAACAGCATCAAGATCAACCGCTGCTCCTCCAGCACTTACACACACCGTGCCAATCCCCAAACTGCAAACACACCAGTTACTCAGAAACTTATCGGAATTCCATGTTTCTGAGAGACTATTCTGTGGTTAGACCCTGTTAAAGGTGGGTTCATTTTACTTTGGTTTTTACTGTCATTTTGGTGTTTAACAAGATCTGTGAGTTTAATCCAGTCTGAATCTGCAGTGCTTAGTTTTCACAGTCTGAGGAGAAAACGTCTTCTGTATTGGTCTGAACACAGGCCCATCAGTAATATTAGCCCTGCTCCAATCCACCCCTTTTATTATGAAATAATAAACTGATCTAACAGACAGGTCTTGCCATGTGTGTTGTGACTTTCTGCATATTGCTTTAAACCCAACCTCCAATTTTGGCTTTTTGTGGGGACTTGGGGAAAATGCATAGATTCTTTATCCAAATAACCTATTATATTAAGAATGTGTTCTTGTGCCCCACACATTCTTAAGCTTTGAAATTTTCCTATTACTATTATTATTATCATTAGTAGAATAGTATATAGTAGTATAGCAATACAATGTCCAACTGGATTAAAAAGTCGTAAAATATAAACAACTAGCATGTAACCTTGGTGTGCCAATACACTCTCAGTTCTCAGTTTTAGACGTCATGCTAAAGCAGTTACTACATCAGCATTTTATCATCTTAAAAATATCAACAAGATTAGAGATTACTAGAGATGACTAAACCAGACCTGGAGAAATGTATCCAGACCTTTATTATTAGCAGGACTGATTACCATAATGATCTCCTAACTAGACTCTCCAAAAAGACAAACAAACAGCTTCAGTTGATTCAAAATGCAGCTGCCAGAGGAAACACAGAATCTCTATTCTTAAATCCTTACACTGGATACCAATATGTTACAGAAAAGACTTTCAGGTTCTGTTACTGGTCTATAAATTGCTGAATGGCACATGCCCAGTGTATCTAAAATGCTGTAGGGATATGAGCTGAGCAGAACTCTCAGATCATCAGGATCTCGTCTCTTGGGGTTGCCTAAGAAAAAAACTAAACACGGAAAAGCAGTTACTATGCTGCTGATCTAACAAAATCTTTTAATTTTGTTATTTGGATTATCTTTGTGTTTTTTCATTTGTAAAATACTTTGAATGACCGCAGTCTATGAAAGGTGTTATATAAATAAACATGTTTATTATTATTATTATTATTATTATTATTATTATTATTATTATTATTATTATTATTATTATTATTATTATTATTAATAATAATAATAATAATAAATAAATAAACTTGAAAGTTGAAAGAGATGCACACCTCTTTTTGAAACTATTATGTAAATGGGGAGAGGGGTTCCTATAGGGACCCACATGTTTACATTTTATGTGGAAATATACAGATGTTCCAGCTTTTAACACACCTGAGCCAGGTAACAGCATCCACAGCCCTTAGACACCTGGCTCAGGTGTGTTTGGATCTGGAAGAGAATGAAAATAACATGGACTGGCTGAAGGTCTCAAAGGGCTGGATTATAACCCCCTGATGTAATTGAAAACCGAACGAGTAAGAATGAGTAACGTGTCAAAAAAGATGCACTGTTGTGTCATGTAGGTTTTTATTAGCATGCTTTTCAAATGAATCGCTTGTAAGCAGTGTGTGATATCTAACACAGCCTCATCTCATCTAGCACGTTTCTATTAACTTCTGCCAGCTATGATAAAGTCTAGTTTATTTATATAGTTATTTCATCTTAACCCTCAAATATAGACTGAAAATGAAAACCACAGCATAGATTACAGAAACTGGAGAAAATGCAATTATTAATATAGTATCATGTTTTTGGTTCCCATTTTTGCCCCTAATCAAGTTTGGTCTTAGTTTGGCATTTATACAATGTTTTTTTGTTTTTAAATAATCACATTTACTAAATTTCATCATAGCCCAAATTTAGTTTATCAACCTGTTTGCTTTTTGCACTGAAGCTGTTAGGCTAATGCAGCTAATAAACTATGAAAACATATACTGATTAGTATTGAACTGCATGCCTAATTCATATCATAGTTGTTTTAAAGTATATTATGTTGCTCATGTTTTCTGACACTGTGTAATATATCTATATATATTATGTATATCTCTTAAAACTGACAAAAATACATCACACAGAGAAAAACTGTAGCAGCAGCCACCCTGAAGCCTTAATTCTTAATTCTATCTGTAACTTAGTGTATTTGTATGCATTTTATGCTTCCATTATTTGATTATCCACTTCCATTATTATTTAACTCGCTATCTATAGTGGTGCTGATTGTTTTAATAATTCTTCTTGTGAATATGCTGTTTTCTAGTTTGGTACTGTGGTCTAGTTTCTAGTTTGGTACTGCTTTTACCTGGCTCTGGTCTGTTAACACATAAACTGATCTTCCACATCTCCTTGATTATAAAGTTTTACAGAGGTATCCTTAGTGTAGTTACAGTTGCTTGGCTATGAAGAACAAACTGGGTGATCAAATTTGCTGCTGTGAGGCAGACCAATGCTGCATCACTAATTATCAAAGAATAGCAAAGATAGCAGCAAAGGTAAAGCAGCTAAGCACTGGCCTTTATCTGAATTTGTATTTGGGCATGTATTACGCCCTAATGGACAGCATAACATTACAATTTGTTTATTTTCATGGACAGCCCCAATTGAAATTTAGAGACATTCAGGGTCTCCAAGAGATTAATTAGGGGGTGCCAGACCCTGCAAGGACCCCATGCATTTCGTACCATGGCTTCATAGCTCTAGTATGAACAAAACAAGCAAACTTTAGACACCAAAAGTGGTGGCTGATCGTCTACATTTGGTGCAAGGGGGGCAATTGTATCAATGTGATTCTTTACCTAATTATCACAATGGTTTTAGACAAACTTACGGCACATTTGTAAACAGCTTGTTTATAACCAAAAACATCTGCTAAGAAAAGAGGTGACTAAAACATTACACAACCTGTATTATACCTCTCAGCTTACCCGGTTGTTAAAGGTCTGCTGCGTGTACTGGACAGTGCCCTGTGGCCCATAGCCATGCTGCTCCTGCTAGCTGCCGCAGCTGTGCGGGTGTAACTGGCCGAGCGGCATCTTCCAACATCCCTCCTCACTGGAGAGGGGCTGCTGACTCGCACCTGATAGGACGAGGTGGTGGTGTCCTCAAAGTGGCGGCGGTACGATGAAATTCTTTCTGGGCTGCGGCTCATGATGAGTTAGGCCTGGCCTTCTCTTGGCTTCTTCTGATCTTGTCTGAATTCCACTGAGGATCCTCTGCTCACAAATCCACAGTGGACAGCCCTAATATACCCAAAGCCCAAGCATGATCCACTATCTCTGGAATTTGTAGCTTCAGTACCATAGAAAGCCACGGCCGCCACTCAAACATCTACCACAAACGTGCGAGGAGATAGACCAGGGCCTGAAGTAGGCCCCATTAGTCACTCGGTGCAGATCTGATGTGATATGCTGTGATATGAAGGGCCTTTAATTGCATCCTCAGCAGCGGAATAAGCCACAGACAGCTGGGTCAAGCCGTTAGCAGCAGATCTCGCAAGTGACAGGCATGGTCATTAATGTTTCAGATTAACATGGAAAACTGTTATTTTAAAAAGAGCAACAAAGAAAGATTTCGAGATATTAACAGTCTCCTAATAGGGTTCATGCATGAGCCGGCTTAGGACATGAGTAGGGCTGACAGCATAGTGACCGTACAACATTAAGACTCAGTGCTTTTTACACCAGGGTCATCTTCAAACACAATACTTCACATATACCTGCCATGATAGAGCTACATCCACTCAGTCAGCAGCGTATAAATCAGGAATGCATAAGGGCCGAAAATGATCTATTAGAAAACACTATATCTTCAAAACATCTTGTATTTCTCTCCCTGAGGTCCACTTATACCATCTGCATGAATTTCTGCTTTTCACTATTTTTTTTACATTCCAACATCCTTTTACCCTTAACACTGAATAGGCCATTTTTCACTGTGCCTTTAACCAAATGATTGTTTGTTCAATAACTTTACTTTAAACTTCCCCTTTTTATGCAAGTGAATTTCTTGTATTTAATCTCCTCAGAAATGTCTCCTGAGAAATAAATAACCATACATGAAGATTGGTCTCTGACCCCAACATGAATGGGCAAGGCAAAACTGCTGTAGGCTGAATATTTCACTATTCACTATAATTCACTATTGACTAGAAAATGGTGTATTTTAAACTAAAGCAGTGTGTACCACATTAAACTCTGTTAAACTCTGGGCTTGTTTTAGTCTACAATGATACGGCCCCTATTTTAAAAAAAAGACATAGATTTCAAAATGTATGTTTTTTATTAATTTTCACAATATGTTAAATGGTATACAAAACAGAGGCACAGGATTTTTATGACTGCAACTGACAGCTCCAAAAGAGGGGTGAGTAGGTTTGAAATCAAGTTTGTAAAGTGTATAAAGTGTGACTTTTTGTAAAATATTTTGTAAAAACCTAAAATTTGAAAATAAAATTAGAAAATAAAAATGGCTTATTTCACAAAATTCATGTCTAGGTTTTACCTTTTTCACTTAGCACAAAATTCTATTAGGTCTGGATTGTGCAGGCTAGGAGGAGCTTCCTCTTAAACACAGGATTTCTGCCACCACGTCTTTACAAACTGCTGCTAAATGCAACGTCCTTGGAAAGCTCAACATTCTTGGTGAAGAAAACTGCCCATATTAGTATAAAGCTGAGTGATTAGGAGAGGCACAGAAAGACAGAGCAAGGATAGTTGCAATCCGCTGACAAAGAGGGAACCAAACGCTTAAACTGTTGCTCCACTTGAGAGCCCCATGTTTAAAAAAAGCCAGGAAACTGTAAAGATGCTTTTGCAGCAAGTCAGTCACAGCTGGCATGATAGCATTTCAACTACAAAACTATGTTTTCCTTGCCAGCATATCATTCACTTATTTTTCACATCAACTTTCACACGTCTCTGGTCCAATAGGGCATTTTATAATACCCTTCCTAGGACAGCATTACCGAGGACCTACTTTTCTCATCTGGGGAAGCTTCTGTAACAAAGATCACGTCTGATACTGCAAAGTTTTACAAAGACATGTTAAAATAATAGCTGCATATGTTTTTAGCAGTGGCAAACTATGGCTATTAGAGTTAGTCCTTCAGCCTGAATGTCAAAACTTTGTTGAAAACAAGAGAAAAAAAGACTATAACGCTAGTTTCTGCTAGCACCAGTATGGTGTTCCAGTAGTATGCTATCACTAAGCTAACATTTGTAGGCATGAATATGTTCCAGATTCATTAAAAATATTTTAAGCCTACAAAAAACATTCTGTATTTTATTTAAAGCCTATAGTAACATATTGTCCAAATAAATGAATTTTTCTATAATATTTAATCATGACAGCTGCTTTTTATTTCCTTACTTAATTAATGGACCAATAGAAATGCTTCAAAATCCCTTGAAATGACACCTCTCTATATTACCCTAAAATGAAAGTGAGGAATGTTTTTGCCCTCTCCTGTAAAGTTATTATTTTGGAGGTACATGTTTTTTTGTTGTACAGCAACAACATATCTAACTTAAACACATTATTTAACTGGCACTCACAGTCAGTGATGTATCTTGGACTTCCAGGAGACATTTTCTTCTTCACAATATATTGTAAATCAAATGTGATTGGCTGATTTCACTGTTGGTTCCTAAATATATTAATTGGTTAATCTGATGTGTTAGGTCCTCAGTTCCACAAGTGTGATTTGATTAAATAAAACAATTAACCAAAAAAATACATATAATATAAATGATTTGCCAAGTAGAGGGGCTAGAATGGTCCACTGGTTTTAGCACAATGTTTACAGAGTGCAAATTTCACCTGTTCAGGTTTTAAAAAGCTACCTTAAATTGTTTTTAAAACTATTTCAAGCATCAAAATGTACTTATTTATGTAGCTACAGATCCATCTATCTATGTCTGTTCATCATTTCTGATGCTGGTCAGATTTGGTGGGTGAGATTCTTTCCAGCAGAGCTCAGCTGGGCTGGGTGTGTGTGCGCATTTTCAAGATTAAAACAACAGCTAAACGAGTTCAAACACTCAGGCGTCATTTTCTCATCCAATTACAATTCAGTGATTCATCCATGCTGAACTATTACTGACCACATATCACAACAAGATACTACATTACTCTACTTCTCTCTCATTCTCACTCTGCCTCTGTTTGCTACAGTAGCTGTTACAGGATTCTTCTTTAAAATTCCACTTAAAAAGACCAGACTAAACAGAATTTCTATTGGTGATTCACCATTGCTGTGGTGTAGACCAAACCTAGGCTTAATACATCCGGTCAACACTCTTAATCACATAAACTTAAATGTGCATGCGTTGCTTCTACAGGTGTTTATCTGCACACACAGTAGAATTTAGAATATTAAGCACTGCTTATAGTTTGAAGTAGCTGTACATGAGCCTAAGGTCATCATGCGCAATGTCAAATATCAGCTAAAAGGGCCCCCCAACATCTGCAGTGTCTGCAGTCATGGAGCTCCATCCTATACCTTTAGGATAACCTGGAGTGGGGTTTGTGATCCACTGATTAATCATCTATTACCAGAACCTGACATCACTACAGCTTTAGTAACAGAATGCAATCAAATGTTCCAGCATCCAGTGCAAGGCCTTCTAAAAAGAGTGGGGGCTCTCACAACAGCAGAGAGCAACAAACTGTTTGTTAAGGCCATTGATTTCAGGAGAAATAATGATCACTTCCACATACAGTGTAACTAAAGTTTAATAGTAGTTACTAAATTAATTCATACTAGTTACTTAACTCATGAAAGTTATTGGCAAATTTATTGTTGTTACTGAATTTAGGTTTTAATTTGTCTTAGTTACTGAATTATTTGGTGTATTTACTGTATACTGTGTGGTAGTTACTAAATAATGCTGACATTTGTTCCTTCTAGTTGGTAAAAAGCAATAAGATTATTAAAAATATCATTATGCAAATTCATTGAATACAGACACATATGTATTTCAGCAATGCTGGGTGAAGGCTATAATATAAGTTTTCTTTTATACTGGTATGACTTTTTCTTGCTTTGCTGTGGTCGTATTGCAGTGAATATTAATCAGGGGCTCAAACGGGAAGAGGCATTACAGAAACAGCTAGAACTGCTAATTGGCTACCAACACATTTGCTATACAGCTAAAGGAGCTTTTAATTTGACTGCACTAAGAATTAAGAGAAATATGTTTGTCTGATTGTGGTGTTTGGAAAAACTGTTTGAAATTAAAACAAAGTAGAAAACAACTGCACACTGGAACCATTATTAACAGCTTCCAGCTTTTTTTATTTTGTAGTGAGTCAGATCAATCATCTCAAAATCTGCACCTCATTCGGTAGCACGGATAAGTTTTTTAAACTGCAAAATTAACAGTAAGTTAGCAGTATCATCAATAACTCATTTTTCAGAGACATTACAGCAAGAAATGGATTTCCAGCAAATCCTGTACAAATACATACTTGATAAAATGAAATAAACTGTAAAAGAAAACATCATAAATAATGAATAACGGAAATCACCTTGATGTAGTCCAGTAAATCTCTGAATTAAACTGACTGTACTGGCTAATAGGTAGAAAAAAGCCATATTCAATTTGTGCTCTAAGAATTTTTTATGTGCTCCTATTTGTCAGATCAGGAACACCATGGATCATGCAACACACACAGACTCATAACAATGGCTTAAATAAACCCTCTCATGTTACCTATCTATACAGAATTAAGCATTTAAATATTGTGTAAACTGTAAACTTAAATTAGTTTTTACCTGAACTGATCCAACCTTTTTCAGCAAATTATATTACTCAAGAGCGCAGTTCAGACTATTAAATCTTCAGTCTGTAGAATTGTATTTAGATATTTTAAGTTTTTTACTTAAAAAAAAAATATTGTGCTCAACAAAACATTTTATACAAGAAATCATATCTAAATAACAAATATTCTGATTATGATCTTCAAAACCATATAAAAGAAAGAAACATTAACTTTGTTGTTTTTAACCAGGCATTAAAACATTACTGAAAATTATGAAAACATAACATGTTTTATCACTTTAAATAAGCAAAATATACACAATGTTCTTTTTTCCATTTATTTTTAAATTACATGTTCTCAATCTTCATTACATAAGGTACAAGTACATATACACAACATCAGTGTGCCATTTACTGAGAAACCTCTTGCACATCATTTCTGTTTTCATTATCGATTAAAGTCACACTAAATGTAATACCAAAAACCTTCCAAAGAGATTCCTACTGTGAACTCTACTGAAAGCCCAGATACCAATGCGTATGCTTAAAACATTGCATAGACGTAATTTATTCAAAGATTATTACTTTAGTTATTTCATAACCCAATAACGTACTAGATTCTATCGCAAATTTTCCATTTCCACAGGACAAACAAACAACCAAACAGAGGTGTGCCAAATCCTTCACTTCAAATATATAAATATATAATATAAGGCAATCCTTTGGCAGCAAAAGCTATTATATACTTCCAGGTTCTGTTTTTATCAAACATTTTGGATCAATGCACCAAATTACATCAAATTTGAAAACTTACCATAATTAAATTCCTATAACACACCAATACATACTTAAGGCAAATAAATAGAGAAACAGAGAACTTTGTATCATCAAGCAAACTTCCAGTGCTTATTTTTGGAGAGTATAAAGTCAAATGGGTCTGCTAGAACACAGATAAAATGAAGCATATCAACATATTAGATACACAGGTAATGAATTGGTTTTTAGGAAATAAAAGGAGAAATTGTGTTCCTTCAGCTAAACGAATAATAACTTGCTATTGTTAATGTAATCTGCAATGTGCACTCCTATATGTATTTACAGTACTGCGCAAGACGTAGAGACGACACTTCATTCATTCTATTTCCAGTCAACGCTGCTATTGGCTATATGTTATGTATTTTTCATTTTAAAAAAAACAAAAAAAAAAACATAAGAGAAAATCCTCTAGAACATCAGAATTTTAATCAGCTAAATATAATATAATTTTTCTAGTAATTTGTTTGTCCACTCACTTAGTTATTTCATTAGTTTCAGGAGATTTGCAAAGATTTCCAAAAATATATCCAGGCATATTTTTCCACACCTTAAAAGTTTAGTGTTAGAAGTCAGTTGCATTTTCCACTTCTCCTGATCTAATAATACTAACCACATTCAGCAACGCTGATGGCTGGGCTCTGGGTTGGTCAGTTCACTAATCTGAGCAAAAACTTGTACTTAATTTGACTAAAGATTTCTGGTAGAAATATAAATGGTTTCTGACTTTGCACAGTACTGTATTTTAAATAACCAGTTCATGCAGTCTGACAGACGCTCAGAACAAAATGACAACTATAGAATTATCAGTCGAGGTGAACACATAAATCTTCAAGTTAGAAGGCTACTATCAACACATTTCTCACCCAAGCCCACTGGGTCCTCACTTCTAGTTAAAACCTGACATGGCTCAAGATCGATGTCAATATCATTAAATTCAAATTGCAAGCTGGGATATTGTATACTGTATTTTTTGAGCATGCTTGCATTGGGTTCTATATCTTTATTTGAAAAAAAGTAATGTACATTCATGACGATACCAATCCAACATCAACTGTATTGGTGCACCTCATTTCAAGCAGTTCTTCTCATTTCCTGTCCAGTTTCTTTTTGTCCATTAACTTAAAATGTGAACTCAGTGTCCATGGTAAGCTTTATATTAATTTTTCTTTTTAATACATCACAGTGCTACCATAAAGAGGACATCAATCTTTGGTCTGCAAGATTTCATGCTTGGCCCAGTCTTGCCATCCTCCAGGGTAGTGCTGTGCACTGCATGTAGAAAGAAAAAAAGAGACTTGAAGGACTTAACACACCACCTCAAGAGCAGATGTGCTGATCTAAAATCAGTATTTGCACCAAAAACTTTATATACAAATACAGTGGAATCTTACCCAAGACACAAGAACATCAGCCCTTGTTTTGCCTGACATGGCAAATTGTGCTCTGAAGCACATTAAACATGCCTGTGTGAGCTTAATGATCACCTGGATACAGTTTCAATAAACTAAAAGGATCACTGTATTTTTACAGAAACCATTTGGGCTTTTTGGGTGACTACTGATTGCTAGTGTTTGTTAGAAACATTAGCCTTGTAGCTCCAGTTCTAAACTACAAATGCAACATCTAGATTCTAAACAAGTCCTGGCTAATCACCTACAACTGGTGAAATTAAAATATTTTAAGTAAAACATGTTATAGAAGACATGAACCAGGCTTAAATATTACATTATCACAGAACCAACCAGATTAAGTTCCTTCTGTAGGTCATAAGTCACTCTAATAGACTGGTAAATGACCCTCCGACAGGCCAAAGTGCAACCTACTGGAGCAAAAAGGCTAAGTACGTTCCCAAACTGTCTTCCTTTACAACACTAACAAAGATGGCAGATAAAAAACGCTATATACCAGATGACTGGGTGCAAAACACATTAGACAACAGGTCAGATCATTTTTATATATTCATAGAACTGTCACATTATATATATGTGACAGTTCTATAAAACAGTCCACAGGGTTTCACAGGACAAAAAGGTTATAGATTTGTTAAAATGTGTTAACATTTATATAACATGAATCAACAGCGCTGAAATACTGAAAACATAACATAGAACGTACTATACATGCCTACTGAGGAATGCTAGCAAAATGCTACAGTTGAATCTAGCAAAGCGTGAATGCATCTGTTGTACATTTTAAATTGTGTTAAAGGTTAAGATTTGTTTCTTACTTGGAGTACCCTAAAGACACAGCGGCTTCCAAGGCTTTTATACTCCTCATTCCCGCCAGACAGGTGAAGACAATGTTTTCGGTAGTTGATGGCATGTTGCCTCCATATTTCTCCTTAAACTCTTCCGGACTTAGCTGGAGTGCACCATTCACCTGCCCCACTGCAGGCAGAAAAGGGGAAGGGGAAGGGTTTTACTTTTTAAACACCTAAAAGTTATAATATCAGACACAACAGCAGTGGTCGGATAACTGTGGTTGAAATGACAGAAGGCAAAAGCCAACATACAGCAATGTGAATGTAAAAGTTATACTTCGACATTAACCTTGAGCAATGCGATCAGATCTGCCATTTCCATGCATCTCAACATCTGTAGTGAACGAATTTCGTTACTGAAGGAAGGTACCACCCACATTTACTAAGCAGTCTTGTCACACAAAAATACAATGCAGGTCAGATTACATGCAAAGGAAAGGGCTGTTACAAACACCTAGACCACATAACCCAATTAACACCACTTACAGCTGCCTTCATCTCTGCTATGCCATGGCTGATTAAGGCAGTCATCACATGAAGATGCTCCACATGAAGATGCTTTAGCCTTCACACTATCAATGTTCTGTGCTTAATATTGTATTATACATGTCTACATGTCTGACCCCCAAGAGGTGGTTTGAGTGACCAGATCACAATATTTCCACTGTACATCATTTACACTTGTATTAACACTGTCCACGCTTTTCCACACGTTAATGCCAAATGTGAACATGGCCTAGGTGCACAAAGAATGTCAAACGTACAGATTTCATGATGTCTTATGTATTTTTTAAAACATATTAAATACTTACATTAGTCTGATCTGCATGTAAATATTTGGGCAAAATACTTCAACAAGAAAGTAAATAATAATTAAGCAAGAATAAGATGATTAATTAATTACTGTTACGGCATCATTAGGAAATAATTAACAAGTTTTTGCCTTTGTAACATACAGGCTACGGCAGTTGCAGTTTAGAGTTTTGGAATTAACTGCAAATATCACCCATTCTGAACAAAACCATATGTCTATTGAGTGTATACCAGCAATATACAAAAACAAGAGCTCATATGATGCAACTAAAGAATTTGCTTCACAGTCACATAAAGTACACAATATATCACATATACAAACAGTATTGAGGTTAACTGCAAGGCTCAGCACTGCTTCACACATCCAGACTTTGAGACATGGATGCATCTGATCTGAAGGTGGTTCAACTGCTACTTCAATGCTAGAATATACAATAATCTACTTTAATAATAAGTAAAATAACCAAAACAAAGTGAATATTTATTTTCATGTATAATACATCATAATAATTCAATGCTTACAGGTGAGATAGGATAAAAAATAATAAATAAATGCTTACAGAACTTAAATCACATGCAGTTATTGGTTTTTAAATTTTAAACTGTTTAGATAGAAACATAAAATTAGCACTTACAGGGAACATTAATGGACCCAGGGATGTTGCCGTACTCTCTCAGCTCCCAGGGCTCTCGTACATCTATGACCACACTAGATTTAGCTACTAGCAGCTTCTTCAACTCTTCATAAGTAACCACTGCAGAATGCTGACTGGCTGTGCAAAGGCTTCGCCAGGAAAACGAACGTCCCTGCTTTGCAACAGCATAGTTATCTAAAAAGAAAAAAGACACGTTATGTCAAACACAGATTCTTCTTTCTTTCTTCACTGTAAAACTGTAGCAGCGTTTTAACTGAAAGAGGTCACGAATTAGCCTGTAGTGTTGCTGCCAGAGTCAAAGTCAAAGCGAACTCGAAAACCAACAGCCACATAGCCTTACATAAACTAACCATCTAGGGTTAGGGATACTGTAACTAACCTACAAGAGGCAACAATAAAAACTGCAACATATACAAGGCTGCTAAAAGCAACATGAAAATTTAGTTCTCACACTGTAAACATCCCGCCGAGTTAAGTGACTTCAGCGCTGGAGTTCCTGTAAAAAAGACATTTCTGTTCTCCAAAACACGCACAAAGCATCTTGTCAGTCGACAACAAACATTTAAAGCCATTTTTGATCGGTAGAGTAATTTTAAATATCGTATTAGAGCTATTTCTTTTTCTTTTCTCTTAAACTACCAAGTCGTCACTTTGCGGCCGGCGGTTCATCGCTTCCCCTTCGTGCTTCCTGCCGGCGAGACCAGTGTGATGACAACTTCCGGTTATAGCAGCGCAGCAGCGTTAAAATATCTTATTTTATTACAAATATAAAAATAATCCAAATAAAAGTTACAATATCATAAATAACAATCCGGTTTCTATGAATACATATTACAGTTATAAAATTTAAAGACTTTATTGAGCATTTCTTTTTACAAATGGGAACTCCGCGGGAAACGATTGAGCGCTCTTTAACAAAAAGATTGAGCATTTATTAACTGTTAATTAAAAATGAATAATAAATTAATTAATTAATTTGTATTACTACAAGTCCTTGTGAAATACAGCTTTTATAGAAGAAAAACTTCACCGCACATAGAACCCAGCAAACACATAACGTGGTCACGTTGTCTACTTTTTTATAATGCTACAACGTTGTCGAAAGATGGTGCTTTTTACGTTGTCTGGACAAGGTTGTCACATCATAACTACTAAATAACGTTGTTTAATTGTATTATTTATACCTGTTGGTAACATTGCTAAATTTCATGGAGTTCTGGGCCTTTAACGTATGGATTCTTGAAGGCTGCGATTTAAGGCCAGTTGGGAGAGTTTTTGAGATTCTGTATGTATGTATGTATGTATGTTGTATTTAGCCACATTTGTAATATTATTGGCTGAAGCAATCTGTCTTTTTCTGTAATTTTTTTTTATTTTGCCTGATTACAATTTATATTTCAAATCTGGTATTTCACATTTTGTTGTATTTGTATTTTGTCAAGTCTTTTAGATAGCTTGCATCAGAACAACAGACAATGCAAGCATATTAAATCTTAAGCATTCATTACATGGAAGTTTAATTGATCATTTTAAAATGCACTGTCTTAACTTTGGGTAAATAGGAAAAGAAATACATTTCTTTATTTCCACTTTTCTGATCTTGGTAAGCAGAATGCAAGATACGTTCATAAGCACACTTGATGTTATGTTTATTTTTATATTTGTCTTTTCTTTGTAACTATTGTGTTTTTCATATATATTAAACGAACAAGAGACCAAATTCATTTTCCGTTTTATACTCAGTGAATAGTCCAACCGCTTTCTGCGTTTGGTGCTTATGGGCCTCCGTCGTCGTCACGATGACTTTACCTATTTGACCACGTGATGAGCTGTGCGTGTTTCTGTGTTGTGTCGAAATGACACAAACTGCGCTAATAAACTCAAACAACGCGAACAGGTGCTTAATTTTCACGTTATTTGACATATAATCACCCACAGTCACGTACAGGGCTCGGAAAACAGGCGGCAGGAGGCCTTTTAATTCCTATCAGGACTTTAGGACAGGTACTTGTTTGACGGCTACACCTGCGCTAGCTTCAGCTGACTGACTGACCGGGAGAGAAGGTGAGCTCCTCTCACACTTACACACCATGTGCAGTTGTTCTTCATGACACTTTGAGCGTTATATCTGATGTCTGTTGTGTTTCTAATACCTTACGCGGGGTCTTAAACACGGACATTAGCATGTTGTAGCTGTCACTGGCACTCTGGTTAGCTCAATAACGTTAGCCTCTGTTACTGTCTCACCTTGATGAACTCTTCTAGTGAAAGTAATAGAACTCAAGCTTATTGCGAGGTTCAGGTTTTATTTGTAATTAACAACATTTTCTTAATCATTAATGGGTATAGACAGGAGAAAAGAAAAAGGCGATTAACCCTTAAAACCTGGTCCACATAAGGAATAAGGCAGAGATGTCATTATCACCATATCAGTGGATATTGTAATGTTCAGTGTTTCAGTATTCAGTATTTTGGCTTGTAAACCCGTTCAGTTATAGTGGTCAGTAGGGGTATGACCAGCGTCTTAGTCATATGCCTTTTTATCATGTCTTGCTGAACTTGCTTATTTTGACTGAAGACTTACTTTTAGTCCCTTTATGTCTGTTCAAGTCCATTCCGAGTGATCTGGTCATTAGTGGACATAGACTTTTACAATTGCTATTGTTTTTACAGTTTATCTAGTGACAATTCTTAATAAGATTTTGTGGCTAGATAAAGGGTATCGCTCACATTTACCACATCAGACTGTGTTTATTATCAAACTAAAACTGCCCTTCTAAACCTTTTCTGTGTACATGTACAGACGTACAAACACATTACATGGATTAAGTGGTCTTTCTTTTGTGTTGGTGATGCATCAGAAGCATTCACACTATAAATATTACATGCCTTATCAATTCAGTTTTGAATGAATGGGTCATAGTGCCTTTCCCATGGAGACACATTGGACTCCATTGACACCTGTACTTAGTGCTGTCCTCTTATGATTAAATCAGCTGGGTTGTATGTTTATGTCACATTAGACAGAGCTGGTGTCAGATCTATACTCAGTATTGTTTGGAGAAGGAGATCTGTATCATGAGTAGAATCAGCTCATCTGTAACACAAGTAATTTAAGTTTTCAGGTAAATGTGTTTAGTGAGTGTTTTTTGTGTTTTGCAGATACAAATGCGGCTGAAAGACCCCTTCTCTTTAAAAAACACCGACATGACAAAGCGGTCTAACAAGCCGAAGAAACCTCGTGACGAGGAATCCTCGGATGAAGTTAGTGGTAAGGCGTGATGTTGAACTATGACTGACCTTTAACATGGAAATTGTATTGCTTTTAAACACCTATTGTGTACAAAGCCAACGATTTTTAAAAAGATGTCTTATCTAAAGAAACTTTTACATCTCGCTTGTTTGGTGGTCTCAAGCTTTTTCTTTTGTTTGGTCTGATTGACAGCTGTGAGCTCTCTGCCTGCTCTCTGGTTTGCAATATACAAATGAACTGTGGTCTAGCAGAAATGTCTGATTTGCTATCAAATAAAGCCTGGTTCCATTTTGTGCTTGTGGGATCACATTTCTGTACTAATCCGGGAATTTAGGAGAGGATGCGTTAGTCTTTTAACACCTGGCGGTATAAGTGAGCATGTCTTTTGCATGATTTTGGACATTTTAATTTGCAGTTACTGTTTATTTGGAGATCCTGGGAATACTGTACTTGTTAGATGGTGTTTTAACTTCTTTTAATTTAAAAAAAGTCAAATGTAATTTAACAGGGGTGATCATACCAGTATTATATCAGCATATCAATAACAATTAATAATAAATGGTTATAACTCCAGAAAGCAGTGACAGGGTGGTATTACTTTTTACCATGATAAATGCATTACTTGGTGCATGATGACATATGATTTCTTTTTTTTCTTTATGGGGAAAAAACAGAAGACTGCATACATGACTAACTGTTTATAATAAATGTTACACTCACATTTGCACATAAAGTATTCGTAGGTTGAGTGTGAATAAATCTGGATTAATGCCAAATTTTGTTATCTGGATTTTATGTTTTGTGAAGCCAAAGTTTGGAAAAATCACCCATAGTTAAAGCATGGTTAATGATGGCCCTCCTTACTCTATGACTGGTCCTGACATCATCCTGAGCAACACTAATTATGTTCACATGCACAAGCAAAATAGTGTGGAAGGGCTGAAGTTGCCCAAATCTGTTTTTTTGTCTTATTGTGACACAAATCCAATGTTTTCAGGGCCACTTTGACCATGTGCACATCGCACGCCTTATTGCTTGTAGATACACGTAAGTTCACTGGTAGTTTTGCGTAATCAATAAAATGACTATATTTGTGTAGACATGCCGTTACTATTACCACCATTGAAATGATATCACTACATTGAACCATTTCACATTAAAACAAGCTCCTTCAGGACATGCCAAAAAAGGAGCGACGAGGAGTGTCACTTTCTTGCCATGAAGGTGTCACTCTTGTGATAAAGCTGTCATTACATGTGCACTACAAATGTCATTTACGTATAGTAATGCAAAACTCAGAATATGTCAGCAGAGCGATCAGAACATTTGCATGCAAATCTGTCTTGAGTCTTCTGGCCAGTATCAGCTTGGTCCTCAGGTTTTTATCAGGCTAAATCTAGACTAATAACTTTGTGGCAGTCACACCTTGCTGCATAGGACTCTGGGAGAACTGGGCAGCTCCTTTAGCGACAGGCTGCTTCACCCCAAGTGTGTGAATGAGGGGTATTGCAGGTCCTTCCTTCCTGCTGCTGTTACACTCTACAACCAGCACTGCTCCCAGCAGACCACACATACACAGTGGACTACATACACACACACTTAAACATTACACACTTACAGGAAATAGAATTTTTCTCAGTGTAATATAACGTGCAATATTTTTCCATTAGCCCTGTGCAATTATTTGTAAATACAATATTAAGAGTCTTTGTCTTTTTATTAGTTATATTGTATATACTGTGCTGTTTATTTACTGTCCTTGCTGTCCCTTTGCTGCTGTAGAACTTTGCTCTGTGAATTTCCCCGCTGTGGGACTAATAAAGGATTATCTAATCTTATAATAACGCCATACCAAGACCAGAAACATCTACTCATCTCAAGTTGTCAGACACTTGGGTAACGTTTAGATGTTTTTTTTTAGTTCACCAACTACGCGTGTAACATTTTATACAGCGGGGCTTTGACAGACATGGAGTTCTGAACAGCATAGGCATCAAAAAGCCTTTTGTGTGGCATACAGCAGGTTGTTATTGATTGACACTGTAATGTTCCATTAATCTTCAGCTGCAGGATGCAGTTATAGTGAAAAGCATTTGTACTGAAACCTGTTTGTTCCCTTTTGATATCAGATTAATTCTTATCAACACAATAGGAGTCATGAGAGTTGTTACATGATTGAGACCACGCAGGCCACAACAGAGTGTTTCGAGATGGACTAAAACAGACTTTGATGTAGAAGTGAATTAAAAGTTATCTGAAGAGTTGCGGGCTAAAAGGCATGCAGGCCTTGAGTCTGAGGAATCGATCTTTATTTTTGTGGGTGCAGTTTCACAGACAAACTAGGATCCACTGACAAAGTCATGGTCACAGAAGCTTAGGCATATAGGAATTTGAACAGTTGCCAGCAGTAGAGGCAAACAAGCATAGGTGTATAGTGACAGACAGAGAATAGAATGAATAGAATATGAGTGTCCTAAATACAACTTCTGATGTTGCTTTATATATATATATATATTTATAAAGTATATTTCAAGTAGTCCCAAACGCATTTGAAGGCCGTATCAGCCTTATTTTGCCAAGTACAATGTCCTCAGCAGTGTGCTTGGGGTCATTATCCTGTTGTAAAATTGATTTCTTCCTGATCAAACATTTTCCAGAAGGCATTGCGTGATGTATTAAGTCATGTTTGTACTCATCATTGAGTTATATTTTAATGTATTTGCACTTTTTAAACCCAACTGTCACTCTCATCTGCTCAAGCAGGGCTAACATGTCAGCATGTGAGTAAGGCTGTGGAGCTGAACACGGTGAAGAAGGCAGTGACGGGCAGCCTGTGGTCCGTCTGTACAGACTGTATGAAGGAGCGGGATGTGTTGGAGATGGAACAGGCCGGAACACACGACATCCGAGTGTGCCTCAAGTGCGGCTTTCAGGTAAATAAGTTTAGAATCTCATTGTAATGTTTGTATTTGTTGATTATATGTGTTGATTATATCTATTGGCATGAATAATTTTATGAATACTCTTATGTGCTGCAGTTTCTTCTTAGCATGTGTGATTGTCTTGTCCAGTAGTTTTCCGTTTTACAAAATGTAAACTTGTATTTGAGATGATCAGCTCCCACTTGTCCCACATGTTGGGCTGCTGAAATGGCCTGAGAGCTGATTAGTCCCAGCATGACGCATTAGCCTAAAATCTTTTGAGCCAGTTCCATTTTCTAGCAGTTTTAATATTGACTGCTGTTTATGATTTATTATTGAAGATGGGTTTCAGAAAAAGATTTTGATTGTTTGGCTTTATAAACAACAAACAACAAATAAGAAAAGTCCCAGGAGAGCAGGTTAGTATTAATTATGCTGCCTCCAAGGTGCTGGCTCATTCTACATTAATTACTTGTTTCCTCTATGATTCAGACATTTCAGTGTCAGTTTGCAGAGTTTCTGAACTTCAAGGTTTGTCATCTTCACATTTTAAATATTGACATATATTGCTCCACTTAGATTTGGTTTAGCTAATTTTTTGTTATATAATTGTACCTCTTTATTTAAAGGAAAGTAATACAAACATAATGGAAAGGAATCAGAATATATCATTTTAACATAGTAATATTTTTTTTGCTTACAAATACATTTAAACAGGTAATCAGTGATCAGTAATGGAATATATTTTTAAAATAACCCTCCCAACCCTGCTAATCAATAACATTTGCCTTTGATTTACCCTTCTGACTTATTTTCAATTCAAAAGTCTGTAGAAGTATATAATTGTGTCTTACTTGCTCTTTTGTGTGGTATTTTATGAAGGCCGTTTCATGTAGTACTGATTCTGTTTAATGAACATGTGTACTTGCTTGTTACATTAATAATGTAAGAAATTCAGTAGGCATATAAATGTCATAGAAATGTAAGCTCCACTCTGGTTTTGTCTTGGTCTGTGGAATAGTCTGTTGGTTGTCACCATGGTGAGGCCCTTTATGTTCTATTTATTTATTTATTTATTTATTTATTTGGTTGTTTTTGCTTTTAAAGGGCTGCAGCCAATCAGAAAGCCAGCACTCAGTGAAACACCAGCAGGCCCTACACTCAGACTCACACTGCATCAGCATCAGCCTCAGCACCTGGAAAGCATGGTAAACGTCCTCATTTAGATATAGTGCTCACACTTGAAATCATGTTTCCAAGTGTTTGTAGATGCATGCTTATCCAATGTTATGTAGAAATAGAAGGTCAATAGAAATAGTTTTAATGAAAAGTTTATCCTTCTTTGCTGCACTAGGAGTTGCATTCAGTCACAAGTGCATTAGTAAGGTCAAGTACTGATGTTGGATGATTTTCTCCTGTTACACTTGTCTCTAACTCATCACAAAGGTATTGTAGAGCTCGATCTCGAGAGCGTAGTTTCATTGCTCCACAGCCGGATGCTAGAGGGCTTTATAACTGGCATTGGACATGGTGATGTTGTGTTTAGACTTTTGTGTTTAGGGTTTGTTTGATCTCTGGTGCAACTGATCTGTTTGTGCGATCTTTCATTTGTCATAAATGGGCCGCGTGCCGCTAAGCCTAGGTTTAGTTCAAAGTAATCTCTGGTGCAGAACTCTATAAAATGTCCTTTGAGCTGTAGACAGCTTTTAACTTTCAATTTAAAAATGTTTGCACACATTTTTACACATTTTAGAAATAAAACAGATACATAGTAGGAATCCCTATCACTGCTGAAAGGGCAGTCTGGAGCAGAGCTTGCCTTTTTCCGTATGTGGGTGAAGAGAGAAAGCCTAGATACAGACTAAACACTGTAAATCCTAGAGTAATGAAATATCTAGAACTCTGAATGTAACCGCGGTAAAAATATTACAGTAAACATCCGAGAGTTTCTCCATTTCAGGGTTGCAACTCCATAAACTCTTACAGACACGGCTCGCGGTGAACTCGCTAAAGCAGCCGTTTCTTAGTTCACAAAACCAAAAAGCGTGTTTGACTGGATTTACTGGGCACAAAAGACTACGGAAGTGCTGATTGGTTTTACTGGATAAGTCATTCATTCACATTCTACCAATCCAGTAACACTGTGGGTGGGAGATTGAGGCAGACTACAGAGCTTTGTTTTGTTGATTGCGTCTAATATGCACATCAAAAACAAATGTTGATTTTAACAGCCAGGAAGCAAGTTCGAATGCTGATTAGTAGATAAATCTTGGATAATAACTTCTTTTTTTTAACCCCTGCATGATTTCAATGTTAAAACAAGGTTGGTGCAGGTCATCAGTTTACATACTTGACTGCACAATATTACGCATATTACATATTAAGGCGTCAAACTCTCTCTGTTTTGTAAAAGCAGTAAGTAAGTAAGATAAATTGATAATAAATACAAATGGGCAAAATATACTAAGCCATAAGAATTAGTCCTTGTTTTTTTTTTTTTTTGGTTTTTGCTCCAGTACACCAAGTAATCAAGTCATTAACATGCACTTTCTGAGCTGAAGTAGCCGTATAAGAGCGGAGGAACAATAAGGTTATGTTATTGCCAGCTTTGGTTCAGCTTAATCGAATGCTGGTGCCAATGCTGTGTTCATGCAGCTCATTATAACAAATGTGATTGCTGCCACTTGAACTCGAATGGTCACCATATAAGAAGGCAGAGCCCTGCTAAGGAGGCCTGTCTCAGTCTGCTTCCAAACAGACTGTGCTGCAAAAAAAACACAGAACAAAGATGTCTGAACGGATTACACATACTCTACAGAAACCTTGCATCTATTCATGAGCTCTGATATGATGATTATAGTGTAATGTTTGAAGTAAAGACACATTCAGAGCCATAATACTGTATACAAATGCACATGACTGCACACGTCAGATTTTGTATATTGATTTAGTTTGGACCCTTTGGGACTTACAACCTGTCAACAATGAATGAGTTTCATGAGGCGCTTTTTCTAACAAGCCTATAATTTTTTTCAATAGAAGAATTGTGATTTGTTCTTTGTAGACGTAGTCCGAAATGTACTGCCATAAGCATGAATATTTGGCACTCCTCTTAAATTAACATATGCTCAGAAGTGCTGATCACAGCAAAATAATATTGCACATTTAATTCACTTCTGTGAAAGTGAAACTATTGAAGGAGAAACGCCCACGCACACTTTTTCTTACTTTTCTTTTATTTCCTCAACACAAAGCCACCAGCATTACATATAGCCCTCCGTACATGATTGACAGGATTGTTTTTTGACTCGCCTCTGTAAACAATGATTGGTCAAATGTGTATTGACTCCTGACCAAGACACAGCACACATATATGCCAGTATAGTTTCCTAATCTGACATGAACAGTGAACATTATGAAAGACAAAAATAACATGGTCTGATCCTGGTATGAGGAAATGAAAGAGACTAGGCAGGTGTAGTGGAGAAGAAGATGCATCATGGCTGCACCCTAAGTGAACTGCTTTAGTTGTTAGTTTATAATTATAGTTAATTTTTAAGCTTAATAGATTTTAATTTGTGGTCTCGTAGAAAAAAAAGTGATAGTCATTTCATGATTAATTGCATTTTCTTGTATTTGATTTGTCTCTTCTCTTTTTCACTCTTGCTGTAGGTGCTTTGAATGTAATGAAGAACTCTCCACCCACTGCAATAAAAAAGCTTTGGCTCAGACTCTAGACTTTCTACAAAAGCACTCTGCAAAATCAGTGTCAGGTAATTCATCCTCACTCATGAGTTGAGATCACGCTGGTGGCCTGTCAAGCGACTCATTGGCACCGTCTGCTGGTCAAGTGCTTAAAAGTTGAACTTTCTAACACACCAGACTGCTCTTGCTTGGAGTTTGATCTTGAAATTGTGCTAGTCAGTATTTTAATAGGGAGGAAAGATTCTGAGAATATTACTTGCATTGCTTTCACAAGACTTGGAGCATTGGAATCCATAGTTGTGCAAAAGTTGTTAGAGTGCAGCAGAACACATGAGAGGATGGGTAGCACCATCGCGGTGGCTCATGTAGTCTAACCAGCATCACGCACACTACCACAGTATTACAGTGTCTGTGTTACGACTGTGCTGAGAACATTCTACCTGCCAAATAATATCTGGTCTGATGGACGAGGTAGAGTGGGGCTAATGGTCTGTGTAGCAACAGGTGGGCTACACACTGTAATTGTAAATCTATGAACTGTGTACCTATGTTGTAGGTGTCTCTGTTGTAATGGTCAAAGACTGTACATAAATGGTAGAAGTGCCTAATATAGTAAAAACCTGGGGTGGAGTCTTTTTGGAGATACACAGTATGCTTTGAGATTAGGGCTGGGCGATATGGGAAAAATTCTTATCACGATATTTTTTTTTTCATATCAGTTGATATCGATATATATATCGATATAAGTCAAATCACTATTTCCGTTACGTAAGATTTGAAGATATCAAAATTTACATTTTTTCTTAAATAGTTTTTTATTTTCAGACAAATAAACAAATTTACTATAGAACATTACACAACTGTATTAACCACACACACACACACACACACACACACACACACACACACATATATATGTGTGTGTGTGTGTGTGTGTGTGTGTGTGTGTGTGTGTGTGTGTGTGTGTGTGTGTGTGTATAATACAGTTGTGGAATGTTGTGTATATGGGGCAGTATTAGTATTAACAGTATTCACACACAGACACTGTGTTAAGCGTGTTAAAGGGCTGAGAAAATGACTCGTAGCGGTGAGTTGACTCTTTGTCTGCTCAAACGGGGAGTTGGTTTAGCTTATGAAGTCAACTTTGCCTCAGCGTTCTCACTCAAACTCCTACAGTATACATGTTTATGTTTAACGATTACGAAATTACGTCGATTAGCATAACGTGGGTCGATGCGTCGCAAAGGTGGCTGCACCCACTGAAAGCATGGATTTATCCGGAGCGCAAGCTGCATTTACAAACAATCACTCACCTACATCTAAAGTTGTGGGAGTATTTTACACAGAAACACAACAGTGTGGTGCTCTGTCAGATCTGCACAACACAACTGTACAGCTGCTACACACCAGCACTTGAAGCTCAAGCACCCCGTAGCGCTTTATCAACACAGCAGCAAGACAGCACTTGTTTACTAGTTGTTCTTATCTTAGCCGATTATTTTAAGATTACTGACACGTGTAACATGTTTCTTTCAGTAGTAGTAACGTTTTAATTTCGTTCTCTCTGCTCGACAGTGACGCCTGCAGTAACTTATTACTAGCATGTGGGTTAGTTAAGTTGCTGCTACGCCGACACTCTGCGCTGTGTGCTTCAAACCAAACATGAAGTGGCTGGAACTCTAGATTGGTTTGGAGCGGCGCTATTCTCATTCTCATTGGCTGTTCGTGTTGTCTCTCAAAACATGGACGGAACCTAATTCTGTCAACTTACTATCGACTATGGCTTATAGTTTTATCGAGGAAATGTTATTTCGCGATAATTATCGTTATCGTTTTATCGCCCAGCCCTATTTGAGATGTTTAATTTTTTTGAGTCTGTGGCCGACTGTTGTCTGTATCTTGTGCAATGTGTCCTGTACTGTTGGCTCTTACCTTTGTTCTCCATTGCTGTTATTATATTATTAGGTGTCAGTCATCTGCACTGAGGTGGATGCTAGTTGGTGGTTTAGCCTAATAAATCGGAGCACAAATAAACAAAGGGAGGTGAAGACATGTACCGGACACTCAAGACTATTCACAAGCTCTGAAGGTGCTTTAATAACACAGCCTCTAATAAGGTGGATTTTTTCTAAAGTTATTATGAAAAAAGAATTGTTGCTTGATTAAATGTTTATACCTTTAAGTATCTGTTTGTGTGTTTGATGTGAACTTTAAAGTTTATAGTGAACTCTCCAGTAAAAGTTTCAAATTAAAGTCTAACCTGGAATATTACTGGTGAATGCTTTTAATCTGTTGAATTTACTTTTAGTGTTTTAAGATGAAATTGTATAATGCAATGTTGAATAAGTGTGGTAAAAGCTAGTTTGTCTTTCAAAAATTGGCCAAGTTCATCTAACCTGTTTTTGGGGCCACCGCTTCTACAGTACTGAGCAGTCACCCCAGTCAAACGAACTGAACTCTGGGGTCAAATGTGCTTGGGCGGTACAGATGGGCGGTACAGATCGCCTAGTGTGAGTACACCCATAATCTTAGCTGTACAGTGTTTTTATTAGTTTTGATCTCTAAATTTATTTTCCATTTTATTGTTTTCTACATCTGCAGTGCACTTTAATTTTCTGCTGGATCTCAGGATTGTGTGTGCTTTATTATGCTGTGGTTGTGTGAAGCACTTTGCAAATGCAAACACAAATGAACTTGGCATAGCTTTCCTTGCCAACACCCTGCTGCGTCCTTGAGTGCACGCTTGGTGATGTGCTGTGAATGTGACTGTCCTGTTGATTCATTCCTAAATGTGGTATTGTTCTCCCCACAGTCCTTCTGTGGATTTCAGTTGCCTCATTGATGATTTAGTTCTGGCACTCGGCCTAAGTGAAGCATCATCATCGTCAGGTTGCTTGTGAGTTATCTGAGGTATTGAATTATGCCTCCCTTTCACCCAGGCTTAGTGTGTCAGGGCCCTTTTTGTCATTCATTGGCAGGGAATTAACAGGTAATTTCTGAAACTGTCTAGGCTCACACTTCTAACTACAGCCTGACAAGTTTGTTTGTAACTTTGCCTCAAAGATATAGACACCATTAATGCACACTAAGGTATTTCAAGGGCTTTTCATTCTTAATGACAGATTTTTCTGTAGCACAGAGATGAAATGCCTGAGAAACTTCAGTGCTTTGAACCAGTAGATGGGGCAAGACCTTGGATCTAGCTGAAGGATTTAAACAGAAGCACTGCTGTTTATGGTGAATAAAGGTGTCGGAATTGGTTTGTGACGTGGCCTCTATATATGCATTTACCTTCAATACAATAGCACGCATATCATGCTAATATTTCTTGTACTGGTGTAGTTTCTCAGTATTTGTATTATATTGATATTGGCTTGATATTCCTCTATAGAGCTTCTCTTGAATGGACTCATAATGACTTATTCGGCCAACTGTGATGTTTGCGTATGTGTGTGAGTATTGCTTCTAAAACTGGCTTTCTATTAGTGCCGGCTGCTGAAAAAAGAGAATGTAGCAATGTAGAGGTAATGAATGTAGGGCACAGTGCATTAATTAAGCTGCACCAGCCAAAGCACTCAGTCATATTCCGCTACCGGCATGCTGGCAGGTTGATCATGTTAGCCTGATTCACTTTATTCACTTTTTTCATTAAATGTGCTGAAAAGACACCAGCGTTGAGTGATTCTGCCTGGAAATCTTTTCTTTTAGAAATGCTGAGTTGGAAAACAGAGCAGGCAAATGTAGTTCATCCTGTCTCTCGACCTCCAAAATGACCCTGAACAGGAAATTTGAGCTTTTAATACAAGTTTAAGCACATTAATATTTCATCCCTCCTTGCCACAGTTTTAAAAGACTTTGTCGTTTCTCTCTGGTTTGTATTTGTGTGTACTTCGAAGGACAGTGTTGAATGACTAAACGGGCAGGGACAAAAATCTCTGATTGGGTCATTTTTTTTTAACAACTGCATGGTTTTGTACAGACACAGGACACAATTACTGCCCCTTTCTTTTATTTTACTTACCTTTAAGAAGACAAATCTTCCATCCGTGACTTAAAACTGAATAAAATATCTTGACTACTCACAGATTTAGCGGCTTTAGGCAAACAAGAACATGTCCTGGGACATAGTTCATGCTAACACTGATTAATGTAACATTGCTGTAAAATGTACGCTAACTCTTATGCTCTTATGCTAGCTTGTGTGCTAAATTAACTGCTACTTTAATCATTCTTCAGCTAATGTTCAATAATATATCCACATGTCTAGGTTAGTATTATACCTAACAGCATTGTATATTAACAGTATTATTATAACAATATTATATTGTAAGTGTGGTAATGAACTGTACTGCCTGTCACAGGAAATTAGTTTATTTGTGATCTATTATGGAGATTGTAACTTAGGAACACCGTTTGTCCTAACTTTAGTGCTAACTTAAGTTATAAACAAATAGGATTTTAGGACCCCTTGTTCCCATCACCACCACTATGGGCAATTCTGACTTTCCTCTAGACATTTAAAACATTGAATTTGTGGAATCAGTGGATATATTCATTTCCATTAGGTATCCAGTAGTCTGTTGGTAAGAAAGGTGTTTCTGGAACCGGAAGGTGCCGTGTTCAAATCCAGTGATACCTGGTTGTGCCCTTAGGTAAGGCACTTAAATCCTATTACCTCAGTTGATTCACTGGCAATGCTGTGCTGCTCCCGGTTTGGACATAGGTAGGCAGCAAAATGACAAATTTCCCTTGAAGGTCAATAAAGTACATAATAAATCCAAGGGCTAAGGATAGGGTGGAAGATGATCATGTCAAGTTAAGCATGAGGACTTAAAGCCATACAAATGCGGGATCCAGGAAAAAATAATAAAAGGAATGGGTCAGACTGATTTCTCTATAAAAAAATCAACTGTGTTTTTTCCAGGGATGTGGATTCTACAGTAATAATAATTTTTGCTTCCTCAATTATTCTTGGAAGAACTTCAATTCACAATACAAAAATTAAAGAACATCCTTTTTAAAGATTTGCAAAGCATTTAGCCTAGTTTAGTTTAGAGTACTTCTAAAAACAGATAAAAGTATGGATTAAGTACAGAGTTATTTGTACTTAAAAGTAAGAGGCTTGTATTTGGAGATATGCATTGTGCTTTTAAATATTTGTTTTTTTAATAGATAACAATATCTCAGTAACAGTCTATTTAGTGTCACAAGTTTATTTAAGTTAATTTAAGTTAGTCTTAATTAAGACTACCAAAGTAGTCTACACTGTTTATGCTGGCTAACTGCACTACTGCCATCACTCTCACATACACACTGTAAGACCTCTTTCTGTTTCTAGTTTGTTTATTCTATTTAATATTCTATTTTTTATTTTTTTTTCTTGAATTTCCCTCTGGGTTCAATAAGCCATCCATCCATCCATCCATCCATCCATCCATCCATCCATCCATCCATCCATCCATCCATCCATCCATCCATCCATCCATCCATCCATCCATCCATCCATCCATCCATCCATCCATCCATCCATCCATCCATCCATCCATCCATCCATCCATCCATCCATCCATCCATCCATCCATCATAAAAGCCCTGCCACTAAATATTGTTATAGGAAATGTTTGAAATATGTGATGCCTGAAACATTGGTTTATGATGGTTTTGATATAAGTTTTATGTCAGAGAGTTACATGCAGGGCATTATACGGCAAAACGATAAGATTTTAAACTATTTTACCATCATTATTACACATAAAATATCATGAGATGCGTGTATGTTCACTGATGGGTTCAAAATTGGTTTTAAAGCAATTAAAGTTTATAACTTTCCCTACAATGGACAATTTGAATGATTCCAATATACAGAATTGTTTCTAATCTACTTAATAACTCCAGTGCAAAACTAAGCAAGCAACCGTTTCTTTGCAGATTAAATACATTTGTGATTAAAGTAAATCTGTATATCGTTGTATCTCCTGAGCAGCAACCTTTACAGGAGAGCACAAAAACTTTCTTTACTTTTAAATGTGATTCAGTAGAACCATCATTTTTTTCAAGCTATTTTGGGGTATCTCTATTGGTCCATTCGTCATTAATTTTTACACACACACAATATAAACGTCAGCTGTCGTGTTCAAAGGATTCAAATTTAAATTAAAATTAAATTAATATTTACATAAATGGAGATTTATCTTTTTCTTTGGAAAGCGACTATATGTTTTTCAAATTGCAACTATTCCTTTAAGCTGTTTTAAAGATTTGGCCTAGTTTAGCTTAGCTGAGCACGTTTCCAGCCAGTGTCAAGCCACGAAAAGAACAAGCTGCCGCTTGGTCGGATTCGTTAGATGTGTCGAGGTTCCCTAAAGAACGGCAGCAGCTGCGTGGAAATAAACCCCCCAATCCTCAAACCCAAACACAAACACCCAACCCCCCCCCCACCCCACCCCCGCCCGCCCTCACCAAAGATGCCTAAACCCCAGCACACTCCACTCCCCCTGCTGTACTGACAAAGTCTCTTCCTTTCATGGGTTGAGGACTACACCAGAAACCCACACAGCTCAGATGCAGTGATTTGTAAATGTTCCGCTTGGCTCACATTTACATTGAGAAGATTTGGGTGTCGTAAGTCGTGCAGTGGCGTCTGAATTTAATGCAGTTTAGCTGTGAAAGCATCACTTTATGATGAAGATGCTTTACGTCTTGTTGACGCATGTGATGCCAAGCCCCAGTAAAGATGTTCAAATTGTACTTGAACTGGCTTTCTGTATTTGAATATTTTGTGTGCACATCTGTGCTAATTTTGGTGGTTACATTATGTTTAAATATTTGCCTGATTGCAGTTTTTTTAGCTGATCACAGTCATTTAAGTGTATTGCAATTGTTTTCCAAAGTTAACTTTACCATTGTCATATGTTGGAACAGAGATGGCATTTGCAAATTAAGTCCAAAAAATACTCCCTTAACTATCTAGCATCTCATGTGGAGCTGCATCTCGAAAATCAGCATACAGAGAGAGATCAGTGCTGTACATGAAGAAGAGCATAAAATCTCATGAATGAGTTGGGAAAACTGTTCTCCGTTTACTTCTAGAAAGCTAAAAAGCATCTTGCACCATGTCAGAGTGGACATTTTCATAGATGTTACGGTATTTCTTTCTGTACAAACAATATGTCTGTCGTTAATTAAGAGATATCAAGTATTGGCAGCTGGGAAAGATGCCAATTTGGCAACCCCACAGTATGGGTTTTCTGTACTCTTAACTAGTCTCTCTCTCTCTCTCTCTTAATTGCAGTTATTCACTGCCATGTCAATAACTCATACATTGGGTATATGCAAGTAAATGCTGAATGTGTTTTCTACTTGTTGCTTCAAACTAATACTAATCAGCAAGTTTTTTTTCTGCAGTTATTGGAGTAGCTCTAAAAGTTAACATTAGATGCAGATTTAATTTCTTAGTCAAATTCGGAGACATTAAAAATGTTTATTATTTTTATTCTTCTGTCCTTCAGTATTGCAGACAAATGTATAATTTGCTTATTCCAGAGAATCCTCAGGTTTATACTGGTTGGGCACTTCTAATATTAAAGGAATAGTTCACTTGGAAACCCTAATGTTGCCAAAATTGAATGAAAGTGAACAGTCAGCTATAAGCATTTGACAAGTCGTTATGGTTATTGATGGCTGACTTTCTCCCCCTGGCGAAGACCATGTGGTAGCTGGTGCTCAGGCCGGTGGTGGTGGGGCCAGAGAGGGACAAACTGGCCTGGCCACCTCCAGCTTGCATCCGTCCCCTCCACTTCTTTAAATTACCTGCCACCATTCTTCCCTGGACATTATTCCTGCCTACCGTGCTAAAAAAAGAAATGTGGAGCCATTGTTGCAGTGAAATAGCTTGCTTGCTAGCACGAGGGGAACTGGTGAAATTGCATTTCTGCTCGAAGGCCAGGGTTTTTTTTTTTTTTTTGTAAAGCTGCTGTTGTATTATTTTCCCCCCATAGACTCTTTGGGACAAAAGAGCCCCAGCAAGAATTTTTCTGAATCCATAATAGTTTTGTACAACAACAGCAGCGGAGAATAAAGAAAATCTATTAACTGTCCTCTCTCACCAACAAGGCCTTCAGCTCGAGTACCTGAGGCCCGCTGTGAGGGGACTTGACCTCAGGGAGCCAGACTTATGTTTGAAACACAGCTGGCGAGGCTTTGTTTGAGGAAATTAAAATGTTGTTTTTTTTCTTCCCCCCTTGCCCTCAATAGGCACCAGAGCCAGATCCTGCAACATTCTACTAATTATTTTGATTGATTTTCTATACATGCAAGTGATTCTTCAGCTATGTTATTTCATATTTTATGTGACAGCAGGGTTAGAAAACAGGTTTATTATGGTTTACAGTGAATGAGGGTTTGCATGGCGGGATTGGCAACCTGATCTATGTTAATTAATAAGGACACAGCAATGATAGTAAACTGCTGCTAATGTTTCTGCAAAAAAAGTAAGTGCCAGCATTAAAGTGCAATAAATAAATAATTTTTTATTTTACTTGAAGTTTATTTATTTATTTATTACTCAATATTTAAGATCTTACTCCAGTTCTTAAAGTTTTATTTGCCTATTTATTTAAATTCAGGTACACGGTTGTCCCTTTTTCTGTTGTTTTGTTTCCTGCCTTTTGAATAACCATTCCAGAGCCTGATGTGAACTTTACATACACCTGTCACTCATTATGCTACATGCTTCGTCATTTCCCATAAGATAATTTTTTAGACAGTAAATTACACATAAACTTCAAATATATAATAATTTTTTTATTTTTCATTTTTTAGTATCTGCATTTTTCTTGCAACCATCCATTCTTTTCTTCCTTTCTGCAATTCCAAACACATTCAATGACTCTTCAGAGTTGTCTCCTCACCAGTGGAAGGATGGACAGAATTACCATTGGATCCTATCCGATCTTGATGATGTTCTGTCTCTCTCTCAAAGATAAAAGAGCTGTTTATCTGATGGGGACAGTGTTGGTGGTCTACCAGGTCTTGCACGGTTGATAGGAGAATGCTTGATTTCCTCTCAAATTATTAGAGTGTTTGTGTTGGCGATGGCTAAAAGGACAATATGGTGTTAATTTATGTTGCAGTGCACTTTTCTAGTTATATCATGGATATCAACAGTATTTAAACAAAATTCACTAACTGCATGTTTTATTACACAGTCCGCGTAATTAGGCCCGTTTAACATTGCAAAACATTGAATAAACATCATAGTAGTGTTTATTATATTATTTGTAATATAATATTTTTGTGTGTGGCGCTGCAGGTTCTATTTTGCCTGTTGCAGTGTATTTTAGATTTCATAAAAAACCTGCATATTGTGTGTCATGAGCATCAGAATATAATATTTTTGCCACATCATCCATCACTATGCTCATGACATTTCACTTAAACAATAAAATATCATTAGTAGAGCTGCACCATGTGGAGAAATGGATACTAATGTTGTGTTGTGTTAACAATAACATAACAGAGACAGTAAACACAGTGAGTAAATACAAAGAAATGAAATGCGTATTGTGAAAATGTCTTGAAAGAATTGTATGTATAGGAATGCTGGCTGTCACTGTTGATATTGTGCATCATGGTTATGCTTCTTAGCTATGTAGGCCAAACTGTCAATGTGAAGAGAATGTGTGTGTGTGTGTGTGTGTGTGTGTGTGTGTGTGTGTGTGTGTGTGTGTGTGTGTGTGTGTGAAATAAAGACGTTGGCCTCAGATGGCAGAGAAGCATGGTTTTTCATGCCCTATGGTTATAACAAATTAACAAATTAATAAGACATTTGGTGTTGCTCGTCCTTCCTCATGACTGCCTGCTATGTTCAGCATGACGGGAGCTGTCCTTCATATCGGGATATTCTCGGGTTGTGCGTTTGTTCAGTGAGTCGATCCTGAAAGCCTGCTGAATGTCTCTCATTTCTCCGCTCTTCTTTCCACTCAGTGTGTTTTTTGTCTCTGCGCTTTGTAGATCCATGGTGGTCAGACTTCGTCCTTTAAACTCGGAACACCTGCGAGCTTTCAGATTTGAACAGTAGAGCTTTAGAAAATAATTGAACTTCTGTTAAAAAGTCAGATTACAGCACATTTCTATTTGATTGTTGTGGTGTATGCAGCTTGTGTACTTCTGAATGAAACCCAAAAAAAATCTTTACAGAGTAGACAATAAAAACAAGCGGAGTATTTAAAAAATAATGTTTTTTATGTTTGAAAATGGCCAACAAGACTATTCTGATTATGCCAATATGTAGAGGTTTATAAAAATGTGGGTGGCTAGATTACATTTAAAGAAAAGGAAGGAAGTTAATAATCAAAATAAAATGCAGAAATCTTATCACAATAGGCCAGCATCACGTACACATTCTGCTCCTCCGTCTACAGTAAAGAAGTTATTTTCTTTTTCTTTTTAAAGTAGTAATCTGCTGATACTGACTCCTCAAAATGCATCCAGGTAGATGCTGTCCCAAGTTCTACATTTGAGAAATGTTTATGTATCTGCATCAGAATACGCATCTAATTAAATTAAATTCTTTAAATCCTGTGCAAGTTTCATGAAGAATAGACCAATAGAAATGCTCCAAAAATATATGTAGTAAAACCTCCGGTGACATGACCTCTCTTGTAAAGGTATTATTTTTAAGATTCATGTGCGACGATATGTATTTACGTATATTAGCGCTGTGTATTGGCAAGAACCTGGCGAGACAATACGTATTGTGATACAGCGGTCCCAATTCAATATATCAGAATATACTGCGATACTGCAAGCAAAGTCATGTACTGTGACTTTTCAGATCCTACTATTAAAACACACCACTATATGAACCGGTTTGCCAACGCTTACAATAGCATTGCGCCCTTGTTCTGCTTGTTAATGTTGGAGTGGAGCTGAAAATGGATTACAACACTGCCATCTGGTGGTCAGTGATTAAACACAACAAACACTGATTCACTCTCTGCCAGTAATCTGTATATCGATACTGTGTTTTTGAGAATCGATACAGTATCACGAAACATAATATCCCAATTTCTTACACCCCTAACGTATATGCGCATCAGCTCCCAGTTCCCAGGTCATTGCATCCTTACTATTTGATTTGCCCATATCAGTGTCATTTTGTATGCAGACTCTGCAGGAAGCTATGTCTGTATGAGCAGTGATCCCACCGCGGTAGATGTTCAGGAACGTAAAAGCAGCCGTCGTTCGTCCTGCTCCGGGGATGTTATCCACATTGCTTCTGCTGCTAGCATTCGGTGGCTGAGCGCAGAGAGCCAGGTGGTGGAGCTGAGCCTGGCTGTGCTGCATGCTGACATTTGCCTGCTTCGAGTGCTGCAGGGAGAGGAAAAATCTGCTTTTCCATATGCTTGTGTCGGCCTGTGCCCTCCCCCTGCCCCCGCGTCCCTGGCAGATGGCTCCCTCAGCGCTTTTTACCTTGAGTAGCCGCCCCAGATGCGGCATGTATCCATAGGCATTCCCATTCTACATGGTTCATCCTCTAGCTCCGTCTAAGAAACCTGGCCCCAGCACATATGTCCGAAGGTATTTAGACACCTGTTTCTCCAGCGTTTCTTCCCAAATCAAGGGCTTTAATAGGAAGTTTCTGTCTTTTTTTTGTGCTAAAATCAGACATTAAATATTAATCCAAAAGGTAGCAAGAATATAGCTGAGGTAAATTAATCCAGCCAGATTTCATTGTCAACTGACGGAAAGAACCCAGCCTGAAATTATGACCTTTAAATTAGAGGTCTGTATAAGTATGAACATTGATGCACAAACCTGACCCAATCATTTCACGCTGTAGCAGAGATGTACCAGGTTTTACAGTGCATTGTTATCAAGTACTTGAGTTAAATGGCTGTTAAGGTCATGCTAGACTAAACATTTTACACATTTGTAATGTACTAACAATATTTATTATCAGCTGATCAGCTCAAAAACTGTTAGCGACATGGTGCTAAAGTTCCCCTCGCAGATGCTGCTACCACAGAAACTATGCTTTAGGCAAGCTTAACAAGCAAAAGGAGCGAATATACTGTGAATCCTTGTTTTCATTCAGAGACACATTCACTCGCTCCTCAAACTCCAGAGCTTTTTCAAACACCGCTTTAAGCTCCGCTCTCGCTGAAGTAACAGACTCTTATCTTCTAGGTAGGCTTTACACTAAATGTTGGAACATTTTGCTGCTGGGATTTGGTTGCCTTCAGCCACAGTAGGGTTAGTGAGGTCAGCTACTGATGTTAGATGGTTAGTTCTGCATCACCGCCACTCCAGCTTATCCCAAAGGTGTCGGATAGAGTTTCAGCCAAAGGTTTGCATTGTATATGGTCATTTTAACTAAATCCACTAATTAGGAAGATTATTTAAAAACAGATCAAGCCAGATTCTTGATTGAATGGAATTAATAATGTTGCAACACCAGTGGCATTGCAGTTTAGTCCAGCTTAGTCTAATCTATTTCTACAAAATCAACCCTCAGTACACATACACTACATACATATATTGCCCTGTTTTATGTTGTATATATTTTTTTTTTGATGTTCTGTTTATTGGGACTATTAAATGTTTTTTGCAACCACACCTGTTTGCGTTTTGTGGACATATGTCCTCTCTCCTGGATGGCCATGTGGCTGCGGACTTGCTTCCAGATGTTTCTGTGTCTGAGATCCAGATCCTTTTGGCTGCACGTAGGTAGAGCAACAATCCAGTTGATGGTTTTGAAGCTTAATTACCCCCAGCGTCCCTCTGAGGAATCTCCTTGTGGATCGTTGAAAGCCTTTTCATCTAATGTTGGGTAGATAACACGAAGCATGAAGACATTTTGCACCATTTACACAGAAATTTGTTATTAGCGATGGTTTCTATTTTTGCCTTTGGTTTCAGTGCTTTGTTCTTGTCTGCATTCACACACTGCGTGTTTAAGTGTTTTTAAAAATGATTTAAAATTGTTCTGAAATCCTACAATTGAAAGGTGAAATTTGAGATGTTTTGATGCATCAAATCATTTTGCAGAGGAATCGTTTATGCGCCCTGGCTTGGTCTTGCAGTGTGGCATTGAGATTAGAGGCTTCAAATTGTGTTGGGTGGTAACTAACTTTGGGCGTTTTGCCACAGTCTGGGCCCGTGGGAACTGTTGCACCTGGGGGAAAAGCAATTTACTTTCTAAATCGGCGGAGATGAGTTGACCTTGGCTCGTCCCCTAATAAAGGCAATATACTTGGGCGGGGGCTGAGCTGGAAAAAGATGAAGCAGAGGAACAAGGAATGCAAGTTGAACCTGAAAAGAAAAAAATACTGTGACATTCCGTGTGGATTTTCTTTTTCTTTTTTTTCCTTTGCATTCCAGCTTTCTCCCACCCCTCTTCTTAACGACTGCTTGGCTTGTGTTTAATAAAAACTTCTTTGGCCATTGCAGTAGTAAATATGCTAAGGTCATCCAAGGTCTAGTATTGGCTGTTTTGATGAAGGTGCATGTCATCGTCGAAAAATTTGGTTAGAGAGGGTCTAGATATGGTCATTGCTACAGTGCAAAGATGGTTTTGCTCCCATTTATGCGTGGCCTTGCAGGCCCTGAGCAATTGTATGTTGAAGTGTCAGGACACATGACACTTCAGGAAGGTCACGTTCATGCAGAGATGCAGGTTTCAAAGGTGTGTTGATTGTGGAAGACACAGAAAAGAAGGATCAAAGGAGATATAGATAGGTCAGGCTCTCATGGTTGGATGTAGAGGTGGCTTTTAAAAAAAAAAGGTTTCTTGAATTATCGAAAGCATTTCTGCACAACTGCTACTGTTTATTTAGCTTGTCTTGGTCAAACTATTGCTACTGGGGTTGGTTTGAAAGTGGTCAGTGTAGTGTCCAGCCAGTTTAAAATGGCACTTAGAAATGGAGAGCACAGTAACATTCTTTTCCAGACGGCCATGATGCTATGAAATAAATGTAGAATGTAGAGGCAGAGTCATTCACAGTGGTTTGATGTGAAATAGTTTATTATAGTGAAGCATAAGAACTCTGATGTCTTTAGTGGGCACAATATATAATTTGTTATAAACACAGTATTGTTGATGGTAAAATAACGGTGAATCTGAAAAGATACATTTTCTTTGGAGACTGTTTTGCTTCAGTGCCGAGTATGTAACTCTTCTGCATGAATGCCCTTAAAAACAGTTTTACAGCAAAGTCTTTTCTCCAGAGTATCATAAAACAGTGTCTTAGGCAACAGGCAGCATGTTCAGATACCCGGTTCAGGACCTCTAACCTGATTTCCTTCTTTAAACAGAGCATTTCACACCAAACCATTCGGAATGACTTAGTTTAGTATGCAAAATTGTGTGTGCATCGCATAGTCTTCTCTTTTATATGTCTTTTATATGTATATTGTGGGTTGTGTTTAGATGTGAAGCAGTTTTGGTACAGTATTCAGACCAACCGAAGTAGATCTCTATAGAATTATGAATAACACATAAAATATTGGATTTCAGATTATAGCTTCACAATCAGAAATTGCATCTAACTTTAAATCGTCTGTACAGTTGCACCCGTGCTAACTTATACATGTATAGTAAAAACTAGGGATACGTGATCATGTTGGAATTGTATCCATGTTACCCAATGTTTTGTTTTTTTGGTTTTTTTTCCCCCAAATCATTGGCATTGGGTTGATGCCTAAGTTTGCCTGATATTTGAAATTTGATTCTGCGTATGTTATATGCTGAAAGTAGGGATACACCGATACCACTTTTTCCTTACCGATACCAGCTTTTCAGGAATCTGCCGATACCAATACCGATACCAACTCTGACTTAAATGCTTGATATATGGCTATAAATCCTAATATTTATAGTGGTCCACTTTTTATATGTTGTATTTTTTTATGTCTTATCCTAAATAAGATATAATAACCTTGAAAGAACATAATTTACTGCTTGAGTAACTGCACATTAAAAAGTTTCAGAGTTATGAAAAAATAAAAATTGCCACAATGCAGAAACCCGTGCAGCCATTTAGTCAATAAGCTTCATGGTATCAGCGCTCTTTATTGCCGATACCGATACTGTGTGTAAGTGCCAGTATCGGCGCCGATACAGTATCGGTCCAACACTAGCTGAAAGACCATCATTAAAATGCAGATTTCTTTGAAAAACTTTAAAAAGCAATTGCAACAAGTAGACTGTATACAGAGAAAAATAGTTTTTCGTAATGTTCTGCTGTATCGAATGTTATCTGTTATGTTATCAGCACTGAAAAATGAATAACCTGTACTTAATGCCCATTTCAACTGAAAATGTAATAATTGAAGGGTGTTTGTTGACTTATTTCTGTAAATGATAATAAGGGAAACATAACCCTGGCTTGTGAATCTGAATGATGAGAAACTGCAAAAACTGACTGTGTTTAAAAAGGAACTTTATTTATATGAACTCCAACAACCTGCCTTTGGAACATATCATTAGAGCAGGCGACTTACAGAGGATACAGTGGATGAAAGGCTTTGACCTGTTACTTTGGGCTTAATGAGGGTTTTTAGAATCTCATTCCTATATGCTGAATTCCACACAACTTAATTTGTTTATTTGACCTAAAAGGTTCTCCGCATGTCTTTCTTCCCAAATTCTTTGAATTACCCTGTAAATACTCAGTACTGGGGCAATTTACAATAGGTTGAAAAAGGGTTGCATTTCTGTTGTGCTACACAAGAGCATGAAGGGGAAAAAATCAATCACTTACTGAGACGTAATTTCTTTGGGAAATGGTAGCATTGATTAGGGTGGAGAGCGTGTTTGCTGTCAGTTTACACAAAGACCCGAGTTTATTCTGTCGAATGTGCCCAGAGTGACTCCTTAATCATCAGGTAGATGGCAAGGTACTGTTCTCCTCAACCAACACAACAGGAAGGCCACGCTGGTTAAGGTGTGTTAGAAAAGCATGTGCTTATTCTGCTTAAGTGGCTTGGCTATTCGCTGGTGCGTGAATAGCCAGGCCAAAATATTGTAAATAGCATGATTTGTTGGAGACAGGCAGCACCAAAGGTCTCTCTCTCTCTCTTTCTCTCTCCCTCTCTCTCTCTCTCACATACTGCCTTGGGTGCCCTCGCTCACTTTGTTCATTCATGCTTAATGTGATGGAACACCACTTGTCTAGTCCTTCAAAGAGATGAGGGTTGGAATTAAAAATAATGAGCTACGTGTATACATGTTTAATTCAGTTCTTTTGTGGTCCAAGGCCTCGTTGGTAAATACTCGTTTACCATTGCTGAAAGGGCAAAGAAATTGTTAAAGTTTATCATGGTACGTGTAAAAAAACAGCACAGTGTGATGAACAAAAGAGATATAAAAATGTTTTGTTGTGAATCTGTTTGTGTAGGCTGTCAAAATTAATATCAGGAACAGAATTAATGTAGCCGTCAAAGAATCTTTGAGCATCCTGGTGCACTGGTGTGAGTGGATCACACCAGAGTTTTTAAACACCTCAGTGTGTCTGAGAATAGTGCATCACCCAAAAACATCCAGGTCAAGACAGATTCTCAGTCCATGTAGGGCTAGGCTGGAAACCACTGTTGAATGTGTGTGACTTTTGTTAGCTCTCAGTTGGCACTGTGTTAGAAACAGTCATGCAACTGTGTTAAATATAACCACAGGGGCTCGGGAATACAGAACGCCGTTGACACACTATATCAAAAAAGCAACTCGAAACTTTCCTAAGCAAGGAGAGCGCTAACCATCAAATCTGTACAGGAACGTTTTTGGACCTCTTAGAAGGTCCGAAGTACAGTGGAAATATGTGCTGTGTTCAGATACGTTCACATCTCAGTTTGTTTTGGGGTGGAAAAAAGACCAGATTTCCAATCCAGAGATGAAGGAGACCATCCAGACTTTTATTAGTAAAAAGTGCAGAAGCTGACATCTGTCATGGTATAAGGGAGCATGAGTGTCCACAACATGACGTTTAGACAAATATGCTGCCATCCAGGTGATGTCCAGGGTTATTTTAGCAGGACTATGCCAGACTTCTTAGGCACAAAGTGTGTGTGCTTAACTGGCCTGTCTGCGGTCCAGTTCTGCCTCCTATTGAAAAAAAATGTATGGCGCATCATGAACAGAAGAATCAGACAGTAACAGTCATGGACTGTTGAGCAGTTGAAGTCTTGTATGGAGCCAGAATAAAACTCCACTTGTTGCAACAATATCCTTGTCAGGCTGTCATAATAATGTGAATGACCAACTCGAACAAAGGCCATAAGATTTACTTGACCTGAAGTGGAATAATAGCCAGTGGAATAAAGTTCTTGTCAGCTTAAAATACAATTTGTCTCACTTCACATGGTGTCAGACATGACCAAGGTATAGAGAAAGACCACATTGCACAAGCAATGGTTCCTGCGGTACTGGGTAACAAACAAATTTACTGAAGAAGATGTGAGATATCTTGATACACTCTCTCATTTATGCCATGTGCAAGAGACCGGCACAGCGGAGGCCATCAAGCTACAGCAAGGGCAAGATTGGAAGCTGGACGAAGGTGAAATGAGGTGTCCAGCCCTGGAAAAGGAATGTGCCCTTCGAAATCTGTGCATGAGGTCACACAAGATAAACAGCCTAGGCGGACAGCTACATGTAGAGGCCAATTCAGCACCAGCATCACAGACAAAGAGGAACGCCACAGACTTGCAGTGTATGTCATAAGAGTCGATGTGGTGAACAACCTGCTCAGCAGAGCAGCCGCCATTAGCCTTGGCTTGGTAAAAAGAATAGAACAGGTTAGCAATGTCGTCAGAGAACACAGTGTGTTTAAAACGGTGCCTGTTAAAATGTATCTCAAAGAAGGAGCAAGGCCAAATGCAGCTTGTACAGCTCGACGAGTGCCACTGCCCCTACTTCCCAAAGTGAAGGAAGAACTGCGTTGAATGGAGGAAAATGGCATTACCTAAAAAATTACTCTTCCCACAGACTGGTGCGAGCCAGTGGTATTTGTTATGAAACCAAACGAGCAAGTGCACATTTGCACATTTTAAGAGCAGTGGCAAACTAGTGGATTTTGGCAAATCCCCCTACACAGTGGAAGTAGCCCGTTCACTATATTCATAACCACATTTGACAGATATTGTTTTAAACACCCAACATTTGGAGAACCAGAAACATTTCAGAGAAAGATGCAAGACGATGGAAAGGGGTTAAAAGTGTATGTGTTGTAATGGCATAAACATGGAGCAACATGATGCCCGGTAACCACGCGTCCTGCAGTGGGGCTCAAACGACACGTGTATGTGACGTGTATGTACGCAGAGCCAGCTCCATTTTCTTATAGATGAGCATAAAGAGAGGCCTGACCCAAAAATATCAAGGCGAAATATATGCCCACCTGGCTACAATTGGCAATTGACATTCCAAACTCTCAAAGAGGCACTCACAACTTCTTAAGTTCTCGTCCACTACAGTGCGGGAAGCCGGTGACATATTGTTTGTGCAGGCTCCCAGGAGCAGAGTCTCTGAATGCACAAATAAAAAAAAAGTATGTTTGGCTGCTGTCTGGGTCTGTGAGCGCTTCAGAAAGTATTAGAGATGAATGAAACATTTCAACTCAACCACACATCACAAGCCCTTTGTGCCTGTGATAAATAACAAGTGTCTTGACTCCATTCGTTCTCTATTCGTTGTCAGTGAGTAGTGTTAAGGCTGGTGAAATTAACAGCTCTGGCTAAATATGCACAAGGAAAAACACTAGTGGTAGCCAGTGCCCTCTCAAGAAGCCCTTTGGACACCACAGACAGCAGCATGAAGGAAGACATGGGCTGCTATGTGGGTCTCTGATAGGACACCAACAAAGCTTTCAAGACCTTTAGCCAAGGATATGACTTTGAACATGCCACATCAAGTCCAAATGCCTGAAGAAATGGTGAAGTGAGTGGAAGCAACTGGAGCTTCCAGAACTGGGGTTTAAATTGAAAGGATTTTAAAAATATTGAAAGTTCTGCGGGCACTCCTTAAAATCATGCAAAGCCAAGATGTCAACCAAAACTGTCCCCAAAAATGCTTCTACTGGTTTCTACGAGGTGTGGCAAAACCGTCTTTGCAGATTTCTCTGAGAAGTCACAAGAAAATAATTGTCATAAAGGTAAACAGACATTCTAAATAGGAAAAAAAGATCTGTTATTTGGTTTGGCTTTGTGTGATTTACAGTTTTTCTGCTTTTTACCTGTTTTTTAATGTCAGATTGATTACTTGTATTTTATGGTTGTTAATTGCGTGTTTTTTTATTACTGACAAATTAATTGCTAGGATTCAGTGGTTGTTTTGACGAGAAATTAAGTCAAGGGTGCTCTCTTTTATGAGCATGAGCAGGTGAATAAAAAATGATGTTGTTAAGCTGTTCATGCACTGCAGATACCAGGCATGTACTATAGACCTTTACAATGATTTATAGCACTCTATTAGCAGAGGCAACCTTGAACAGGCATGAGCAATGAAGTCAAAGACACCTTTTCAGACAAAATGCAGTTGAAAATATAGAATCTCAGAGCCGATTCTGAATAGCTGTTTCTGGCAGGCTGTTTGAAATGTCTATATGGGTCTATGGAGCATGGAATTTGATGAGAGCTTTTAAAAGAGGGTGTTACACAGATCCGTCATACTAATATACGTTTTCTTTTAATCAGCTCGATATAATATATTATATGTCATTTAGCCATGTTACATTTAGAGGTCACTGAATTGTTGCACATGGCCTGACTTTTCATGGACATCTACAGGATCACTTTTTCCCTTATGTTCCTCTTTTCATGCTGTGAATTTCACTGACGTCTGTATAAGTGGTCTGCATTATTACCTAGACCCTTTCACTTTACTGAAAGGTAATTACCTGCCTTGAAACATTTCAAAAAGATTTAAAGTGATCTGCAAGTATTAAACTAACTATACAAAAATGTAGGTGTTATTTCTTTCCCTCATTTTTGTTTTTCATGCACTTCTGTTTGTATATACTTATTAATTAAAGAAGTGATTATAGGAATGCACAAAAAATAAAAAAAATCCAGGTTTTTATTATGGCATCAAAGTTAACTTACTAATAACATGTTAATACAGTTATAATACAGTTTTTTAGAAAATATTATTATTTCTATTGTGAAAATGCTGAAGATATGATTAACCATTCAGGACTGTATGATTATTAAACATACTATTGTCTTTATCATGATGGAGAATTAATAGCATACATTTTCTGTGTATGTGTATGTATTTGTGTTCTTTAGTGGTATATTAATGAGGACCACATATCCCCACAAGTATAGGACAATATCAGATTTTTGGTGACATTTGGTCACTGGTCCTTACTTAAGTCATGCTCCACAGCCCCTAAATGATCTGTTTTCAGGTTGAAACTTGATGTCTTTCTCTGGGGTGACTCCAGCAGTACAAAACATCACTTTTGTTTATATTTCCAATAAAGCTGTAGAATATTTTAGCACTCTTGCTACTACTAAATAATAATAATAATAATAATAATAATAATAATAATAATAATAAAACATCTGCAGTTAAAAGAACAATTACGATGGATGTACTAATTAAAACGAGTGGTGTGGTATCAGGAGGGGTCGCGTTCACTAAATAAATGTTTGTCTGCACTGTAGGGAGAGAAAACGGATATTCAAAGTGTTTGCAATGAATGACTGGTTGTTACTTTATATAAAAAAGGATTTAAAATAAATTGCTTTAGGTTATGGAGTTTAGGGAAGCTGCATGTTGTCGCTGTCGAATGAAAAACATGCATCTCCAAATTTTATAGAAAATTACAAAAACTGTCTTTAAAAAACTGTCCATAGAACCAGATTTTTTTTCTACGTGAGTTTGGAGCATTTCTTTTGGTCTATTCAACATGAAATGTCTGCCTAATATGAACGGCAGCGTAAGTGTTCAAATGATATGGAATAATAAAAATTGACAAAAATGGCTATATGTATACAGCAACAACTATAAACAGTATGTAAAATGTAACATTATTAAATATTTAAAAGTTTGAGGTGTTTGTGTGTACATATATTTGACATTTCACATCACACATCATCACACTCTTCATTTATCACACTCTTTATTTATCACACTCTTTATTTATTCTCTTTATTTCTCATTGCAGTGTCTGTTTTTCTAATACATGCGCACACACACTATTTATTTATTTATTTATGTATTTTCCCCCCTGCAGTCGGTGATGGTGCACAGGTTGCCATGGTGTCTCCTGAGTTTTTAGCATGCCGGACTTGCGGTTTTCTCCCCAGTGTATCTCTGTTTTGTCCAGAACATTTTCTCTCTCTCTGGAAGGTTCCTGTGGAGCAGTGGCAGTAGTGGGTAGCAGCTGTGGCTCACTTTGGGCTCCCTAAGCAACGCAATCCTCTCCAGCTGTCATCTGCACTCTCTCCCAGCTGCTGCCTAGCACGTTAACCCACTTCCCTTACAAAAAAAAAAGAAACAAATAAGAGAGAGGGAAATAAACAAAACAGGCCGAGCGCGCTGGGACCAGGCCGAGCCCGGACTGGGATGCCGTCAGCACCGTTCCGCTTGAGTCTGGAACTAGCTGTGCTGAACGTGGTCTCAAGAGACTAATATTTCAATCTCCATTTCTTTCTTTGTGCGTTTGTTTTTTTATTTTAATAAAACACACTTTATACACTTGTTTATTCACAAGAAACGGATATTATACGATGCTGACCATGTTTTAGAAGTATATAATCTATACTGGAGTTGCTCTCATGATGAACCGTGATTTGAATATTGTAGGTCGGAGTTTGCTTTCAGATTCAGTTCGTTGCTGATGGGAACTTGTTTTTGTGACAGCACCGAATGAGGGAATTCAATATCATAATATGATTGCAGGAGCATGTTAGCGCTGTATTGTCTTTTAACATCTGCGAACTGTAGTTATATTGTCATATTGTTCTTGTAGCATTAGCTACTAATAACAACAGGAGACAAATAATAAATAATAATAAAACAAATCATTTGATTTCAGCACATGGACTGCAGAATGTATCGCTTCAAAGATGGTTAAATTCACTTCTACAAACAAGTCATAAAGAAGTGTGGAACATACCATTGCTAAAAAAACAAAGATTTTGTTGATTTATGTTTTCCACATCAACATAAGCTGTCCTCTTTTGCGATGACTGGACCAAGAAAAATGGTCCAAAGTTGCTTGGAATAAAATCCATTGCCGTTATCAAAGTGAACATTTTTGGTCTTTCCATGAAAGTTGCCATTTTGGAGATGCTTGTTAATCTTTGGACAACAGGGATATGCATGTTAACCCAGTAAACAAGGACACGTGTATTTGGTGCATTTCCGCTATTACTCAATAAAAAACATACAGTATCACAAAAGTCTGGTTCAGACTGTGATAACAGTGGTGGTAAAAATGTTAAAACCCCTGTTCAAGCTGGACTATTTTTCCCGGAGAAGGTGCCGAAATCTTAGCAATTACAGGGTTTGTGATCTAATCTGGTCTTAAATTAAAAAGAAATTGGTCCTAAATTTGGTGACGTAAACATGGTGATGTAATGACAAAATTGGAACAGCAAGGCTTTTTGGGAGTTTTTTGCATGTTTTACATGCATTTTGAATTAGGTTTGTAGTCGTATCCTTTATCTTCTACAAATTGAAAAGTATGAACAAATTATATTACAATTGTTATATAAACAATCTTTGGCAAAACTAGTCTAGTTAAAAAAAAAAGAGCATATCATATAAAATATGCATATCGGCGCCAGCTCAGTTTTCTGCTTTAGGTGAGACTGCCCAATCAGAGCTCCTTTGCTTTGTTTGCAGTTTAAACAAAGTTGCATTAAAATGGACAGAAAGTACAGAATCTTGTACAGGTCATCAACAAAGATTAGGATCTTGGTTGTTGACTGTATAGTCTTTAATATTGGTTCTCTGAAATGCTTAATTTCCAGACCCTTTTTAAAATTGCTGATCAAATAATAAGTGAGTTTGAGGAGGAGAGTTACGGATTGCAGACACATTACAGGCATTCTTACATGTATAGATTTTGAAACTAAGCATGCTTCTTGCCTCACTGACACTGCTAAGACTTGACCTTTAAATGTAGAAAATTGGTGTTGAATGATATATGCAGTTTTCCAATACTCTGCTTTAATGTAATCATTTGTTCAGTACCATGAAAGTATTGAATTTCAATTTCCAGCACTTAGTAGCAGTGCTCAAAAAGCAAGGAGCCATTCATTTTTATTAATATGGATTGACATGTCATTAGGTATCTGTTAGAGAGCTTTTTTCCACTTGTTTCTTTACCTTAGAACCAACTCACAGATGTCTACACTGTCAGTTACTGCTGCTCTGTTTGTATTTTGCCTTGTAATTAACAGTCTCACTTTCTTCTTCTTGTTATTTGTTTTTGTATTGTGTACTTAATTTCTTCTTTATTCACAAGACACAAGTTTGATTCTAACAAAGCATCAGGGCCACATCAATGGTACGACAGTGTTCACACTGCTGCATAGACACAGCTGAAGGTGCCTTGTTTGAAATACCTTTTTTTGCTTTTTTTTGTCTTTTCTTTAGGAACGACATCAAAAATAATCAAACTTTTAGAGGAACCAGCAGAGTATGCTGAGCCCCAGAGAGGGAAGAGTGGAGGCAGCAGTACTCTAATCCCTGTCAAAGGCATTAACAACCTTGGAAACACCTGCTTCTTCAATGCTGTCATGCAGGTAAGTAGGCATGTAAATTAGTCTGTAAGAAACTAAAGGAAGAACTTAAAAAAAAAGGAAAACCAAGATATGATCGGTCATGTCAGTCAGTAATCTTCAGAATCAATGTTCCTGAATGGTTCTCGGGATGTTGGGTTGGGATGTAATGTTTGTTAAATAGCTTCCAATTATCTTTATTAGCTAAAGCTAAAGCTGATCTCTCCAAGAGCTGTTTTAACCATGGACTCTCAGTCCGGTCAAGTAGCTGGACTTTCTGCTCATTGTCTTGTGTGGTGGGAGTCATCAGCCAATAAGATAATGCTCTGCAATCCACTTAATTACTCTACAAACAGATAAGCTACAATTTCTTAATTAAAGCTTCTTTTTGCCCAGTCAGATTTCACTCTATTCACTAATTCAAATTTTCTCTCACTGGATGCCAGGAGCTCAAGACATTTGCTATCAGGACAAGTACAACTACAAGTGCAGGATTTTTAGAACTCCTGTCCAGTTATGATTGAATCTTGCTGAGCCAGTTGCTCAAGCTCAACACCTCATGTACAATTAATTCAGTTCGTCACAGCAGGTTTGCAAGAGCATATCTTAGCCTGTTTGGTAGCTGTGGGCGGGATTGCCATTTGTTTTTAATTAGAAGATCTACTGCAGAGAGTTATTACTTAATAAGATAATACAGATAATACAGTTTTGTGCAGAGCATTGAAGCGTTAACATTTGTTGTCTGTTGGTTGGAGTGTTTGTGTTTAAATAACAATCTGCTTCAGACCATGTCAAATGTTGGGCCCTCAGAAGAAATTGATTATGACAAAATTTTAATTTGACCACAAGATTATGTCTAGAAGTCATTACATGTGGAATTGAAGAAGTACTCTAAATTGGCTATGTTAAATAAATCTGATTTTTTTATAGCTTTATAAAGGTAAAAAAAAATCAGTACCATGTCAAGAGAAGTTTTGCTGCACTCATCCACACAAAATTGCTTTTATTTTAAAACACTGAAGCCTTACCTGCACATTAAAGATTCTGCACAGCTTTTTAGTACGGCCAAGTCAGGGCCTCTTTTTTTTATTCAGAACTTTGTTGCCCAATCAGCATGACAAGTCTGAAGTGGCACTGTGTCCCCACATTACACTGCCACCACCATGTTTCACTGATGATGTGAACTCATTGTTAATTGTTTTGTTAGCATAAGCCATACATGACAGGACCCCACTAGCTTCTAAAAAGTTCCACGTTTAACTCCATTATTCCAAAAGGCTTGAGGATCATTAGGGTATTTATTTCTTTATTTTTTATATAGAGACATTTTAGCCTGTTTCACATTTCTCCTGAATAAGTAAGGGGGCAAGTACTTTTCATGCACAGGGCCAGTTGGTGCTGGATATTTTTTTATTCATTATAAGCTGTAACTGTAAACTGTAGAACTTTTTCACAACAGTCTATTACTGAAAACAGCTTCAAATATAGACCTGTGTTTTTGAGCATCGGAACTGTATTTATCTGAAAAGAAATGGAATGAAAAGCAATATATTTGAATTTCATACAGAAACACTAATAAATGCCAGCTCAACATTTTAGCACCACTGATCTTCATCACATGCTTTTGTTTTGTAGAATCTGTCTCAGACACACATGCTCAATGACCTCATCCAGGAAGTAAAGGAGAAAGGGCACAAGCTGAAGATCTGTCCCCAGCCGGAGACTAACCTGGTATGTCCCACGTTCTGATGACTTTCTTGCAGTGATCTTGATTTACATTACTGGTTCAAAATACACCCTACATCCTGCTGCTTCTTGCATGGCTCAGTTAACCCGAGCAAACAGTGGCCTTCAGTCGTTCAGTAGAGTCCAATTTTACCAACAATGTTTTTTTTCATGAGTAGGGCTGCACCTAACGATTATTTTCATACATGTGTGTACATTTGAGAAGATAGATAGATAGATAGATAGATAGATAGATAGATAGATTAGACTGTACACTAGACTCTTGAGAAACGGTTAGCAATGTGATTTTTAAGTGACACTTCTGAAAGAAACATGTTAAAGGCTCCTTTATGCTGAACACTACATACGGTTACTCACAGAGCATTCTGTCCGTACTCAAGACGCAACCACTTCCATACGTACACAACAAAGATGTGTTTGATTTACTCCTAAATGTCCTCTACTAGACGTGTTGCTCAGCAACCATGTAAACGGAGCTGACGCAGAGAAGTATGTGGGTAGCGACGGCTATATCACTTCAAACACACACAGACAGAGTTTGGATCAGCCTTTACATGTGTTGGTAATTTTAAAATCTGCTGAGATAAGAAAATCTAGTAAACGGTGCTGTCTTGCAGATGTCCTCCTGTATATCTTATGTATATATCTTGTGTATATTTTGTATAGTCCTTTAAATATTTCAGTTATAACTATATGTATATTTTCTAGCTTATTTTTACTTTAATATTGTCTATTTATTGTATGTTTACACTGTTTTACATATATAATACTACCCTGCTGTGGAGTTAGAGTTATCTGAGCCTCACCCCAAGCATTTCAATGCATGTTATGTCCTGACATGATGTGCAAATGACACATAAACTTGAAACTCATGCATAGCAGTTGTACTGTTGTGATCAGCCATCTTCACTGCTTTCAGTAGGCGTGGCCATCATTGTGACGCATCAACACACCTTATACTAATCGATATAATTTTGTAATTGATAACGACTATTACGACAATGTGTCGCCCCAGGCCTGCTCATGAGTTTCATCTTTAGCGTATCTAGGTGTGGCAGGAGTGCATGTTAATTTGAGTGTAGTAGTTAGCTATATCTTATTAAAATGTATTATATCAATGATAAAATTAAATAAATTATTCAAATTGAATTACATTGGTATAAACTGATGTGTCAGATATTCTATGTTTCATTTAAAGGCATAATATAATTGAGTTGTTGGTAGGAAGCCTCTTGATTTCACAAACTAAAGCTGGTTCATCATCATTTGCACAAGTCTTTGTTGTTTTTATGTTATATATACATTTAATGAGTCCCATTGAGGGTAGTTAAATCTGAACTCTGAGTTTGATGCATCAGGGCCATTGTCCAGTGTGGTTATGACCACTGTTAAAAAAAAGCCAAAAAGCTTTTTACCCAGCTTAGAAACTACACTTAGTGAATATTCCAAACTTATCAAGCTCAGTGTCAATGTAGAAAGTGAAGTAAGCTTCTAGGCTAAAACAGGCATGGATATTTTGTCCTGCTGGTGCTTAGATGTGAATGTTGTGTGTTTGTCCAGGGGCCGTTGACGGTAACTCTGCCTGGTCCTGAACCCCTGACCTCAGCCATGTTCCTGTTCCTCCACAGCATGAAGGAGCCTGGAAAAGGGCCGGTTTCCCCAAAAATCCTCTTCAGCCAACTCTGCCAGAAGTAAGAAAACACTGTGGGTTCATAACAAGATTCATGGAGTGCTGGGTGACATGATAGCTAGACCATGGAGAATTTGTTCACATTGTTCCTACCCAAGTTAGATCGATTTTAACGGTTGCTGTATTTAAGAGATTGCCAAAAAGATCTGTGATTTTTATTCCAGTATGAAACTGCAGCTTCCACAGCTTTTAAAAGTCTGCTAAGTATTAATTCTGGAACTAATTATCTAATAGACAACTCTGTAATTGTATACTGTTCAACTTCACATTGCAGTAATGTGATAACAAAACCAGGTGATAGACAACACAGCCTCCTTTTATTGATTGCTACACTGCTGTAGTTGTTACTGTGTTATATCTTTAAACCTCAGAAGTCCTCACTGATAAAATAATTACACGTTAGTGGTCATGTCTGCCCTGAACTGATCTGGACAGGACTAAAGGTGCTGCTGACCGGCTGCTGCCTGCCAGCACCTGGCGCACACCTGTCCAAATGTGTTTGTGTCACTTTATTCACACCTACACTGAGACTTGCCTGCAACCTGCGTTGCACAACTTTATATCCACTACCGCCAAAAGGCTGTGGGGCGTTTTCTAAACATTTAATGCATGTTTTCTCCTTTTTCAGTTTGCTGTAACTTAACAGAACTAAGGTTAAGTTACCAAAGTTAGTGTATCAAATCATATGTAAGCTGTGATTCTTCAAGAGAAATGTCTGTTTTTTTTATCAACAGACATGAACTGAACAAGAATGTCATTTCAATGAGAAATTATAAATAAGAGAATTTATTTATAATGAATATATTTTAATATTAAAAAAAAAAGCCTGAGTGAAGCCTAAAGCCTGAGTGGTGCAGTGATTGGTAAGCTAGACTAGCTATAACCAGGTCTCAGAGGAAGTCTAATGTGTTCTCAGGATGTCAGACTTTTGAAAGACCCTAACAAAGTGAAATGCAATTGAACCAGGCTGCTTGCAGAGCTAGGTGGCCATTCTGTAGTTATCTGGAAAGATATTTACAGATATTTACAAGTAGATTTATTTACAAAGCAGCCTTATATGCCTGATCACTCCGGTTTTTGGTGGGAGAGCCGCTGTTTAGAGAGTGGCAAACCCCTTCTTAACCCAGAGAATCTGTTTAATTTTAAATCACAAATGTATATTTATTTGTTTACACTTAAGTTTTATTTGTATGTTTATTATGTGTGTTAAGAGAAACACTACACTTCCTGTAGTCAAAATAGTCAAATGTGTTTTCTGGCTAGTTAATACCTATGAGTCTTTAACTTTTACAAAACCTTCTAGGTTAATTAAAGCATTGTAGTAACTAGAGTAGCACAGTCATCTTTGTATGTATACTTTAACGCAGCATGTAAACTGTGTTAAAGTTAGAAAACACATAGTTCAGTCCTGTCTGTACAGAAATTACGTCATATAATTGCCTGTTCTAATTTTTGCTGACTCTGATCGTGCATCCCTTATTAACAGATATAAACTCTTTTTGAGTACATTCAACTGAATGTAGTCACTGCATGGAGAAAATGAGTGTGCTAGTGCTGCGTGCTGGTACCATCACAAACAGCTAAAAACACCCACTGCCACCTGAGTTTTCTCCCTATTTTCCAGCTAGCATGTGTAAATAGCCAATAGATGGTGAATGTGGTCTGCGTTCGGGTTTAGACAGCGCAGGTTAGGTCACTGAACTTTAGCATGGCTGGTTGGACCGCTTTGTAAGTTCCAGGGTACTCTTTTCGAGTGCCTGCATGACTGGACCGCTCATGCTTTTTAAACATGGTGAATGGCTGGTTGGGTGGGTGTGCGTGTGTGTTGTTTGAACATGGTTAAAAGCAGCTGTGGTATACGTGCATGTGTGTATGCATGGCCTCCTCCTCACCTGGTACCACCACAGCCTCAAGCTAAGAGGCATCTACTTCAGTGTACCTGACACAAACTATCATACAGGTCATGGTAGCTTTATAAATACTTGATAGAAAAGCATATTTTAAAAAATATAAAAAACTGGTGATAGCAGTTAGGTAAAGTGGTGCTAATAATCACCTTGGACAAAAAAAATAAAATGACAGAAATATGTTGCACAGCAAAAAACAGTAATAGTAGGCATATCGAGGCCTGTTTCCTGTCCATGCTTGTTTCATGTTTATAGAAGCATTATGCCAGAAACCCTATAAGCAAGTTTATTTAAGCGTAAAGCTACACTGTATAAGATTTGGGGGATTGGAGACCTCTCTGGTGCGAATGTGTATTTGCATGCAACATGTGAAAGAACAGTTTGTAATGTGGGTTGTTCTTCGGACTGAAGCTCCACTTCTTGTATATATTCTTTTTGACTATTGGAATTCTTTATTCTTTATATACCTTATTGTTTTTTTTTGGTACTGGGTTTTGTACTTTGTTTTGTTCTGTGTAACTGCTACTGGCTGCTAAATTTCCTTCGGGATCAAGTATCTATCTATCTATCTTGTTTAGATTAAAAATAATAATTAAAATCTGAGAGTGTAAAATTGAGCAATCGCTGATAGGTCAGAGACGCGAAATTGAGCTCAGTTGTGTTCTGTTGTATTTAGCTCTGCAGCTTATACAGCTAAATTAAAATTGGCTTAAACTACTGACACAGAGCCACACACCACAATCCAGACTTGATTCTGACTATGATATGCACACAGTTACACAGTGTATGTGTGGGTGGAGCTTAAATAGGTCACTTGTAATAGAATTAAATAAGTTGTTGTAAAATGAGATTTTTACGCACATGGTGCATGTATGCGCACGCGAGCAAGTGTGTGGGCAGCTGTTGCTTTTTGGCATGCTTTCTCAAGGTCCAGACCATCCGCCAGCTGGACTGGTCAGAACAGGACCAGTGCCAGACCCGGTCCAGCAGGGACACACCACACAGTACTTCTGGTGCCAGTGAAGGTCGCAGCCTGTGACCATACACACACAAACCATACACACATACACCATTAATAAGCCCCCCTGCCACACCTTTGCACAAACACACATGCACACTGATGTGTATTTCTGATTTGTGAATTTCTGTAGAATTCTCAGAATAAAAGAGGAGATATTATAATTTTATTATGATGAAACGATGCTGCTGTTGCTTCTTGTACATTCTGGATTCCTAGAGTTTTTTGTTTTTTTTACATCCAGGCATCTATTTCTCATAAGATTATTAAGGAGACTAGGTACAAAATAATCTACTTTTGCAAGGAAGGTACAGTCAAAGAAAAACTGATGATGATGAGAGAAAATGGCTCTCATAACCATGCAAGAGCTGGTAGACAAGACAACTTTATTTATAAAGCACATTTTAAAGACATTTTAGTTGTTGACCAAAGTGTTGTACAATAAAATAAATGAAAATCATCAGTCCCTACATTAGATTTTTTTTTTTTAATTATAATTATAACTAATAGAAAAGCTGGTATAGCACCATCCCCATATGAACATTGCCGAAAACTTTCATTTTTGAAAGAGAGAAGTTCCACTCTCGTTTCAGATCTGAGAAAATTCACAGGTATTTCACTGTGAGAAAATAACTCAACATTATGGATCTTAAAGAATGTGTAGTTGTCAGAAAGCAATGACCAACTCAGAGTCCAGACCTCAACATCCTTAAATGCTTGAAATTATCCAGATAATGCAAATTCTTTGGAACAATTAAAGCAGATTCAGCTTGAAATGGTAAAAATGGAAACTGTATTAAAGGCAGAAGTGGACACACTACATATTAAAGATTTAATTGTTGTGTATTTTTTTCTGTTTTTAGGCATTTTCTGATCTCTGAAAATTGTGAAGCTTGTTTATATTGTATTGATGTTCAGCCATGCTTACTTGCGTTACATTCATGAGCTTATGACAGGTTTGTTATCATGGTTGTCCGGAGAGTTTCTTGGTCCTAGGTCACGAAACTGCATATATCCCAGCAATTTTTTTGTGTTACATTCATCTTTGAAACTACAAATACTTAAACATTTTTGAATTAGAAAAAAAATGAATTGGTAAATCTCTAACTAATGTTAATTAAATGTATAGCAAGAATAATAATTCTAGACTTCCATAGGTAAAAAAGAAGGATGTGGTTTCGAGACGCGTAGTTTGCATGGGTGAGCATATTTCACTATTTTTCTGTTTCGATTTTTTCAGATTTTTCTCCCCAGAAATACAGTGTGCAATACTGAATGGCTATCTTTTGAAAGTCGTGGATTCTACAATACATTTCTTCAATAGAGGCATTATACTCCGAGCCACAGTCTATTGCTATTGTTCCACAATGGCCAGAGTGTTCTTGCTTTATACGGTAGAAAAAACTGGAAAGAATAGTAGCAGGTCATCATGGACTAAACTAACTTCTTTCTCCTTCGCTCTCTCACTCTCTGTCTCAAGCTGTCAGTCACTCTCTTTTACTCTCAGTAAAAAAGAAACAGTACATGCAGACCCTGTGTTTTGTTATGCTGAATTCACTTGTAATATTTTATTAAAAAAAGAATAAGACACAACTTTGTGGAGAGCTCTATTAATTCCTGGAAGTTACGTTGTTGTCACCGATAACAAAAGCATATTGTAGGTAGAGTAGAGAGGTGTGTAGAGAGGTTTTGTTGGCTCGTATGTAAAACACATCTTGAACATGAGGACCTTGGTGGTCTGTCTCTATAATTCCTCCTCAATTCAGCCATGGTGTTCATCTTGTTATGAAGTGGAATCAGTATGTCATTTTCACCTCAGCTACTAGTTTAGTGCATGCAAGTGACTAGTCCAGATGTGATCTTGGACTAAATTTTAGTGGGAATATAGACTTTTAGGATGTTATATTTTTAAACTGATCTAAGACCTCAAAGCTCATGGTAGTGGTGGGGTGGCATGTCATGGAGCAATCATCCAACATTGTCCGACCTACAGCAAGCTTGTCAGCCTCATGGATGTAACACAATAAAAAGACTCCTGAAAAGTCCCCTTGTTACTTTGTTAGATTTAGCTGCTGTTTAACACTAGTTTAAGTTGTCCCTAGACTAGGGGATGCATAGACTAGTTGACTAATAGTTGTGCTTGAGACAGCATTTGAGGATAGTGCCTGAAACACTGCAGTAAACTAAAGTAATTTACCACTGCATTATTGAAACATATTTACAAATGAATGAAAACACACGTTCACAAGTCCTGTGATGTAATACACTGCAAAGATACTAAAAGCAGAACACTAGTTCGGCTGTTTAGGATTACAGGAACATGGAAAAGGAAACATAATTCAAAGAATAAATAATAAAAGATAAAAACAGGCAAAAGCTTAAACTGACTAAAACTCTCAAGCAAAGAAGAAAGAATTGGTCAAAACAGTTACACCTTTATGCAGATCATATGTAAATTACATTCTGCATATTTATAAACTGATTGATGATAACAAATCAAAACAAATGCAGACTTAGATGAGCTCTGCAACTAAACTTTGTCATTGATGAGATTTATTCAATAAAGATAATGCCTGTACTGAAAAAAAAAACTAAGATTGTTAAGTTTATATGTTTATTTATTTAATCTATTATTAATATGTGCTTTACTAATACAAATCCAGTAATACACTTTATATGTCTTTATTTTCACAATGATGTTTTTTCTTTTCAGGCTTAGAAGTTCAGCCTATCAACATTAATGTTAACAGAATGGCAAAATATGCATTCGGCTATTATGTCAGCAAAGTTGAGTGATTCTAGATTCTAGTCTTACCTAAGCCTTTTTAAGAACCATGATATGAAATGGCCTTTTGACTGGCATGCAAAACATTCACACAGCACACAAGGATATCTAGTTTACTTTCTAGCTACACACAGCTAAAAACAAAATTCAGTTCTAACTTCCTCAAACAGGAATGTTTCCTGGTTCAGTGACTCGGCCTAGATCTGGAGGTGGAGGTGCCTTTTGCTACTACCGCTTAGCTCTATAAACAGTCATTTGTTTCCTAATGGACAGTGCACAAACCAGAGCCAAATTAAATTCTCTGTTCGAGGTGAGTTTCTGACGGATGACCATTCCTGTGGGTTACATCAGACAGTATGTGTACCTCTGTGGGCGGAGTGCTTGAGGCTAAAAGCTTTTCTGTAGTCTTACCTTATACCACAGCATCTGCCACTACAGCCAGCCATTATTAGTAAACTGCTTTTTACAGGCATCCCAAAACATGTTTTTCAAGTCAACAAATTATTCTGATTGGATTTGTATTAACATAAAGTAATAGCTGTGCATCCTTTAGTCTACAGTGTGAGTTAAAAGTCTCAGGACACCCTTTTATTTCAGAAATCAAAGGGAAAATTACATATCTGAATACCACAGCAAGTAATGGATGAGGGGGCCCATCTTTTAGGCTATGTCCCGAACGTGGCCGCCATCTTGAAAGCTGCTATATTGGATCAAGTTTTTTCAGTGGAAAGATGGTCATGCAGCATAACAAAGAAGACCAGAAATCGATTGATGCAATCAGATTTTTTATATCTCTAGTGGTTTAAACGTTATCAACACAGAAAGTTGCAACCACAACCCCATTGAACAACATGTTCAGGGTGCTGTCCCCGGTGCTGAACTGCACCTTCAGATCTGTGTTGCATTAATTCATTTCGAGACAATTCTGGTCTTCTTTGATATGCTGCATATCCACCTTCCCATTGGAAAATCTTGCCCTTGATCCAATATGGCGGCTTTTAGGACACAGCCTAAAAGATAGGCCCTCTCACCCATTACTTGCTGGGTTATGTCTTTTTTGCCTTTTGTTTCTGCAACCAAAGAATGTCTTGGGACTTTTGACTCACCCTGTAGATCTATATTCGGATCGCTGCACTAATATGTGACCTGCTGCATTTTGTTGATGGGTGATCTTAAATGTCACCTTATGTTGATCATGATTAATGGACATCAAGGACACTGATTAGTAGGGGTATAAGAAAATATCCAAAATATCGAATATCAGGATATTATGTTTGGTGATACTGTATTCATTCTCAAAAAAAACAGTATTGATACACAGATTCCTGGCAGACAATGGATCATTGTGTGTTGTGTTAACCTCTGACCACTAGATGGCAGTGTTGTAATCCATTTTCAGCTCCACTCCAACATTAACAAGGAGCACAAGTGCGCAATGCTATTGTAAGCATTGGCAAACCTGTTTATATAGAGGTGTTTTAAAAGTAGGGTTTGAAAAATTGTAATATATCACTTTGCTTGCGGTATTGCAATATATTGCGATACATTGAATCATGACCGCTGTATCACGATACGTATTGTATCACCAGGTTCTTGCCAATACACAGCCCTACCAATTAGGGCAAAGGATGAAGAATCTCTGTAAAAGCGAAACTTGCAGAATGTGCATTGAATTAAAATGATTAAGTATCGCAATAGTAAGGATGTAGACAAATGATTAAACATACATTTTTTTTTCCTGTACATATTTGTTTAAGTAAGATAATTAAGCATCCTATGATGAAACAAATCAGTTTACTTAAATCGTTATCTAAGTAAATGTGTGGAAATTTTATATAAATAACAGCTAATCTGTAAACCATTAAAACAAATATTCTAAACTTTCCATCCACCAAATTTTGTTTATAACTAGAAGAGGAGATCTTTTCTTAAAAGGTTGAATTTGTGCGCAGTCTTGTTATCCAAAAAAATACTTTGTTTGCTATGTTTTTGTTAAGTGTATTTATTTTTGCTACTGAAATAAATTGTCAGAAAAAAATCAGAAGTTGAGACTTAAGCATGTCAGAATGTTTACAGAATAAAATTACATTATGTAATTCTTTAGTAATTAACTATGTTCATGTAATTGCTTTTAAATGGTGTGTAAAAGCCACTGCATTAGCTGTAGACTACTAAGGGTTAATACTCCATCTATAGAAACAAGTAATGAGATTTTTCGTGTTCCAGTGTCATCTTTTGTCAGCCATGGTATGTTTCCTTATGACTTGCCTATTTATTATTGAATGCATGAAGGTGGATAAAGGCTGGTTATTTAGTCTGAATGGTATGTGAGATTGTTTGAAATAAGAGAGTATATAGACCATGCATACTTCTGATTGGGATTGGCCCTTTCATTATATATGCTTTAATGCTGATGTCAAGTGATGTAATTGAACACTAGCGTGTCTGCTTAAGTCGCCTTTGAAAAATGATGCATTGAAATTGCTTGTTAAAAACATGAATGAAATATCGCAGTCATCTGAAAGCCTATGTTGTGTTGTCATATATTCATTCATGCTGCACATTGAAATCAAAGTCACTTTTTCCAAGGTAAAAGTTTTTTTAAAAACCAGTATGCTCTTAAAGTAAATACTTGTCATTAAAATGAAAACACCCTGTGGTTGCATAAGTATTCATATCCTGTAGACTAGTACTTGGTTGAACAACCTTTGCTGCAATAACAGCTTTAAATCTGTAAGTCTGTAAGTTTTAGTTGAGGCAAGTTTGAACCAGTTTTGCACAATGCCTAGCTGTGATTTCCTTCTAGCCAGATTTGTTCAAGGTTGTTCAGGTTGATTGGATGATGCTTGTGGTCACTTTGATGCTGTTTAGCCTATTGGAAACTTACTTGCTTAAGTGGCTTCCGACTCTGTATTGTAAACTGTTTTGTCCTACAATGTCACAGAGCACATAAGCAGGTCTGTTTAAGATTGCTTGTGTCTTGGCTGCTGGACTGCATTTGGAGGGAGTGAAAAATTACATGCAGTTGATTTTTTTTTTCTTTCTTTTTTTTACTGCTAGTTTTGTAAAGCTGAGTGATGTGTATATTTAGCGCACTGTATGTGATCTCAGACTAATGCGTGTGAGTGTGTATTTAAGCGTGCTGGGTGTGTTTTGCACGCTCAGCTGATGCAGTATGGTGTGTGGTGGAGCGGGGGGTGGGGGTAGGTTGGGGTAAGAGCAGTCTGGTACTAACTCATCCGCTGTTAATTGTGTTAGCGGCTGCAGCTGTCCCGCTGTGGCAGGGCCAGATTGGGTGCACCGCTGAAGGCTCCTTCTGCTTCATCTTCCACTGCAGTGAGCTTCCAGAACATTTCTCTCTCACTCTCTCTCGTGGTCTCTCGTTCACTCTCTCTGTCTCCCTGTCTCTCCTTCAGATGTCCGCCAGCCTGCACCAGCCGAGCCTGCACCAGACAGAGCCCCAGGAATGCACAGTTAAAGAAAAACGTCCCTTTTGTTTATTACGTGCTTTAAGTGAGAAGTGAGCAGTAGGATTGGTTGTGCTTCAGCCAAAGTAGATGTTATTACTGGCAATTCGCTGCACTATACTAAGGCCACCCTTCCATCATGATTCCAGACAACAGCAGTAAAAGTTATGTCATCTTGGGCATATTTTTAATGACTGGTGGCATATAAGCTTCTATTTTAGGTACATTAACCCATATATAAGTCTAAGGAAGCACTGAAGCTATGAGGTTACTGTAGCTAACAAGTATTGCAATGGTTATGTTATTTAGTTAGTCCAGGTAATTAAGAGCAAACATAAATAAGCAAACTTTCAATACAAACAGGTCTTTGCAGATTGGCTACATTAAAGAGTTTTTGTTCCAGAATTCTACCATTTTTTTATCTTGCAAGATCCTGGTTATAATCATTTATGATGGAAGTGTAGCAACTTTCAGTTATGTTTAAATGCAAGCTTAGTTTTAATTACATTAGTGTGGACCAACAGGTGGTGAAAAATGATTTTAACTAGTGGTATTGTGTTTTACCTCCTACTCCTCCAACCATCCACCATCTCCTCCTACCACCTAGCAAAACAAACTGGCTAGCTCAGAAACCACAAATGCAGCATTCTCTGGATAGAGCTCTGTAGAGGAAAGTGGGGACAGAAACAGAAAAGAAGGGAGCGATTGAGGGGTAGATGGAAAGAGGGACGAAGGGAGAGACATAGCCTGTGTTGGAGCAGGTGGCAGAAGCTCCTTTTTCATGCTTGGCCACCCAGAGCCAGATAAACTATCGGAATTCATCCACCCAAACTGTCTGACTGTCAGTCCTAATACGTACAGACTAAGCCCGCACACTGTCCAGTTCAGAGCATTTCTTTGTGAAATCCTGCTTTCTGCTTAGATGTTTATTCTTATTTAATCGAGTGATATTGGCAAACTTCAGCCAATGAAAGAGCATCTATGGAGCCAGATAGATCTAATAATTCAGGGCAAGAAGACACCGCACAAGTCTAGTTTTTATAATCTAGGATCATAACAAGGATCGGAAATACACTGAGTACTGCTGCTTTGTTTCTTTCCCAAACACACAGTGTTGCAAAGAACATTTAGCTGAGTGAGCAGTGCTGCGGCACTTGAGGTTTTGGGGAGAATTGGTGCAGTTCCAAACTACACCCACCAATAGAACTGAAATCTTCTTCCAGAATGCACTACCTCATTCAGTTCCATTACAACAAACCTCTTTACTGGCTTATTAAAATATATGACAGTCTGGAACCCGTCATCTACTCGCTTGGTAGGAGCTCTACTGTGGCCAGTTTAATTTCTGTCAGGGCCTGCCACCTCTGAAAATCCGGAACAATAGGCAAGTTCTATTTGGGTCATTATGGGTTCTTTCAAGCAAGAACTGTCTTGATAAATGCACTTATTTGAGTAAACCAAGCAAGTATTACAGAAAAGAGGAAAGGGCAGACATTTTCTCCAGTACATTGACAGCTAAAGAATCTGCTGTGCAGTGGATGGTAATTTATTTATTACCCTTAACAATCACATCATAGCCATGTTGACTGTACTAAGCATTCTACACATCTTTTACACAAAAGCCTAGACACACAGCATACTGCACTACGGTTTGTTGTGACCTTTGGCCTCTTTTTAATCCTTTAGTCTGTGTGTGACACCACACCAGCTGGCGCTGCACAACAGGTTTCTGCGGCTCTGGCCACAGCCAAGCATCTGGCTGCAGCATCTGGCTCACATCTGGCCCAAGGTGGGCAAGGGAGAGTCCAAGGAGAGAGTGCCTGGGTAGTGAAAAGGCGAGGGGCATGACTCCACCATCTCTAGCATGGCAGAACACCGTCCACCGTGTTTAGCTCAGGGCTATGAAGAAGAATATATCTTAATCAGGAGTTGAAACAAACACCTCAGAAAATCAGAAAACTTTGGGACAAATACTGCAGGCAGTGTGAACCCAACATGGTTCATGTTTTGTTTTTTGTTTTGTTTTTTATTTATTTATTTATTTAAATCTCATTACTATCTTAAAATCCCCCTCCAAACTTTTTTGGATTGTAATGCAGGAGTGAATGCATATTAAGAAATGAAATGACACTATAACATTATGGGTTCATACAGTCTGCAAATAAAAAAAATGTCAAAGTTAATGTAAGAAACTCATTTTCCATAGTATCACAACTTTTTCTGATTTGAGGTTCTATAATTTATTACAAAGGCCGTATCTTGGTTTCAGACATGTAACTTTTTATAGGTAACACTACACAACTTTTGTCACAACTTTTGCGCAGGCCACATTTGATATTTCCCAGTGCCATTCATTCAAGCTTTGTGTGTTTTGTTTGTGTTGTTATCGGTACTCTTGGCAGATGCTTGAAAATGGGGTATTTGTATTAGAAGGGAAAAAGTGTTATCAGTGCACGCCTCTTTAATAGGTTCTTCTGAGCTTGCTTTAATCTAGAGACATAATTGTGTTCACGCTCGAGTTGTGTCAGATTGATCTGGCTCTGTTTTATCCTCCTGTCTGCTGTTTATATGCAATAAAGGATGAACAGAATTAGTGGAAAACCTGAGAGTAACCCATTTTTTCTTAGGACATTGATGATGTGTGTGTGTGTGTGTATGTGTGTATGTATGACCTCAGCTGGTTGAAAGAAAGCTGTCAGCCGTAGAATAATGGCTGCTGTAAAGGAATAAAACCTGGAGAGTTTCCGAATGCAGTAACAGAGGAAAGGCCTTGAGCACAGAGAATGGACATTCTTCCTTCTGTCTACATGTGGATATTGCTGTGTGTGTGTGGGGGGGGGGGTTGGGGGGGGCTGGGCGGGGGGCTGTCCATGCTATATTTGTGAGGACCAAATGTCTTCAGAAGTATAGAACAAAATGAAATATTTGCGTGAGGGAATTTTGCTGGTAGTTTTCACCACCAACTTTTTGTTTGCTAGAAAATCTAATACAGCACAAATAATTGCCTTTAAATAGTGACGTTAAGGTTAGGTTTAGGTGTATGTGTTATCTAGCTACAGTAATACAAAAATCAATAGACATTTAAGGATGTCCTCACAAATATAGCAATACAAATGTGTCTGGATGTGTGTGAGGGAGAGAGAGAATGAGAGAGAGCGTATGTACAAACACTTGGCTTGTATTCTTTTGGCCTGTTTTGAAGTGTTTACTGTGTTGTGGAACAGGGTTTTATCTCTCTCTCTCTCTCTCTCTCTCTCTCTCTCTCTCCCTCTCCCTCTCCCTCTCCCTCTCCCTCTTTCCAGGGCTCCACGGTTTAAGGGCTACCAGCAGCAAGACAGTCAGGAGCTCCTGCACTACCTGCTGGACTCAGTCAGGGTGGAGGAAAGCAAGGTGAGCATGTTTTCACAGTAAGCAGAGCGAAGGAGTAAGTAATATCAAGGTTTTGCTGGGAAACCAAGTTTTTTTGAATGGTTGGAAAATGTATGGTTTCCATAGAATTTATTTTCTATATTAAAATAATGGACATGTCAAGAAGAACCTTATCTTATATCACAGATCAGTAACAGATTGTTGCAAATTAATCTAGGCCTCTATCCAGCCTAAGCATTTTCATAAACTGTAGATCTTAACAGGACTGATCGTTACTTCACTGAATCATTATTAATCTTTATAAATGTAAAATAGTGAAGTAAGAAGTTTATGTGAAATATGTTGCCATACAGTACACTGTTTATCACTAAGGTTGCTACGATATAAGATTCTTACAGGATTATAACTGCCTCAGAAATACCACAGTTTCATAGTATCATACAGTATTTCATAATTAGTAAAAGCAGAATTTGCTGAATTTGTGCATAACCTGTTGTTTTGTTGTCTTCATTGTGTGTTCATTTTAATCTACTGTGTGTATGATTCTTATAATATGACATGTGAGTACAAACTTGTTAATGTACCATTACTATCAAACTAAGATTTTCATTGTATTGTAAATTTAGATTTTCTGGTATATGATAAGTTGAACCAGACACAGCACACCAGCAAAATAGAAACAGAATCAAATTCAGAGTCTAATTACATACATATTAAAAACAGTATGCACCACTAAAATTGAGCACCTAATATAGTTTTAACACTTTTATAAAAATACTATTTAAAAACGTTTTTTTGTTTAGTTTGTGTTATGTAGCACTTTTATAGGGCACACCTAATAAAGCACATAGAAACACATGTGTTTCTATTATTATTTTGAATAATATAGAAATAAAAAAGAAAATGAATACATTAAGAAAATGCTGTTTAACTACATCTAGTTAAACCTGTCAAATAAAACATCTTGCTGGTGATCCCAGAACTTTTGGTGATAATGTTCATGCTGAAAGAAATGATTTAATAATTAAAATGTATTAGTGTGTGCAATATGTGCTGTGTGTGCTTCTGCGTTTTCTATAACTGTGTAAAAGATGCACAGTACTTCCTTTTCAGTTCGATCCACTGTGACGTTTTTGGATTCATTCAAAGTGCTCCTAACCCACCTTAAACTCACACTACTTTATATGCTGTTGCTGTTCAAAGAATAACATGCCTCTCCAAGGAGAAGCCACAAACTTGCTCTACTTTCAAAGAGATTTCGGCGCATTTTAAACATTTCTACTGGGCCGTTCATCATGAATATTTTTATACAATGTAAGGGACAGCTGATATTTTCGAATGTATGTAGAATGTAGAAAAATGGAGATGCCCATGTTATTTAAATTATGATATAAACATAGCTGTGTTAAATTATGTTAAATTATCGTCCCAGAAATTCTCTGCACTGACTTGGTCCCCCACCACATTCCCCAAGTTCCCCCCAGCGAAACAGGCGTGTGGTCAGGAAGTGGTGGCCTTGCCCGGTGGCCCGGTGGCCCTGTGAGCCTGAAGGAGCTGGGAGGAGCGGGGACAGACCCCACTCAGACCTGTGAATGCTCACAGTTGTGGCACTTAGAAACCCTGCAAGTGGCGCGGCGGGCAGAACGCATTGTGCAGCCTGGGAAACACACAGCTGCTGAGTGGGAGTCACACACACACACAGGAGAGGGGGGCATAAGGGGGGCTCACACCGCACAAATGCTCTCATTAACCACATTTGTTCATTCATGCATGCGTGTGTCCCAGCCTAAATGCATAGGTGTAATATTTACATTAGGGCTGAGAATGGAAAATAATTTAGTGTTGGAGAGTCTATGTGGCTTCACAGTTAATAGAATAACTCATCTGCAGTCCAGAAAGTATAATTTATATTTAGCTACAATAAATAACAGAAATATGTTAACAGAAAATAATACTAAATACAGCATTTGTGTATTCATGGGATTTTTTTTAGCTTACATTCTTTTTTTGCATTTTTGGCTTTTTTTTTGATGATTTGTACTTAAACAGAGAGCAGGTCTGCAACTTTTTATGATTGTTTAGTTTTTTTTGCAGTATATTTTTTTTACTTGGTTTGCCCAAATTTTGTGTTAGATTTTGTGTTAGGTTTTTATTTTGAGTACTTTAGTGCTGCATTGTTTTACCACAAAAGCTTTGCTTATAAATATTTATTTAAATATCATATAGCTATTTTAATGTTGCCTGACTTTTGATTGGTTGGTAATTCATTTGGTATTTATTTTCAGAGACCCCAAAATGTCTCAGACCTAAAAAAAAAAAAAAAAAGTAATTTAAGTCATACAGTATAGTTTCACACGATTTGCCAGAATCTTTGATAGAATCTTTTCCATTTTAAAATATTTACAGTGGTATTGATGTCAACCACAAGGTCCCAGAGTTTACATCTAAACTATAGCTGCCTTATTTACAATCTAGCCTAATAGTCTAGTCAGTAAACTTTCATGTCTCTTCAGAGTTTCTATCATATTATATTATATCATATGATGTTGACGTTACAACGGTAGTAAAATCGAAAAAGTACATTTCCATTGCCTGTCATGCTCTCCGCTCTGCATGCAGTCTAGGCCAAAATCAGGTTTTAAAACTTTCATAAAATAATGTCTCTGGCATCAGGCTGCATTCCTAACATCCTTTCCTTGTGGGGGCTTTTGAAGGCTTTAAATGCCATAAGGGTCTGGTCCCCATCACCACCAGTATGTATAATTCTGGCTCAATTCTGTATATTTTCACATTTTATAGAAAAAAGTGGTCTTGTTGACGTCTTAACTGTGTAGTTGTGTGAAATTTTAGCACTTGGTTTAACACTTATTCCACTCTTATGTGTGTGTAAACCAGAAGAGCCCTTAAGCCAAAATTCCACCAAACCCAAATACCGCAAAGCTATTAGCTGTTAGCATGAGCAATGAAAATATGCTAATTGCCCATAGTAATTATGGCCAGTTATCTTGTTAGCTAATGATCTGGTCTGAGCACGGCTATAGATGAGCTATGGATGGTTACTTAAGAGAGGATCGCATACACTTCTGTGAGAGAAAGAGTGTGTGTATGTATGTGTGTGTGTAGGGCTGGTGATTAATTAGTGAGAGGCGCAGTGGGGTGCCTTTCTGAGAGGGGTTTTTGGGGTGAAGGAGAGGGATTAGCCAGGCTTTTGACCTAAATAGCCATGGCATGGAGACGGGACAATAGCAAAACTGGTCAAACCCCCAGACAAACGCCACCACAACCAATTATCTATTGATTGGTGCTTTACTGTGGCTGTGTCTCCTCACAGCTCACTCGCTAACACACTCACTGACCACGTCACCTCCCATTAACCTCACACACTCAGCCATACAGTCTTTGATACATATATACATTCCTTTTATCAATTTCAATTAGCCACACAGTGCAATATGCATAGTCTATCTCGTCGCTGTTCAAAGCAAAACAGTAACTTCAGATTCATTAAATTTGAATTAAGACAGCCATTAAGATCAGTTATTCAGATACATACAGGGAGATTAGATAAAAAGCTCACTTGCATAAGAAAAGGGAAAGTCAAAGGGGTAAAATGGCATTAAAGACGATTAAAGGTACAGAGAAGCTGGGACTCTTGCTTTAGATCTGAAAAACAAGTCCCCTGAAAATGATGGAAGCCATAATGAAGACAAAGAGTAAAGAAATTAAATGCGGAAAATGCGGTATTATATTTAATTGTTGGGGTTTCTGTATTTTTTGGCCATTTTCATGTTGGATTTAAACAGACTTTTGCACAGTACTGTATTGTAGAAGTGTATTGCAGTATGTAACAATGTAATTGCAGTTTGTCTGTATTGTGCAATCTTGGTACATATTAGCTTTACTGTACATTCTATGTAAGAAATTCTGTCTAGTTTCTGGATGGATTCACCTTGTGGATTCTTTGTGGCCTTAGGGTGTTTGTTCTGCTACTGGCACCCTCTACGGTGCCCGTTATGTGAGCAGGTATATCTGAACAAGCTACTTTAGCACAGCGTCTGTTGGAGGAAGTCTTATATAAGTAAATAAGAATAAAACAGGTAATAAAGTTAATATAAATAAAACTAGTATTAAATGTGAATGACACAAAAATAAGTAAATGATTATAACTTTTTTTGTATTTTGTTAATGATTGAATACTTTTGTTAAATATTCTTTTGCTTCTTGTCTTTAAATTGGCAGCGAATCAAAGCAGCCATTCTCAAAGCTTTCAATAATCCCACTGAGAAGACAGCAGATGAGGAAACCAAACGGCAAGTAAAAGGTAGTGAAATTGCTCCTAACACACACACAAATATACTGTACACACTCCTATACACGGCTTCTTTTTATTTTTCACTTAGAACAATAGCGCCATCTGCTGGCAGCGTCCCATTTTTTTATTTACAAAGTGGGGAGTCTCAGCATTTATTGATTTGAAAGTTGACAATATGAACTTTTCACAGACATTTTGTTACAGTTTTGCTGCAGACAACACACTTTTTAATGCACGATTGCTGTTTGGCTGAAATGCCGAAACATTTGTGTTGGTCTGTGGGTCTTTCTTTTGGTTTGTTCTTTGTGTACTCGGCACTTAAAAAGTATTGTGGAAACCAGCTTGTTCTTTTTATGTTCTGAATTGAACATATTGTGGCAGAAAAAGTGTGGCCTGTGCGAAAGCTATGGGACTTATTATTTTACAATATTTTATATTGTGTTGTTTCACATTTTGGTAATAAATATAAATTGTGTTAAAATGCCATAATTAAGTGAGTTTTCTGTGAAGGTTGTGTTAACTTAATTTTGCAAGAAAAATAAAACAAATCGGTATTGACCGATTTGGCAGTGTTGAAAGAAAAAAAATGAAAAAAATCCACTCTCAAGTTTTCATGTCACTAAGGAAACAAAGAATTTTAGTCCTTTAGTGGAGGCATATTTTAACCACGTCTCTGCATTTCAGAGCAGAAAGTGAGCCAGCCTCCATGTCACTCATGGCCACATGGTGAACAGTACCCATTGTTTTGAAGTGAATGTGTCCCAAAGTCAATACCAAAACATATTTTCTTCAGTCAAGTAAATGTTTTTGTGTGTTTTAATGAAAAATATGTTGATAAGCCGGGTTTGCTAGTGATGTACTGGCCAGCGTTGATGAGTTATGTTTAAAATTAGCTGAAATTGTCACAGCCTAAATATTTAGTGAATCATTTTTTCAAATAAAATAAAGATAGTTATGGTATAAAGTAACTCAAAGAAAGTCAGAATCTGAAATTAGTTTTTGAGCTCTGAACTCATTTAATGTCTGTTTTTAACCTTCAGCATACTTCTTTATCTTACAGCTTATGGCAAGGAGGGAGTGAAGATGAACTTTGTGGATCGAATCTTTGTTGGAGAGTTGACAAATACTATTATGTGTGAAGAATGTGAACATGTAGGTGTTTCTGAAAGTGTATATATATATATACATGTGTATGTATGTGTGTACAGTGGCCTGCAAAACTTTAGGCACCCCGATCAAAACAATGTTAATAAACGTTTTGTTATTGTGAGTAGCTAAGTGAATACAAGTTGGCTGGATTTCCAAAAGGCATAAACATGATACATCTCTTTAATATTTTATGCAAGATTATTTTTTATTTGTATCTTTTACCGTTTAAAAGTAATAAAAAGGAAAAGCCATTGAGCATTTTGACATGTCTTGAGGATGATTATCTTGTTGTAGAAGCCATCCTGTCTTTAGATTTTTTTTCAGATGATGTTTGCTTTCAAAATTTGCTGGTATTTTTAATATAATCCCTTCCTCCCTCTTCGAGGGAAATGAAAAAAATCTTTATGCAACTGGCCGCAGCACAAGCCCAAAGCACGATCAATTCATACTTAACAGGTGGAGAGCTGCTCCCTTTGCTCACTTGGACTAAAAACCTCGGTTTTAACTTAATCAGTCCATGGGATTGGAGATGTTCCTTTACAAACTTCTGATGCTGTATTTTGTAGTGAGAATGCCAGAAATATTTTCTTCAAATGACTCCATGACTTCTATAAAGAGTCATTTGAAGTAGAACAGCACCTCCACTCCAAAGTATGGTAAATCTTCCTGAAGGTCTTTTGCAGTAAAACAGTGGTTTTGATTCTTCCAGACCTCAGCTTGACCTCTACATTTGCTGTTAACTGGCATTTCCTAATTATATTATAAACTGGGCAAATGAAGCGCTCTTTGCTGTCTTCTTGTAGCTTCTCCCGCTTTGTAGGCCTTAAATAGTTCTGTTTTCAGAGGGTTGACAGCGGCTTAGATGACCTTATTCCTGCTGGCTGTTAAACAAGACTTGAAGAGCTAAGGCTTTAGATTTGATAATCTGTGATCTTAAATCTTTGTAATTGCCCAGACTTATTTACCTGTTCTCAGTCTGAAATTGCAGAAAACAAAAATAATTATGTTTACTTGCATTCCCTTTGGAGATCTCTTCGTCTTCTACTCACTTAACTATTCACAAGAGAACTTTTGACCAGGAGTGTTTAAAATTACCACTGTATGTATACAGTTCTTTGGGTGTTTCTCTGCGCATCTCAAAAGAGTAATCCCCAGTGTCATCGTATAACTGAATAATATATTGAAGTGCTCTATACACACCCTCAAACCTGTGTGTGTGTGTGTGTGTGTGTGTGTCTCTGTGTCCTCTCTTAGATTTCCACCGTGAAGGAAGCCTTTATCGACATCTCTTTACCCATAATTGAGGAAAGGGTGAGCTGTCATGTTTTCATGTAGCTTTATTCTGCTCTCCATAGTGCTGTCTGATCTGTCTGTAATAACTGCATGCTGAGAACAATAGACATAGGTCAACTTGGGTGAGAAGCCCAAAGAATAATATACCCTCTTTCTTTTCCCTCTCTTGACCCAGTGATGGGTTCAGGGCTATTCCCTGCATTTATTTCCTTGGAAACTGGTGTTTTTTACGTTGCAATGCAATGTTCGAGTGCAATGATCTATGCATTAAACATTTAAGGTGCTGCCTGGGCATATATTTATATATTTATAATTTAATATATTTTTGTATATTATTTTAATGTATCACTTTAAATATATTATAAAAATATATTAATATAAATATGCAGAGCAAAACTGGTTACATAAAGAATTTGATCAACCACACTATTTTTTTCAGTCACCATTTTTTCGTTTAAGCCTTAAAGTATAGTTGCCTCCCCTCTTGCAGCTGAGTCAGCCTCTAGGAAAGATGTTTTTTCTTTCAGTCATTGTACTTCAAAAAGGTTAGATTTGTATTTATATTTTTAATAAAAGATCATAATAATAAACAATAAAGGCTGTCTTTTTTGAGGTACTGTTGATAGTGTTAAATAAAACATTGAAATGAATTATTGAATATCACCAAGTCTAATATTCCTAAATCCATGGGTTTTAACTGCACTTTGATTCAATATGTTTAATAAAAAAATTATTTTTTCTCATATAGATATCCAAACCTACAAACCCAGGCAGATTGGGCAAAACTGGACGAGATCAGGATGCTCTGGGTTGCCATGGTGACGAACTGTCAACGCCTCATCCTCAGGCTAATAGAAACAACAGAAGGCCCAGTGGACAGGTAGGCAAGTTGACTCTCTAAACAAGAAATAAGTATAGAGCTTGTGTTTAATCAATAAATTAGGGTCACCAAAACTTGAAAGATTTTTATTTACTAGGCAGTACATTTTTAAAAGCTATGTAAATGAATCAAATCAGAGTGTATGTATTACTTTCAGTAATTCAATCATTTTCTTTTATAGTGCCAATATTAATTTATTGTGTAAAGCATGTTATGAATATATTCAAATTGAAACCACTAGTAGTTACGTTTAAGTAAGATTACAAGATGGCAGTAATAAGCTAAGTGTATATAAAACTTTTTTTTTTGTTTTATAGAGCTAAAAATATTTGTGACTAATGTAAAATGTTTGATTTCACTCGTTTTTGTATTATCATTTCATAATCCAGGCTTAACCTATGTTAAGATTGTCTGTGTATGTGTATTTTTAACTGTGGCTAGAAGCTACAGGGTCGCAGGTCATCAACATGTCATGATGAGAAAGGGGCAGAGTCCCCTCAGAAACACGAAGAAGGAATCTGTCTTGTTGGACGTGGCTTAGCCAGTGGTCAGGCTGACACAGCAGGCAGCCAGTCAGATGCAAGCGAGAAAGATTCCTCTCCTCAAGACAGCAGCAACGATGCAGATAGCGAAGCGTCCGAATCTGAATGGTCACCAAGAGTTCCTACAGGACCCAGTCAAAGCAACACAGGAAATAAAACCACTTCATCCACAAGCGCGTCTTCACGTAGCCCAATCCCTTTCTCCACACAAAGTCCCGCCTCTTCCACAGGCCATAATTCTGTCCGCAGTCAGCAGGGCGGTGCCGTTGAGCAGCTGGTCAGCGCTGTATCCAAACTGGGCTTGGTCCACACTCCTATCGACACTCTGCCCCTCAGCCACGAAACATCAGCTGAAAGAGAAAAGGACCGTGCGAGTCACCAGGGAGCGTTCCAGGCCCTGTCCCAGAGTTACACACCCGCATCAAAAGAGTGCTCAGTCCAGTCCTGCCTGCACCAGTTCACCTCCGTTGAACTGCTGATGGGAAACAACAAACTGCTATGTGAAAACTGCACAGAGCGCAGGCACAGACAGCTCAGGAGGAGCGGAGCGGCAGGTATGGTGAAAACATACACAAATACTTTTATTCTGTGTTAGACACTTAAGTGCGTATGTGAAATGCTTCCTAAGTAACGTGCAGAGCCATAAGGCGTAGTTACATCTCATAGGCTTCCATACAGCATAAAATATAAATCAAAACCATTCTTTAATTCCATGCATTATGTTTTAATAGTTGATAATTTGATGATTTGAATAAAACAGATGTTCTTATCCTGATCTGGTCTTGTGCAGATAAGAAGGCAGAGAAGGTGTACACAAGTGCTCGTAAGCAGATGCTGATCTCAGTGCTCCCCCCAGTGGTCACGCTGCACCTCAAACGCTTCCACCAGGTATTACCTCTGTTCCATTAACACACTGAGAGCTTCTTGACAAATGTAATAGGTCCACAGAGCAAGTATTATAGATATTAAAAAATGCACAAACTGCATTACTCTTTTTTGAGAGCCAGTATAGAAAAATGTTTGAATGTGCATCTTTGCTACAATTATCTAAATATATATATATATATATATATATATATATATATATATATATATATATATATATATATATATATATATATAATATAAATTGGTTGTTTTAACTCATTAAGATGGGTATAGGCTAACTTGGCTATCTCTGTGTAACTGCAGGCTGGTATGAATTTGAGGAAAGTGAATCGGCATGTGGATTTCCCCCTCATCCTTGACCTGGCACCCTTCTGCTCAGCTTCCTGCAAGGCAAGGAGACATCTTCCCATTTTTTCAGAAGCTTTTCTAGACTGCTGTGTTAGCGTTAACATCTAGTGCTATCCACCACATTATGTTAGTCTTACACAAGGTTTTCCTGTTCTGGTTCTGGAAGGTCTAAGTCCTCCACAGTTTAGTAGTGTTACTGCTGAAGCACACCTGATTCAACCCTGCATGTGATTATCAGGCTTAGTTAGCCTGTTTGAGCAGAAACATCAGCAAACCGCTATGGATAAAGACCGTTCAGAACCAGAGTTGGACACCCCAAAAGTAGTCAGTGAAAGAAACTGTAAATGCTCCAACTTGCTGCCCATAAGTATGTTGATTGAAATCCTGAATCTAGACACCAGAAGGCATTTACTCAAGGATGTTTTACCAGCAACAAGTTAATTAATAAATACTAGGGATCATATTATCAGAATCATGTTGGCATTGGAAGTTAATTGAAAAAAGGAAAACAAATCAAGTTATCAGATGCGTGGACCAATTTTAAACTGCTATATTGCATTAATTATATCCCGAGAAGAAGAACGTTTTGGTGGTTTTAGACTATTGCTCTAAAATGGCTGCAATGTATTAATTTTATTGCACTTAACAAAGAGAAAGTCTTGGACATAAGAATTTGGCACCACAGCACATGAAGTAAATGCATTTGCAGAACAAAGATTTCTCCTGGATTCCCTAAGCCATCACATGGATTTGTTCCATCAGCACACCAAATTTAATGTAATGTAGTAACGTGAAGTATTGATTTACCGAACCTGGTTTGATGATGACAATGAATAATACTGGGTTGCCATGAGGGAAAGTTAGGAAATGGTTTAATACAATAAACCAATACTTCATATTCATATTACTTTCATTTATTGTCATTTCATTTATTTCATTTATTATTAGTGTCTCTCTGATTGAGTAAGTAATTGCTGACCAGATAAAAACATTCAGGCATTCAGATTTAAACTTCATCAGTCATTTTAGAGTCATGTATTACAATGTATGATTTTTTAAATAATTTCTTTACAGCTAATTAATAATGTGTTTGTGTAACAGAATCTGGGTTCTGGAGAGCGGGTCCTCTATAGTCTGTATGGTATTGTGGAGCACAGCGGCTCCATGCGTGGTGGACACTACACAGCTTACGTGAAGGTCCGAACGCCGCAACGTAAATCAGAGCTGCGCAGGAACCAATCAGGTACATACACATACACTATGTTGCTGTTTTATCAGAAACACCTACTATACAGGTGCACGTTTCAAGTTTACAGTTACTGACTGGAGCTCACCTGTCTTTGCACAAATGATGCTGCTCTTTACCCCATTTATCAGTGGAGAGGGGTCACCACAGGATCACTGCTGAACAGATATTACAAGCACAATTAAAAATAATAATAATAAAAAAACTTTGGGACAATATGTAAAGGGCTAATACGAACAGAAAGTCCTGACTACTAAATTTAGTTTGAGCTGGGTTTTTAAGGCTTATTTTAAAATATTTTTTTCTATACACACATTATATTATAAAGACTAAAGACCTGCCTATTAAAGCTTGGTGTTATCACGTTAACATAAATATGAACATGAACAAAAAGACATCATATGTTGCTTTAACGGTGTTTAGTATAAATGTTGCTTTCACTGATATGCAGGTTACTGCACACCATGACAGATGTCTTTAAAGTTTACACTGGTAACAATATGAATGGTCCTTTTTAGAGATGGACCAATTAGCGTATTTAAGGCCGATTCTGATCGCCGATCACCTTTCAGCACAATCGGCCGATAGCCAATACCGATCGAGGGCGGGGTATACGCCACTGTGGGGCTGCATGTAGTTATTAGTGCAAGCAAGTCATAACACATGGTCTAAACTGGTTTATTACTATTTTTAACGAGCTCATGTGAAACAGCATAATATTTTTAACAAAATTAACAGTAAATAAACAAAGTAAATCAAACTAATTTCCCCAATACTGCAATCATTACATTTAGACCCTTAATTTAAAACAAAAAAAGGTAATTCAATAAATGCAGTAAAAACTAATTAAACACTAATTACTTTAAATGACAATCTGCAATCATTAAATGTTGATCTTGAATTGCTGCTGCTGTGCTGTTTGTACCAGTCAGATCTGGTCTGCACGGTGTTTTGGGTTGTTTGTTTTGTGCTAGCTGCACGTGCTAGCTCTGCTGTTCGCTGATACTCACTGTACTCAGCCGTGTGCAGTGCCGTATCAGATTAGTAGCATTAAATGTCTTTGTCTTGGTGCCCCCATGAGATTTTACACATTTTAAAAACGCCCTGGATGAGTCTGCGTCACATACAGTACACATGCTTTTCTCGTGACGCCACTGCTTTAGTCATCTGTGGAAAATGAAAGGGTGTGTATTTCCACCTAGCGGCTCAGATAGGAATTGCAGGGAGTTGGCTGGGGGGGGTTCTCCTCTTCCTGGATGATATGCTACCTGGAAATTAGGCTCATTTGTTTAACGCCATCGATCGGCTCTCTGGATCGGCTAAATTCTCTGTATATGTGTATGTGTGTGTGTGTGTTGGGGATGTGCATTACAGCATTTTGATATTTGAGAATCTGTCAGGTGTCATGAACAGATGTCCGGTTAACTATGGAGAAGGAAAAAACCCAGCCAGGAAAAAAATAAGCAAACCTTCATGCACAGATCTGTTAAAACATGAAATTGATATTGATGCATTTGTCAGTCTATAATTTCTTCTTGTAATGGAAGCAATACCTGCCTAGTGATCCCAGTATTTAAATGCTTGCTTGATGAAGAGTTAGAAGAGGACAAAGAGGTCTGCAGGCTCAATCCATAGATCAGCAAGTTGGAGCTAAAGAGAAGGGGTTTCTAAAGTGGCCGGAAAGTGTACACACATTTTAAACCTTAACATTACTGCACCTGAGACGCTGCTACCAGCACCAAACATGCTACCATGTTGTTGTTTTTTTCCTCTTCACTGCAGCTCTCTTCATTGCATGGATTTGTAGGTAGCTTTTAAGTGCCGCTATAAATACTTTAGGTGAGGTTTGGAAATGATTATGATAACACTACACTGCATCACGAAGTCACTGTTGTAATATTGTTTATTTATATGTGTTAGTTATTATTATTTAAGAACTTAAAAGGCTTTCTGTGCTAATAAATGGCTCTAAACTTAATTTTCTCAGGTGGCCTTAGACCTTTGTACAGTGCTGTGCACGGACACAAAGCAGGACCTTGCTTTCGTCTCTACGAGCCTATCCAGAGCCTTTGTTAACTGGTTGTGGAGGCTGGGTGTGGAGTGTCTGGCACTTTATCCCTGCAGCCTTGAGTGTGTTGTTGGTGCAGTACAGGCTTGCTGAGTTTGTTTACCACCAAGCTATGGGTCTATTCTTCTCTCACGGAGGATTGTTTGCACTGGTGAAGAAATGCAGAACCCAAGGCTAATGTTCTACTATTCAAGATCGGTCTCGGTGCCAGAAATGGGCAATGTCTTGTCATGGTCTCAACTCAGTCTTGACCACATTAGGATTTAGGTAAGGTGGTCTCGGAAATTGCTGTCGAGACTAGCCGAATACGATGGCTTCATTTGAGGTAACTAGAAGCTGAATTATTAAATATACTATTATTTTATCACCAACCAGATTTACCCAGTGTTACAGACTAAGGTTACCACGGTGTTAAAGACATGCCATTCAGCCAACCAACCAAGTGTCTAGGGGAAATAAAGAAATTACCACCTGTCTGTAACCTGAAACGCTGTCCCTTCGTGATGCAAAAACGTGAAAGTCAATTCTACACTATGTGTAAATTTAACGTATTTGGAGCTACAGAGTGCAGTCAGCTTACCTGCGACATACCTGCCGGTAGCTACAGTTCGGGTCGGGACCGCTCGGGGCTAGCTCCAACGGGGACGCCTCTACTTCAGATAGTTCACTTTTGAATTTTTTACTGGTGGAGACCAACAAAATGATTAAAAAAAACGCCATAGAAAGGGGGTCTCGCGCGAAAGGGCATCGGCAGAGACACAGAGCACCAGCATGCCTCCAGGCACGCCATTCCACCCCCGCCATGATTCAAAGCACCTTCAATCACAGGTAAGTAACATCATCAGAGCTCCATTGGAAAATCAGTGGCTGCCCCTAACCATGTGACCTACCTAACCTAACACCCAGTTTTCCTCTTACCCCCCAACAGCCAAGATGTTTGGTGTCTCAATCGAATGAAACACCATGATCAGTTAACGCCATCTCTGGATAGTGCTGTGTGAGATTAGACCTTGTTTTGTAGTATTCCAGGTCTATTTTACATGCATGCCATATCCATATACTTTATCCCTTTTTTGTTAAACCCAAAATACATCCAGACATTTGATTTAAATGCGAAGAGCGCATCTCTGATTTCTGTTTCTGATGCCTCTGTCTTTGACCAAGTTTCTCTGCTAACCTTAACAGAAAAAAAAAATTCTAGTGGACTGGAAAAGCGATTGGTTCTGTAAATTTGGTACCAAAAATATTCATTTATTTTTGCGAATTATATAATAAATTGTTGATACCTGGAGATGGTGTATCAATACAGTACTAACCTGCAATGATATCACAATAACATACCGCATTATTTTTTTCCCCAAGCTACTTTTTATGGAAGGGCTGTTTATGGCTACTCGAGCACAAAGTTAACTGTTTGTAGTTACAGCACACATTGAAAATCAGTTTATCTTTTGTGTTTGTGTGTCGTCAGGTTCGAGAGAAGCCGCGTCCGCAACTCCAGGCCAGTGGGTGTATGTGAGTGACACCAGCGTCCAAACGGTGCCAGAATCCCGCGTCTTGAATTCTCAGGCCTACCTGCTGTTCTACGAGGAGTTACTGTAGGGGGCGCTGATTCGCAAAGCTGATGCAGGACACAGACTGCGCCAGTGTTTTAACACCACTGCGATTCTCTTTCGGATGCGAGCTGGTCCATATTAACACCGCGGAGTGAACTGCAGTGTGTCTGAAGATATTATAAATAGAAAATTATATTCTAAATTTAGAATAAATTATATTTTACAGCTAATATTTGATTGTATAGACTATCATAAGCTTTTGTCTGTTAAAAAAGGAAACAGTGTGGTGGGATTTTTTTTTTGTTTTGTTTTTTGATGAAAAGAATGCCAAAGACTATATAGAACAATGAAAATGACAGAGTAAGGTGTGCCAAAAGATTTGCATTCTGGCCTTTTGCTTTTACAGGGAACCTCAAACAAAGTATGCAGAAACTGTTGGTGTGTGTGTGTGTGTGTGTGTGTGTGTGTATGTTTGAGTGGGTGTTTTTGTCCAGTATGCTGAATGTTTGTCAGCGATGTAAAGATATTGTGCTGTGCTTATAAAGGGACAATACTACACTCACAAGGTTGCCTAGCTACCGAAACAATAAACGGTACATATTGTTTTTCTGTTTGTTTGTTTTTGGTTTGTTTGTTTTTTTCATTTAAGTTTATTAATTTTGCATTACTGGTCCATTTAGTTTTGCAGACTTGATGACTTTGTTTAAGTAATGCAAGTAAAGCACTGAAAATAACAGGGACTGCTTAACCAGGTCCTGCTCCAATAACTATTCCTGTTTTATTTCAGTGGGAACAGAAGATGACTACAGTCCTGTAAGGGAAGTCCTGAAGGGGAATTCCACCTTTTGTTTCTGAGGTTCAGCATTTTTAACAATTCATACATTTTGCTCTCAGCTGTTGGTTGCTTCTGATTGGTCAGGCTTGTTATTTGGTTCAGCCCAATGACGTGTGAAATCCAGATGAAGGGCGGAAAGTGTAAGGCAGAACAGATGAAGGGAGCATGTACTGTGACTACACAAGGCTGGTCTATCTATCTATATATCTATCTATCTATCTATCTATCTATATATCTGTCTATCTATCTAAATGGTGCGGCTTACACTTACATTTGAGAAAGAAGCTGATAAATAGGAAGCTGGCTTGTCTTGACCGAAGGCGAAGCTTCGCAAGCCATCTTTGCTGCTGTTTGCCCTCATGAACAACAAAGTTTACTACTTTATAAATTCTGCTCATGGTCTCTCAGTTACATACATTTTGAGCAACTGCAAACGCTGCAAACCATAGGCTTCTGGAGAGCTTGTGATAGTGCTCATTCTGTGAAAATCACTTTCTGCCTTCCATCTGCAAATCATGCCATAGCAACATGCAGCTGTCACATCATTTGCAAATAACCTATTACGACAATGCTTTTTTTTTGTTTTTAATAGCCTTTAGCTCCTGTGAAAATTGCACTCCTTCAGATTGTTCAGAGGTTTAATGTGAATATAAGTGATTCCATGTCTTCTGATTTTTTGGTATGTAATGTAGGTGATGCTAAAATAGCAATAAACCTGAAGAATATGTATTCTTTGGGGACTATTTTTGCCTTACAACTACATGCATGTAACCCTCCACCATGAATAATCCAGCCAAAGTTGTCCCCAGGTGTGTTCTGTACATGCAGGGTGTAAATGTCTCAAGTGTCTCATCAGTGTCTCAAGAAAAGTTTATGTTTCTGTGAGGAAGCGTTCAGAGGCATCAAACACTTTGGATGTCTGGTTACCACCACGGTAAATGATTCTGTCCCATAAACTTCCTCTGCAGCAGAGCATTTCCTGTTCAGCCGCTCAAAGTGACTGTTTACATCGTAGCCTTTTGATTATTCAGTGATGGTGAAACATTGGTGGAATTCCTTTTCAATCACCCCCTCCTTTCGCTGCTATATCAGTGCCTGGGTGGGTTTTACATGACTAGAAAAAGCCTAACCCTAATAACCTGAACCGTAATAATCTAAATCATAATAAAATCACAAGGCATATGTTTATGCATCCTGGTTGGCAGTATGCTCGTTAGTACTGTTGTATCTTACATATTATATGGCATATGTTGAACACCATGTGTGTGTTGCCTCAGGTTGCAGAGCTCTTCAAGCTTGTTTTTTTGGGGTTTTTTTTGTTAGCTGTTGTGTATGTAACTTATCTGGTAACCAAATGATGGAAGTGAAACATTGAATGTTGGTGAGTGTGACACACATTCATCATTTTAAAGAGAGTGCATTGCACACAGCTGCTTTGTGTTGTCTTTTTTCACACTTCTTTCCCTCTTACTAATTAACAGTTTAATATAGCGCTCCACAAATACAGCCATAAGAGTGTGGTTGCCACAGAGGACCACAAAATCTTCAAACCAAACTGGGGGGCCACTTCTTGGGGTGAACTAGGGAATGATTTACACTGACTGGTACCAGCTTCCTCTCCATCAGTTATTACAAGTCTTGGACTTCAGCTATCCAGACTAAGTGGTACATCTTCTTGCCCTTGCCCACCAGCATCAGCTATCTCCCTACCTATGACCGGAACTGAGTCTTCCAGCTCGAACCCTGCAGTTACCACTTCTGGGAGGCCCCTGTGACTGCTCATGGAACTCGATTAGTGTTAATGGAAATGTGGCAAAACTCTGAAAGGGAACGTTTGCCCCAACACAGCCACTGTTGGTTTGCTGTCGGTGCTGTTCTTATTGGCTAGACCAGCAATCTTTTCTGCTGACTTCACCCCTGATGGACAAGCAAGATGTCCCACAAATAAACCCATTTTGTTTATTATCAAAAACAATTAGTAAACGTGCATGTGTTATCAAAGTTCTTATATGCAATGCTTTTGGACTATTTTGCCAGCATCCTGCGTACCCTATGTACCCCTCTCCCACGAATGGATGAAAATAAAGCAATTTAAAATGTTTTAGGCCAAGCCTGACCAAAAAAACTAACTGTACATTGAACATGATCGACAAGAGGTTAGAGGTTCTCTCATTTGTGTCACAAAAACAATTAATTTGGTACATGACTGTATTTCTTGGGCGTATATGATATAGTTACACTGAGCAGCCATAACATTAAAACCACCTCCTCATATTTACACACATGGTCTGTTTTATCAGATCCACTTACTATGTAGGAGCACTTTGTTGTTTAACAATTACAGATCGTAGTTTACCTGATTCGCTGCATACATTGTTTGGACCTGTTCTTTAATGGCCAGCACTCCTACAGGACTGCCACAGAGAAATTACTATTAAGGTGGTGGATCATTCTTAGTGCTGCAGTGACACTGTCGTAGTGGTGGTGTGTTAATGTGTGTTGTGCTGGTATGAGTGGATCAGAAACAGCAGTGCTGCTAGAGTTTCCCAACCCCTCCGTGTCACTGCTGGACTGAGAATAGTCCACCAACCAGCAACATCTAGCCAACAGTGTCCTGTGGGCAGCATCCTGTGACCACTGGTGAAGGGCTACACAGCGACGAATGAGCCACTGTCTCTGACTTTACATCTACAAGCTGGATAGCAGGGTAGGTGTGTCTTATAGAGTGGACAGTGAGTGGACACAGTGTTTACAAACTCGTACCAGTGTAGAAACAAAGTGCAGCTGTTTAGTAAATGGAGCTGATAAAATGGACAATGTGTAGATAGAAGGAGGAGGGTTTTATGTTATTTGTGTTATTTGCTGTGCAATTAACTGATTTCTTTTCCTGATCAAAATGAATTAAATATGAATTCATTTATTATTCTTACAAGATACAACAACATAGCATGACTGGGTGGTACTGCATTGCACACTGCTGCCATTTGTGTCTTTTGTTTAGTTTTTTTTTTCTCGTTGCCTTATCGTCTGTACTGCCACTGTATATTCCAGCGTGGCTAAAAAGGAAAAAGGCCACTGTCCCAAACCATCCAACTGCCTCGCAGTGACACCCCCAGACCAAACTGTTGGGACATACGAGCGGCAGGACACCAACTTGAGCACGCGATGGTTTTGGGCAGGGTGTCAGGACACCAACGACAGCGCGAGATCTTTTCATGAAGCGCTTGTCTAGTTTTCGCAGCCGGGAGATGATTTAATGTGAGTTAATGATGACAGGCTGACAGGAGGATGACGGGGGGTGGCGCTGTGGTGCCTTCACACACAACCTGCTGAATGTGTGGCAAAGCAGGCCGGTCTAAAAGCATCTACCAGACACGCATTACATGTCTGCAGCAGCAGTTCAGCAGTGTAACAGCCTGTTTTAGCGTGTGCGGGGGTCGCTTCCTTCTTTTTACTCGCCCCCGGGGAAGACGAACCAATTGGTCACATTACATTTAGGCTCACAAATGTGCCTCAACCTTTTTTATCTCTTTCAGATTTATGTTCTTAGACTGTTCTGTCTCTGCTGCTCCACAGGGATTTTTACCCACTGGCTCTGATTTAAAATTAAAATTAAGTACTTTTGGATCTTAATGTTTATTAATTATAGGCCCGGTAATTAATCGTTCCAGGAGGCCATGCTAACATGCTCATTTGCTATTTTATGTCATGAGCTCACGCGTCTTTTATCCTCCACAATTCTAATTTAACGACAGATTTCCCACGTTATTTGTATTTGAATAATGCTGAATGCATAACTGGAAAAAGTCATAGAGAGTCATATATACACTATGTGGACAAAAATATTGGGATACATCTTTTAATCACTAAATTTAGGTACTTCATTCAGTTCCATTGCCACAGGTGTACTAAATCAAGCACCTAGCCATGCAGTTTGTCTTCATGAACACTTGTAAAAGAATGGCTTGTTATAAAGAGTTTCCTGAATTTGAGAGTGGTACTGTAACAGGTTGCCACAGTTGCAACAAATATTCCATGATCAGCTTTGAGTGATATTATTGAAAAGTAGAAGTGAGTTTCACGGCATGGCCAAGCAGCTGCATGTGCAAAAGAGTAATAGTACAAAAAAAATACCAAAAGAGTCTCAGAGTTTCATAATGCACAAAATACTATAGTGGTGAACATTGACTTTTGTTGTGTGAACCATTTAGTAAGTGTGTGTGATGACAGTTCTGTGTAGAGTCTGGTACAGGAGTCTGATAGTTTGGGGAAGAAGTTGTTCCAGCCTGGCAGTGGAGGCCCGAATGCTGAAGAATCTTCTGGCAGAAGGCAGAAGAGAGAAAAGAGTGCAGGAGGGAGGTGTGTTGACGTCCACAATGCTGGTAGGCTTTGCAAATGCAGCGTGTGGTGTAAATGTGCGTGACGGGGGGAGAGAGTCTCCAATAACCCTTTTGGCTGTCCTCACTATCCGTTGTAGGGTCTTGCATTCCCTGGCGATGCAGTTCCCACACCAGGCAGCTGCTCAGGATGCTCTCTGTTGTCTCTATTGTGAGGAAGGCAGGGATACCTCAGCCTCTGCAGGAAGTAGAGACGCTGCTGTGCTTTCTTGGGAATAGAGCTGGAGTTGAGGGACCATGACCGTTTCTCTGCAACGTGAACACTGAGAAACTTGGTGCTGTAGAGGATCTTCACTGTGGAGCCACAGGTGCTGTATATGCCCCCTTCAGCGCAACGCATACTAACGACCACCACCACGTCAGTGTCTCTGCAGTGCTGAGATTGACCCACCACCTAAATAATACCTGCTCTATGGTGGTCCTGCCCATTGAAGAAAAGGGTCTAACAAAGTAGGCAGAGAAACTACATTTTGTAATAGTAGAACTACAAAGCGCACCTATATGGTAAGTGGAGCTGATAAAATGGACAATGGAGATACAAGAAGGTGGTTTTGATGTTGTGGCTGCTCGGTGCATCTAAACCGGTTATGTATGCTTGCAAATCAAAGACTAACAATTTAAACTTTTAATCTTTAACTTTATCTTTAATCTTAACTTTTAGTCTACAGAACCCTATTTTCCTGTAGGACATTTTAGATCCTATTAGGATCAGCCAGAGAACACCTGTTAAACCATTAGAATCCTTTACACTGTGATAACAACTGAGAACCAACAGAGTTGTTTAAAACTTTATCTGAATTTCAGCTATGTTACTCTTCATCAGGTTTCATGTGACTGTACATTTTTTATTACCTTTTTCTTATTAAAATGCATTTAAGCGTGGCAAAAGTTTGATGTTAATTCATCCTTCATGTAATACTGTTTGAGGATCTCGGTGGCTCCCTGTACAGATATTTAAAATAGCTCCGACTTTTATTAATAAGAAATACACCATGTGAATGAAAAACTTTGAATTTTTATATTCAAGCTTGAAAACACCTATAAGTAGCTTTAGCCTTTCTTTACTGAATGCCATGGACAGAAATCCTTAAATGGAATGACTCTGTGACACAAATGACCTGATTTTGTTTTAATCTCGTAGAAATCAAAACGCCCTGCAGGCCACCAATAACCCTTTCAGGGTAATGATTGGTGTCATCCTCTGCAAATGTCACACAATTAAAAAATGTTTGTACACTGTTGTAGCAAATCAAGATTGTGTGGAGAATTGTACAGTTTAAGAGTTTGAGTAAAATAAAAGACTTTGACAAATCATACAGTGACATCTTCTGTCCAACTGGTGTATATGCACCTGCCCTGGCCTTAAAGTAGCAGCTGTAACGGTGATGACAGTTAGACCTTGCTACCCAGCATTGGCAGCCAGCATCATGATATTTAGATACTGATTTTCACATTTCTTGTTTTAACAAGTCACACATGTCAACTTTACTAATGCTGAAAGCTATAACAGAATGTTTAAGAAAGGTCTGTGTGCAACACATTGGGAAACTCCTCTGTGGCTCCAGCTGAATCATGGGAAAGTAGTGTGCTTCATTCACATACTTAAATGTCTCCCGATTCAGTAGGTCATCCAGGTAACATTTGCATACTGCTTGATGAATATTGAGTATTCAGACACTCTCCATTCTCGCCTACTGTGTAGTAAGTCGGCGATTTCTGACGCAGCTTGTTAGTTGCAACAAGCATTTTTCCTGTATTTGTATCTCTTGTGTTTGTTTTCTGGTTTACCCCTCTTGTTTAGCTCTTTGGCACTGGTTGTTTAATAGTTTGTCTTACTGGTTTGATTCTCTGCTCATCTCTAGGTTTTATTTTTAGCTGTGTCCTAGTCTGTTATTGTTGCCTCCATGTTTGCTATCTGGCTGACTGTTACCTTTAACTACTCATCCACTGTTTACCATTAAACACGCTTTTACCCGTTCATGTCTGGCCTGACTCTCTGGCGTTACACGCAATACCTCACCTAAAACTCAGATCTCAAAGAACCTCAGACTGCATTCTAGGTCAGCATAATAATTTTTTAGAACGCTTGTTGAATTCAGTTACAACCTTTACACAACAACAACAGAATATACTAGCTCAGATTAGTTCCAACCTTAAGTATATATCCAGTCAGCTGTTGTTGCTATTGCCACGAATGTATACTTCTATTGTTTCTGTTTTCTTTGCTTCTCATATTCAAACTTCTTGTATGTTTAATGTCAGTTAGCCAGACAAGTATGACAAATCACCAAATAAGAATAAATGCTTTCTTCTTCAATGCTCCACTTCCTTTGCTAATTCTCCACCTAGCTCATATAAAGTGTGCATATATTTTAAGGTATCACGCTGTGGATAGGGCCATTGCAGTATGGTCCAGTGCTGAGAATAGCTCTCATGATGATTTTGTTAAGGATTTTTTAGCTGTTTTTGACCACCCTCAACAGAAATGCTGTTGTCTTGTATTCGTCAGGGTAATCGTTCTGTGACTTGAGTATTGCTTGGACACTGGCTGCTGGTAGCAGCTGGAATATACCTGCTCTACTTGTTATATTTTGTAACCAAACTAGCTTGTAAGTATGATGGACTTTCATTGGATGAATTCATATCTCTAGTGATACGTCTAGATCAGTTAAAAACACTTTGTTGCACTATTCGTCCTGTTTGCTGTGCGTCAGTGTCCATCTGTCTTAAAGACAACACCAGTATTCAGGTCCCGTCAATCAACGAGCACCTCATCAGAGGAAGAACCATCTGCTGAGCACATAAAGTGTGATTTGTTGCATCTCACGCAGGAGGAGAGGCTCTATAGGTTATGTGGGGGACGCCCCAGATGCCATCCTTGGTAAAGTGGTGAGTAGTCCCACTCCAGATATGGTTTCGAAGTCTCTGCTTTTGCCATGCGACAGTGATGAGTAGTCCCATTCTGGGTGCGGTCCTGCTTTTGCCCGTGACACTGAGCTGCTCTGGTTCTTCGTAGCCGAAGGAAACTTCATTAATGCCGAACTCCGGATTCCTCTACACCACCTCAAGTCATCCCTGATACTTTCTGCTGTTTCTGGGGATCCAGTTGAACAGTTGAACAGATCCCACTGTACTCATCCTGTTACAACGAAGATAAGCGCTGTTCAATTAGAGGACATCTGTTTCTTCTTGTTTTGGTATGCTATGGAGGAATACATACAGAAGACTCTAGAAGACGGTTTTATTCATCCACCCACTTCACCTGCTGCTGCTGGTTTCTTATTCATATAGAAAAATGATGGTGGTTTAAGATCTTGTATTGATTACAGAGATGTAAACCTTCAAGCATGCATGAACAATTTTCTGAGAGACATGTTGGGCCATTTCATCATTGCTTACATGGATGACATTCTCATATCCTCTCCTCATATGTCTACTCATGTCCAGCATATATGTTAAGTCCTGATTGGAAATCGCTTGTTATGTTCAGGTTTGATTTTAAGTATCAAGAGAGTGAGTATGCTTTACATAAATATTAATTGTTTTGTTTTCTTGTATTTATGAAATTTGAAATGATTTTAATAACAGTAAAGACATTTAGCAAGGTTGCACCATTTCTTATTTCCTTCCTCTTTAATCTGTTGGATTATAGTTGTGATATTTTGAACAATCCAGACCTAAAGTGAATTTCTCTATTTCAAAGGAAGATTAGGATTTTACAGACAAAAAGACTTTTTTCTTATAAATGTCAGATTGCAGAAAGTTTTAATATAATGGTTTTTGTCCAGTGTTTCTTGTTTGCAGCCTAGTTCACCAGAATATGAGTTTAATGTGCTGTTAAAATACAGCAGATTCAAGAAAGAGAACCGGCTCTGTTTCCATGAATTTCAGCCAATATCAAACACTTACATCTAGATTTAAATTTCATATACAGTATGAAAATCACAATAAAAGAATATCTAAAAGTCTAGATGAAAGTTATTGGTGAACAAGGTTTTATTTGAATACCCCAGTGTTATGTTTACTAATTATTGTTTTAAAAACGCAAAGCATGCTTTGGAGCCGGTGATCATGGCTTTCACCAGCTGGTGTCAGTATTGTGCACTGGTTTTTAGTAATAATTCCTTTTCTGCTTCTGAAAGCTTTATTTTACAATCAGTACAGTTAAATACTTATACATAATGTATTTATCATTGCAGACCACTTTTCAGACCTAAATTGTAGCTACAACCTTACAGTGAAAACGAAGACTAATGTACAGATCCAATAGTAGCATAAGTTTAATATTTCTTAAAAAATATCCTCTGCAGTGTACAGCAGTTTTCATAAAAACCTATATTAAATGTATAATTATATATAATTTGTTTCAAGAAGATCATATTTGTCTCTAAAGAAAAGTCACATGGTGGTCATCTTATGAGTTACCCTATCAGATCCACTGTGGAGGTCACGTGACGAGTGGAGCTCCTACAGTTTCAGCGGATGTTCGTGTTTAATAGGATTATATAACTAATCCAGCTGGATATTAAAATTAATGTCTGGGATTTTAACATGTTTAAAAAATAAATGTGTTTATTAAGTGTTTTCCACTAAGACGAGACTACTTCGATTTTTTTATGTTAAAGTTAATGTAAAATAATATTAATTTAACAATGACAAAAATATTAGCTAGCAACGCTAAACTTATCCAACGACATGAAGTGAGTGACGGTAACACAAGCGTTTAAATAAGACAATAACAATAATATATATTTTTTACATTAATATTATTTGTAGCCAATAAACAAAGAACTCATTTTAGCATGTATAATAAATAGCAAGTTTGTTAGTATTTATAATGAACACACGAAACTTGTTTATAAGAAACTGTCTAAAACGCAGGAAGTATTTTAGTGCTTGTGTAAAGAAGCAGGTGTAAGTGTATTATGACATCACTGACGTCATAATAGATCAGTGCATCAGTTGCATCATGAAGAGAGAGTCCTGAGTACTTCTAACATAACTTTGGAGTCATTCTTCATTCCTGAGAGACACAACAGCGTATTTTCTGTATTTCTTAGCTGTGTGTGAAGCAGTGAACACAATGTTTTGCTTTCCGTTCTGCTGTTTTAAACGGGTAAGACAGGATCTGTTACTAACAACTTATTCATTTACAGAAAAAAAAGAATATTCTGTCACACTGAGAGACCAAAGGAAGAAATAAACTCCACTAGTTTAACTGTTCTGAAACCTGTTCTAGTAAAATAACTCAAACCTCGTACAAGTAAATACATTAAGTGATGCAGCGTTTGTTTGTCTAAAGAAAAGTGTTTTTGTATGTGTTTGTGAGCAGAGGAACAAAGTGCATCCTGCAGATGATGTAGAGGATGACAGCACTGGGGAAAGGTAAATCAAGTACTTTAGATTAATGTTCATATTGTTATCACATGTCTGTAGCTCTGTATGGATTATGAGTTCAGCTTTAGAGGAACAGAATATCAAATCTCTTCACTGTGAGTGCTGCAGTAACAGAATGTGTATAAGACCAGATATGGAGATCTGTGGAAACAGTGTTTCACACACAGAAACTATCCTTTCATATTTATAAATATACTATTTTTTCTGTTGATATGAATAAACTTTATTGCATAATATAAATCACAATATTATCTGCTTGCTGCAATGCTGGAAATTAATTTAACAAATATTTGCATATTATCAAACCACTTGTATTTCACTTCAAAATTATTTTAAAATGTCTTTGTTCATGTTGTTTATTCCTCCATATTTCTGAGTTAAAGTGAAAAAGTGTATAAACGTATCAATGTATTAATGAAAATAAATGTATATATCCTCTACAGAGAACAAATTTAACATTTTGGGGGCAAATCTTTGCAACACTTTTTCTATTTCTATTTGCAGCATTTTTTCGATTCAATTTTTCCCCAATATTTTAATCTCAACAAATTAAATAAAACTCTAATTTGTGCACGAATTGTGAACGTGTACATGCATGTTTGTGTTCTGTGTCTCCTCTGCTCCTCTGCTGTTCTCAGGAGGTCAGAGACAAACACAGTGGACGCTGAGCTCGGTCATGCAATGACATGTGTAGTGTGGATAAAGAAGACCTTTTCAGGCTACATGAAGAGGTGAGAATCCCACATCAACACAATCAACACAAAACCCCATCTGGTGACGAGGAACTGAAGAGCTGAACCTCAATAAGATCCACACAAACACTGCTCACTATTTACCTCACTGAACAACCAGCTATACACTAACTCTCTTCCTTTCAGACTACACGTCCCACCCTGGTCGGCTGAATTTACCAAGCCACGTGGTGGATCGGCTATGCACGTGGACCAGGAGAGAGAGGAGCAGGACCAAACTGACAAAACCCAAACAGTCACCCTGCCCCCCAATAGACGAGAGCAGCTGATGAACAGAGGGTATGTGTTTATGTTTCTTACTTCTTGTGAAGAAGATGTTACTTTAAGTGAAACCCAGTTTAGAGTTGTATATAATGTTTGTGTTGTAGGTTAATGAACTTAGGAAACAGCTGCTATGTGAACTCCAGTCTGCAGTGCCTGTTCAGTGCAGAGTCTTTCTGCACACAGCTCTCAAGCCGACTGAGTGCCTGGCCTTATGAGCCTCCAGCCAACTTGGTCAGGTAGATAAAGTGAGGGAGAGAAAGAGAGAGAGAGAGAAAGAGAGAGAGAAAGAGAGCAGGGATACCTGTCATTAAGCTTTGTGTTACACTGCAGACACAACTTCTAGGCTTTTAGGATTTGCAGAAAAAAGAGATGTAGATACAAAATACGTCATATTTGAATAAATGGAAGCCCATTCATGTGAGGTAGTAGAGAATAAAAATCACACACTTATTGTCTACTTTTCTGCCTCTGGCAGCAGGATGTCTCGAAATAATGATATTTTCCAAATTAAGTCATTTTGCTTTGTCAATATTTCTAGATGCTAATATATTATTTTAAAATTCTAAGTCTAAATATAAACATATTACTGGACGAGGAGGTAAACATTTTTTCTGCTCCAGCTGGAGAAAACTAGCTGGAGCTAGTCTTCTATAGTCTTCTATAGTAATACGAGTGATTATATTGGACTGGTTATATAGGACCGATCATAGATCACTTCTCTTCCTCTGAGTCTTAAATTCGATTTTTTTGCACCTGCAGCCTTTTTGTTCGCCTGTGGACGCTGAGGGAGAGCGCTGACAGGATCAAGAAGACGTTCATCCTTACCGAGTTCATTAAAGAAGCTGCTTCAACCAACCCAGACTTCAGGGTGGACCTTCAGAATGTAGAAACCCTGAATACAAACAGGACACACACATGCACAGACAATGTTCAGTATATGTGGTTATGCTTGCATGATGTGACTTAATGTTTTTGTGTATATATCCTGTGTTTTGTGTTCAGGATGCCCACGAGTTTCTCTTCCATTGTTTGAGACAAATGGAGGAGATTTGCCGAAGTGTGTACTGGACAGGAGGTGCAGCTTATGAATGCCCTGTCAGATCACACTTTGGCTTTGAGCTCACATGTGTTATTACATGTGGAGGGTAAAAGACGATAACATAAACATTAACACTTTATTACAGTGTAATTTCATGTAAATACTTCATTAATGGTTAAAATGTGTGTCTATGTGCAGCTGTGGTTATCAAAGAAGCAGAAAGGAAGAGTTTAACCATCTTGCTCTGGCACTGGTGCCCCAGGGTTCAGTCACTGACTGCCTCAAACTCTTCTTCAGTGTAAGTAGCTCACACTCGTTCTCTTCATCTGTTTCTCCAGTAAACACACACATACACTTTTTGAAATATTGTCTGTGTAATGCAGTGATAATAATCAGGTTTACATCCAGAACCCGAATGAACTGAAATGTTTCCATCAGAATACAACTCTCTATGACATTTTCCTAAACCACTTCTGAGAAATATGGAGAGAGTTTACAGAGAAATCTTTAAAGTTGGGCAAATTCTTTTTAGCTGTTTTGTTTGATTGTTATTATTTTATTTGACAAAGGCAAAACACAGTGATGTATTAAATGGCTCAGGATCAACTGCAGGCACCTTCTATTTGTTGACCCTTATTGTTATTATTATTATTATTATTAATAATTATTATTATTATTATTATTATTATTATTATTATTATTATTATTAGTTTACTTGCAATGGCTGGAAATATCAGATCACCTGATTCATAAGACTGTATTCTAACAACATTTTACGTTATGTATGCAGCAAACGTGCATTTATTTCCACCTCAAGCAAGTGTACAAACTTCTCTAGATGGAAACCCAGCTTATGACCTCTATGTGTGTTTGTGTGTGTTTGTCTAGGATGAGACAGAAGTTGAGTATAAGTGTGAGGTGTGTGGATGTAACTCAGCTAGCTTCAGGTGGGCGTTTCACACACTGCCCAGGTAAGCAGTTACAGTTACATTTACAAAAACTGTTGTTGAAAATGTTTGTGTTTGAAAATGACTGCCTACTTTATATATAGTGCACTGCATGTCCAAACACTGCATTAAACAGTTTCTGTTTTCATAACCAACAAAAGCAAACTGAATGTAAACGTATGTAAACGTATCTACTGATAAAACTGAACCTCTCTCTCTCTCTCTCTCTCTCTCTCTCTCTCTTTCTTTCCCTCTCTTCCTCTCTCCCTGTCTCCCTCTAGGGTTCTGGTTCTGCAGCTGAAGAGGTTTCAGCTTTCTGCTGCTGGCATTGTGAAGCAGCATGATGGGATTCATATAGACAGAGAGTTACATCTCAGCCTTTCAGAGCAGAGGTGACAACCCCCCCACACACACACACACACACATATTAAAACCTACCTTAAGTTCAGTCATACACACACACACAAACCTACCTTATGTTCAGTCACACACACACACACACACACACACACACACACACACACACACACACACACACACACTTGGTTAAACTGTGCTTGTTGTGTTTTGTAGTGACCCTGGAGAGTCCACAAGCCACACCCATGAAAAAGGAGCCAGACGCCTCTTCCGTCTACCCAGAGTCCTGAGCCCAAAGAGTAAATACCAGCAATAATATATGAAGCATTTCAGCCACAGTGATTAAACTCCACAATTAAGATAAATAGTTAAAAACTGTGCTAGAATATAAGTTTTATGTTTCTTCTCCTGTTAGTGAATGTTCACAGATCTAAGAACATCCAGATCCTTTAGAACACAACAGATAGTAAACATCTCACTCACATTAGCCAATCAGAGCTAATCTTTTCTTTCTGTGTGACTTTCATCTTTATCTAGAGAAACAACAGCTGAAGGAGAGAAAGAGTGAGGCAAGTAATCTGGTGAGACAGAACAGAATGAGGGACAGAGAGAGAGTAGAATAGAGAAAGAGAGAGGGAGGGAGAAAGAGAGAGAAAGGGGGGGGGGGTAAAAGTGACAGAGCCTGAAAAAACTTAGAAAGAGATAAAAAGGATAGAGCTGTACTGAATGTGACCAAAACAACAGAAGCTAAAGTATTTATATTAGGAGTGTTTTGTTGTTTTCTTTTTGCATTTTAGAGTGAAGCAGTCTTCAGTTACTCCTTAGTCAGCGTGCTGAACCACACAGGACACAGCATGTACTTCGGTAAGATCATACATACACAATAAAACTCAGAGTAAACACAAACCCTCATGACTTACTGCTTCATCAGTCATATATTCTTTTAATATTTTACTAATACTTTAATAACAACATACAATTATGTTTTTTTCCTCACTCTCTCACTCTCTCTCTTACAGGACACTACCTGAGTGACTGCTCCAGCCAGCCAGATTCATGCTGGCTGTCATGTAACGACAAGAACGTCTCCATAGTGACAGAGGAGCAAGTTCTACAGCAGAGGCAGTCTAGTGCTTATGTGTTATTCTATGGGAGAAGGTGAACTCTCTGTGTAGCACATGGCCTGCTGTCCTCCTTCAGCTCCACAGATACGATCAGTCTCCGAGCCCTAGAAAGCAGACCAGCTCTCTCGGCCCCTGTGAGTCTCAGCTCCTCTCAAGATTTCTTTCTCAGAAGGTGTTTTCCTTGCCACTGTGGCCCTAGACGTGCTCTCTTTGGGTGTGGGACCAGGGGAAATGTCCTTTTCCAGGTTTATTTAGAGACAGATTATAGATTGCAGGACCAATCAGAAAAGAGACTGCAGTTAAAGTAGAATTTCACCAAAATGTCATATGAACATAATTTATCATTAACTTCAGATGCAGTCCATCTACCAAAACATGTTTGATGTCTGACGTCTGCTACTGTAGTTTACAGCAAGAGAGGCTAGACTAACATTGCTAAAGAATGCTGGTTTAACATTGTCACCAAAATACAACTGTCTCTCATCCCACCTAAATCCAAATCTTCAGTTCTTTCATGCAGACATATTAATGATGTTAGAATACGGTATGAATTACTTGCATAGTGCATAAAAACAAAAATAAACTTCTCTTCACAAATGAACAGCGAAGCAGCCATTATAAACAACCGGGACCACTTTTACCTCAGTACAGTATGTGGTATTATTCCGCACATTCTTCCTCTCTTAGTCTCACCCTCTCGCCTTTCATGGTTTTGGCTCTGCAGGTGACAAGTTTCAGCTTTCAGCTGCTGGCACTGAAAAATCAGCACAGTGCGAGCCATAGAGATAGAGAGTTAAAGCTCAGCCTTCCAGTGCAAAGGTGACAACATATACACACACACACACCTTCAGTCATACATAAACACACACTCACACACACACCTCTGAGTTACACTTTGTAAAACTGTGCTTGTTGTGTTTTATAGTTACACTAAGTCCACAAACACATGAAACAATCCAGATGCCTTTTCCATCTACACAGAGACCCGACCCCATAAGAGTAAATAAAATCTAAAACATTTTAGACACAGTGATTAAATAAGAATTATTTCATAAGAAATAATAATAGAGCTAAATAGTTCAATTACATGTTCACAGTAAAACATCCAGACAGTAAAGATCTCTCTTATAGCAATTCATCAGAGCTAATCTTTCTTTCTCTCTCTCTCTCTCTCTCCTACAGGGCACTACATGAGTGACTCAGATTCATGCTGGCTGTCATGTAACAGCAAGAAGGTCTCAGTAGTAAAAGAGGAGCAGGTGATACAGAAGAGACAGTCTTGTGTTTATGCGTTGTTCTGTGAGAGAAAGTGAACTCAGCTATCCTCCATCAGCCCCACAGATACACTCTGTCTCTGAGCCCTAAAGAGTAGACCAGCTCTCTCAGCCCTAACTTTTAAATGGACACCCCACCGGCCAGAGGAGGACTGGCTCCCCCCGTGAGTCTTGGCTCCTCTCAAGGTTTCTTCCTCGATTGGCTCAGAGGGAGTTTTTCCTTGCCACTGTGGCCATAGGCGTGCTCACGGGGGACTTGGGTCCAGGGGAAAGGTCCTTTTCAAGATTCTTTTAGGAACAGATTAGAGTTCACAGCAGGGCCAATCAGAGAAGGAGACTGCAGTTAAAGTATTAGTTCACCAAAATATCAAATAACATAATTTATCATTTACCTTATATGTAGTCCAGCAACCAAAATATGTTTTATGTCTGATGTCTGCTTCTCTACAGAGAGAGAGGCTAACAATGCTAAAAATTGCTGAGAATTTAACATTGTCACCAAAATACACGCCTACAATTGTCTCTCAGCCCGCTGTGGGCAGGTTAGAAATCTGTCAGCTGAGAAATGATCAGTGTTTTGATGCTGAAGGTGCAACTTTTTGCTCACTGCTTGACAGTTATCAAGCTTTAGCTGTGCTTGAAATCCAGCATGGTATTTGTGTAGTGATGGCAGAGCACTACACAGTGCGGCGTAATGTGGATGATAAGGTGCTTCAGTTTGATTTTAACTTATTTATGTAGATTTCATAGATTTTTGAAGCAAAGAAATTAAGATGATCCATTCACAGATCAGGGTTTGGTCACAATGCAACACCAGTGACTTTTAGCAATGTTAGCATCTCCTGCTGTAAAAAAAAGAAGCAGACTTCAGATATCAAACATGTCTTGATCGACTGCATCTGAGTTAAATGATAAATTATGTGTGGCATGATTGTTTCTGGGTAGGTCTACTGATTAAAATCTATTCAACCTAATAATAACCTGCAGTGCACAACTCAAATAAAACTGGTCAAAATACCCAACTAGAGAGTGAATTATTCATTTCAAATGATATTAATTCTGCATGGGTGTGAATGCTTACAAGGTTAGGATAGGTGATGTAGAGATTAGATGTAATATTAACAGAAATATATTGAATTTACCTTAATTAAACAAGAAAATTAAACCTTAGAAACAAGAAAAGTTTAAGACAGTTCAAATGAAGAAACCTTATAATCTTTTCTACTGAAGCTTGTGTTAAGACTCATCAGAGGTTCTTGTACAAATATGTGGAGTCCATGCTGGAACGCTGTCATTAAAACAAAAAGAACCCAAATATAAAATGCTAAGAATCTAGATATTCTTAGACTGATAACATATTCATAGTTGTTGTTTCTGTCTAGTTACAAACTGTTAAATCTATATATTCTAACTTAAACTACTTAACATTTCAAACTCATCATTATGCAGCAATTCTAAAGAGAGACTCTCTTAAAGAAGCCCTGCATAGTGGTGAGCTTGCAACCTACTGAATCCCCTACCCATTCCTCCCTTTCTCAAAACTACAGAGCCTGCCAAGTTTTGTTTTGCTTCATCACATTTTGCTTCTTTGATGAATAATAAAATAAATACACTATGGTAGGACATTTCAGTAAGGAATCTTCTTTCCATGTCTTTCAATGAAAAAACACACTCTCTACAGCCAGTATGTGGTTTGTTCTTTTCTGAACTACTGTAGCAGCTTCTACGGCTCTACATGGCAGCCTCTGTGGGAGGACAAGCTGCCCCTATGTACATATGAAGGGCTCATTCTAAGCTAACAAAACACAATGATTTATAGTTACAGGTAATTATACATATGTTGTATATCATATTTAATTTCTGCGTATATATTCCCGTAAATCTTATAAACCGCTCCTTCAAACTCACACAGGGCTAAAGTAAGGCACAAAGACTCCCTCTATAATTATGTATGGTTACTCACCAAAACAAACATGTATGTATAGTGATTTGCTTCAATAAGGGATGAAATGAAAAATTAAGTGATAAAAATTATAATAATGTGTAAATTGAAATGTCTTACAGTTACAACTAGTCAATAACAAAAATCTGAGTAAAGTAATAAAATCACTGATCACTCTAATCAGTATTTACAGACCACCAGGAAATTTCAAGAACTGAATATTAGGATCATTGAATCCATTTAAAAAGGTTTTCTCATCTATCTTGGACTCTGTACAACACATTCCTGTAATCACACTCTAGACCTAGTTCTGTAGTTGTTGACATACATAATCTTACTGATGTTCCACACTTCAGTAGTTTCAGATCATTACCTAATTTCATATTAATTGAGTCTTAGTGAAAATGTATGTATATAACTAAAACAATGGGTTTAGAGTGATCGCAAGGGCCAGACGTTGTCCTTTTACATAATAGGTCAGCTATTGCGACTTGAAATCTATGGGTTGGAGGTCCGGTTTCAAGACGTGCAATATATATATATTTTTTCTTATGCTTCCTGATATTCCTGTGTGATATTCCTCTCTCTCTCTCTCTCTCAGAAGTTTTTGTATTCAATTCACAACGTCTTAAGCTAAACACACAGCTACTTGTTTCAACCCCTACTCTAATGTTAACATGAGCATAAAGCCTAGGCCTATACCTTCTAGTTTCTTTAAAATACATTTTCATGAGCCTACTTTAATTATATAGTAAGCCTATAACCCAGACATTAACAGATATTATAATAACTATGAGATGAGTTTAAATGTTATGGATTATATTATTTAAAACTAGTCCACTATTGACGGATTTTGTGCCCTCGGACTCGACGTGCTCAGGCAGCCCACCGGGAAGGAGCATGCGCACAGCGGTGCTGTGATGTCACAGCCTGTCTTTGAAAGCGTGTCTTCTCTCTGCTTCGGTGGGAGTCTTTAGACACACTTTAGAGCGCCCTGTATCATCATTACTTCTGTGTTTGACCGGTGTATTGCGACTTGAAGTCTATGTTTTTTTTGGAGGTGCGGTTTCAAGGCTTGAGCTGCACATCCTCTGACTTCTCCCATACAGAAGGAGTGAGGCAGCCATTGACAACCTCCTCTGTGGTCTGTACTACACGCGGCTCCAATAATTTGCTTGGCTTTGCAAAGAAGGGAGAGGATACTCATGGTCCTCCTCTGTCATGGTTTCCTCTCCATTAAAAGTAGGAGTGCTGCTGCTAGCTACCTCTGAGACTACACGACTGCTCACCGCCATGACCTCTTGGGCTACCGCTGAGATAACCTGAGTAACATGGGCATTCTCAGGGCCATTCTGTAGGGAGTCTGTAGCTGCTTTGATGTGAGTGTGACCAGCTTTCCAGATACTACCATTACCACAGGTGAGCTTAGAGGTTCACCAACTGAGGACTTTGCTGCAGGTGCATGAACCTGCACTACGACATCCTGCTCAGCAGGCCTCTGCTCTATGGCCTCAGGTCTATCTTGACCTGTTATACCTTGTGGATCACTTATAGATAGACAGCTCTTATCTGCTAAACCGCTAATCTGCTAATCCAGCAAGACCATGGCGTCTTCCTCCTCGTCAAGGCTGGTGACCTCATTTTTCTTACGTGATCTGTACCACCTCCAGCCCACGACTGCTATTGTTCCAGGAATTATGTATAGGAGAAAGGAACGAAACCTCAACGACATCTTCTGTGGAAACTAGCTACAACTCCTAAGAAATTAGGAGGAAAAAACTGGAGTTAAAACACAGTTTCATTTGCTGATAAATCAGTACATAGAAGTTAAAAGGAACTTGTAGACCTTAATGTGGGTTACCTAGCCTAAACTAGTAATATATATGTTTAAAACACTAAATATTTCATTTACTATAAAAATAAACAGCTTTATTTCAGACAATTGTAATTGTTTTAAACATGTGATGCACATTGATGATTTTAAGTGATTACAGTGAATGTTCATGTAACATGGAGGAAGTAATAATAATAATAATAGTAATAATAATAATGAGTAAAATATTAGCAAATAGTCAAGACAGCATCTTCCTCTCCTGTATGTCTTCTTTACTTTTACCTGTAGCCCACTCTCTGCATCATCTTTAATTACTTAATTAATTCTATGATAATTACTGATATTGCTGTGATGTTTTTTCTTGGCTGAAGTCTTGGGTAAAATATGCTAAAAAAAAGCTATGTTTAGCCAGCAACAGACAATGTAAGAACAAAATTTTAAAAATAAATAATTAAAAAAATAGCAAGTGTTAGCTAGCCAGCAATTCCAATTAATTAATTAGACTGTATAGGGGAGAAACACAACAAAACAGGTTGAAGACTTTAGCTTAACAGACAAAAATCTGAAAAAACATGAATAATAATGAGATGCATTGAATTGACTTTTGATTAAGCTAAATACAAGTGCTTACAGCTCTTTTTACTTAGATTTTTTTTCTGTTGTCTGGTTGCTCTATGTAATTAATTATTTCTCATAGTCATTTGTCTGATACAGTTTCTTTTTAGTACACGTATTACAGAGTTGTTAATAGGTTATTATTTTATCTGCATAAGTTTCTGTCATATCTCCTCCAATGTTAATCCATTGCTCGCCTCTCTGAACTCCAACTCCCAGCATACACCAGCCGATCACATGATCTCAGATCAGCTGACAACCCCCCTTATTTTTTTTATTAGTAGTAATAGTATTTTTTTTTTTTTGATGATTTCACTGCAGTTGACTATGCCGAAGTCTTGCCTCACACTCCAGCTCAGTAGGTGGCAGCAATGCACCTGTAGTTGGTCTGCCAACCGCCAAAAAATCCGAAAGAAGAAGACGCCTCGTTGAAATTGGAATTGTTTGTACTTGTCTGTCCCTGTTTAATCTGTCTGTTTCCAGTTTGTCTTACTAAGTATTGACCCAGTTAGTCTGTGATTACTACGCGTTGTTGGTATTGCCTGTATCTCTGGTTTGGGATTTCTTTGTTTTTTTCTAATACGATTGTAGCCCTTTTTGTACTGATTGCTGTGTGGTGTGTTTTTGGTTCTGACCTGTCACCATATTGTTATGTTTCCCTTTTTGTCTAGCCCTTCTAACGTCTTTTGCTCACTCAGCTTTTTGACCTTAGTCTGTTTTTGACTTTATCTCGTTTAGTAATAACCGCTCACACCAGCCGCAAGCGTCTGCTCCTTTTCTGTACGTCACAGTTTCTTTTAGAAGTGTCTGTTTCCTTACCTTATCAATGCTGTATGAAGATTCACACTGCTTAAAGACTGAAGTGTGTAAGTTCTCTTAATACCCGCGATGCTTACAAACGGACATGCAGCCTATCTACCGTGACTGAGACAGAGCGCAAACTAATGTTCATACCTAACAATCACCCTCACACATTCTGAACTAATGCTGTCTTTATGACATACATATATTTTACCAGACTGTCATCTACATCAGTAATGCTATACCTTGACCTAAAGATATTTTTATGCAAGCATGCAATTGGGTCTCAGTATATAGCATTATAAATTATGGGTTTTACATTATGTACTGTGTAATAACATACATTTTTTTGTAAATGTATATAGCATTATACATATATAAAATTATGAATTTTGTATTATGTTTAAGTATATATTCATATCTGCCATAAAATAATGTACAGACAGGATATCTGAAATATATATACCAGTAAGCATATATATATATGCATAAATATATAATAATGAAATAGTCAAAGAGACAGATGTCTGCAGTGGGATGAACATTTCTGAATAAAGGTTATAGTGCAAAATGTGCAACAAGTGGATGAAATGAATGAAAGTGCAACAAGTGCTGTGCAACTGGGCAGGAGTCATATGTATGATATGTTTGCGACAAGGTTCTAGTTGCTGCCCTGATTCAGAATGGCCTGTGGGAAGAAGCTCCTCTTTATCCTCACACCTACCTTTTTGGTCAGTCTTGTAGATGTAAAGTCAGAGACGGTAGCTGATGTGTTGCAACACAGTTTGTATTAGTCATCCTTTAGTCCTTCATCGCTGGTCACTGGATGCTTTTGGCCCAACAGTAAAACTAAGTGTTCAAAAAACTTTGGCAGCACTGCTGTGCCTGATCCACTTACATCAGCACAACACACACTAACCCACCACTACCATGTCAGTGTCACTGCAGTGCTGACAATAACCCACAACCCAAATAATGTAGCTGTGTTACTGATAACATGGACAAAGACTAAAGATCCAGGGGGTGGTGATAATATTCTGATGATTCTAGAATATACACTTCAGGGCATAGTTGTATCACTAAATTACTCCAAGCAGTCCATTCTCATATGTAAAGGTTAATGTTCACAAGAAGAGACATATTGTAAGATTCTGCATTCTCTATATATTCTAAGATTCATAAGCCTACAAACTTTAATACTTGGATTACACTAATTAAATAACCTCTAACAACCCTACTGCTAACATGATTACATTAATGAAACACTAGAGACTTCTGAGTCTGATGTATCACAGATGTACAGATTAGCAGTTTAGAGTGGAGAGCAGGTAAACACAAGCACAGACACTTGCGTATGATCCAGTCTCGAGAAGACCCCTAAGGTTATCTAATTCAGCATTCATGAGCAAGTAATCTAGGATATGGTTAAGTGTGGTTTTAACTTATTTAGTTAGTTGTCCTATTTTTAGTAGTATGCTTAACATAAGCAAGTTTCCAAGTTGGTGTAGGGTAGTCAATTTAGATTGTTGAGTAAAGGAGATTATCACAAGTGTAGTCTTGTTTGGAGAGTTGCTAAAAGTTACAAGCATTCACACTGCGCTGTATAATCACTTACAATTTGTACAATTTAGTAAATCTTTGTTTTGGGGAGATTTGTCAAATCTCCTCCCTTTAGAAAGCTATTTGGCTATCCAGTTAATGAAGTTATGAAATAACTTAAGTTTGGGAGAAGGACCACGCCCAAACTCCTCCCTTCCATCATTACACGCTCTATATAAACCACTCCTCTGCCCTCACATTCTCGTGACGAAATTCGCACCGAATTAGCCATGGCTTCATATTGGCCCGTTGACTGCTCCTTCCTTACTCTCTGCCGACACAGACTTGCTTCGGACGGCTGGCTCTTCGGCAGTCGCCAGCACATCCTGCCTCCCGCTATTCCTCGCGCTGCTCCTCGTTTGGGGTCTTCTATCACCGCTGCCGCTGATACTGCTTCGTTTATATCGTCTCCCACACTCCTTCTCACATCCTACAAATGCAGCTTGTCTTCTACAATCACAGACTCTCCTTGTCGTTGCTGCTCTTCTTTTGGGGCATGAGTAGACAGAAGTGATTCTTATTCATTCAGACACGCTCCATTCGTTGTCTCACGGCATCCAGTACGACGCTACATCATCCACGAAGTCATTCTCATTCTAGGCCATTCAGATGTAACCACAGCTCTGCTCAACATCACCTTCCCTTCATACAACTCTTCATCACTGCAGCCTCCCTGACGCCTGTCAACTCGCAGCACTCCACCAGCTTTCACATTTAGTAACTAGTTCAACTCATCCTCCTCCAAATCACACTCAGATTTCTTCTTCTCAAAAACTATTCAAAAGACAGAACTTCACTTCTGCCACAACAACCATCAGTACTCAGACCCCTTTCTCCACACTGCTAGCCATCTGGATTTCCCCAATGTTTGGAATTCCATCTTTTCAGTCTTATCCAACACCTCCTGAATGGAGCATCTTACTGTCTAGTAAATATATCACCTACATGACCTCTAACACCTCCAAAGATTCCATTTTCTTACTTACAATCGTTTTCTTCTCCTTCCCCTAGAGTCTCATCACTCCTACTTTACAAACGCTGAGCTGCTTTTACTGCTACTCTGATAGAACTTCTCCAAATTCATTGATCCATTAAGTATAAATGTAATTCATTTTGCTATCCGGTGTCAACCAGAGGAGGATGGGTTCCCCCTTTTTGAGTCTGGTTCCTCTCAAGGTTTCTTCCTCTTGCTCCGAGGGAGTTTTTCCTTGCCACTGTCGCCCCTGGCTTGCTCACTGGGGGTTAGGACCCGGATTTGCTGCTTCATAACGGCATTTATCGCAAACAAACCTTTACTTGACTAGACATTTACCTGCTTATAACTTAGACTTCCCTCTTCTTGATTCAAATACTATTTAACATTAACATCAAACTAGCAAACCAAACAGTTTTAAAATCACTGCTTGGTCCATATCACGAAACCTATATCTGTTTTCTCAGAACACTCGACTCTCTTCATTACAGAAACTGAATCCATCATATCATACCTGGTTTCACACTCATGTTTGCCACGTCCTCTCAGTGGTTATTTTCCAGTGCATTTCTAAGGACATCCATCCAGAATTGGCACGGCTTCCATGGCTTTCCATCAGGGATCCTCTGATCACATAATCTAACTCCTAGCACAACAAGCTTGCATCTGTCCAAGTTAGGACTCTAGGGGCCTGGCTCCAAATTTCAGCAACTGATGCCATCACCACTAACTTACCAGCCAATCTCTCTTCCTTCTGCCTTCTTTAACTTTTCAGACGTTCAGAATTTACATCGCTCTCAGCCTCATCCGACACCTCCATTATCCGTTTGTCAGACCTGTCTGTCCTCAAATCAAATACGTCTTCATGGACTCTCAGACCACACAATCCAACTTCTCGGACCTCATTCCTCCCAGGCACATCATAGCTACATTCGTTCCCTAATCAACAACCTCAGGCTGGCATGAGAAACTTGTGTCTATCTCAGCTGGAGCTTTTGGGGTCTGGCTTCAAAACCTAGCAGCAGAAGCCACCCAGAACTCCAGCCCCAAGTTTCTTGGAGTTCCCCCGCCTTGCCCTGCCTTAGTGGTCCGCACTTCGCAAATGTAGGTTTTGAAGAGAAAGAGTAATTGACAGTAATCAAGGCCAAACCTTGAGGGTTGTTCATGGCTTGTGAGCACAGTTGGGGTTCTGAGGACACCCTCTTGTGGTTGGCTCACCTGAAACTACAGAGTCCCTCTGTAATTAATCCCAAGCACACATTTATTATTCAGTATTTTTTTTTGTTAACGTGCATTTTGCATGTACACCTTTGAGACCCAAACGCCTTGTATTCACTGTGAAAAATAAGTTCATTTTTTAAGACAGTTTGCCAGTTTTTGGGTGGAAGGTTGATACGAGGAAGTAAAATAAGGCAAAGGCTGCGGTTGGATATGTTTGCAGGGCTCAAAGACACTTTGAAAAGGCACAATTTGTGTAATGTGAAAGTGTATCACTACAGCAACTCGTATATGGCTGATACAAGCACTATTTCTGTGTAATTCGTCATTGGTCACTTGTTGTACAGAGTTAAGACTATGTAATATTAAGTGTACGGTTTATGGTGTTACAGCCCCGTTTTTGGTTCATGCTTATGTTACCTCTGTGTACTGTTAAAGTTGTAATGGATGACTATTATTGTATTTCTTTTTCTTTCAGCTCTTACGCTGGATTATTGCAGTCATTGCAAAACTGACTTCATGTGAGCTTTCAAGGTTTCAAGCAATAAATACTCCATGAACCATCGGTCAAGTCTCAACCCATCCTTTAAATGGGGAATGCTACAACCTTCCTTGAATCTACCTAAACTATTAAGACACAAGTGGGGAAATTGGGCTTTTCACCCCCCTGTGGTGTCTGTTTCGTCGTGTTAGTTTAGACAAGAGGGCCCAGTGCTGAAAGGATATAGGCTCGGTCTTACAAGAGGTCATGTTAGACATTAGCTTTGCTACTTTACGTGGACTGCTCAAATTTTAAAACAGGTGTCCTGGGTCATCTGAAGTGATTGGTGTCTGTTTAATCACCCTCTCTTTGTATGTTTTGTAACATTTGTTTAAGATGTCTGAAGTCTTTAAGGCCAAGTGGTTTGGTCACAATGCTGGCTATCCCTGTTTTTTTTCACGTTTGGTAGTTTCTGGAAAACAGAGGTTTAGTGTGTCTAGCTGAGCAGTTTTGGATTTTAGCAGACTGCAGTCTGTTCTCTAGAAACCTGTTGACGTTTTGCAAACTCTTTTAGGGGCTACGTCACACAGTTGTTTACTAGAGAAGGTGCGCAGGTAATAACTAGTGGTGGGATAAACAGTGTCTTAAGAGTTAAGTCTTCCTCCGTACCTGGTTTATTTCTTTTGGACCAAAGTAAGTGTGAAAAGGACATCTGTAGTACAGTTGAGGCAGTTCTTCCCATTATTGTTTAAGAGAGGCGATTGTAGGCTTAGAAGTTTAGGGGTGCTGAGCACCCAAATAAGAACAGCTCATTAAAAAAATACATTTTAGAGTTTATTCAGGCTATCAATGCAAAATCAATGTTGGGAAAACACTGACTGGAAAGACACTTTATATATAGACACACATTTTTCACATATAATTGAATATTGAGTAATATTGAATAATATTGAATATTGAATAATTTTGAATATTGAGCTTATGTGGGCTAGAGTGACCAGGTGAGAATGAGAGAAATTCAGGGCTTGATCAAAATCATGTTGGCCTTACCCGAATATATGAATCGAATATCTATAGCTGAGTTATGTTATAGTTATATAGTCACATTATCTCTTCATATCTTATCATTCTATAACATTAATTAGCTAATACACATACAGACAGCACTACTCAAGCACACTTGGCTTTAATAACTCACAGGCTAACCAATAGCACAGCTGCTATAGCTTCTCTCACTCCTTTTTAAACAGTTAACAGACCACCTGCAGCATTAGCCTGCTAAATTATAAGAAACCGTCAGAGAGTCACTCCTAGCTAACAAAAACAGAATAAAGAGTGCATCAGAAATATGGGTTAGGGTTAGAGCTAGGCTGATAATGACTGCAGTGTGTTAAAATAATTGGTTTAAACAAATACTTTCTATGGTTTTACCATTTCTAGCTTGTCAGAGACAAATTAACGTTCAAAGAAACATTTTTTTTTACTATAATCTTTTGGGACTCAGTTTAGGGGCCCTCGTATCAGTGTTTAACCCTGCTTATTTTGATCGTACAGTTGAGTGACATCCCATCCATAGGGTTTATTAAGATGTTGCTCCACCCTTTGCAAAAACAGCTACACCTTTGCTGGGAAGACTTTCCACAAGGTTTAGGAGATTTAGGATTTTTGACCATTCTTTCAGAAGTGAATTTGTGAGGTCAGGCAGTGATGTTCGACGAGGAGACCTGGCTCACAGTCTCCACTCTCGACGCACGGTTCTTGAGCTAATCTGAAGCCACTTTAAAGACTGGAGGTCTGTGGCAATTAACTCAGCATCGACGAGGAGACCTGGCTCACAGTCTCCACTCTCGACGCACGGTTCTTGAGCTAATCTGAAGCCACTTTAAAGACTGGAGGTCTGTGGCAATTAACTCAGCATCCACTGACCCCGCTCTGGAATATAATGTGGCTTACCACTTTGTGGCTGAGTTGCTGTTGTTCCTATTTGCATCCACTTTGTTATAATATCACGGACAGTTGGCTGTGGAATATTTAGCAGTGAGCACATTTGACGACTGGACTTCGTTGCACAGGTGGTGTCCTATCACGGTACCACGCTGGAATTCACTGAGCCCCTGAGAGTGAACCATTTGTGAGAACTGTGAAATACTAGTACTGTTACACAAGAAAACGGCTTAATACCTTAATTGGAATGACTTGATCAGTGTATTTTGCCATTTAGTGGTCTAAAAAAGGAAATGGTCAAAAAAAGATATAAAGAAAACTGCACTGTAATGCTACTAAATCCAGCTCTGTATAGGCCAACCGAGGCCTATTTAAGCCAAAAGTTGCATATATCTTCATATTACCACTCTATGATCTAACAATTGTGCCATGTTTGATGTAATTATAGCCCTTTTTGTCAGAAAGTCTGAATTTGTTTTCTTTTAGCCCACTTTCTGTCTTCAACTGCTGTTGTTGGGACAACCTTAATTTATGTTTGGTTCTGACTAATTTTTCTTTTATGCTGTCATGTTAAAACCTCCGTTGACCTAGTTGGGTTTCAACTTGGCCAAGAAGTTCAATAGCTTTGTGAATGTTATCACTATGATCTAACAATTGTGCCATCCATGGGGTAATTATAGCCCCTTGTGTCAGAAATACCCAAGTCACACCGATTGATTCATGTGTTGCAGCCATAATTATAATTATTTACTTTCAGACTCCACAGATCAGTTTGATACAATCTTTTGAAGACTTTCTGACTAATTCACTAATTGGCTGTATCAAGCTTTGTTCAATAGCAGAAAAACTAAGAGGATTTTAAAGACTTGTATTAGGAAAATTGTCAGTTTCAGTGCACTGCATGACATCAACCCAGCTTCATTCCCAAATACTAAAAATATTTGGACATAACATTTTTTAGAACAGCATCCCCTAAAGGTCAACTGATGTAACATTTGGTTTAAATTTGCACATATTGTTTAAATTGTGTGTAGCCAATCAGGGACTGTTGACAACTGATTGGCTGATTACTGTCATATTGCTCCAAGATGAATATGGCAAGATGACCATTTCAATACATTTCCAATGCAGTTGTTAACAAATTGAGATAGTCTTTGTTCCTCTAAGACCTTAAGCCTTTTTTGGATACTGATTTTGTACCATGTCATGATTCTAATCAACAATTGTTTATCATTATTTAGTGTTTTACCTTATTACTAGCCCTAAATTGCACTGTCCCAACTATTTTGGAATGTATTGCAGGAATGAAGGTATATAAGCAAATAAGGTTGACCACACAAAACATGAAATATCTTGGGTTCATAATGTTTGCAATAAAATAAAAGTCAATGTAAATTTAGGGTACTGCATACTGTCCTGGCTTTTAGTGATTTGGGGCTGTTTTACAGACAAGATGGTCTGATCAGAGGTGACGATGAGACAGCCTACATGGACGAGGTGCAGCACCTGGCTGTGTGGTGTGATTACAATAACCTGGCACTCAACACCCAGAAAACCAAAGCACCCTCCAATCCACATCAGCGGAGCTGAGGTAGAATGCGTATCCAACTTCAAGTTCTTGGGCATTCACATTTCGGAGGATCTCACCTGGTCACTGAACTCCTCCACCATGGTCAAAAAGGTGCAGCAGCGTCTTTACTTCTTACGGGGCCACAAGAAAGCTCACCTGTGTCCCAGGATACTGGTGGACTTCTACCGCTGTACCATTGAGAGCATACTCACAAACTGCATCTCAGTGTGTTACGGCAGCTGCCTCGTATTGGACCATAAAGCGCTTCAGCGATTGGTGAAAACTTCCCAGCGCATCACAGGCAGCGCATTACCCACCACTGAGTCTGTCAGAAGCGCTGCCTGAGTAGGGCGAGAAACATCATCAAGGACCCTTCTCACCCTAACCAGAAACTTTTTACCCTCCTTCCATCCGGCAGGCTGGAACAACTTGTTCAACATATGCTGCTCTGTGCAATCTTTGCATTTTACTTCTTACTGTAATTTATATTCTATTTTATATACCACGCCCTTATTCTGTGTACACCTACATTCTGTATATTTATTTATTTATATACCACCACATGTACAATAACCTCAAAATGTTAGTCATTTCTGTTTTGCACTTTATGTAAATAATAAAGTATTTTGAACTTTTGGTTGGCTAACTGCATTTCATTGGCTTTGAACCTACACTCTGCACAAAGAAAATAAAGTTGAATCTGATCTAAAAAAAACCTATGAAGTCAGTGCCACTCCGCTCCATCTTCAACAAAGCTGAGTGAGGACCTGAGAGCAGGAGCGTCAGACTGCAGGTAATGGTGGACTTCACTAACCAGGGCCCTCATTTAATGGGGGCCTCAGAAATAAATAGATTTTTGTAAATAATTGTGATACTCTGTCATTATACAGAATAACAAAAAGAGGTGAGCCTGAAGCTCAGACAGTATTTGTGTTTTAGTAAAGTGATCTAGATAACAATTAATAGCGATTAGCTGTATTTGCATTCATTTCTTACAAGCACAAGCTAATAAAGAATAGGTAAGAGCAAATGTAACACACTAAATTTCTGCAATCACAGCTCTTCTTTCTTAAGTATGTAGAGATGCAGCACTGATCTGCCTCAGCATGGCAGCTTGTTTGTCCTTTATAGTAACTATAACAGAATACCTTTTTTCATCTACAATCTTGCTGAAAGAAAGTGTAAATTATTACACATGTCTAAAACTGAATGTTAAAGACAGCAGTCAATGTGTGAAACAACACAACAACACATTAATAAACTACAATAGAGCATTTTCATAAGAAACATTTTTAAACCAAATATTTTGTTGGAACTGAAGCATCGGCACCAAGTTACAGCCAGCCAGCACTGCATCAGCCAGCCTAAATGGGCACTCCAGGGGGTATTTTACAACCTGATCCAGATCATCCTTACGCTTACTTACACAGATTGTCAGCTGTTTAACCCCTGGGCCCCTGCATGAAAGTGGAATAATGACTGCATCAGCTTTTTTAGTTTACATACTAACATGTGACACAGCTATGAGTTTGGCAGTTATGAGGGCTGTTAACTAAAAGTTTGTAAAATCCAAACTTCATGATGTATTTAAATTGTTATTTAAATTGTCATCCCCGTTTGAGTATCCTACCTTATCGTTATCTGGGGTTTAGTGGAGCAAGGCTTTATATTGTATTGTTTTTGAGTTACAAGTTTGGAAACATAAAATCAATGTTTCCCCTGATTTAATATATAATTTCAGCATGTATTTTAGCTGAAGATAAATGAATATGTAAACAACAAATTAAAATCAAACAGGGTAACTATACTCAAATTGACAGTAGTAGTAACAGGAAATAAACAAATAATGATTTAAAAAAAACTTGAAAAAGGGAGCATAGGGGAGATTGGAAATTGTTGTTACAATATACATATTCAGCATTTGTTAAATCACTGGGTGATGCAGGTCACTGTTCTGCAAAATATACCTTAATCCTAGTTATAGTCCTACACAAGGACGGAGTTGCTAATAAACTGACCACTAATGCCATCAATCTTGAGTTGAGCTTAGTGGTAAACATTATTGGTAACTGTACAGTTTGGTGTATGTGTAATGTTGCACACTGTTAACCATTCTTTAAGGTTCACCGCACCCTGTCCATGTTTATCTAGCTAGTTAGTTAGCCGGCTATATTGTCTGATCCTGAAAGCGTGGCAGGAGTCAAAACGTATGTTGCGTTGTATGAAATAGAAATAAACTATTAATGTTAACAGCCTCATTAACATATCACAGTTCTTTACTGCATCATGCAACAAAACTTTCATGTCTTGATGGTAGGAAAGTTATTTTAGCTGCAACATTGTGGATTGAACTATAACTTCTTTTCAAGTTTGTCCAAGTGTGGAGTAGTATTTTGCAGGGCAACATGGTTACATGGTGAGTACTCATTAGTAATTTTATTGTGTTTACTACAAATAAAAGAATTAACTATACATAAAAAATAATGTGATAGTAATAGTATAATCATGTTTTCTCTAGTATCGGGACCAGAAATGGTATATAAATGTGAGTTAAACTCAAGTCTGTAAAAAAGCCTGTAAACAATATATTTGATGTAATAATGCATTTATTTATTTGTATTGTTTTGTAAGAAGACCTTCACCAAAGCAGCCATCAGTGTCAAGCTTGGTATGATGTGCATTGCCATGGCAATGGTACACTAGTACCTGTTAGTAAGAAAGATGTAGAATGTTGATGATTTTACGTAAATGTTATTGCAGATATTAATCAATCAAACTGTTGTGTAAAGTAAAGAAGGATAAAAAAGTCAAAAGCCCCAGACGGAGCTGCTTAGAGCACAGCGTGGGAATATACAAAAAACCTCTGCAGACAGGCGCACAGTGTAGCAAAGCTGAGAGCTTCTCGGAGATGTTGTCAATGCTGCGGTTTAACGTTCCCAAGATGTTGTCCAATTTGCTGTTAAAAGTCACAGTCTGATTTCCCACAGCTCTGCCCACTGCGTTAATCATGTCAGGCAGCTTTCCTGGGCTCTTGACAGCTGACCGAACTCTTTTGAAACTACCACCTCATGAAGTTGAGGTAGATAGGCAGATATCTTCTGTAAAGAACACCTCAATCGAAACTTAGTGTCACAGCACATTCCATTGATCATGTTCAATAAATATCATGACAGATGATTCCATAAGAATTCTTGTGAGTCTCTGTATAGTTGCTGGTAAGTGCTATGAACTGCTTGCAGAATGTAAGGATTTAGGGTCACTGCAGCAAATCCTGCAGCAAATTATAAACTACAGAGAAATGGAATGTCAGACCTTAATGGTGACCTTGTCCAAGATTCTCCAACTGTCTGTATACCAGCCTGCACCAGCAAGAGTCATCACCTGTCTGTATACCAGCCTGCACCAGCAAGAGTCTTCACCTGTCTGTATTCCAGCCTGCACCAGTAAGAGTCTTCACCTGTCTGTATTCCAGCCTGCACCAGCAAGAGTCTTCACCTGTCTATATACCAGCCTGCACCAGCAAGAGTCTTCATCTGTCTGTATTCCAGTCTGCACCAGTAAGAGTCTTCACCAGTCAGTATAGAAGCCTCATCCAGCAAGGGTCTTCACCTGTCTGTGTAAAAGCCCGCACCAGTAAGAGTCTTCACCTTTCTGTATACCAGCCTGTACCAGTAAGAGTCATCTGTTTGTATACCAGCCTGAACCAGTAAAAGAGTCTTCACCTGTCTCCATAGCTGCCTGCACCAGTAAGTGTCTTCACCTTTCTGTATACCAGCCTGTACCAGTAAGAGTCATCTGTTTGTATACCAGCCTGAACCAGTAAAAGAGTCTTCACCTGTCTCCATAGCTGCCTGCACCAGTAAGTGTCTTCACCTTTCTGTATACCAGCCTGCACCAGTAAGGGTCTTTACCTGTCTCTATGCCAGCCTGTTTTTTTTTTTTTGGAAGTTAAAGATCTGCCAGAGTCACCAGCTACACTCTGAAGTGCTTCTTATCCTCTGTACTAACCCAAACCAGAACTAACTCTGTCTCTTTTCTCTTTCTGAGGTACCTGTCCCGCCGAATACTGTAAAGGACTGATCACCAGGGCCCCCCTGGCACCAAACATTTCTCCTCTCCATTCATGCCATTTGCTCCATCCTTGTGTAACCCAGGTCTCCAGTGGGTAACAAAAACACACTGATAAAATAGAATAACAGAGAAATGAATAATTATAATTTTAATTTATCCTGAAATCGGATAAAAATACGTTAATGAATGAACAGTAGCAAACAGTGTTTAAATGAAAATGAAACTGTTTAATTATAACCGAACAAACTCGTGAAACTTAATGCGCAAATAGCAGCCAATCAGTCTCTCAGAAGGTCAAATGCGCAAAATAGCGTCCAATAATTTTCCCTTAAGAGGTTAGGTGGCCGTTGCTTGGCCAATCAGTGCTAGTAGGTGACGACCTCAGCTGCGTAACTGCCGTAAGGTTTTCGTGCTTGTTGTGAGAGAGTAGAGACGGTGCATCTCAGCCGAAAGTTCTCCGCCTGTAAGAGTAAAGACGGTGCATCTCAGACAAAAGTTCTCGGCCTGTAAGAGTAAGCTACAGAGAAGACACGGCGAAGTTCTACTTACTGTGAGCCAAAACTTACCAGGCTGGATGCTCCAGGTAATCTGCAGGTGGAGGGAGAGCTTGGTGCTAATTTGGCATAATTTGGCAACCTAATTTGGCAACCTAAAATGGCTTATAAGAACAATGGATTGGATTCAGTGAGTGTACAACACACTTGTATGAGTTTTTTAATCAAAATAGCCGAGTAAATAAAGGTATAACATCGCTAATTAGCCTAGCGGTTGTACCTATTCGCTATGCTAAGCTAACGCCATTGAATGTAATGGAATCTATGCTAAGGTAACACTGATGAATGTAATATGAGCTAACACTGCTAAATGAGCCGTGGAGACGAATTGTATCCGCATGTTTGCACTTTAGTCAGAAGATTCAGAGGTTTATTAAGCTGTATTCTGAGTTTTTCATAGCAATATTGCTGAATGTAATTTTCTAACTGAGCCACCGTTTGCTGTATGTATTTGTGTGAAATGTAAATATATTAAATGAGTACTTAGACGCTGTTTTCCTGTAAACAGGTCAGTTTTTTTCTTGGGTTGGAATTGATTGAATTCTTCAAGAACGCTCTTCGCATTGCTCAGTTGCTCGCGGTCGGTGCACTGTGGGGTGTCAAGATGGCGAGCCGAAGCCCGTAATGGACCAAAGTGAACCTTGAGTATATTTTGTGAATCCCAGGTTTTTTCCTTACACACAGATACTTGACATCTACGAAAACAGGGCTTTTCATACTACTAAAGGATACTTTTGACACTTTTTTAAAGGAAGAAAACTACTGTGAAAGAAAAGAGACTCGAGTTGTAAACAGTTATTTTATTCAAAGCTAAGAAACTGTGAAAAGGATTTTTATTTCATATTTGGTTGCTGATTTCATTTATTATTTTGTGAAATTTGGTAAGTGGTTTTATTATACATTTCTGGTTACTAATTTATTGAATATTGTTGAGTTAAATTTCAAGAAAACTGATCCTAGACACAGGTTATCTATTAATATATTTTATGTTTGCATATTAGATTCTAACTACAGACTAAACAATAACCAGTAAAAATACCAACCTTAATACTTACCGTTACCTTATAAATTTAATCAGACCTAGAGGTAAAAAAAAAGAAGAGAAACAATGAATTGCGAAAGTAACAGTAAATAGACTATTATAATAATAATAATAATAATAATAATAATAACTAATACCTGAGAATTTAATCAATAACTCTAGAAGCAAACACAGGTGATTAGTTTGGGGAAAATAACAATAAGTGACAACAATATATAAGCAAAGAATAAATTAAGTACTTACATTTGGTTTTGGTGAACAATTTATTTATTTTTCTTTTTTTTCCTGGAAAAAAATCTTATGCATTTTGTACATTTGGTTTGTTGGGACTGTTGTTTACTTGAACCTAACTGGTCCATTGATTATCCCTATTGTTGCACAGGTAATCCTGAGTGTAACACATTCCTGTTTAATTGCTCCACGAGCTAGATGCTAGATATCTGTAACCTCTGTAAAGAACACCTCAATGATGGTGGCTGTCGAGGTATTGGGACTAGAAATGGTATATGAATGTGAGTTCAACCCAAGTCTGTAAAAAAGCCTGTAAACAATATATTTGATGTAATAATGCATTTTATTTGTATCGTTCTGTAAGAAGACCTCCACCAAAGCAGCCATCTGTATACCAGCCTGCACCAGTAAGTCTTCACCTGTCTGTATTCCAGCCTTCAACAGCAAAAGTTTTCACCTGTTTGTATAGTAGCCCGCACCAGTAAGAATCTTCACCTGTCTGTATAGTAGCCCGCACCAGGAAGAGTCGTCACCTGTCTGTATAGTAGCCCGCACCAGTAAGAGTCATCACCTGTCTTTATAGTAGTCCGCACCAGCGAGAGTCGTCACCTGTCTGTATAGTAGCCCGCACCAGCGAGAGTCTTCACCGGTCTGTATACCAGCCCGCACCCGAGAGAGTCTTCACCGGTCTGTATACCAGCCCGCACCAGAGAGAGTCTTTACCGATCTGTATACCAACCTGCACCAGTAAGAGTCTTCACCTGTCTGTATACCAGCCTGCACCAGTAAGAGTCCTCACCTGTCTGTATTCTAGCCTGCACCAGTAAGAGTCCTCACCTGTCTGTATTCTAGCCTGCACCAGTAAGTCTTCACCTGTCTGTATAAAAGCCCGCACCAGTAAGAGTCTTCACCTGTCTGTATAGCAGCCTGCACCAGCAAGAGTCTTCACCTGTATAGTCTTTATAAAAGCCTGTTACAGTAAAAGCCTGTATTCCATATAAATTCCTTATAAAACAATCACAGGCTTTCTGATGGTGACTAGAAACTAAGAGGTTAATATGGTTCAGTGATCCCACTGAGCTGAGTTTGAGTTTCCTGTAGTGACGCTTTATTATAAATTACATCACCATAGTCCAGGACTGCTAGTATGGTTGCCTCCACTATTCTTTTTCTAGCGTACATGGGTAGACAGGATTTATTCCCATAAAGGAATCCAAGCTTCTGTCTGCACTTAATGGCGAGTTTGCTTATGTGGGAACCAAAGGAGAGTTTTTCATCCAGCCAGATGCCGAGGTATGACTCGCTCAATGCTAGATCCTGTCAGGGTATTAATATTTATGGAATCTAAAACGCTTTCTGAAAATCTGGAAAACAGCATAAATTTGGTTTTATTAGCATTTAAAACCAATTTAAGTTTATATAGAGCAGTCTGTAAAGTGTTTTAAAGAATGTTGAAGTTTATCTAGTGCAGCGTGAGCTGAATCTGCTGAGCAGTATAAGATTAAATCATCGGCATAAAGGTGTAATTTAGAGTCTAAGGTAGAGACGGCGAGGTCATTGATAAAAATATTAAATAAAACTGGGCCCAGGATTGAGCCCTGAGGGACTCCTTTTAAAATAGGCTGTAGGTCTGATTTATGGTTATCGAGAGGCACGCATTGCTTCCTACCAGAAAGGTTATCCTGGGCCCACAGGATTGCATTATTGCTAAAACCAATCTTATGTAAGGAACCTAGTAATAGATCATGATCAACGGTATCGAAGGCTTTTGTGAGATAAAAATGGTAGCACAGAACTTTTTCATGTCTAAGGCCATATAAGGATAATTTAAAGCCAACATGGTCGCAGAGATGGTGCTGTGTCTTTTGTGTTTCGAGGATTAGTAGAAGAAAGGGCATTAGCTACCATGTATGGAGAGCATGTCTGGAGTGTGAAGATATCGTATTTCTGGGAAGCAGTAGTGGTGATGGTAGGCTGATCTATGGGCAGGTTTATGTCAATGTTTTTGAATATCTGAAAGTGTGCATTAAAAGCTTGGCACATTTCTTGCTGGCTAGAGATCAAATTATTATTAACTAGAATTTTAGTTGGGGTTTGTTGAGGGTTGTTTTTGAGGAGATTTACTGCTTTCCAGAAATCCTGTGGGTTTGAGGAATTAGTAATTCGGCTGAGGAAATAATCTGATTTGGCTGTTCTGATTGCAGAGGTGCATCTGTTTCTCAATTGTCTGAATGCAAGCCATTTCTCACATTCCCCTGTGCGTCTGGCAATAGACCAGGCTTTATTTCTTGATTGTAGCAGTGAGAAAACTTCACCTGTAAACCAGGAGGTAGATCTGTCTCTTATTTGCAGCTTTTTATACGAAGCATGTTTATTTGCCACTGAGAGGAATGATTTCCTGAAATGTTCTAGTGCTACATCCACATCTGAACTGTTAGCAGTGAGCAAAATTTATTTAACTTTTAAGTCAGAAAGAAAAGCCTGTTCATTAAAATGTTAAAATATGTCTCCTAAACACCATCTGAGAGCTCGTTTGTATTTTTGAACTGTTTCTAATGCATCCCAATTGAACAATGATCACTGAACCCAAGTTCAAAAACTCCAGAGGCAATGATTTTATCTATTCTGTTCGAAAAAATTCAATCAGGGTGGATTTGTAAGGGTCCTTTAAGTTTGGCAGAGTTCACTCAGTGATTAGGCTGTGTAAGGATGAGATTCCCACAAACTTTTTAGGTGATTGGATGCATTAGAAAACCAGTTCAGGTTAAAATCCCCTAGGACCAGCATTTCTGAAGTTGTATAGTGAAATAAAAGCTCTGCTAATTCATCTGTTGCAGAGGATGGGGCAGAAGGACGCCTGTGAAGACAAAGGAGTCATTTTTTCCTGGGGATACCTTTAGAGCTAAAAACATAAAGCACTTATCTTTAGAGATGGCCTTTAAAATTTCAACTTCAGTATTAGATTTTATGAAAACCGCTACTCCAGCTCCTCGTGATATTCTGTACAATTTAAAACTCTGTAGAGCTACATCTGCTCACTTACTGGCTGCCTAAGCCAGGTTTCTGTCAGGATTAAAATATTGATCCAATTGATTCATTTTATGTTTCTGATGTAGGCTTCTAATATTTAATTGAAGAATTCCGAGACCCTTTCTAAGTTTAAAATTATTAAGATCGTTAAAAGGGTCTATGGGGGATTTAATAAGGGGGCACAATGGAAGTGGATACAGCTCTATGTAAATTAAGTTGTTTGTATTAATAAAACTGTTAAAAAGATTTCTATCTATCTTATGTTTTTGTACAATGCTGGTCCTAGGTTTATACACAGTGACTATTAGTAAAACTAAATTAGTACTATCATTTTTAGGCAGTCAATTAAGGTTTCCAATTAAGGTTAATTAAGAAACACTGGCCAAGATCGGCAGCAGTGCCTGCAGCTACGCGTCATTCACCGGCAGTGAGTAGGCCAGTGAGGGTGTTCGGCGGAAGGCCTGCGGCTGAGAGCGACGTTTCTGCTGTTCGGCCATGTCCAGCTGCGGGGCTTGTCGGGGTGGCTTTAATGTGTGGTGGCGGATCTGCTGCTCCAAAGGCTTCCATAATGGGTTCGGTGTAAAGTGAACTGCTGGGGGGCTCACTCGAGTGAACAGGACAGGAAGGCATGGAGAGGATGAGAACAGTCTTCACCTGTCTGTATAACTGCCTGAACCAGTTAGTCTTCACCTGTCTGTATTCCAGCCTTTACTAGCAAGAGTCTTCACCTGGCTGTATTCCAGTCTGCCCCAGCAAGAGTCTTCACCTGTCTGTATACCAGCCTGCACCAGCAAGAGTCTTCACCTGTCTGTATACCTGCCTGCACCAGTAAGAGTCTTCACCTGTCTGTATTCCAGTCTGCCCCAGCAAGAGTCTTCACCTGTCTGTATACCAGCCTGCACCAGCAAGAGTCTTCACCTGTCTGTATTCCAGCCTGCACCAGCAAGAGTCTTCACCTGTCTGTATTCCAACCTGCACCAGTAAGAGTCTTCACCTGTCTGTATTCCAGTCTGCCCCAGCAAGAGTCTTCACCTGTCTGTATACCAGCCTGCACCAGCAAGAGTCTTCACCTGTCTGTATTCCAGCCTGCACCAGCAAAAGTCTTCACCTGTCTGTATTCCAACCTGCACCAGTAAGTCTTCACATGTCTGTATTCCAGTCTGCACATGTGTGTTTTCATATCTCTATTCTGGTCTGCAGCAGTAAGAGTCTTCACCTGTCTGTATAACTGCCTGAACCAGTTAGTCTTCACCTGTCTGTATTCCAATGTTCACCAGCAAGAGTCTTCACCTGTCTGTATTCCAACATGCACCTGGAAGAGCCTACATCTGTCTTTATACCAGCCTGGACCAGCAAGAGTCTTCACCTGACTGTATTCCAGTCTTTACTCGTAAGAGACATCACCTGTCTGTATTCAAGTCTGCACCAGTAAGAGTTTTCAC